>CM069079.1:34492315-35131381 GCA_035578085.1 Solanum pinnatisectum | reverse complement strand
ATGTTTAGTATAATTGTTTTTACATACGTGGTCAGTGGTTCACGGGTTAAAAATCCCAACGGCCCCAATTTACGGAGTGTTGAAAATTGTCAGTGCTTTCGGGTGTCGCAGGCTTCGCTTAAGTAAGGTCTTGTCGCTAAGAAACCTCTCGCTAAGCTTAATTCGCCTTCGCTTTAACGAGGCTAGCTTTTTCGATGTTCGATTTTTAGCAAATAATCCTTTGGTCGCCATGACATCTGGGCAGGGTTTTTGCCTACAATTTGTCGGGCTGCCCATTTCACCATTTTTAGTTTTTTGGGAGCTTTACGTTGGTAATTCTGGACTGCATTTTGAGGAAAAGTTTTTGGATTATGTGGCTTGTGTTATTCTAAGATAAAGACTCTACTCTGGAGTGATATTGATTGATTTAACAAGTGATCTCCAACCTTGTATTCTAGTAGTAATCATGTGCCCTTTCGCCGCAGTGTCAGGGAGTAATGAGGATGAGGTGAAGGGCTTAATTGTCCACTTGTTACATCTAAAATGAATAAAAAGGTTGAAATGAAAAGGTTAGCGTGATTTAACATGATGATATGAATTGCCTTATTTTGACCCTCTTGTCGATTGTTCACGAAACGTCAAAGTACGAATGTGGTCTTGAATCGTGTGAATGGTTGTTTCTTCCGTGTAGTGTGATATTGCTTGTAGCGCATTGATTGTGAACATCATGACGAGATATGTGACGCATTTATACGATCGATGGAAATGGTTTTGGCTAGTGATATAAAGTCGTTGGGAAATGGTTTCGGCTAGGGATTTGGCATAAAGCCGATAGGAAATGGTTCCGTCTAGTGATATAAAGTCGTTGGGAACTAGTTCCGGCTAGTGATATAAAACTGATGGGAAATGATTCCGCCAGTTGATTTGATATAAAGCCGATGCAGAAATGGTTCCGGCTAGTGATATTATTATGCCGATGGGAAATGATTCCTGAGAGGTTGATCATCAGGACTGATACTTTTGATGCTTATGCATGACTTACTTGTTAATTGTTATATTGATGTACTTGTGGTGTAATCGAACCACTGGCATTATGATTGAGTTATTTGATTGTTGAATCGTAAGATTGAATCGCGCATACTGGGTCTCGCGGAGTCGTATCAGGAATTGCTAGCCGAAATGATTTCGTGCGTGCTATCGCTTGATGAGGTTTGGCAGGAGTGTATGGTATACATTTTCTAGCTAGATGCTTTGTTTTCTAGGTTTTTGTCGGGTACCGTGTTTTTGGCACTCACCCCTTGTTTCTACACTTGTGTAGGTTCTAAACCCAAACCCATGTGATTTTCTTTTCTCCCGACACGAGGCTAGCCAAGGACTTGAGAGGTAGTTGTTTGTCATCCTCATGACCCTCTTTTCTTTTACTTTAAGCTTTGTTCTACTTGAGAAACAGAGACTTAAACTTATATTTAACTTTCGAATTTTGTATTTTCATTAGTCGCCAGTACACGTGACTATCGTGTTTTGGGGCATTGTTTCAATGAATAAGTTTGGCTGCCTTTGTCTTGTTCTTGCTTTATATTTTCGTGATTTCATCATTTTCATCAAAGTTGAGGTCGACTTGTCTATGTGAATAGACAAGTGTCATCACATTCATTTTTGGGTCGTAAAAATAAATGCAAGACTACAAACGCGAAGATAGCGTAGAAGTGAGGCTTGACACTGAGGGTATCCCTAAGAGAGATAATTTCATGTATCTTAGATTGGTAATCCAGAGAATTGAGAACATCGATGATGATGTCACTCAATGTATTCATTGCAAGAAAAGTGTGGATTACTTGGGGATTTTCCAAGGGATTGTATACGAAAATAAGTTTCTTGCAAATTTTCCTGCCAAAAAGAATCCAATTGTAAAACCTTCGTAGGTAATTATTTCCTGCGAATTTCAAAATCCCCAAGTAAATCCGCGTGAAGATATTCTAATACTTTTTACTAAAAATATCCGAAACTATTTCGATAAAAACTAACAAAATAAGAATTTTCATACCATTTTTTCCGCAAGTAAAGCCGCATGAAGATATTCTAATATTTTAAAGAAATTTCTTGTAAGGAAATATTAATTATTATCTCTCAAGTAATTATTTAATTTATTAAACCCCATACACATATACACCTCTTCTTGATTACTTGTATTTAATACAATTTTCTACCTATATTAATTATTATCTCCTAATTAATTATTTAATTTATTAAACCCCATATACATATACACCTCTTCTTGATTACTTGTATTTAATACAATTTTCCACCTATATTAAATGCACAACTTAATCCCAACCCACTACCCAATGCCCAACCTATACTAATTGCTACATTCTCACAATAATCTGAAGTCATAACATTATATATGAAAGAATTTTAGTGTATTCCATCAATGTGGTACAAATAGTACTAATGTCATTACACTAATTTTTAGTTTTTTTCTCTGATTTGATTAATTTTTAAAACTAAATTTAATTAAATTAATTGAGTAGTACAATATAATTTAATATTTACAAATTACGTACACAAAATAACTATAAAGTATTCTCATATTATTATGGTAAATAAATATATCTTTAAATATTGGCTTAAAGTTCATGTGTTTTGACTCTTAAAAAATAAAACATAGAAATTATTTATATTTAAAATAAATCACTACCACACAACATATCATGAAAATTTTATGCTTACACTTTCTATGAGATAATATCCATAACTAAGTATATTAAACGTAGACAAAATTTTAAAGTTCTTATAAATAAATAATTAAAAATATAAAATATTTGTAACTTTAATGTGGAAGGAAGTTATAATCAATGATTGATAGTATATTTTATTAGGTATGTGCGGTATTTTTAATTTAAATTTATCTTTTGATAATTATATTTTAAAATAATTAATTATATATTGGGAAATAAATATCATTTAATAACTCACTATCGAGAAATTATATCGGTTTTAATGCTTGTAAAAAAATAATATATCAATTGGATATACAACACGTAAAAATTATTTATTTTTTATTTTATATAATTCTATTAACGAGGGTAGTTAAACTTCACATTAACAAGGTATATAATCGAATTTGTTTCTACCTAAAATAGTGCTTAACTTATTCAATAATACACAATTTACTATTAAATAATATTAAATCAAAATTAGTTATAATTATGATAGTTATTTTCCATATAATTTCAATTCTTTGAATCTTTCAAATGGTATCATTTGTTTTTGGTGAGATTAAATATTAATTATGTGTTAGTTAAAAATGTTGATCATGGCATTTGTGGTAATGTTCCAACACCGTATTAGATTGATATTATTGTATAATAATTTATTTAATCTAAAAGTATAGTAAATATTTAATAATAAAATTTATTCTAGTGTCATTGTCATTTTTTATATTATTATAATTTTTAATTTTGGTAAATATATTTTTAAGAAAATATTTCTTGAGGACTTCAAATTTTAAAAAATCCTTAGATTTCAAAAAGAAAATCAAGTATGCACAATTCCAAGAAAATCCCTCAAAATATCTCAAAGCAAATTCACAAAATTCCCAAGTAAATCTCTAAGAAATAAATCCCCAACAAAATTTGTAGAACATAAATCTCCGGGTAATATCACATATAAAATTTTGTAGATAAATTCCCTAATAATTATTCCTAACTAAATCTGCAAATCAGTTTATCGTGAAATTTACTTGCAAAAAATAAAAAAAAATACCTTTTTTTCCATAACTTGTGAATTTACCTATGAAAACGATACTTGCAACTATTTGCCCTAAATAATTCCGCAAGTAATAATTTTGTAAAAATGGTGCCAAATTTTCTTATCAATTTTTCTGCGGAAATATTTTCCGCATGTAAAACAATCTAGAGTTTAGGAATTTCATATTTCTGTATGAAAATTCGTGAGAAATTTCTGCGGAAATAATCCCCAAATAAAATTCGTAGGTAATTTACAATTTTCTAGTAGTGATTGGTGCATCATGGATGAAGTGAGGCTTTCCTCCAAAGTCTTGTGTGATAAAGGGTACCACCTAAACTTAAAAGTAAGTCTTACAGAGTAGTGGTTAGACCGAGTTGTTGTATGGTACAAAGTGTTGGTGAGTCAAGAATTCCTATGTTCAGTAGATACAACTCGCAAAAATGAGGATGTAAAGATGCATGTGTGGGAACACTATGCGAGATAAGATTAGGAATGAGGATATCTGGAACATGGTGGAGTGACTTTTGTGGCGGACAAGATAAAGGAAGGAAGAATAAGATGATTTAGACATGTAAAGAAGAGATGCGCGGATGTCCCTATGAGAAGGTGTGAGAGGCTAGATATAACGGGTACGATGAGAGGTAGATGTAGATCGAAAAATATTAGAGAGAATTGATTAAATGGAACATGGCACAACACCATATTATAGGGGACATGACCTTCGATAGGTGTACATGTCACATTAGAGTAGAAGGTTAGTAGGTTGGAGTGTTGTCTTGATTTTTGAGGGGCTCAACCGTTTTCTTATAGTGTCTTGCTTTTGATTCCACCATCACTTATTGTTGATTGTGTTTAGGTTATCACATTATTTAGTGATTGTTATTATTTTCTTATTAGTTGTTTTGTTTCTCCAGTGTTGTTTCTCTCTTCATTATTCGGATATGTTATATTCGAGCCTAGGGTCCTCCGGAAATAGTCTTTTTACCTCCACGAGGTAGAGGTATGGTCTGCAAACCCTCCCACACTCCATTTGTGGGATTTTAGTGTGTATATTGTTGTTATTATTGTTGTATTTTGTATACAATATTTTATGCATAATCCATATACTAATTAATATATATTTGTGTATAACTTAAGTTAAAAAATCAAGTAAATCAGTTTGTATACCATATTATATATCCATTTCATAAACTAATATATGTTATAAATCTCTTAGTTGCTAAAGAATAGAAAGCTCTTTGTTATGAAGAATCAGAGAAAAATTAGGGTCTAAAGCATATAGGGATTGGCTGCAGGCGACACCCTATAGCTATAATATTATGCGTGTGTAGATAGATCCTTGACAACATAGTGAAAGTTGAAATAAATATGACATATAACTTTGATGGTCATCACTCATCACAGGGGTGTCCAAACAATATTTTGTTTATATATATATATATATATATATATATATATATATATATATATTGTAATATAGGACCTTAAATATATGTGGTGTAATTTTGGGAGAGTTACTCGGATAAGCAAACATATACTAATTAATTAGCTAACATAGCTATATTTTGAGCTAATTACGGCTCACAACTTAATTTTAACTATATTTTCGTTATCTCTCTCCTCTCTTTCTCTCCCGCCTCTCTCCTCTTTTATAAAAATTATACATATAAATATACAATTATATGACATATATACAAATACAATTAGCTTCTCTCCACTCTTTTCCCTCTCTCGCTCGCCTCTTTCCTCCCTCTCCCAATCTCGCTCGCTTCTCTCCTCTCTCCTCTCTCTCAATCTCGCCGCCAGATATACAAATACATATGTATACCAATTACATTTATATATATATATATATATATATATATATATATATATACAAAATTTATCTGACATATCTATATATATACAATTTGTCTCTCCCCACTCTCTGTCCTCTCTCGCTCGTCTCTCTCCTATCTCTTCTATGTAATATTTGCTTTGGGAAATATGGTCAAGGATGAGGCCAATCCATTACAAGAGCACAATGCTGAAAAGAAAAGAATGGCCATCAAGCCCAAATGACCACGTGAAAACAAACTGAAATGACAGCCTTCAAACAATATTTTTCATTTTTACATTTTTATGTGGAAACTACAACATGGCCAGCTGTAAGCAACATTAAGGGCAATATTATGGAAAATAATTAAATTATCTGTTTGACCAGTCAAAGCAAACATTTGGGAGCACACATTTTCTACTCAATTGTCGGTCCATTTTCTACTCAATTTTACTACTTCCTCCGTCCCTATTTGTTAACGATAAAACCCACATTTTAAACTTTATATCTCTATATGTAATATGTAAATAAAAACTAAATATTTAGATGGCACCTTAAACATAAACTTGACATGCAACTTCAATAAGATAGCTACTCAAATTTAATAGAGGTGTGTATCTTTCAAACATAAGAGTCATATATGATAAATTACGCGTGTTAAAGTTAACTTTGAATATATAAATATTTATTTTACTCTTATTTTCTTACTTTATATATATAAATTCCTCTAATATTTCAATTGTTCTTCTTCACATCTCCAACAAGTACAAGGCGAGAATTAAATTTCAAAATATAGACAATATATTTGATTTTATTTTATTAAAAATAAATTGAAGAAAATCGACAAATTACATACATAATTTTATAATTATATTTAACGCATGAGAATCAAGCATATTTCACGTATTTGGTCTCACGTATACAGGTGATTAAACCACACAATTTTGTAAAATTTAAATATTTATATGATCACTAATTATGTTTGAATGACTTTAATCTTATAGAACGTGAAGAGAGTATATAGCCTAAAAACAGCTAAAAATATGTAATAAATACAAAGAACCGAATCCACAAGTGAACTATCAAAACCTATTATATTTAGAAATTCTTTAAAAGAAATATGTAGGCTAGTTTTCAATCAACTATTAGGAGTCGTTTTGTAGAGTATATTAGAAGAATAATACATGTATTAGCTTGGTATATTAGTAGTATTTTGTTTGGTACACTTTTTTAATCTATAAGCATTAGTTATACATTATATTGTGTATTGAAAAGTGTATTATTAATACATGAAAATTCATAGTATTGATAATGTAAGGGAATTTAATGAGTGTACTAGCATAGTTAAAGACCAATTGCCTCCTAAAATACTTTTTTATATTTTTTTTCCTTCATATTTATTGAGGATATCTTCGAAATAAATATTTTTTAAAAAAATAAAATAAAATATGCAATACAATACATGCTTGATACACCAAACCAAGCAATATATAACAAGTAATACAAACATTATTAATATATCCTATTTAACATTACTCTTATACACCCTACTAACAATCCGACCAGAAAGAAACTAAAAAAAAATTATGTAAGTAAAGATGGAGTGGATAGTGATAGTGTTTGTGGGTGCAGACTAGACAGAGTGACAGTGGAGAGGAATAATGGAGCATGGCAATTAGGAGGAGGCCTCACAAAGGGGTCATTTTGTGCTAGCTGGATACCCTCTTCCTCTTAGTTGGCATTCATTTTTACTCATCCCTTTTTCAAAGTTGCATCTTTTATTTTAATAGATAAAAAGTGGACTAAGTGTCGTAAACATTTTTAAATTTAGTGCAAATTATTAGTTTTGTTTTTGAAATATTGATAGTTTTAATAATACATCTCTTTACTTATTAACTAAACTTAACAAGTGTTCTCAAACTTTTGTAAAAGAATGAAAACTTTTAATAAAAAATTGAAAAAAGTATTGAAAACACTCCTAAACTCGGCGAGAATTTAAGAGTGTATTTCACTCATGTTATAAGATTGAAAATGTATTTAAGTTTAGTTAATTAAATAAAGGGATGTTTTTAAGACTATCAATAGTTTAAAGACATGGTTTAAGGAGACGAATGATTCAAGTTCAGATAGTTTGGCTAAGCTGACGAGAGAGATGGAAAGTATGGATCGATCTCCTGCTTCCTAAATATCTTAACATTTGAAAGATAAAACTAATAATTTCTTTAAATTTAAGATTGTTTTAAATACTTTTCTAAAAATAACCGAACGAATGACATGCCATTTGAGTCGGTGCAAAAACCTGCTTGCTTTATCAGAGTAGTATGACAAATGTGATCCGACTTTTATATCTTTAACCGGAGATTTTGAGTTTGGAGATGAGGTAATAAGGTGTTTAGGAGGATAGAGCTGTCAAAGTTTGTGCTAGCAAGAAATGATGGTCACGTCGTGGGCAGGTGTGGGAATATTAAAACGAATTTCTACCAAAAATAAAAATATATTTATTTTTTATATTTTATATTTTAATAAAATAAAACTGAAATTAATCACGTGCAGCTGACGAGACCTTTGCCAGTACTGGTCACGTGCCTTACAGAAGCACTTCTCCCTTAACACTTGTCTCTATGCTGTTTTTTTCGGTTTCATTCAATTTTTTTAAGTACGCGTTTGGATATGCGATTTTATATTACGATACAAAATTAGTGTTGGATATCTGATTTTACGCTGATCTCATTCAATGATTTCATATCGTGAGATAAAATTTCAAATTCTTCAAAAAATTATAATCTGGAAATTTCAAATCATGATTTGGGATTTTTCAAATATAAAAATTAACCCATAAATTATATTTTGTAAAAATAACCCGACATATATATTCACTAACTATTTATTTAATACGTATTTAAAATTTATAATTCATATCATTACTTTTTAAATCATTTACATCTCATACTATGATTATTCTCATTAACATATAATTTATTATTACTTCAAATCAATTTCTACTTTATCATTTATATTCACCAAATTCATTTTTTAAAAAAAATTTATTTACCAACAAATGGTTCAAAGTAACAATGTTGGTTCGTCTTCTTAGTTACATATATGAACAAGAAATGCAAATTCAACGTGAGAAGATAGAGTGTATTATGTGGGAGGACTATATTAAAACTAGTACACCATAACTTATATATGTTTAATTTAATTTTTTTATTGAATTATAGGTTGATCAATAAATATTGTATTTTTGAAGAATATCTTTCTGATAAGAGTATTATGGGATTTTGTTAACTTTTGCTTATTTGGTAAGATTGTATAAAAAAATGGGATAATTTTAATAGTTTTACAACTTATGAGATTTTTATGTTTATGAGAAAACATACAACATGAAAAGTCCAAATTGCATGTCCAAACAAAACTTTGTCTTATGATTACATATTATGATTTCATATCGCATGGCCAAACGGGCGATAAGATTAATGTATTTATATTTTTGAATTTATATTTGAATACTAAGATAATATATTTAAATTTAAATACAAAGTTATTAAGATGATTTATTTTTTAATAGTTAAGTACCCATAATTTATTTATTTTTAGATTAGACATAATAAATATACATTAATTCAAATAAAGAATGGTTATATATTAGAAAAATATGAATTTAATATGATATTATTATTATTTAATTAAAGAATATATATTTATGTTCGCTAGTGATGGTTATAAGAGTACTTATCGATCAATTTAATTTGATTTATATTTTATTGGTTTGCTTTCTCCTTTATCGGTTGTAAACATGTTAAATCAATAAGATAATTGTGATCAATTTTTGGTGAATCGGCTGACAATCCTTAACTATTCAATTTTTGGTTTAATCAATAAAAAATGTTCCTTTAATTTTTTTCCCCTTTCTCTTGTTTTCATTAGTTGATATTATATAGTTTTCACAGGGTATTTATTGCTAAAACAAACATCTTGAACTAATATAAAAGGTCAAGAAATAGATAGATTACTTATGATCTACATAAAACTACTAAAAAGAAGTATTGTGAATGACTTGTGTAAAATTGTACTTCTAAGACACAAATTCATATACTTTCAGCTATCTTTTTAGTGTCAATAGTGCTTATTAATTTCAAATCAAAGTAGAAATCTAAAAAAGCCCAGGAAATATTCTTCCGCCATTTAATTAATGAGAAAATATAAAAAAAAAATAACAAAAATAATAGATATAATAAGGCTCTATAGTTATAGTTTTGGTAATTATATTTGCTCTATAGCTATAGTTTCATTTGCTATGAAGGTTGCGATTTATGTATTTTGCTTGCCCGATTGTATAAAATATAAGTATATACAAATGGAGGCTGCATTTATATTTCACCTGCGAATATACAAATAGGGTAAGTATATATAAATTTTGTATTTAAACATTAGGAAATTTTCAGATTTTGTTCGTATATTTCACTTGCTAATATACAAGCATGGTAATTTATTATATGAATTTTTCGTAAATCATAAACAAATAGCTAGGGTAAGCATGTACAAATTCTAGATTTATACAATCAAAAATCAAATTATACAGATTCTAAATTTATACAATTAGAAAACCAAATAGCAAAATTTTACCATAAATTAAAAATAATCGAAACTATAGCTATATTAGATAATATAATTTAGACGTTTGTTGTTTAGTGTAATTTTTTCTGTACTTAAATCAAAAAGATTGTAGGCATATCAATCTTAAAGAGAGAAATTCATATGAACTTGGAGGCAATAGCTTTCTCTCAAATATTTCTTTACTAACAAACTATTATTTAAACTATAATACAAAATTGCTAATCAAAATTGTTTTGTTATTTTAGAAGTTTGAAGCCTCTCCGGGAAGAAAAACAAAATTTAGAAAATATGAATAAGGTTTTTATCTGAACTCTAAACACACTTCTATATAGTTAAGAATAAAAGAATATTTTAAATGATCTTATTAGGTTATCAATTTAGTCATTAACCAAAACTTAAAAATTGAAATCAAATTGATGGTTCAATAGTTAATAAAATCGTTAAAAAATTATTAATTCAATAACTCAATATCAATAAATTAATAACATATTTTAATTTAATTTATCGGTAATTTTCACACCATTATGGTAGAAATTATTTGTAGTGGTACGGTGGTCACAGTGATGGTTTTTTCAAGTGACTTATAATGGTGGTAGTGATAGTTGGGGTGGTGGAGATGGTTAATGTTATACTAATTGACGCGATAATGATAGTTGATAGTGATGGTGGTAGTTATAATGGTGAAGTTGATTGATGTAATTAATAGTTGAAGATGTTGGTGGTCGTGGTGACTAAAAGATGTGTGGTAATTGACGGTGATGTCTATAGTGGTTGGCGGTGATGTTAATTGTGATGATAAATGTAATTGGTAATAGAAATTGATCGTAATAATTATAGTAATTGATAATGATGATGGAGGTGACAACAGTTATAATGTTAATAGATAATTATAATGAAGAATAAAATATGAATGATATCAACTTAGTGGTTAAATTATCTAAAATGTTGTGTTTGTAGTTTAATTATAAAATCAAATGAAATCTATAAGACAGTTTCATAGCTAGATGTGGTTGTTTGAAAAATGGACTTACATTATATAATATTTTATATATATTTTTTTTTAACTATTTGGGTTGTGTGATAGTTTATACACGAGTCTAAGATCCCCTATCAACACCCTAGCCCTTGACTCATTTAATGGACCTCCTGCAAAACTCTTATTTATTCCTCTTGCTTAACTCATACATGATTCAACACTCCTTTCAAGTAATTCAGATCACCCAAAGATCCCTGAAACCTCATCTACAATATTGCAATATGTAATAGCCATCTCAACATTTAAATACACCAATTCGGTCACTCATGGTTTAACATGTGATAAATGCAATATTATAGATAAATTCGTTCCACTCACAGAACCCACACATAAAGAACAATCAAACATGTATTATGCATGGTATTCAAGGGCGGATCCACATATAAATATCAGGTGCTCAAGCACCCATTTACCTCGACGAAAATTTTGAATATGTATATAAAAAATATTGAAAATTTGATATAATGTTTTTGTGAGCACCCATTAACCAAAATGGATGATCGGTGCTTAGGTTCTCAAGCTAAAGTTAAAGTATGCGTGAATACCCTTGAGTGTGAGGGTTTGAATCCTTGTACAATCAAAATCTTTTTTTAATATTCATCAACAAGAATATTAATATGTTTGAAGAAATGTCTCTTGTGTGTGGAAATGGTCGAGCTATGGGTGATTGTGCTATGTCGTTTGAAGATATAGGTTTGCCTTGTAGTTTGGAGGCTGAACCCATCAGTGACCATTTAAGGTTGATATCAATTTTCACTTAGACACTTCAACTAGACTTGTTCATTTTAGACACTTTATGCCGATGGGTTCAACCTAGTGTGGAGGAAGGTATTGATGATGATATTGAAGGACCATCCAAAGAGAAAGATGTGCAAGATATGAGTGAAACTTCTCAAGTCAAGTCATGTTGTAAAAGAAATCATCCTTCTAATGTGCAAGATGTGGTCGGTGATATATCAACAAAATTTGGACAAGTGGTAGCGACGATAAGTAAGATAGCTAATAGTTGATTTGATGTGACAAGGTTATATATGAAGAAATTATGATAATTGAAGGCAGGGTCAGCTTAATGCTTTTAAAATGAGATATTTGTCTTCGGGCTCAAATTTGAAAGATCTAATTTTTTAAGAATAATAAAATTATTATGTTTTTATTAACAAAAAAAATCCTGCTATTTTTAATTAGTTTATTTTTTTCTAGTTTGTTTCGAAATATTAAAGAATATTTTTTTCTTTTTTGTCAAATTTTAAACTTAACTTTCATATGATATGTTTGAGATCATAAGATTAAAAAATATTTTAGTATATATATATATCTTTGATTTAAGACGATAGAAAAAATAAAGTTTTTTTTTATTAAAACGAAAGAAATAACTTTGCATCTTATAAATAAAAAATAGAAAAATAATTAAAAGTTAGGCCTCTAATTTATTTTTGGCTTTAGACCACTAATTAGTTTGAGCCACCACTTATGGAAGGTAATGAGGAAGAGTTCTTAGCTGATGTTTTTTATTATTTGGTGCAAAATGATTCTTAAGTTAAGGTATTCATGACGAAAAATCAAAAACTCCGTACGTGTAATTGGAACGATTCAATCCACAACATAAATAGAATATACATATATCGAAAATCGAAAGAACATAGCTGGATAGGGTATCTTCTCTAATTATTATTTTACTGCAAGAGGAATTTATATTATTCTTTGCTTGAATTTAAATTTTGTATGCCGAAGCGAGTGTTGTTTTACCAATTGACAATTTGTTAGTTTCTTTGTTTAATGACTTAATTAGTTCAAGTAATTATACCTTATTGAACTATTAAAAAAGTATTCAAAATTATATTATTAGGTTTGGGGTGGGTGAGGCAAAGCATAGGAAAACATCATAATTTCTTGGGGCAGAGCATATGAAACTATTTTCCTAAAAAGTTTTTTACACTTTAATATATTCTAATATATTGTGTTAATTTTTTCCAAACAAGCGTAGTATATTATAAGGAGAAATTACATAAATATACATCTTATTTTACCATAATTTCTAAAATTACCACCATTTAAAAAAAAAAATTCAAAAATCTCTTCTCGGATACATTACTCTCTCCTTGCTAATACATCTCTATCTGCTCTCCGATACATCCCTCACCTATGTATCCGAATATACGTTGATGTATCCGAATTTGCTATCCCCTCTCTAATACATCCCCCCCCCCCCCCTCTCGGATACATCCCTCACAAATATATCCGGAAGTCTAGTGATGTTTTAAAGTCCCTAGATTTTAAGGAATTTTTGTAATTTGAAAAAGTGTATTGGGAAATAATGTAATTAGCTCTTAACACTATGAGATTTATGTAAATTATACTTATTTTAAAGCACTTATAATATATCTATATGACATGCATAATTCAGTTTTAATACATAGTGTAGTTTATCATAGTATTGCTATAAATGAATAGATAAAAAAAAATGTCGCTAAATTAATAATTATTTATTAAAAAGTACTTACCCAAGTAATTTTTCCACTTTTTTTTTTTTTAAGTATAGTCTTGTCAAGGCCAAACCTCATACGTTTTTACCTAAAATTTGTATGAGTTTATCAAAGCTGACTTTAGACATTTTTTATTGAATAAATTAGCTAACTAATCAAAATTTCTAACATAATTATTAAAAAAATCTACACTTTAAAATAATTATTTAAAATATCAATATGTTACAAATAAAGCGTATCCTAATATAATTCATTTACCTTCTTTTTATTTTTCAAAATGGGCCCACTTTTTGACTTCATTACGTGTGAAAGAAAAAACAAAAGTCCCTATTACCCACTTTTCTCTCTCTAAATTTTTTACCTAAATCTATCCTTTCTCTTTCTCTCAATCATGATCTTCCATTATTCTATATCCTCAAGTAACTTAAATCTTGTCTTTTCAAAATCAAATTCCTCCATTTTTCTAAGAAATCTCATAAATCATTCAAAAGATTTTCAACCTTTATCGAAGTGAATTAGACTGATTTGCTATTGTTTTCATTAGGGAAGAAAATTTTGAAATAATCTATTGGGATTTCGAAGTGAATTCGATTGATTTCGTTGAACTTTGAGATTGTCGGTGAGATAAAAAAATGATCAGATATTCATCAGTTGTTAATTCTATAATTTGTTTGGAAGTGATTTGAAAATGGCTATTGAAAAAGTGATACGAAATTGGATTTGGATCGTATTTTGTATGTTGGATCTTCACCTGAAGATCTTCATAAGTTACTACCCGAATATTGGATTTTAAAGGTTAGATGGTCACTCAGGTATTCAATTTGGGAGTTTCGAGTCAATATTTCATCCAAGACACTTTGTTGGACGATATCACAATTCTAGTTATCTCTTCAATGAATTGAAGTATTTTTGCATCTTTCTCACATCCAGAACCCAAACGAGATGAAAGTACATAATCACCAGCTATATTTCAATGTAAAAAAAATATTTTTTAATCTGTAATCTGTTTGAGATACAAACAGTGAATGATTGAATTGTTTTGATTTTTTGTATGTTGAATGCTTGGAATAAAAAATTATTTGAAATCTTATTTAGTAGATGTTCTATAAATTAGACATTGAATATGTAACATCTCGCAACTAGAAAGAACTAGAAGGAAGTTTAAAATCTGGAAATAGTCATTTTTGGTTAAAAATCTGGAAATTTGGTAAAGGTGTTAAGTGAGTTTTTGGTCAACTTCAAACGGCCATAACTCCTAGCTTAGGATGAGATAGGTGTACTTCCAAATATGGTTGGAAAGCTCATGGAATAATTTTTCAACGTCCCTGAGTTTGCGCGATTCCGAGTTCGTATGAGTAAGTTATACCCTTTGGAAGTTGGATTGTTGGATTAAGAAAATGTCCAATCTGAATTTTTAAGGAGTATTTTAGTCGTTTCACTGCCCTATTGATTAAATCCATTTTTAGTAAGATAATTGGGGTCAAGACTGAGTTAGTACAGTTTACGCTTTTGAAAATTAGAGTTAGGGTTTTCGGAGAAAGAATGCAAGAGAAAGGAGAAGAAGAAAAACAAGATTCGCCAAGAACGATCGATTTGATCGTGGATTCGCCAAGGAATTGATCCTACAAGGTATGTGAGTCTCTCATAGCGCTGTCTATTCACCCATGCGCCAAACATGTTTAGTTCAAATAAATTTGTCCTAAAAGAGTTTGAAAGTTGATGTTCTTGACATGTATTCTTGAATTTGAATGTTCTTGAATCGGGATGAATCGAGGAGTTTCAGATCTTTACGCTGAGTTTTAGGTTTGTATTGAGTTAGGTCCTTGAATACATATGCCGGGTATCGATCTAAAATGAATTTGAGTTCTATAATCGAGTTTAGGCGATTTAAATGGAAAATGAACAAGGAATAGTCGAAAGGTGTTCTCGCGCTGTGTTCGCGCCGCGACTTGCTCCCAGTGAAGAAAAATTTTCTCCGAAAGGCATGTTAGGATGCGGACTCCTCTGTCTCAAAAATTAATTTCGTGAGCATTTATTCAGAAACTTCTCAGCGTCGTAGACTTGTTCCAAGACGATGATTTCGTAACTTTTCTCAGGTTTAGCTATTCAAAGTCATTCTTAAACATTATGAGATCTTCCCGATCACAAATCTTAATCCTGGAATCTATAATTCAATTCAAGGATCAGTTAAGGGTCAAGTCAAGATCAGTTAAGAGTGAAGTCAAGATCAATTAATAGTCAAGCCAAGAGCAGTTAAGATCAAAGTCAAAGGAAGTCAAGAGTCAAGTTAAGATAAGTTCTTAAAGTTTTCAAAAAGTCTTTCATAAATGTTTTAACTTTGTTTTAAGACTTAAGTTTTGAGTTCAATAAAGAGTAAAGTTGAAGTTCTTTTCTTCAAAGAAACATATGGGGACCAAGTATTTCTCAAAGAGATTTAAAATGTTTTTCACATTTAAATAAGAACGGAAACTGAGATTTCCAAAGGGCCTTTGGGCTAGTTTTCAGAAAAGAGTAATAGTTTTCTAAATGAAGCAAGCAATGAAACTGAGATTTTCAAGATAACCTTTGAGCTAAGTTTTTGAGCACTAATCTCAAATAACAGAAGAAGTATGTTTTTAAACATAAGAGCTAATATTATATTTTTAGGAGTAGTATTGAGCACCGATATGGGGATGTGAGTTCACATTAACTCAAGTCTCCATTAACCATGTAGTCATCATGGGTAGAAAAGGGTCATACTTTTTAGATGAATCATTTTCGCATAGACTAGTGGATCCACTAAGTTAAGTTAGGTCCTATACTGATGGCAAGGTATAGGATGGTCCTTGGCAGCACGAGGTAAAGTGTTGTATCATCACTATAGCTATTAAGTGATGATTGTCGGTTAGAGAAACTCCCACAGCAGTAATTGCATGGTTCCTCAAAGGGTTCTGCTTAGTATGGATGGGGGTATGAGACTTCATTCATGCATTGCACAAGTAGACTTTGAGAGGGATCATGATATGTCTTTTATGATTTTATGACTATGAGTTGACAACATGTTTTAAACAGTTTTCCTTTTCTTTATATTGCACTTGTTTTAAACTGCTTTATAATGAAATGAGTTTAGTTAAGTATTCATGAATTGAGAAGAGCCAAGGTAAGTGTTTCTTTCAGATCCTTTTCAAGCCTATATTATGTTTAACATTCCAACTCGCACACTCGTACATTCAATGTACTGATGCCAGTTGGCCTGCATCGTCTTATGATGTAGACGCAGGTAACTAGGATCGGCATTCCGGCGCATCGTTGATCCAGTGAGAAGTTCAGTGTCTGTTGGTAAGCCTTCTTGCATTCCGGAGGATCCATTTCATTGTTTTCTAGTTTAGTTCATTAGGATGTTGTGGGGTTTGTCCCAACATCCATCTCAGTTGTTATTAGAGGCTTCATAGATAGTCAGATGTTAGTTCTTTAGTCTTTTCATTGTCATTATTCCATGTTGAGACTTGAGTTTGCCTTAATGGCCAATTGAATGTTCCTTTATAACATTTCAGTTTATTATATGAACTTATCTTTGTTGAGTTTAAGTCTTCCGCTGAGTTAAGTAAGCCAGACCAAGGGTTTGCTTGAGGCCAACAATGGTCTTCGAGTGCCAGTCCCACCCAGGGTGTAAGCTCGGGGTGTGACAGAATATAATATATTTTTGGAATACATAACAAATAAGAAATACATTTTTTGTCATGAAATACAAATTTTGATTGTTATTATGATTGTAAGTTTGTATGTTTTGATGACTGGAATACAGAGTTTGTTGGAATTTTAAGAAAGAATATACGTTTTTGAAAAATATACAAACTAATGTTGTATCCTTTCTGAATGAACACGAGTTTACATAAGTATATGGATCCAAATAATTACAAAATCATTTGGTATACCTATTGGAATGAATACAAACTAATAAAGAAATACAAATACCCCTATACAAACCCAAGCATGAAAACCATAATGAATACAAATACACATGTCATACATATTGAAAGAATACAATCAATTACTTTTGAAATTGTAACTGATGAGAATTTTAATTGATATGTTCTTTTTTTAAAAAAAAATTCTCTCTCATGATTTCTCCTTTCTGTTATAAAATAATTGTATTCTTTCAAATAAAACAAATAAAAAATATATAAATCAGAAGAATAACAAACTAAAATATTGACATTTTTAATAAATATTAAAAAATTTTAATAAAAGATCCATTAAATGCTAAAATATTAACATTTTGAAAATTTCCTCTTTGTTGAAGTTGTGGCCTTGATAGACCAATTTCAAACATTTTTTTTTATGAAGGTTAATGGCCTTGGTAATACCAAACTATATACATAAAAATTTAAATGATAGTACTTCAGACATATAACAGCTTGTCAAAGCCAGTTTTAGAATTTTTTTACTTAAGTTATGACACTGGAAAGGCCAAGTTTCAGACCTATGATGTTGCAGGTCATACATTTAGCAATGAAGTCCAATGTATACTTGGCAGACATTTTGGTTGCCTAAAACTAGCAATTGTTCTCTAAATTTCAACAATTCAATACATGATTCAACAATCAAATTTAAAACATAAGTTCATATATCATAAAAACAAACTTCAATCCACAGTTTGTCAAAACAACAAAAAATCTAACAAATTCATTTCAAAACAATGGCAATTTGCTACTACTATTTTTGAACTTCTCCAACAACCACATCACTCAAATTTACTTGTCATATTTAAAACTCGAGACCATTTCTCAAAATATCAATTGCTATAGGTCCAAATAAGAAATACTTCTTCTGTCCCAATTTATATAGCACACTTTCTTTTTTAATCTGTCTCAAAAAAGAATGTCACCTTTTAGAAAAAAAAATAACTTCAAAAGTTTTTCTTTTACCTAAAATGAAATGAGGTATAGACACCAATACAATGAGATAGAAAGAGACAACTAAGGAGCAGAAAAGGCATAGCAGAAACAATTTTGTCTGAAGTTGCCTATGCTTTTGAGTATCAGTCTGACTTCTTGAAAAAAAAAAAAATAGATACATGTTAAACAGGAGCGACGAAATAGGGTACCCAGTGAAACTGTCCGTTACATTTCCGGTCTGGGGTAACCATGGGCCTGATAGTCCATGACTATAGGAATACGGTACCTGGCACAAACAAGAATTTTCCAAATTTTGAGCAAGACATTTTGACTAGGCGCAAATAGTAGAAACCAGAAACTAGAAAATCCATATAACATTCTTTTTTTGGAAAATCAATATCAAAAAAGCACTAGAGGAATAGAACAGATCCAAATGTTTGGGCACTTAGGTGCTGTACAAACTATAATAGATGGTTTATTCCAAGTGACATTCAAAACCCAACGGTATGTACAGAGCGGAAGAGAATTAAAATCAAAGTATAGCAAACAAAAATATTTGCAGAAATTAGTAGAAGTCCTTTAGGTGTCTAGTCCTCAAACATTGCTGTTGACAGTTTTAACACAGAGATCAGCAAGAAGAGAAACCCTGGCTGGCATCTTGTACCAGCAAAAGACTAACCACTGTTCTGCAAAATGACAAGAAAGGATTTGTGTCAAACTTTCAGACCATACATCTCAATTGACACTCTTAAAAGGCAATAACTCTCAGCAAAACAAAAAGTTCTCATTTTACCCTTTCTCTAAAAGATACTCATTTCCTGATTTCTGATCAGTTTCCAAAGAAATCGCATTTAGACAGCCTTTTCTTAAAAAATCTTTCAAAGCTTCTTAGAAAGAACCGAAAACTGTGAAGTATTTACACAACCAAATCTTAGTTCTGCAATCACAATTGGGACTCTCCATAACCCACAGTTCCACACAAGAATGCCCAACACCACTTCTATGCCTGTCATTAAAGTACATGAATAACCAGTTCAAAGTTGGCGCAGAGGGTGATATATATTTTAAGGTCAAGTTTGTGTTTGTGCATGATGGTAAAATCTGGTTATAGTCGAGAACAAAAGGTAATTAAGATTGGCAGGTTAAGGTGATTTATTATGGAAAAATTGGGTAACACTACAATGTTGGTTTTGCTCTTTTTACTTCTGGGAAAAGTAATCTAAAATGAGGAATAAGGTGAAAATTTTTGCGTCACCAAACAAAGAGGGGGAGGGGGCGAGTTTGGAAAACTTGACACAGTTACAACTAAAAACTTCATATAAAGAAGATATGCAGTAGAAGTGGTTAACAATTGCACAAAGTGTGGGCAAGCATGTCACAAAACAAATACAGGCAAGCTTCATGCTATAATGGCAAGCATCAGTTTTTTGTTTTTTTGGTTGAATATATAGGCAGCCTCCTAATTGCCAATTTTTTTTTTCCATTGTGACAGCTAAATGAAAAACTTCTCAGTGATGTGTTTTTCTCAGTAAAACGAGCAAGAGCAATAAGAAAAAACACATCACTGAGAAAAAAACAAATGCCAAAAAGAAAAAGAGAAACACTGACGAAAATCAATAGATCCCCTTTCAGGGGCACTCAACACGCATTGTGTCACCGTTGTAGTCCCTCACTAGGAAAGTGCTCTAGTGGCCCTGTCCACTGGTTCGTTCCCTCACAATACCACCTCTATCACAGCTTACAATTGTCCTCCGTCAATGACTATAGATGCCCATTAGGTCCTTGGGCCTAGATATTCTATCTTTTGCCTCTGAAATTGTTCTAAAATTTTGAGAATTTCATGGGTTATTGGAGAGAGAACTAGCATGGGTTTCTTATGGACATGAACTTAAATAGTGAAGGTGTGGGCTTTCATTTGGGTTTCAGTTTGGGCTTGGGCTTCGCGGTGGTGGTGATGCCGCAAAGTGGAGGAGCTGGGTGGGAGTAATAGAGGTAGTTTCCATGGTGGTGGAGGTGGCATAGTGGCGGTGGATTGGAGGCCACATGCAGCGGCTACGGTGGTCGAGATACAGCGGCAGAAAATAAGTAGATTGAAGAAAAATTGAAAAATACCTCATCAAAAAAATAAATAAATTGAAAAATGAATTTTCACACTCATAAGTGGTGTCACACTATACCATGTAAGAAGTTTGTCTAATTGACACAATTTGTCTTCACTTCAAGTGTTCAATAGGTACTATACTTGGTTTAGCTGTCAAAATGGAGAGGAAAAAAAAATGAGTGTAAGGGGTCACCTATGTATTCAGCTTTTTTTTTGGTATGCATCCAAAGTTCTTTGTTCATCCTACATGAACAAATAAATAAGTGTGATTAGAAACTGAATAAGCTACAAGGAGAAATATGCCAATTTGAATAATCTGAGAGCAATCGAGCCTCAAGAGTGCTGTAACATGCTGAGTTGCTGACATTCATGAAACTAAAAAAATTACAAAAGAAACCCAAGAATTATCAAACTTTGACACAAATCAATAATTCTATGGCAAGAGGTGGAAGAGGGCAAGATCAATTGAAGTCTGTTGGAGCTATGTTACTTGGACCCTTCAAAATCCTTGCCACATCCGTGTTCGATTTGGTTGTGGGTGTAGCCATGTAGGTGTGGGGTCCACATAAAATTCGATCAACTTAACTTAGGTGTTTTGACTGCATTTATGATCAAGAAGTATAGATCGATCTGGTATGTAGTTTAATTTTGGGTTTATATTCATATAATGTAGCAATATAAAATATGAGAATATTTTGCTATTACACGAGATATCTTATAAATAAGATAATAAATATCTCGGATCCATACCCTGAATCCTAAAATTTATATGATAGAAAATCCAACCTTCAGATCCACACTTGTATCGCATACCCATACCCGAGTCCGAGCAACATAAGATTGAAGTCTTTTAAGAGAAAAACCTCAAAAGACCTTAACCATAGGAAGCTGCTTCTCTTTCATTTCTTATTTTAATTTTTTAAAACAAATAAGTTTGTCTGGAGTCAACCGTTAGGACCAACCGCGACTTTTGAAACACAGAAATTATAGGTCCCCCCATCTACCCTACACCTTATATACCAGACTTAGTTCACATGGCGCAGGACTCGAACCTTTGACCTTAGTCACAAATCCCTCAACCTTCCCCACTTGTACTATGCCCGGGGGCCCTTTATGCCTTATTCATTTTTTAAAACATTTTGATAAGTGAAAGAAATCCATTCTGTGTCTTTACTTTCCAATTTCTGATTAAAAAATGACTGGATTTGTTACCGGATAATTCACAATTTTCATAAAAATTAATTATGCGCTTCTACATCCAAAGTTTCTTTTGATAAAGTACTACAATCCGGGATTTATAACCTATTATTGTAGCTCTATACTATCCTCGCTTGAATTATTTTTTTGAGACAATCACACAACCTTTCTACCTTGGATGTACAACCTGATATCGATATGATCACCACTATAAGAGAAATTTAATCAACCTTAGATCAACCCCCCCCTTTCAGGAATTATGACTATCCTCTGACCAAGCATATTGTATCCCACTTAATGTAGTCATATCTAGTTCTCTAAGAAAGGAGAGAGATAGGCTGAGAAAGTAGAGATAATAAAGATCACTTTTTGATTATATAAGATTTTATAAGAATAAAAGAGGTCTTCGCTCTTTCTGGAGTAGCAGTTAGGGAGGCAATGGGGGCAGGAAGGTTTGACCTTACTTGGTTGGGCAAGTGTGGGTTAAAATAATTTTTTGAAATTTAATGTGGGGCAGTGAGAGTTGCGGGCTTGCTGCATGCACCCTTTCAACTGTGTTTATTCTTGAGTTCTATTTTAATTGTTTGGTTTAGGGTATTCTTCTATATTTATTTAGATGGATGTTTTCTTATATAATCTGGATTAGCTTAGCACATAAGTTTTAGGATAAATTATGAACTTAAATCATTAGCTTATATATTTTTTTCCAGTTCCATATTAAACAAGTATTGGAATGTGAATATAACATTTGACCTGAAGCCATTCATGATAATTACTTTCAACTTTTTAGAAAGGTTACTGTAGTTCATTTCTTCCCTAATTTATTTTCTGTTTCTTTAGATCCATCTAGCTAGGTTTATATTTTTCCTTATGTTTTGATATATTGTTTAGTAATAAGCTAGAGTAGAGTTTCTTTACTTGATGTCTATATCCATTCCAAACCTGTAATTTCTTTTGTTACCTGCATTTTATTTATGTTATTTACTAATTTAGAATTAGCAATTCATTAAAACTATTAAATTTAAGAATATCAAAATCAAATTGTTTTAAATTAACAACATAGCAAATCATGAGGGGCGGGTTGAAAATAGAAAATTTTGCTATGTGGGGCAAGTTGAAGTCTTCGCGGGTTTGCCCCACAACCACACTTCACCACACAATTTGCCATCCCTAGTTACCGTAATATTCAAGAAGTAACTGATATGTAAATCAAGGTGGTTTTCTATGAGCAAATTTGGGAAAGCTGGAATAGAGCAAATTGGAAAGCAAGAGAACCTACTTTATTCTATAAGAGAACGAGTACAAACTATAGTAAATAAGCCAATTAAGGAGAATATTATCTATTATGTTCTTACATTATTATGGGCGACAGGATGGCAAGAGAATTGACAGAATGACAATTGAATACTCAATCCTTCTCCCCCAAACAACCAAATACAAGAAGTTAAATGTATGAAGCAAGCAAATAACCTCATATTATAAAAACTGTATATGTTATACCTTACTCCCTCTTATAATTGAAATACAACAAAACCATCTATGCATGTGGTGGAATGGTGGCTCCTTCACCCTTAACAATTAAAGCCCATGGAATGGACTTCTCTTCAGTAAAGAGCAGTAAAACCCATAGTGAGCTTAATAAGGCGCAAATCTGGATTAATCAGGCCAGTGTGTTATGGACACCGGATGCTTGAAGCATAAATATATAACTAAGGAAATACACCACCACTGGTACACAGATAAATTGAAAGTAACTTGGCATTCATTTTTTATTCATTTTTTTTAAATCAGAAAATAACTTGGCACTTTGAAGTTTGAACATCAAGTTGAGCACTCATCCATAAAATAAAATTAGACCTTTTTTCAATTAATTATTAGAATTAGGCTTCCAATTTACGTTATGTATACACAAAAATAGCACATGACACAAGTATCAAAGCCCAAAATGTCCCGCCCCCCTCACCCAGTATCTTTCTCAAGTATTGTATTCATGCTTCATCATCTCTGTGGATCAAACTAATATTTTTAATACAAAGATGATTGCTAGATATATTCTCTCCCTCAATTTAAGTGTTTCATATCCTTTTTATTATGTTCTGCAACAACCACTTGAAAAGGAAATTGGGGAACATATTGTTTCATGAAAAGTAAACAAAATCGATCTTTACATATCTGAGCACAAATTTTCCCTTATCCTTCAACAACCATGTAAAACAAAACCATGAATTGAATACAAAACAGTAAAAGAACTTCGGGTCATTTGGTTGTTGGCTAGAGTTATGCAGTGATTAGTAATGCATGGTGGTTTAGTTAGTCTATCTCCTACCTTGCATAAAATAATATATAAATTGACTCAACCTATAGATGTTTTAGTTATGCGGGATTGTAGACTGGTAAGCAAACATCGTATTTGGTGTGCTGAATTTTATACCTAGCAATTGAAATGCTACTATTAAGAAGTCCCACATCAGTAGAGGGATGGGAAATTGATCTCTTTATATGGACTTGACAAACCTCCTCATGAGGCACAGGTGCCATGTCTTTACATGATATCAGAGCCAGGCCCATCCCAATTTGATTTCACTGATGCTGGGCCCCCATTTAGAAGTGTTCATGCGCTAGTTGAGGTCTGGGCGTGAGGGGGAGTGTTAAGAATTCCCACATCGATAGAGGGATGGAAAATTGGTCTCCTTGTATGGACTTGGACAAACCTCCCCTCATTAGCTAGCTTTTGGGGTTGAGTTAGGCCCAGGTGTCATATCTTTACAGCTACCAAACACGATACTAGTTATGCTGATTTTATTACATGAATAATTCACTTCCAAACAAGCAACCAAACGACCCCTTAAAGAATACTGCTTTTACACCACCACCCCACACACAAAAAAAGGGGGCACTTTTCTATCCATGAAGAATCAGTACTTTACCTTCAACTCGCTCTTTTATTTTACCTTCATCACTCAGTGTCCACTTAACTTCAAAGGATAACAGAAATAGTAGAAGTTGCTGAGCACCTGCCC
The DNA here is from genome assembly GCA_035578085.1 of Solanum pinnatisectum. Classification (NCBI taxonomy): domain Eukaryota; kingdom Viridiplantae; phylum Streptophyta; class Magnoliopsida; order Solanales; family Solanaceae; genus Solanum; species Solanum pinnatisectum. The sequence continues at coordinate 35,106,505 of CM069079.1, read as the reverse complement.
CATACAAGAGACGCTTTCTCAGATGGTAAGCACCCTCCACTTCAAACCCTAAGGTTGTGGGTTCGAGTAACCAAGGGAGCAAAAGAAATGGGAGCTCCTACGGAAGGGTAAAAAAAGAAAAAAGGTCTCTTCAGGGTGGTTCAGATGGTTTGTCTTGGAACTTCCATATGGAGGCTCAAGTTCGAAACCTCTTGTCAGTGACAGCAGCATGGTGGGCCTTCTACAGGTTTCCTTGTCATAAAATAAAATAAAATAAAGTTCCTGCTCCCGAGGTAGCTTAACAGGCAAAGGATGGACTTATGTATTAGGTCACAAGTTCGAACTCTGTGCCCAGCAAACTAAGTCCAGTAATTCAGTGGAGACAGGAGGAAGGGCGGGCACATCATCCCTGATTTCTGAATGTGATTGGCCCAAAGGTTTGATTCTAAATAGATTTTTCAATCATAAAAATAAAACAAAAGAGTTGTTAACGTCCTTGTGAGGGTGTTGTAGGTTAGGATAAGAAACACTACCTCTGTTACCTAGGCTCTTCATTTTCCTCAAAACTTGCTCGATTTGACATGTATAAAATGTGTGTGATACATTATGTGGATCCTTCAAAGTACCAATACCTTGTCAAAAGCTGGGTACATGTAACAGATAAATTTCCCATCCTACCACATACATAAATGGGTGATACAAGAAGCCATTCAATGAGTCCTCTTTTTTTTTTTTTTAACAAATACACCAATACGCATTGAACCTACTGGATAATCTTATTGATGTAATAAAAAACAATATCAAATGTACCTACATCTTGTTCAAAATAGGAACTAGCTAAAATATGTTTTGCAATAACTAACAAAAGAATCTTATTTCGACATTGATCTTAACTATTGTTACTATATATGCTGATAAGGTTGATAGAAGCTTTCTGCAAGGTCTGGACAGCTCGATAGCACTTGACTAATAAGTTACAAGATAGAATCAGTCTTTCTTGCTTGTTTAGTAAAGTCAAGCTATGGCGGTAGGGTTGGGGTGGCTTGTTGGGCCACAAGTGCCCTTACTAGGTTTGGGGTTTTGATTGGCAAAAGAGGTTATTGCCTTCTAGCTGGCAGTTTCCAGATTAGCCTTCGAACTTTCATTTACCTAGAACGAAGAGATCTAAAGGTTGGACATCCATTGTTGTCGTGATGACAAGGTTGAGTGTTCATTCAATCCAACACCCAGCTTATCAAACCAATCCTTGGGTTCGATCCAACAAGTGATTCCCTCCCTGAATGAGGGATAGTCGTTAGGTCGTAAATGGAATCTGAGGAAGAGAGATAAGCAGTTGGCAGGGACCATCCATTATCAGTTCAATTGGTAGATCTTCCCCTCTCATCCACTGATCCTTTAAGTATTGTTCAATCTATTGATTTAATATCCTCTTGACTGGTCAATTACGCACTCAGGCCAATCTACTACGTAATATTGATTTAACAAGCATTCAGTAAGAGTACATTGTATTCATTCGCAATAAAAACTTTAAATTTGATCACATTTATCAAGAATCTCATTATTAATTGAGTATGTCAACTAATTGATTGAATTGAGATGTGTATCCATGTCACATAACTGGATTCAATTCGCACAAATGTAATGTCTCTATTCCCTATTCCCTCTAAGGTGGCTAAAAAATTAGTTAAACTCAGAAGAAACTTCCTTTGGAAAAAAGGCAAAGAAGAAAAGGGCTACTATCTAGTGAATTGGAATACAATGATGCTTAACAAATCAAGGGCAGGTCTGGACATCAAAAACTTGAAAGAGCAACATGAAAGTCTCTGGAGGAAATGGTTGTGGAGATATATCAGTGAGGAGAGGACCCTCTGGAAGGAAGTGATAGTGGCAAAATATGGAGAGCTTAATCCATGGGTTTCAGAGACTGTTTCAATGCCATTTGGGTTGGTCAGTGTGGAGGTCCATCAAAGCTCTGTGGGACTCAATGGAAGAAGAACTGACTCTAAAGGTGGTGAATGACATCAAAGTCAAGTTCTGGAAGATGTTTGGATCAGTCAAAGCTCTCGTGAAGTATTTCCAGACTTATACTCGATATGCAATAACCCTTAAGCTAAAATCAGTGATTGTTGGACAGCAGAAGGGTGGGATCTTTCCTTTAGGAGGTTTTTGAATGATTAGGAAGTAGATAGAGCAGCATCCCTACTGGAAATGATGGATGGAGTTGATATTTCTGCAAATGTTACTGATGGAGTCACCTGGAACCACACCAAAGAGGGTGTTTACACAGTTAAGAGTGCCTACAAGGGAAGGGTGCAGAATTGAGAGGTGTTACGCAATATCACTGGAATAGCATATGGAAAAAATTGATCCCTACCAAGGTGAAATGCTTCACTTGGCTAGTTATTAGGAGAGCATGTCTCACTCAAGAAGTGCTGCAAAAGAAAGGAAGGCCACTTGTTCCCAGGTGTACTTTGTGTAACTTGACAAGAGAAACAAATAGTCATTTATTCTTACATTGCAAGTACACTTCTTAACTATGGGAACTCTTCCTAAACATTTCTGGCCAAAGCTGGTCCATGCCAGAACACACGTCTCACCTCCTAAGCTGCTGGATTAGAAAAGAGGGCAGCAAAACTCAAAAAAGATGGTGGAAACTGATTCCTTCATGTATTTGGTGGTCAGTCTGGAGAGAAAGGAATGGTAGATGATTTAAAGATAAATCCAGTTCCATTCACAAAGTCCAATGGAATTGTTTAGTATCTTTACTATTTTGGTGTAAACAATTATGTATAGATGATGAAGATCAAATCATAGGACTGATAGGAAGCTTGTAAATTCTGTATGGGTTATGGTTGTAACCCTTTTTTTATGGTGGCCAACATTTCCTTAATGTTGAAGAATACTACTTACCAATTGTCAATAAAAAAAAACTTTCTATAGCAAAGAATCTCGTTGTTAATGGTTTGTCTCTCCATTTAATTTCATGACATGAATTAAAAGCCAAAATATTGGCATAGCCCCTTGAACTTGACAAAAACTTTCTTTTAGATGAGAGCGACCTGCGGAACACCTGAAGTATGTGCAAATTGTGCCTATTGAAGACAACAGTAAGGGGTTGTTAGGTATAAAGGATAAAGAGAGTTAATCCCGGAAAATTTTTTAGTAACATTTAATTCCTTGTTTGGTTACAAAGTTTAGAATAACTTATCTCAGGGTTAATAATTAGTATCGGGATAAGTTATCCCAACCTGTGGGTGGAATAGTAATTCCAAGATAAAATAGATAAAATGACAAAGATATCTCTTTAAATAATTTTTATACATCACTTTTCACATTCATGTATATTCACATTATTTTTAATACCATGTATAATACCATTCACAACCTTCACCACTTCTTATTTTTATGATAATTCTTCATATTTTTCACTATATAAATATAATGTTATTTATGAATTTATTTGACTAATTCTAATGTTTATTTATATTTTGATTTCTCTACAATTGAATTACATATATTTAATAGTATATTTTTTTAGTCACTTGAAAGCTTGTATGTTATATATCAATTAAAATGAAGATAACTTTAATATGTTACAATTTAAGAGAGATATGTGCTTTAAATAAAGTGATACAAATAATAAATTATCATTTACTTTAACAAACATAAGATGGAAGTTCTATTTTTAGCCTAAGAAAATTTTTATTTTAAAATACACTTGATACCATCATGGGAATGCACACACAAAAATATTCAAGTTAAATAAGAAGAAAATTTTATCTTCAAGAATGAATAACTAAAGCTTGCAAAGACAATATAAAAAACTAAATAAAATGAAGGTTATTTTTGTAAACAAACAACTTATTCTTAAAATTTATGCAATGCATTTTATTTTGAATGCAACAAACCAGACAGTCAATAAGAAATAATCTCATCATAACTAATCCAAACATAACTAATCCCATTATAATTTATCCATCATAATTAATCTAATCATAACTTGTATTCAAACCAAATGACCCCTAACAGTCACCAAATATGGGTGACATTGCCTCGTGTTTATCTGAAAATGAGTTAGACGCCGAGATTCAGAAACTAAACTCTATACCAGATACTACTATACTTCCTTTTTGTTGAAGATACCACCCAAAAATAGTGAACTTACAGCAACTAATCTGGCTTGATGCCTGTTAATTGTAAATTGTCTAGCTAGACTCCGCCAGAGACAGCAAAGCTTCAAAACTTGAAAACCTTTTCCTGCAAGTCAATACGTTTTCTAGGTCTATGATGCTGAAGCTGGGTAATCCAGTTGAAGTCTATCGATTTCTGGTATAACAAGCTCTTTGGTTACGTACCGGCCATTTACATAGGTTAAGAATGTCACTCTTTGAAGAAGGGTTCTGGTATTTCCTTTATGTGTTTGTGATAAAATTGTAAATATGCCATGTGTATTACTAAGTTGCATGTCAGTGTCTCATTTTCTGAAATTAATGTGAGTGAAAGATAGTCAAAAGATGAAGAGAACAACAAAGAATGAAGAGGAAAGCCATGCCAGCAGATTAGAGTTTTGGTGAACCAAACTTTAGTTGAAGTATTAAGACCCTTTTCACTATGTTGCTCGGATACAGGTGCGGCACCCAACAGTACGGATCTAGAAGTCAGATTTGTCATCACCTAAATCCTAGGATTCAGGGATAGGAATAGGAGTACGGGTACAAGTGTCAAGACACAACCAATATGGTATATTATGACATATATAAGAATATATTTTGACAACTATTTGAAGCTATTAAAATAATATATTTCAAATTTTCTGTTTTTCCAACTTCACTTCAAATAGTATTTTTTTTTCATGAGATCTCAACCAAACAGCACAGTCGAAATGAAAGTGAAATACTAAATGAAACTTTGGAAGAATGGGCCACCATGTTATAAACCGTACTGGTATTTTTCTAATTCAATTTGTAACTTGTGAAACTCTAGAGTCAATTTGAAAAAAGGAATCTGGATGAAACTACTATGCTAGCATTTCACCACAAATTCCCAAAAAACATTGGCAAATCATTTTTGGGAGAAGTTTTTTGTTTGGCCATGAATACAAATTGGAGTTTTTTTTTTTTTTTTTTTTTTTTTACTTTTTTTGAGTAATTTGGAGTGAAAAAAGTGAGTACCTTTTTGTTATTTTCAAATTTTTGAATATTCTAGAATTCAAATTCAAGTTGAACTCTAGAATTTTATGGCCAAACGTGTTTTCCCGAGTTCAACCCTGATAAAAGTGAAAAAATTTCATATGATTGTTTGGTTTGAAGACAAGTTATGCTGAGAGTAATTATGTTGGGATAAGTTATTTAGGATTAGTTATGCTAGGGTTAGTTCTTATTGACTATTTGGTTTGTTATATTCAAAATAATATGCATTACATAATTTCTAAGAATAAATTATTTGTTTTCAAAAATACCCTCTACCTTATTTAGTTTTTTATATTTTCTTTGCAAGCTTTTTAGTAATTTATTCTTAAGAATAAATCTTCCATCTTATTTAACTTAAATATTTTTGTGTGTACATTTTCATGATTGTGCCGTATGTGTTTAAAAATAAAGCTTCCGTCTTATTTATTTTTTATGAAATAAAAAACTTCCATATTATTTAGCTTAAAATAAAATTTTCATCTTAAGCTTATTAAAGTAAAAGATGATTTATTATTTATGTCACTTCATTTAAGCACATATCACTCTTATACTGTAAAATATTAAAGTTCATTTTTATTGATTTATAAAATACAAACTTTCAAGCGACTAAAGGAATATTTAGTTAAAAACATGTAATTAGTAGTAGAGAAATCAAAATAATTAGTTAAATAAATTCAGCGTATAATATATTCATAAGAATTATATTTATAAAGTGATTTTTAATGGAAAAATATGAAGAATTGTCATAAAAATAATGAGTAGTGAAGGTTGTGAATGTAATTATACATCATATTAAAAATTATGTGAATATACATGGATATGAAAACTGAAAAGTGATATATAAAAAGGATTTAAGGGGATACTTTTATCATTTTACCTATTTTTTCTCGGATAAGTTATCCCAATATTACTATTCCACCCAAAGATGGATAACTTATCCTAGTACTAATTACTAATCCTGGAATGGAGTTATCCCAAACTTCGTAACCAAATAAGGGATTATAAAGAGTACTCAACAATTATCCCAGTATTAAGTTCCCTTATACATCACACCAAACGACCCCTTAGTATTCTATTCATAAATAGTTTATATAAAAACTAAGTGTTTTAGTAAATATCCGAATATATATAGGACATAAGCAAAACAAATACCTAATCAACATATACTTCTTGGCCATAGATGTCGTCAAAGCACCCAAGATACATTTGATCAAATCAAGTGTCGATCCCACATGCACAACCAAATTGTGTAGGATTGACATGGTTGCGTGGATTTTAAAGGATCTCATCAACATAGCCTCGGATTGTGATTCAGAGATCACGAATTAATTGGTACTCATTTCGAAGTTCACTAGTTGTAGGTATCACAAGACTGTGAAACATAGATAGACAACTAAGGATTCGTAATAATTGAAGCTTCCCTTGCTCATCCAGCCACTCCGAGGATCTTTAAGAAACAACCCCTATACCTCCACAAGGTAGTGATAAGCTCTGCGTACAGTCTACCCTCCCTAGCCCCCACTTAGTGGGATTTATGGGTATATTGTTGTTGTTGTAATTTGCATATATTATCAGACTTGTGGAAACAACAGTCCTTTGACTTCTCTGCAATTTTTTACTTGAATATATAAGGGAGTTAATTGCTTCTTATTTCGACAATGACTCGTCTCTAAAAGTTCACATAAGGCATAGTGCAAAGACAGAGAGAATGCTTTGACAATCCATCAAAAACTCTATGTTTTGGACATCATGGAAGGGAAGGACCAAAGCTACGTCGAGGGAGTTCCAGCTACCATTTCCTCCATGAAGGCTGGTTTCTTAGTGAATCTGTTTGGCTGGAGCAATCATTGTAATGGAAATAATGTTAATCAGTTTTGGAAATTTGTTGGCTCTATATTTATATATGAATCAATGTTACTTTATAACATGTAGCATCCACTGGATGCAACAGAGCAACAAATTGTTTGTTGCCTGATATAGAAAATGTGTCACAAAACGCAAAAGAGATCCTACCAAGTCATGACATGAGGAGGTGAATTTGCTAAAAGAGAAGCTGACTGTAGAATATTTAAGATGAAAAGCACATCATTAAAAAGACTTTTAGGGTAAGAGAAAAACTTACTTAAAATTCATAATTGGGAGTTTCCATAGTCTAAGCCTTGTGCAAAAGAACCTTCATACATGAACTGTCAATTTCCACAAGAAATATTAGGTGTCTTATTAGATAATATCCACGTAACTTAATATTTCAAGGTCAAAAGAACTACTAAATGGTGAAGCAAACAAGCCAAAGAAAGAACATTATAAAATGCAACCACCTTACCTGCGTATTGGACCCAAGCTGACTTCCAACTACATCTTTTCTAACAGATGCATCACCAACCCTTGCAGATCCCTTGGCATCTCCCTGATATTAGTTTCAAATCACAATACATATTTAATGAAAAATCAGAGTTAAAGAAAATAAGTAAATCTATCTCAGTGATGTGGAGAACTATGTGTACCTCCATCTACAACACCATTGATTGACCCATGCAACCCAGCAGAGAAAGTTGTTCAGGAACCACAGAAACAACATTTACTTAGTTGATTATGAGATAAAATTCAGTTGAACGAAGTCTTGAAACAACAATAGTAAAGTCCATAACCAAAAATACACAGTGCAACATTTAGAAGATGGCAATTGGCAAATGCAATAGTCCATATATTCTTTTATCAATTTCCTCGCAAACCAAATGATGAGGAAGCCTAATAGAACATAAAATAAAGAAAAAAAGCAGTTATTATGAGAAACCAGTCCCAAAACCACTAAGGGCATGAAGAAGAATTGCATTTACCTCTCTGTACCGAGTCAAATAGACCTTCAGTGGTTCAATGTAGTCCTCAAATCCCAACGTAGCCAGGGCTGATAGTAAATCATCTCCGTTGATCGTCTTTCTCTTCTCTTTCTGACACTTGTCACTAGCTCTATAAAATAAAAGAGAACTCATTTGAAAAACATGCAGAGAGAGTGGTTGTTACTTCCACGTGTCATCATTCTACTAAATCTCAGTATGTATATGTATGGAAGTCCACCCTCTAACAACAAACATTTGAACATTGTAACACATGTCTTCTACTTCTACACAAGTACCCACACATATTTTGGACTCTAACTTCCCAAGCATTAAATACTGGCAACGTCTTTCCATATATTTATATAAAGACATCTAGATCAAATATACGACTTTTATTGAAACTGGTAAAACAACATCTAATGTAAACTTGTATGATCCAGAAAAAGAAATAGCAGTAAAACAATACCATCCATAAGATCTTAACTACATAGATACTTTTTAAGAAAGGTAAATATCATGTTCAAAATGACATCGCGTATGAGCTACGAGACCTAACAGTAAAAGGAAAATATTGGATCTCCCAAATTCTGACACACACACACACACGACTTTGAACTCAGACTAGTGGAAAGCTAGCATGCCATAGTTTTGATAGAATGACATAATTGGGACATGTAACCTTATCAAAGAAAGGTAAAATAGGAAAGAGGACTTGTATTTTTAGCGAAGGGACTGCAGTGTGAACATCTAAACAGGGATAAATAACTCGGTATGGCTGATCACTTGAATAACAATGCACAGAGCAACTCAGCATGATCACAGGCAGAAGTGCAGCTGTGGATTACCTTCTACTATTGGGGATATTTTCCTACGAAAAACAAAGAACTAAGGGTTTGCTTGACAATAGCTTCTTTTTTTTAAACTCACTAGCCGAAAAGCAAAAGCAGCTATTCATTTTTTGGGTCAACTATAATCCATTCTAAAAAATGTCATAAGTACAAACAATGAAGTCACTGACTGCTTGGTATTCCAAATTTTCTTAGTGAGCATGGAGTCTATTGTCACACACACCGGGTCGTTCTTTTTTATGGATTTGTCATAGAGAGTGGTTGATAACATGCTTCCATGCCCACCTTTTTCCATTTTATTTTTGCATTCCTCCCTCCCTACTTCTCATAGCTCCATGTACTACTATTCTTGTCCTCCCCTTTTTTCATGTTTCTCTCAAGGGCTTCATTAAAATGGCAGGTAATTCTACCCTACCTATCTTATTGTCAAGTCTTCTTTTCCCGTAATATTTCCATTTAAATAAGATGACTTACTCCATATTAAGGACACCATGCATTTATGATTCCCTTGTCTACTAATTGTCAACACATCTTTCACTGCGTTCTTTTTCCCCGTACGGAGCAGAAGGTGACAACATGTCTGTGATTCTCCTGCCTCGTAAATGCCATGACCAATTCGCTTGATATTGCTAATCATTGAGGAGGTGGCAGGCAGGAACAGTGAAAAGGGATTAAACAAAGGAATGACAGCAGCCAAGGAAGAGTGGAATGAATTCTCCAATGGGGAGCTTTGGTTGTCATGTAATTCATGGAAGAGTCGTAACCAGATATCATTAAGTAAGCTATTACCTTCCCTCCTTTGTTAATTGCTATGGAAAGAACACCAACCAGACATCCTATTGATGTTAGGAGAAATCTTTCTAAAGGCTATTTTTGTCATGTATACAAAATTTGGGAAAGAAAACACGAGAAACACCACAAAAATTGTAACTCTTAGAGACTTGAGCTAAAAAGGTATACGAAGTAGTTATCCATCTCCATACACATAATACACAAAACAAAAATAAAATACAAACTCTAAAATGGAACCATCTGTGCCTAAAAGGAATTCCAATAAAATTTCTTGAAATGATAAATTACCAAAATTATAAACATCTAAGCATAGAGTTTAAAACTTCGAAAGTTACCCAGTCCAATGCCACAAAACCTCAGTTGACATAGCGATCTTTAAGAATTAGTATAAACTTACAATAAAAATCACATTCCTCCATTTCAGGTGTACAATTGAACACTGAATACAGGTAAATTACACATTTCTATAATTCACGGAAGCAATACAGACAAAATAGAAACTCTAAAATGGAACCTCTAAAATGGAACCATATGTGCCTAAAAAGGAATTCCAGCAAAATTTATTGAAATGATAAATTACCAAGATTAACAACATCTAAACATAGATTTAAAACTTCGAAACTTACCCACTACAATGCCACAAAACCTCAGTTGACATAGCGATCTTTATGATTTAGTATAAACTTACAATAAAATTCGCATAACTGCATTTCAGGATATAGAATTGAACAGTGAAGAAGAAATAGAAGCTTACTCGCTAGTAATAAAACTGATGAATTCAGATACACATTCCTGAACAGTGTCCTTAGAATCCTTTGCGATCTTTCCATTAGCAGGCAATGCCTTTTTCATTATGCGTCCAATATTAGCGATCGGTAGGTACCTATCCTGTTCTCGCAAGTTGGACTGAGGACTCGGGTCACCGCCACTCTCATGGCTTCCGCCGCCGCCTCCTGGACTTGCCGGCTCCGCCATTCTCAGTGTACCGGAACCCTAACTTTATGGATGATCGTAGGTAGAGGTTGATCCAAGAGAATAATTTGTTAGTTTTTGTTTGAGAAAGGAATTTGGCGGAAAATGGATGCTGAGCTTTTCTGCGCTATACACATAGATCCAACGGCAGCGACTGCCAGAGGAAGAACCTATTTTTACGCACAAGGCCTACACCCTTTTTTTCCTTTTAAATATACACGTAATATATAAACTTGTCCTTTAATTTAGGCTTAAGTGATATTTATGCCCTTCAATTTTAGATATGAATAATTAAGTATTTATATTTATATAAAGTTAAATAAATATATTCATGCTTCCTAATATGTCAAGTAGGACACATGTATATATTTGTTTAATTCTATATAAGTTTTAAAGACATAAATACTAAATGAGATACAAAACTAAATGACATATTTATATATTATGTCTTTTAAATACACTCAAGTACTTTTATTAATATAGTTCTTTAACATGCTTTAATTCATTTACGCTTTAAATCTATTACTCCATAAATAATTGATATTTTATCATCGGTGTATATTTTTTTCCAGCTGATATCTAATACCTATGTTAAATTTGACTAAATCCAAATTCGTATCACAAAAATTAATTGAAGATAGAGCACTGCCTAAACATGATAGTACTTGAGATTTTAGAACTTTAGTTTTTTCTTTTTTTGGGTTGTTGTTATTGAAGTGGTACAAATGTGAACAAAACAAAAAAAAAAATTGTAGAAGAAAAACTCCCATGTATTTATTTATTGTCGTATTTTACTAAACATATTTCATCGTAGTGATTTGATTAATTATTTCATTTTTTCAGTGAAATAGAAACAAAAGAATATCATAAAAGTATATTGAGAAGATGTTATAACAAATTCCGATTAGATGGGGAAGTAAATAGGCTTTACATTTTTATCTGTTGTAAAATTGTAACAACTATACAACAACAAATAATAATATGATTTAATTGCAGAAAAGCATTAAACAGGAGTTAGATATTTATTAAGGAAACAAAAGCAAAGGCTAAAGTACAACTATGTCAATATGTCTTCTGACCTATTACTTGAATACAAAACATAATCATTCATGATTAATAAAATCCCTAAAAAAAAATTATTTTCCTATTTTTAATCTTTTAATTTGTAAAGCTTGTAAAGTTTCCTCCATAGTTAGTAGGCATTGTTTTTAGTATTAAGATCTTGTATCTCCAAATCACCTTTCTCACAAGTATTGGGTTCACATAAATTCGATAATAAAACCCAAAATACTTGTGACGGAAGTCAAATCGTTGAAGCTATATATCGGATTATATTAATTTAATATCTTAAAGTGAAAATTTACATATTTAAAAACTTATGAATACTACTACAATTTATGATTCTTTTCATTTAAACATATTTTTTTTAAAAAAAAAAAATACATATTAAATATTGATCAAAATTCATATAATTTAATTCTTAAAAAAGTAAATGTGACAAGTATTTCGAGACGGAGATTAAGAGAGTAACTCTTATATTTTATAATTGTTTTTTTAATTTTGAATGTAAGATGCATAGAAGTATTGGAAGTATTCCTATTCCAGAAAAAGTTCAAAATTTGGGTCAGTAGAGAGGAACGACATTCATTACTCTCTCTTTTTTTATTCTGATAAAAGAACAAATATCTAAATACACAATTTATTTTATCATATTTTTAAAAGATTTTTATCATTTGAAAAAATACTAAAATTCATACTCTATCCTATTCTCGAATACATCACTTTACGTGATGTATCATGACATTGAGTGGTGTATCTAAAACTAAATCACATTGTATTGGTACATTAAGTGATATATCTGAACTTGAGACGCGATATATCAAAATGTTAAAGGATGTATTCGAAATCAATACGCAATGTATCATGATGTTTTCGGATGTATCCAAATTCCACCAAATTTAAGAATTTTTTTTAATTTGAAAAAAAGTAAGAATAGAATTTAAGTAACTCTTAGCGCTTGTGTAAAATTCTGTGATGATAATGGTCGATTCTAATGAATAGGTTATGAAGTAACCTTTTAGAGATAGCCCTTTACAAAAAGATTTTCATTTTCGCACCCAAGAAATTTGAAAAGGCTATTTTCTTCTATTTGTTTGCTAAGTGGCCAAGAGATCTTGATTCCTCTTTACTAGTCAGCTGATTAGTAAAAAGATGGTGTAATACCAAATAATGTTTCAGAATATGTTGGATTTACAATGTCACTAGATATCATCAGAAATGTGATGTAATCTATGAATACTCTGCAGCTGCAATGTACATATGAATTACCAGATTAACTAGTTTTACTTGACAGGCCTAATCAAGAGTTGTTTTTATCAAAGTAAACAACTGTTATTGAACTATCACTCTTATTTGAGTTAATTACAGTTCTCCTTATAATTGAATGCTTCAACACAAAGTTAATTGTACACCAGAATAAATGTAACAGGGGTGTGCGAAGGGAAGACATCGCTGGCTAAAACGTTGTGTTTTTAAGATACGACCTTTTCAATCGTACCACAATAATAAGAGGGAAAGATCTACCGGTCATCAAATAGAGAAACTGGATACCCTTCCATGCTTGCCATTTCCATGACCTCCTCCTGCAGATAAAACAACAATGAGTCTTTGTTCGCTACTTGTGCAATACAAGAGGCTTCACAATTTTATAATTGTTCCACTACTTGAGCTTAAGTGACAAACATAGTGCATGTAGACCAATGATTAAAGTCTATAAAAGGAAAGAGTACACAGCAGATCAACTAAAAGGAAGGCCAAGCGCGTCATACTCTTGAGGGGTTTTGTCATGTCAATTTTCATAGGTAATTTCTGCTTGTATCCAGACAGCAAGAGCTCAAGGCAGTGGGAAATGAGAGTAAAAGAGATAGGATACTCTGCCCGGGTGAATATTTACAGCCCTATCTGATTCAGGTAATAGCGTCTTCTTTTACAATCAAACTACTTTTTTAATGCTTCTACAAGCACACCATAAGAGGATTTCTCAAAATGGAGACTCGATATAAATATAACTGTTTCTTTATGAAGATAAATATATACTGTTTCTGATCACATACGTGTTTACCCTTTTCAGTATGTTAAGATTATTTCAGTGTATACGATTATGCACTTGATTTGTGTATATGGTTGGGGGAAGCGGGATGAATACTCAATCTCATAACTTAAGTAATGATAAATAATGGAAGGGTGGACAAATGTACGTTAAAAATGGTACAGAATCAAACAAGTAATCTCTATTAAATGGCATAAAGATTAAAAAGGAAATCTCTTTTATTACCTGGATGAATGCAGTGATCCGTCCAGGAGCATTCTGAAATTTACACAAACATCAGTAAGGGGATTATTCAATGAGCAGCTTCAAACTTCTTTTATTTATCAAGTTGTTAGTGCATGGATTTGTCATACTCATACCTCAAATTGCTTCTCCTCCCAAGTTACGTCAGTCCAAGTTTGTGTATCAAGTGATTCCCATGAACTAGGAGCTTGAATAACTTCCACATGCTGCAATAGCCTCAAGCTACCTGCAATAATAGTTCAAAGAAGTATGCTAACAGTAAAAATAAATCCTCCTACTGTATATAGGAACACAAATTCATGATGGCACATAAACAGGCTTCTACTACCCTTCACTTCTAAACTGTCAGCAATATATACATAATGGAACGTTGAGCACACTTCTCACTTTTGAACTGAGTACAACCTTATATTACACATAACAAGCATGAAGTTGAACTGGAAAACTAATAGGCAATAGGTTTAAGCATCAGGATCACAGCTCAAATATGTATACTAGAAATTCAGTCTCCACTTGACCAGGTAAAGGGAAATAGCTTTGGAGCACCCGGCGGATAATAAAGCAAGCTTTGAGTATGTAATGCTGAAGAAATGATAATTATTTGAGCTTACGACTGAGCCACATACTTGTAATGAATGCTTCTGACCACATTTCACGCTCTGACCATGAAGGTGCAATTTCTCTGACTGGGATTTTGTTTCTTGAGCATATGCTGGACAAACACATGATCATCATGGTCATTATTTAACAAAGTACAATTTTAATGAGATCTGGAATAACCTTTTTTAAAAAAAGCAAGCAGCTTCTAGCAGACAGGTCACTAATGTTTTTTTCTTGACAGATTACTTAAACCTAATAGAAACAACATGATTTAATCCTTTCAATTCTAAAGTTCCATATTTCTCATTTCTTCAATAAACCACAGAGCCTCAATAGCTTCATATTTTCCTTGCGGTTCAAATATGGGCATCAGGCACAAGTTCTCCTTTGGGAACATATAGCACTCCTTTGGGAACATATATGATGACGTGCAGATAAAGTTCTCAACGCCAAAGATGAACTGCTAAAGGAAATTACTAATTAATGAGTTATATTAATTAACTTACCTCCAATTATTATATAAAGATATTTTTGTACAAGATCTCCTTCAATAAGACTCTCTACCAGTAAAGGAAATTCTTTATGGTACAGTATGTAATATGTGCAGAATACATAGGATTAGGGCAACAGAGAATGTTCTAGAATGAATCTGTGCCAACCATACCAAACATTAGGCATAACCAAGTCAACACAACAGTAACCCCTTCCAAGTTGACCAGCATTTATTACATTCTACAGATGAATAAGTTGCTGCAAAATGCGAGACAAAGTTCCAAACAGTAACCTTAAGTTCTAACTTTAAATATGTCAAGTTCCGAAGGCTAGAGAAGGAACGCACTCAAGAATTACTTGGCGTACAACACCTGGAAGGACACCATCTCTTATAGGGGCAGTCTGCAATTCAATTGAAACTGTAGATTCATCGTCTCTTTGGCTAGACTTGTGATAATCACCATTAACATCCTGCAACCAAAAATTTAGTAATTTCTGTAAGATAAAACATGATAGACTTTGTATAAGTTACACTATTCACATACAGTTAAAGCAAAATGGTAAAACTTTAGGTGTGTTTGGTATGGAGAGATAATTTCCAATTTGCTCATGTTTGGTTGATCGAAATTTTTCTCTAGGAAAAACAAGTTCCTTAAAAATGAGGAAAATAATTTCCCTGATGCAAGTAGGGAAAACAAGTTCCATTAGTGGAGTTTGTCTCCTACCCACCCCCCAGCAGCCCCCAACCCCCACCCCTTGACCATCCTACCCGACGCCATCCCCAAACTCCCATTCCATCCCACCCCCATATATTTTTCTAAATAACACATAAATGCTCTTTGTCAATATGTTTTTTTTTACATAAGCTTTTCACATGATGTTTAAGAGTGTCCTGCATTCACTTTGTGAAGGAGCAGACGGAATGTCGTCACTAAGGATTTACCTTATCCTCCGCAAAAATAATACTAATTGCACTACTTGGATAGCTTGGTTAGTAATTGCTGTAACTCCTGCTAGATAGAAGTTGATATGCCTTTAGTGTAGATGTTGTGACCATTTTAAAGTAAAGCTTAACACCTTTTTCCCTTGAACTGCAAAAGAGCTTCTTCTATTATTTTTTGACATCAGCACTATGATGGTGTTGTATCATGTACAACCAAAAAGCAAAAGTATAGCTCCTTCCTTCTAAGTGAGGAAAGAACCAACAAAATCAATCAGTGGTGATTCAGCCTCGTGTACATATTACTCCCTACACCAAATAGATAGGAGAAGTATATAACTAGTCTTGACCTTCAGCAAGGAATTGGTACATCTTCAAAAGCACCTCAGATTTCTTTCTTTCCAGATAGACCACTAAATGCATGCAGGGATTGTGTTCCATATTTTCTTCAAGCTTTACTCGAACTTTTATAACCCCCGTGATTTTTTTTCTATAGCCCCGATAACCTTAAAAATTCAGGAGTAGTTTGGCATAGTCCAAGTCATTCCAGTGTGCTCAGAAGTAAAGCTTACCACTTTTTTATCAGTAAAATGTAAGCTTTATTAATTATTACTTTATCAAAAAGAACTTTTATTATTGTTAGGAGACTAGCAATAAGATGGAGCTTGTCTAAACTAAATTTCAATATACAGTCAACAACCTTCCCGTAATTGACAATTAAAATTTGTCAAGCTATGTTCATCTTGTACAACTAGAAGAAAAGCCCATCACTATAGATCTTTTCTTCTCATAGAAAGGTTTCAATCTAATCACTAAATTCGCTGATGAATTATTAATGTATGGCTCAAAGATGCCACAAAGTCAGGTTGCATAATTACAACAGTGAGTACTCTAAATCTAGTGTAAAATTCAGATTTTACAATTCCCCACCAACAGAAACAATAGCTGTCTTTAAAAAAACAACTGTTCCCTTCAACAAATGAAATCTCTAATTAAAACAACTACAACTTTACATTCTTAAGCTCAATTAGCTGAAACTCAACTTCCCAGAAAAACCATCAATGAACTACGCCTTTAACAAGATCAAATAAGATCTCAGTACCAGTTGTTATTAACAAAATCAATTAAACAAAAATGGTTTGGTCATCTGAAATTTAGCCATGATAAAAGATTATATAGAATAAGAAAAACTCCAACTCTTCTTAGTTCAACACAAAACTTTAACAAAAATTGGACTAGGTCGACCTAATAACAGTTTTGTAATGACATTCACCTTGTGGCAAACAACAAAAAGATTTGTCAAACAACCCTCTAAGATCTGATCGCCATTGTTTGACAACAGGAGCTCATTGACATAAGGTGGCCTCAGCTTCTCCAATTGTTTCCTTTGCCTACCTATAACAAAAACAACGAATTTCCATTACCAAAAAAGATTGTGTCAACAAAGTTCATCTCTTCCCTATACCTTCAAATCAGATACTAAAGCAAAATAACCATCTTTTTCTCCTTTTTTACCCCTCCAAAGGAGTTCCCACCCTTTTTTCTCTCTTGGTGACTCAAACTCACAACCTTAGGGTTGGAAGTGAGGGGTGCTTACCATCCGAGCAACTCCCTCTTGTCAAGCGAAATCACCATCCATTAGTATCAACGGGAAACTCCATGAGTATATCACGGTTAAAAGGAAAGCAACCAGTTGTTCATGCATAATTACCTAACCCAATCTGAGTATTTGGCATTTGCTACGCGCCTACCATGACCTACAACTGCCAAACGTGCTCCATTTTGGTGGATACCAAAGAGTGGAGGAGCATAGGAACCAACATGGACATAAACATCAAAAGCTGTAGAAAACTTTTTCTCAAGTTCCTCCAAACTATCAACATTTCCACTGACAAGACATGTAATGGCCAATTCCTCCCCACTTCTTCTTTTGTCCAATACAAGGGGCAGAGCTTTTCTCATTGAATCATCCACAAGAGATTGAACCAATGAATCCCACATGGTTGGTTTTGTTGATACAAAGGAAAAAGGGACTCTACATGCTTCTGAATTGAATAAAAGTTCTGGGTTAGAGTTCAAGAGAATTCTTAGAGAATTAGAGAGTCTGCTCATATGCCTTTCCCAAAACAACAACAGTGAACCATCACTGTGAGTTCTAGTTGTTGTATATGCACCTGAAATGGAAAAAAATTATACCTTTAAGCTTCTACCATTTATTTATTCAAAAAGCCTATTTGTTACAACAACAAAAGAATTCAAAAGAAGGTAAAATACCTTGGTGGGCTTCAAGTAAGGTTGTTACCGATGGGTTTTCTGCCAAATTCGGAATCAAACCATTTTTTAACAGAAATCTGCAGTTGCTGCTAGTCATTGTCGCCTGAAACAAGAAGCTGAATGACCTATTTCGAAAGGCATGAAATTTGAGATGTATTTATGTTATTTTTGTTTGAGAAAAGACTTTATGTCTTTATTTATTTATCTGGAAAAGGTCCTAAAATGAGAATTGGTACAAAATTATCCTTCTTCTACCTTTCGGGCCTAAAATGCCCTTGACGTCAATTGTTTGGCTCTCATCTTTAACAACCCAAATTCATCAATGACATGTCACTATTTTATTGGATACGGGTTAAAAATACCCCTCAACTTTGGTTTATTGTTTGACTTTACTCTCGCCGTTAAAACGAAGTTAAATTTACCCCTTCTGTTACTAATTTCACCAAAATTACCCCTCATTAGACGGAATCCCCAAAATTGACCCAATTACCCGAATTTTAAAAAAAAAACCCTATTCCCTATTTTTAACCCAATGACCCGACCCCTCTAAGATAACCCGGTTAACCCAATTAACTTCACTTGTCAAGCCAGCAAGTGTTTCATTGCTTAACCGCAAGGACTCTGGCATTTGTCCTTGTGTGTGATGCCCATATTTGAACCGCAAGGCCAATATGAAGCTATTGAGGCACTGTGGTTTATTGAAGAAATGAGAAATATGGAACTTTAGAATTGGAAGGATTAAATCATGTTGTTTCTATTAGGTTTAAAAAATCTGTCAAGAAAAAAGCATTAGTGACCTGCTGCTAGGAGCTGCTTGCTTTTTAAAAAGAAAGCTTATTCCAAGATCACATTAGATCTCATTAAAATTGTACTTTATTAAATAATGACCATGATGATCATGTGTTTGTCTAGCATATGCTCAAGAAACAAAATCCCAGTCAGAGAAATTGCACCTTCATGGTCAGAGCGTGAAATGTGGTCAGAAGCATTCATTACAAGTATGTGGCTCAGTCGTAAGCTCAAATAATTATCATTTCTTCAGCATTACATACTCAAAGCTTGCTTTATTCTCCGCCGGGTGCTCCAAAGCTATTTCCCTTTACCCGGTCAAGTGGAGACTGAATTTCTAGTATACATATTTGAGCTGTGATCCTGATGCTTAAACCTATTGCCTAGCAGTTTTCCAGTTCAACTTCATGCTTGTTATGTGTAATATAAGGTTGTACTCAGTTCAAAAGTGAAAAGTGTGCTCAACGTTCCATTATGTATATATTGCTGACAGTTTAGAAGTGAAGGGTAGTAGAAGCCTGCTTATGTGCCATCATGAATTTGTGTTCCTATATACAGTAGGAGGATTTATTTTTACTGTTAGCAATACTTATTTGAACTATTATTGCAGGTAGCTTGAGGCTATTGCAGCATGTGGAAGTTATTCAAGCTCCTAGTTCATGGGAATCACTTGATACACAAGCTCTTTAATTGTACATTCAATTGATTCGCCAAGCTTGGATTGATATTAGCTATTATATTCTTCAAATCAAGTGACATAACTACTGTCCTTGTGTCTTTTAACACAGGATCAATAACAGCCAATTTCTGCTTCCGGGTACCTTTCATCTTTCCCGACTGGAAAATAAGTAAAGAGCTAATTATTTTTTTTAAAAAAAAAAACTGAATGATGAAGAAGTTTAAGGATTCCAAAGAAACATAGGACAAACCAATGGCAAAGAAACTAGTTCTCCAAGGACAGATACAAGTTTGGAATTTTCTGCATCAGCCTCAGCTAATGACAGATGCAGCTCAGCTTTGTATTTTCTCTCTTTATCTACATTTCTACGGTAAATGTCAAGGCATTCCTGAACATTTAACCGGAATGGGTAATAGGGCATTGGGTTAATTGGGTTAACCGGGTTATCTTAGAGGGGTCGGGTCATTGGGTTAAAAATAGGGAATAGGTTTTTTTTTTTTTTTTTTTAAATTCGGGTAATTGGGTCAATTTGGATCACTTTTGGGGATTCCGTCTAATGAGGGGTAATTTTGGTGAAATTAGTAACAGACGGGGTAAATTTAACTTCGTTTTAACGGCGAGAGTAAAGTCAAACAAAAAACCAGTTGAGGGGTATTTTTTACCATTTTCCTTTAATTTAATCAATTAAAAACCCATATACCCACCCAAAAAAGCTCCACTCGTTTTTAACCCAACTTTCATCCCAAACCTTATAGGTCTTTCCATATATACGCCAATTTTTTTTAGAGCAACATATCTCCAATTTTTTCATCTTAGTTTTATTTGATTTCTTCTACTGTTGAGTGGTTGTGTGGTCCTAATGAATTGTTCATCTCACTTGATTTGAAGCCAAATCATCGTCTGTTACTCGTGCTACTGTTGCAAAAGAGAGCAGGGACCATGCACTGAGGAGCTTTGAGATGCTGACTATTGACACCGGGAGAAGGAAATAAAACTTGATGTTTTAAAAATCTGCATCTTTGATTTTTATATGAACATCAATGTAGCAAACTTCCAAAATGGCATTTTAAGCATTCTTATCATTGGCATTTGTCCCCAGCTAATGTGAAATTCTCATTACTGGTATCACCTAATATAGGAGCGCCAAATTGGTGCTCTTAATTATGTTCTTCCCAGCGACCTTGTGCCTAGGCAAACAACCAGAGAAGGTTTTTTTGCTTGTTTATTTGAGACATGTCTTAATCACCGTTGGAGTCAATATTCTCCATGTTTGTATACATTGCTCCATACAGCTAGTTCGTGCTTGTGCAGATAGTTCCACTATTTCAGGGAGATGTGAGTTCAAGTACTTACCATTAACTCTTCAGTGTGATGTAGCTTAAATCTGTGACCTGAAAACTTGTTCTTATCCCTTTGCAACTACGAACCATATTACTTACTTTTCTCTTTCAGGCCAGGGAGTGAAATGACTCTGATCCATCACTGGCGTAGTATATACTGTCAGAAAAAGTTTGTTAAAATTGTATTTTGGTGATGGTCTCTGTTTTTAAGCTCAATTGACGTTACGCGAGAAAAAAATGACAATACAGTTGTATTTTCCATCAAATTTGGGTGGAGAAAGACATGGTGTTGTCTTTAACATTTACCTTCCAGAGTTCAATCAAAAGTTAACTTTAAGAAATCGTTTTTTTTTAGTTCACATGTGCTAAGAAATGCTATTTAGATTGTTGAGCTATTTTCTCAAATGAGATTAAAGAGGTGAATATTGTTTAAGTCTTTAAGGTGCTTCTCAGGTGGCTAGGTGTTTTTGTCTGCTGTGAATTGCACATACGAAGAAGTTTTTCTATTGCAGGAATCGATCTGCTGAAAGACTTTATGGTTATAAAGAGCTATGTTATTTTTAGGTTATAAGGTTTGGGGATGAAAGTTGAATTAAAAGATTTGGGTTAAAAACGGGTGGGACTTTTTTGGGTGCGTATATAGGTTTTTTAATTAGTCAAATTAATTATTAGGGTAGCCAATAAAATAGTGACATCATTAATGAATTTGGGTTGTTAAAGAGGAGGGCAAAATAGATCCAAAAGATTGACGTCAGGGGCATTTTATGCCCGAAAGGTAGAAGAAGGGTAATTTTGTACCAATTCGCATAGTTGAGGGGTATTTTAGGCCCTTTTCCGTTTATTTATTAATAAAAGATATTTTTTCATTTTGCTTATACGTGGTTAATTATGATTTGACTGTGTCATTAATTAAATCATTTTGAATGAGAAAAGACTCAAATATGCAATCAAACTCCAACCGTATTTATGTTATCTGTTAAAAGTTTAACTCATAGTTTATTTAAAAAATAAAGGCACAATTGAGCCTTTTCTCTTTTAATTAATGACGCGGCCAAATCAAAATTAATCACATGTAAAATAAGGTTTTGCAAAATGAAAAAAAAAAATTATTAATAAATAATGACATAGTAAGGTGTCTGTTAGTGATCAATGATTGAGAAAATACTTTTCTGGAATATTAGATCAGTTAATACTCAAAAATCTTTTGAGAGATTAATGGATCTAAATAGAAGACACCAATATTCATTCATAGCTCTTATGGAACCTTTCCAGGCTCCAAATGAGTTAGATCATTCCAGAAGGAAACTGGGATTTAATCATGCGGGTGTAAATAGTTTTGGCAAAATCTGGTTCTTTTGAAAAGAGGAGTGGAATGGTATTATTGTGTTGGATTCAATCCAGTAAGTTACATTGAAATTCAGCAAAAACAATCAATGTATCCTTATTTCAGCAGTGTATGTGAGATGCAATGCACTTGATAGGCTGGAACTATGCGATGAGCTGGAGAGTATTGTTGAAGATAATCAGATGCCTCGGATTATTGGGGGAGATTTCAATGTCATTGTTAGTGAAGAGGAAAAGTTGGGAGGGCTAAATTTCACACAACAGGAAGCTATAGACTTCTCCCTCTTTATCAATAATTGCGCATTATCAGAAGTCAAATTTGTGGGAAGTAAGTACACGTGGTGGAAAGGCAGAATTGAGGAAGAATGTATTTTTAAAAGACTCGATAGGATACTGGTAAATCAAGTCTTTCTGGAGCTATTCCCTTCATCAGAGGTTCACCACCTTATACGACAGGGTTCTGATCATGCCCTCTACATTTAATATGTAACTCGGATGAAGAACCTATTGTAAAGCCGTTTAGGTTTTTGAACTTCTAGACTAAACATCACCAGTCCAAGGAAGTAATAAAACAGAACTGTAAGGTGGATTTTGTTGGAAGCCCTTTTGTGGAATTTCATGCTAAAATGAAAAAAGTAAAGAAAGCCCTAGCAAGTTGGAGTAAAGAAGTGTTTGGTAATGTATTCCACCAGATTCCCACCATTGAAGATGTCATAAAGGTAAAAGAGACGCAGCTGGAGATGCAACCCTCGACAAGGAACAGAGCGGAATTAAACAAGATGGAGGCGGAATTGAATGGAGGAGGATTTTTGGAGGCAAAAGGCAGGGATGAAATGGTTCTCAGAAGGAGATAAGAATACTAAATACTTCCATTCATACGTCAAAGGAAGGAGGAAGAAATTACACCTATCAGCGATTGAAACTGATCAAGGCGATATTGTGAATACTAATGAACAAATTGGGGATGCAGCAGTAAAGTTCTATGCGGAGCAATTTCGTGAAGAACATACTGATAGGAATGTTGAAATGTTGGAGCATATTACTAGGTGCATATCAGAAGCTGAAAACGAGGAGATGGTGAGGCTCCTTGACTCAGATGAAGTGAAGAAAGTGGTGTTTAACTTAAATGGGAGTAGTGCTTGTGGACTTGATGGTTTCTCAGGACTATTCTTCCAGTGTTGCTGGGAGATAGTCGGGGAGGACATTACAAAGCTTGTGAGGGCATTTTTTTTGTGGACATGAGTTGCCAAAGTATATCACTCACACAAATTTGGTGTTGTTGCCCAAGAAAGAAGTGGTGAAGAATTTTTCAGAATTATGGCCGATAAGCTTAAGTTCTTTTACAAATAAGATTATTTCCAGGGTGGTACATGAAAGGCCGATAGTAGTTTTATCCAAAATCATATCACCTACTCAAATCAGGTTTTGTGAGAGGTAGAAGCATTACTGAAAATATCCTGCTGGCACAAGAATTAATTAGAGACATTCACTTGAGGAATAAAAATGTCAACATGGTTGTCAAGCTGGATATGGCTAAGGCATACAATAGAGTATCATGGATTTTTCTAACTAAGGTGTTTCGAAAATTTGGTTTCTCGGAGGTTATCATTGATATGATTTGGCGACTGATGTCAAACAACTGGTATTCAGTACTCATTAATGGCAGATCACATGGTTTTTTTCCAGTCTACAAGGGGATTAAAGCAAGGAGATCCACTCTCACCTACTTTGTTTATTATTGCTGTAGAGGTACTTGCAAGAAGACTGAACAGTTTACATAGGGATACAGATTTCAAAGGTTTTTGGACTGCCTAAGTGGAGCCCTGAGATTAATCATCTCTCGTATGCTGATGATACTATTCTTTTCTGTTCTGGAGATAGAACATCAGTGATTAAAATGATGACGATCTTAAGGGACTATGAACGGACCTCTGGACAGATGATCAACAAATCAAAAAGTTTTTTCTATTTACATGATAAGACTCCGTTGATTGTGGCAATCCGAATGAGACGACTTACATGCATAAGACAAGGTAATTTTCCTTTTGTTTATCTGGGATGCCCAGTATTTTATGGGAGAAAGGTTGCTAGTTACTTTGAAGACCTGGTTAGGAAAATTGCAAGGAGAATCTTGACATGGCATAACAGGTTTCTCTCGTTTGGGGATAAGTTTGTACTCATCAATCACTTCAATCTATGCCAGTTTCCTACTTTCAGCTATGAATCCACCACAAAAAGTAATGGAGCAAATACATCAAATATTTGCAAAATGCTTTTGGGGAAATATGGGTGGAATTAGAGGGAAACATTGGATAGCTTGGGATGAGATGTGTTTTCCTAAAGAAGAGGGAGGTCTTGGATTCAGATCTATCAAAGACATAAATAAGGTGCTATTTGCAAAATTGTGGTGGAATTTTCGAGTCTCCACAACTTCATTATGGGGCAGATTCATGTGGAACAAGTACTGCAAAAAATTGCACCCTGTAATTACAAGAAATGCAGGAGCCTTTCATGTATGGAGAAAAATGCTCAATGTGAGGGAGGAGGTGGAGCATGATATTTGGTGGCAACTTAAGGCCGGTAACTCTAGTTTCTGGTTTGATAATTGGACTAGACAAGGGGCACTATACTTTACTGAAGAGAATTTACTGAATTAGGAGGATTTGGAAGTCAAGGACTTCATTATGAATGGAGTATGGGATAGCAGCAAACTGAAGGAGCATATATCGAAGGAAATGGCAAATCACATCATAGAAAACATAAAGCCTCAAATCAATGAGGACATCACGGATAAGGCCTGGTGGACAGGAGACAACAAAGGGAGATTTACAGTGAAGTCAGCCTTTAATAATGTGAGGAGGAGAAGAATGGAACAAGAATGGGTACAAGAGATCTGGATTAAGGGTCTACCTTTCAAAATTGATTTCTTTCATTGGAGAGTGTGGAAGAGGAGAATTGCTACTGATGATAATCTTAAAAGAATGAGGTTGCAGGTGGTTTCGAAATGTTATTGTTGCGAACATGGAGAAATGGAAACAATGACACATCTTTTACTAACAGCTCCCATAGCTCGAAGACTATGGAAGCAGTTTGCTTCATGTGCAGGGTTAAACATTGAAGGAATGCATCTACAACAAATCATTACAGCATGGTGGGAACACAAGGCCTCACACAAGTTAACACAAATATTGAAAGCAATTCCAGCTATCATAATGTGGGCACTTTGGAAAAGGAGGAATACTAGAAGACATGGAAAAGATCACTCTTTTAACTGGATGAATCATCTCTGTCAGGAGACAATACATCAGTTGATTAGAGTGAAGTTCCCTTGGCCCAAAAAGGTTCCATATCAATGGATGGAAATTGTGGACATGCTGCAGAGATACAAACCTACTCTTCACTATCATATAGTGAACTGGAAACTACCGGAGGAAGGACGGATTAAATGCAACACAGATGGTGCTAGTAAAGGTAACCCAGGACAGAGTGCATACGAATTTTGTATGAGAAACAACAATGGAGATCTAGTGTATGCTGAAGGAGGAGACATAGGGTGGCTACCAATATGGAAGCGGAAGCAATAGCTCTATGGAAGGCCTTGCAATTCTGTTTAGGGAATGGATTTCAGAAAGTCATTCTTGAAACAGATTCACTTAGTTTAAAGAACATGCTAATCAGAAATTGAAGAATTCCTTGGGAAATAGCTGAGAGAGTTGAAGATAGTCAGGAGATAATGAAGCATATTAATGTCCAAATTAGGCATACATTCAGAGAAGCAAACCAACTAGCAGACTACATTGCTAACATAGCTATTGGGACAACAGAAAAACAACAATTTCAAGAATACAATCAGTTGCCAAGTT
Source organism: Solanum pinnatisectum (assembly GCA_035578085.1). Classification (NCBI taxonomy): domain Eukaryota; kingdom Viridiplantae; phylum Streptophyta; class Magnoliopsida; order Solanales; family Solanaceae; genus Solanum; species Solanum pinnatisectum. Next base: position 35,080,215 of record CM069079.1, on the reverse strand, counting down.
GGGGAAGGAGAATAGTGAATATAGACAAGCAACAGATTCCTTCGGTAAGAATCAGGACAAGGAAAATCAACAACAAAAATAACGATTAACATGCTTAGGTACAGAACAGAGTTCCACAGATATAGTTACATTTTAGATTTCCCTTCTTCTGCTTCAACTACAGAACGGTGGGGGAAATTAAAATTTCAACGGACAAAAATGATAGATGAGATAGCACATACTTACATAGATCTTCAAAGCTGAAATACAGGGTTCCTAAGTTCGACCGAGCCCCTCAGAAGCCAAATCCAAAACGGGCAGTACACCTACATGAGGAAACGAATCAACAGAAAAATGAAAAGAAGGTAACAATCAAAAATGGTAAAGGACAAACCTTTGTCAGCTGATATTGACAACAATGTAGAAGACCAACGATGGAGAATTAATTACCCATAGCAGAAGGAAGCAAAGTTAAATGTTTGGTGGGCTCAAGGCGGAACATTTTCAGTAAGGAGAGGGAGCTGAAGATTCAATTTGGAAATCATAATTCTTAGGGTCTTTGTTGTTTTTGTTTGTATCTTGGTTGGTCACTTTTGGGCCAACCCTTCTTTTGGTACTCATGCTACGCTCTGTATCTATTTCGTGATGCAGGTTTCAGTACCAGTTACTAGCGATGAGTGGTTTCAGCCTTCTTTTGAAGCTGTGATTCGGAGACGAGGGCGAGCACTTGGCGTTTTGGGTTTGTCATATCTCCATCTTTTGTTTTAGCTAATCTTGTTGCCTTTGAGACATGCTTGTTGTGGTTCACTTTTGGGACTTGTACTCTTTATTAGATAGCTGTGTACTTTGAGCCCAATGGCTTGAATTAATAAAGGACCTTGAGTCCAAATAAGTTTTAAAAAATGACATAAATGAGTCTTTTCTCAAACAGAAATAACATAGATGAGCCAAACTTTTAATAGATGACATAAATAAGCCTTTTATCAAAGTTTGATGACATATTTGAGCATTTTCCTATTTTCTAACTAGTACTAGTATAATTTAAGAAAAAGAAAGACTAATCCACCATTCACTTGTCATTTTTAACTTTTTGCATCCCTTCAAGAAAGACTTAAAGTCATCAAGACATCAACAATGCCTTAAAGTTATCCACATAATTCACTTAGATACCTTAATGAGAACTTGTACTTATTGAACACCTAAATTGTTCAAAACATGTACCTTTTAAACACAAAATGCTGATATAGCAAAAAATGTGTTTTGCACTTCCCTAGAATGTGTGAAAAAAAATTCAAAATAGTGTTTTTTTTAAAAAAAAAGAATTCCCTCCGTTCATTTTTATCTGTCATGTTGCGCTTTTCGAAAGTCAATTTGACTAATTTTCAAAGTTAAATTAGATTACATTGATTCAATATTTTAAATAAAAAATTTGGATATCCAATAAGTATACGAAAAGTACAATAAATTGCAATTTCTTGCATATGAATATGATGAAAAAAATATATCGTAAAATATTAGTCAAAGTTTGTATAGTTTGACTCTAAAAAGGGGAACTATAATAATTAAAAGACGGATGTAGTACATCTTTTCTTCTTTTATTGACACTTGACGCTATAATTAACTTAAAAGAATTTTTTCTTCTTTCATTGACAATTTTTTCAAAAAAGAAAAGCACCCCACCTCCCACCCGTCGTCTTCTTAATTATTTAGTTTGTAAAACTTTCTCTATTTAGCTCAAGCATTGTTTTTTTAAAAATATTATTTCTTCCAAATTTGAAAATAAATGAAAATCAACTATGAAGAAATCACACGATTCAGATTTCAAAGAAAGACTACAACTATAAATCATACGGTTCAAATTTGAAAGAAAGACTTTCTTTTGTATGATTTATTTCAAATCTCATAAAAATAATGGAACAAATATGAAGAAAGAAAATAAATAATTTTACACATAAAAATAGCTAGCCGAATTCGTTTGTCACCATTTTTGAACAAATGACTACTCAAATTAAAATATAAACCCACTAAATTTATCAAAATTGATATCCAAAAAGTTGATAAAATTAATTTATGAGCAATCAATTTCTTTTTATCATCGATGTAAAAGGGAATAACCGCCGATAAAATTTTCTTTCTCCTTCACTCTTATATCAATCTTTCTACATGACGTATCTAATATGAAAATATATTTTTCACATAAAGTTAATCTTCAAGTTATTTGAAAAGAAATTGGTTTTCGTGATTTGGGAAAAAATGTGTTTTGGGAAGAAGATGAAGATGAAGACGAAGATGAAAGGGGATTGGGTAGGGGTGGGGCTGGGTAGAATATGTCGACATTTTCATTTTTTCTTTTTCATTTTTTTTAATAAAATTTAGATATAAAATGTGTTTGAAAAATTTTAAACAAAAAAAATATTTTTTCCATAAATTTGGGGCCCCAGTGCTGCATGTTATTTTTTAATTGGTCATTTTGTCATGTCAGCGCAAGTGTATCACACACTCCTCATATCTATGTCTAATAGATTTTGAATAGGTAAAAGTGTTCAATAGGTACTAGTCTTAGTTGAGATGTCTAAGTGAATTATGCGGACAATTTTAAGGGGTCGTCAATGACTTAAGCCTTGAAGAAAATATTGATAATAGTAAGAACTATTTTTAATTAACTAGACGAGGGATGACCCTCTTTGCGGGCCCACCCACAGTTTTAAGTTAGAGTGTTTTTTTCTATTTTAATTCTAATTGTTGGACTATGTGATTTAATTACTTATGATTATCTATGAGTTGCAAAAAATCATAGAAAAATAGAGTGATGTCAAGTTAAATGTAGAGAACTTTGCATACTAACTGTTTCATATAGAACTTACATGCATTTAAGAGTGAAACTTGTATTTATTGAATGTTGTGTGGTTAACTAAATGATTACATTATTTACATCAATAAAATATCATTTATATATTGTCACTGAAGAACACTTTCAGCATGTTGACAGTAGTCCTCACAAAAATATTGACACATGTAGAAATTGCAAGTGATGGTCAAATTTTAATACTCATTTACTGATTGGTTTAATCTAACATGGCAATTAGAGCATTCGACACATCAGTTGCCACATATATATACCTACATCAAGAAGAAAATATAAAGGATAAAATTATTATAAAAGTTGATCAAATGAATCATGTGAAGTATGGTGTACACAATATCAAAGAAACCAAATAACTATATGAAAAGCTTCCATTAAAGCTGAAATGTTTACAGATTTCTTTACTGACAACTCATAACGTTCTCGTTTCATTCAAATCTCTCAAGCAAAAAAGTTTCATCCCATCCGAGGGCAAAAACAAAATGTATATTTTATTTAATATCCCACAAATATGCTCTCTTCTAATCATCTCAACTCGGTATTATGGATAATAAAACATTAAACTTCAAAGACAAGTTATTTCTTTTGGTTTATTGTTAGAGTTTTTCCTTCTTTTATTTTAGAATCATTTGTCCATCATCTACAATTAAATATGTTTAAATTGAGGACTGTATCAAATCACTCATGACTTAATTAGTGTTATACTTATTGTGCCAATATTTTTTTTGAGACAAGTAACAATTTTATTCAATAAAAACTTAGTCACCCCATAAAAAGGTGCTAAGTTGGAAATTTTACAAGCATCAAAAAGGTACTTACACCCCTGTCCAAAACCCTATACAATTATATATTGCCAACTTAATATACTAACTCTCCTACTTTCCCAGCATATTCTGTTTAAATAGAAAAAATAAGCTAAGACAATTTATCACAAGTTTCTCGATAGAATTGCTAGTGCCTTCGAAATGTCTACCATTCATTTTCTTTCAAAAATTTGGACCATTTCTCGATTTGTGAATGTCATTCTTGCGCAGGGGTCATACTAATCTTTTCTGTCTCGTTCCAATTTTATCAGATGTCCATAAAAGGACTCATTCCAATATCAACTAACATCAAGGTATATAGAAAATTCTTCAATATTTTCGTATATTTAAGAAGAATTTGGTTTTGATTAATGTGATGTTTCATATAAAAGAGAGGGTAAGTGACAACTCAATGTATGGTAGCCATGACCTATCAAAATATCAATCATAGGACCTTTGGCTAACTCTCGAGTCCTTTACAACAAAGCAAGCTAGTAAGTGGAAACATATCTAATGCTAAGTTGCTCAAACTCGAGTGTCGGTGTCCGATATGGGTACAGATCTAGAGGTCAGATCCTTTATGATCTAATTTTTAAGATTTGGGGATATTGATCCGTGTATGGCTATGAGTGAGAGGATTCGCCTAAAAATAATTAAAATATCTAAAAATAGAGTTATTAAATTAAACCTAAATTATGAGATGTTATGTAGAGAACTTGAGGAGAATACTGGAAGGAAATTAAAGGAAAAGTAGTGACATATAAATTTCTATATAAAAAATATTTCATTTTCTTCAATTTCACTTTAGCTTTTGTATTGATTACAGAAATCATTAAAAACTTTTCATACTTTCCCGATCGATTTTGATCAAAGTACCCAAAATTGGTTGATCAAATTAGACATGGACCTCACACCCACACCCACACACATATCGTGTTGACACAGGTGCAGCACCAAAAGTGAAGAGTTCGAACAACCTAGATCTAATGTATAAATATTCAATGACGGGTAGAATCGGTAACTCAGGTACAAACGTCAATTTTGGAGATCCCGGTCCTAACCTCCTTGTGCATCTTGACTCATGCCTATGCAACAACAACTTACCTAGTATGATCCCATAATGCGGTGTTCAAGAGAATAGAATATACACATACCTTATCTCTAGAGATTGTTTCTGATAGACGCTCGGTTCAAGGGAACAATAGTCTAAAGTAGACACCCATGGTTGAACAAAAATTGAGCTCCAAAAAAGGCAAATCTGAAAGTTAAATGGAAAATAGATTTCTTGCATGAAATTTATCAACCATCTATGCAATAAATGGTTTTACCTCAAAAGTTTATAATACCAGATTCTTGCCCAAAAAATTCTTACATGTTGTAAGGAGTGGGGTCAAGTTTTGAGTAACAACACCCAATTATATAACCACCACAACCAATGTACCTTTCTTTTTCATCTTTCAAGTACAGTAGATCAAATTAAACTGAGAAACTAATTATACGATTGTATAAAATAATTAAAAATAATTATCAACTTGCCAATTATCAAAGAAAGCCTACAGTGGTAAATAAACATCTTATTTGACAGACATAGAAATAATTTGGATGATGGTTACATATAGTTTCATAATGTATCATATTATATTGTTTTGTGTTAAATTGTAGTACTATATTGTTTTAATCCGTACAATATTTGAATGTATTGTATTGTTCTCCGTCGTTACATTTTATCACACTTTCATAATTTGAGTGATAAACCTACAAGAAAAGTAGGATACAAGATAGAGCTACTATGGAAAGGTGGGGGTAAAAGTTGAAATATAATTATTAAATAATAAATAAAGACAAAATGAGAAGAAAATATTAAGATAACAATGTGACCAAACCAAATCGATTGTTACATAAAATAGGTCTTTTAATCGTTACCTAACAATGAATTTAAACGATACAATATAATAGAATTTGAGTAACAATCAAACATACATTATATTTAAACTAATAATGCAATACAATACGACATGCAACAACCATCCAAACAAGGTATAAGAAGTAATGAATTGAGTACCACTTCAAAACTCAGAAAATTAAGCAAAATAATGAGAATAAGAATGTTTCAGTAGAAATTGTCACCTTGCCCACCCAAAATTGAATCTTCAGAGTATGATAAGCATTTCTCACCACAATATAACATAGCACAAGAGAAAGATAGAGGAAATGCTTATATAATTCATATGGGTTTATCAATTATAATAAACTATATTAAATAAATATAAATTTATTTATTTGTATAATAAATCAAAATACAAATTTATGAACTTATTTTTTTTTTCTCATTCATTATATTTATGCAATTATCTTCTTTTATCAAAGTTTTAAATTGAAATATGAAAAGTTATTTGTTAATGAACATTAACTTGGCATGACAACTTACTTTAACATTTAAACTACACGGGCGTTTAAATACCCTTTTAATATTTTTGAAGTAAACTTTTTTCAACCCTCCGAACTCCAGCCTAGTTGAAGATTGGATGTTTTTATGCACGTGCATTTTCATTCATTCACATCGCTAATGATTTAAAAAATAACTTAATAAATTATATATAACCCACCCGTTCCTAAAATAAAATTCGGTCCGTTTCTAAACAAATACCCTTAAATCTCAAATACCATCGTTATTCTAAAATTAAACCTAATCTCATTTTATTGTGAAGGGATCTTCAATGCATATTGTTTTTTGAATTTGTCGTGTTTTAGAGTTACCCAGGTTAGTAATTTTCGTTTGGATGGTTGAAGCATTTGAGTTTAGGGTTTTGCCTAAAGATGAAGTAGAATAAGTTTGAATTTTACCTTTTCTTGAAGAACAATTTTTCCTTCAAAGATTCAACTTTTAGGTTTGAGAAGCTAAGATTCGAGATGAATCAAGAAACAAAATAAGAAATTAGGTCGCTATTTTTGGATAATCGAGGTGGTGAAGGAGAAGAGGAAATTAGGGTTGTTCTTGAAGGTGAAAATTGATCTTCAATTGGGTCAGATATTACCGTTAGGGTGACTAATGGATTTAAATATTTTTTTAAAAAATTAAAAGGTAAATTGTATGATTAACGCACCAAGAAAAGCTATTTCAACACGTGCGTTGGGCTGGAGTTAAGAGGGTTGAAAAAAATTCACTTCAAAAATATTAAGGGAGTATTTAAACGTCTGTGTAGTTTAAATACTAAAGTAAGTTATCCTGTCAAGTTCGGAGGAAGGGGGGGTTTATGTGTTTTCTCTTTTAATTTAGATAGTCACAAATATTTGAATATATATCCTTATCAGTTATGTTTCTTTTAATATCAGAATATCACTAAACTATTACTCCCTCTGTCTCATTTTATGTGAAGTACTTTGACTCGGCACAAAGTTTAAGAAAGGAAGAAAGACTTTTAAAAGTTGTGGTCTAAAATGAATGATAGAATTTTGTGTGGCTGTAAATCATTTCATTAAAGGTAAAATGAGCATTTTATAGTTAAATTATTACTTAATATAAAAATGTGTCATTTTTTTTGGAACTGACTAAAAGAAAAAGTAAGTCATATAAATTGGGACAGAGGGAGTATTATTTTCCCCAAAAAAAGTCTCTCTCTCCTAATGAAATGTCATGTCACATTATTCTTTCTTTTCAACAATACAATAAAAGTTTGTTTAGACTATATATGAGATAGAGGTGAACTATTCGACATAGATATTATCTTTTCACCCATGGATCTTGGAGAAAAGAGTACTAAAAGTACTAGACTAGAAGAGGTAGATATACCTCATAACCTTGATTTGTTAAACAGGTGGACGATTCCTAAAGTCCCTATAAAAACTATCTATGATTATGGTTGGTTTGATAAACTATCTTCAAAACGATTGATTAAAACCACTGAGCAGTCTCTTGCTTTTAATTCTTCTGAACAGACTATTCGTTTGCTAAACGAACATGATGTGATTTTTTTATAAAAATCAGTACAATTATTTGCATATTGGTATGGTGCAAATTGCCTTTAAAACCTTTGACTCTTAAAGGGTTGCGTGAAACTTTTTTAGCTGCTCTTCGTGATGCTAGAAATTTAAATTTCCGATAGTCTCTAATGGGTTCGATTGAATCTATGGTGGCCTATGGTCTAGTTTATTTTAATACTTAGCCTAATTTGCAGTTATCTCTTACTGATGCGAATATTCTCAATGCTTTAAAATTAAATGTTAAAACTCATGGCTATAATTATGCGCTTGGTTTAGAACTTATTTGTTTATCTTATCGAATCTATTTCAAACTATTATCTACTCTTAATCCTAGGTGTAGATTATATGATATTTCTAATCAAACTATTTTGGTGGAAATCAATTTTTCAAGGTCCAAGGTCACTACTAGAAGACCTATTAAGTGGGAAGAAATAGATTTTCCTACTTCATGGACTCTAAATTCGGTTATATCCCCAAATCAGTTATCTGATACTGTTACTAATTCTGATTTTTCTCACATCTCTCAAAATCCCAATGGAACGATTTGTATACAATTTGCGGATCAAAGTTATGCGCCTTATAGGCAGTCTTTTTGCTAATAATAGGTTAATGTCTTCTGTGAATCACAGTAATAATATACATTCGTTATCCAGTCGCAGACTATTACCTGTTGTTCATTATATTTTCCCTATTGAACCAATATATGGTCTAGCCCGAGATCGTGCAGCTTCGTTACATACTATTAGTTTCGATGGAAATTCTGTGGCCAAAAAGGTAAGGATCGACCCACAAACTAATGTAGTTCAGGTAAATGACGATGCTTCTGATAAGGATATTCCTTCAGCCTTCGAGATGGAGTTTGATTTAAACGTTTCTTAATGTTTTCACACCAAATTGATTTTAGCCCAGGTTCCCTGGCAAGAAAACATATTTAAAAAGAATTTTTTGATCAAAAATGGAATCGGTTTAAAACTTGGTTTTTTGATGCTTATAGCAAAGAAGATCTTAATTATATTTCTCAAAAGTTTTATGAAACTTGCTCTTTACATAATCAAATTATGTATTTTGTGGTTTATAACCACCTATCTACCCTTATATATTAACGTTATTGAAAGAACTTATAAAGATGGGAGTGGTAATCTTTTAAAAGCCGTCTACCCTCCTTAGTCATCGTTTGTTTTACCAAACAATACTGGTATTACTTTCTCAGCTTTTCAAAAATTCATTGAGGAAGATATTGCTTCAATCAGTATTGCTGAAATTAACAAACTTATTACTCAAAATAATTATTTGAGTCTTTATGTTAAAGAGTTGGGTGAGCATATCAGCTCTCTTGACAAAAAACTCGATGATTTAAATATTTTGTTAAAAGATATTAAGGATGATATAGATAAAACTACTTTTACTGCCACTATCGATAATGCATCTGTTTCTGAAAGAAATCCTACGGTAGTTTCTACTTTTGTTCAAAGGCCTATTGAAATCTCTGATTTTAAACCTAGTTCTTTGAAAAATTTGGAAGAACTTCTTGATAAGAAATTTTCCAATTTAGATATTAAAGAACTTGTTGATAAGAAGCTTTCAACTTAAAATTTGGGCCTATGGATTTATCACAAGATTTTGCCGATAAAATGGAAAATATTATTGATTTTAAAAATCAAGTGTCTTCAGAGTTTAATAAACTCAGGGGTTATCCCAAGAAAAACAAAAGCTATGCTACCAAGCCTAGTATGAATACGTATTATTATCCTCGTCCGACTCCAAAAGATGTTCTGATTGAGGAATGTGACTGGAATCAGACTAATACGTCTTACAGCGGTTTCAAAATTTATGAATGGAATCTTGGTGGGTTGACAGCTAGGCAGTTGACAATTTTGGTGCATCATATGCTAATGTATGCAACTATCTATAAGAGTGTTAAAAACACAAACAGGGCAATCTGTAAACTAATTATTGCAGGTTTTACTGGTCAGCTTCGAGGATGGTGGGAAAATTATGTCAGCACTGAAGAAAAAACTTTAGTTATTAACGGTATAGCCACCGATGAAGAAATTGATAACTTGGGTATGACTTTGGTAAAAAACAGAGAAGATGTTGTTTATACCCTGGTTCTTACTATTTTGGAGCATTTTAATGGTAGATTTACCAATCAACATGAGACAGTTAGAACTCTCTTCAATGTTCTTCGATGTTGGACCTTGGCACACTTTCGATGGTGTAAAGATACCTATCTTAGTAGGGTTATGGAATTACCCGAAAACAAGCTTGAATATTGGAAAGCCAAGTTCATAGATGGACTTCCCCCTCTCTTTGCTAAACGAGTTTGAATAACCCTAAGAGGAAGTTAGGTTGAAATACCTTACGCCAATTTGAGTTATGGAAATATTATAGGAACTTGCACATAAGAAGGATTGAATTTGTGCAATGAACTAAAAATGGCTAGACAACTTAAGATGGATAAGCTTAAAGAACGATCTCAATTAGGAGATTTTTGTGAACAATTTGGCTTATCCAATCTTGCTGCTAAGGAAGATAAGTATTACAGGTCTTCAAAAAATGAAGATTCGCACAAAAAGAAAAGATCTAAGCATAGGCATAGATCGAAAGAACATCAAGAAGCTAGAAAAAGCTATCGTAAATCTAAAAGATTTACTAAAGATAGATCTGAAAGAGATCTTTCAAAGGTAAAGTGCTACAAATGTGGTAAACTTGGGCATATTGCTCCGAGTTGCAAGTTAAACAAGTTGAAAACTTTGGAGCTTGACAACGACATGTATGAAAAGGTATATGGTTTGTTATACAATTCAGGGTCAGAAGATGACTATAAATCAGATTCAAATTCTAACGTCGAATTATTTGATTCTTCTGATTATGATAATAATCGTACTAATGCTTGTGATACTTGTCAGGATCATGATTGCAATTGCGAAGATGACGAAATTTATAAACTTCAATCACAATTTCAAGATTTTAATATGAAAACTATCACGTCCGATAATGTGATTGAACTCTTAAAGGAAATTACTGATAGTAAGCTCCGTGAAAAAATTATTAATTTAGCTACTTCAAATGAAGCAGTTCTTCAAAATTTCTTGAAAAGAAAAAGAATGATTTAAATGATTTTGAATATGAAGCACCCTATTCTTTGAAAGAAGTAGATGATCGTATTTTAAAGAAAAATAATTTTCTTGAAAAATATTCTTCTTTCGACGGTTTGAAAATAGAAATTGAAAATTTGAAAAGAGAAATTAAATCTCTTAAGTAAAAACAACTGATTTATGATCACTGTATTACTCAAATTGAGATTAATAATACTAAAGATCGATTTTCAAAAAATAAAGGAAAGCAAGTTGAAGATGAAACTCTCCAACTTGATAATTCTGATCTTAAACAGGATATGTTTTTGGGAATGATGCAGATTGTTACTGCTCATAAATGGTATATTAAATGTACTATTTTAATTGATAATAGTTTTTCAATTACTAACATTGCAATGATTGATAGCGGTGCAGATGTTAGCTATATTTAGGAAGGTTTAGTACCATCTAAATATTTTCAAAAAACTACGAATTTGGTGAAATCTGCCTCTGGTCATGCTGTAGATATAGAGTATAAGTTACCCAATGTGAAGATTTGCCAGAATAAAGTTTGCATTCCTCACTTCTTCTTTTTGGTTAAGAATAAGTTAAACCTTCCAATTATACTTGGAACTCCTTTTATAAATGCAATTTATCCTTTCACAAGAATCAATGCGAAGGGCTTCTCAGTAAATTACAAAGATAACGAGATAGCTTATTCTTTTGTTACAGATCCAGTAACCAGGGATATTAATGCTTTGATTAAAATGAAGCAGAGTCATATGGACTCATTACAACTGGAGTTGTTCAGCATGAATATATTAGACTCTCTAAAATCTGCTTTGTTAAAGGAAAAATCAAATTTATTTTTGAGCAGATTGATGTAGATATTTGTGCAGATCATCCCAGTGCTTTTTGAAATCGCAAGAAGCATATTATGACTCTTCTTTATGAAGAAGGAGTTTTAGAGAATGATATCCTTACTAAATCTCGACCCTATCAGATGAATGCTGAGTTAGTAGAATTTTGCAAAACTGAGATTGATAATCTCCTACAAAAGGGTTTGATAAAACCATCCAAGTCTTCTTGGTCTTGCACAACTTTCTATGTTAATAACGCGACTGAGAGGGAACGAGGCATTCCAAGATTCGTTATTAACTATAAACCTTTGAATAAACACTTAAAGTGGATTAGGTATCCTATTCCTAATAAAAAGGATCTCTTATCAAGATTATACGATGCCAATATATTTTCAAAATTTGATTTAAAATCAGGATATTGGCAAATTCAAATCTTTAAAGAGCATTCTTATAGAACTACTTTTAACGTTCCATTTGGGGAATATGAATGGAATGTCATGCCTTTTGGTTTGAAAAATGCCCCTTCTGAATTTCAGAAAATCATGAATGATATTTTCAATCCATATATGGATTTTATCATTGTTTATATTGATGAAATTCTAGTGTTTTCAAAAACTTTTGAAATGCATGTCAAACATCTTGATATTTTCAAAAAGGTTGTGATACAAAATGGTTTGATAATCTCAAAACCTAAAATGAGTTTATTCCAAACTAATGTTCGTTTTTTAGGACATCAAATTTGTTAAGGAAAGATTACTCCTATTCAAAGAGCTATTGATTTTGCTAACAAATTCCCAGATGTTATTACTGTCATGACTCAATTACAGAGATTTTTGGGTAGTTTAAATTACATTTCCTCTTTCTACAAACATCTATCTAGAGACTTAACCCCGATATATGACAGGCTGAAAAAGGATCACAAGTTTCCTTGGACTGAAAGTCTTACCAACTTGGTGAAAGAAATCAAGCGATGAGTACAAACACTGCCTTGCTTTGCTCTGGCCAACCCTGCCTAACAAAAAATTATTGAGACTGATGATTCTAATAGTGGATATGATGGAATTCTTAAACAGATTAATCTCTATGATAAAAGTAAATATCTGATTAGATTTCACACTTGGAAATGGAACGAAGCCCAGAAGAAATATACGACGGTAGCACATGAAATGTTAACCATCGTTAAATGCGTTCTCAAATTCCAGGACGATTTGTACAACCAAAAGTTTTTGATAAAAGCTAACACTCAATCTGTCAAATTTATGTTTGACAAAGATTTCAAGCACGATGCCTCGAAATTGATATTCACCAGGCGGCAAGCGCAATTAGCCCCCTTCGATTTCGAGATTCAGTATAAAAAGGAAATTGATAACTCGTTACCAAATTTTTTATCCATAGAATATATTCAATAAATTATATTTTTCCAAATGCTTCTTGATGATGAAACTCTCATTGAAATACGGAGGGTTCTCACACCTTTGCCTAGAGATATAAAAACTTATATTATTACAAAGATTGTTGATAAAATCTTAAGTGAAGATTTTCCTCATATTCAGATGATTATTTGACAGATTATTTTTCTGAATGATAACGAAATAATGTTTTGTTTGCAGAATATATCCTCCTTGGATTCATGTCAAAGGAAGAGGAAGGGGAAGAACAGCCCCAAACAAAGGAAATTATGGTAATCCGTCATACGGATCCATAACTAGGTCATCACGAGGATCGTCATATAGATTTGTATAAAATATCCCAGTTATACAATTGGGAAAAAGAACTTTTGATTAACAAAAAGACTTCTTCTCAGGAAGAATCTTCATCAAGTTCACAACAATTGATTAATTTGGAAGATATTTCAAAAGATAGTCCTTTGTATGCCCATATGCAGGCTTACTTGGAAGGTAAGAAACAAAAAGATACTTTTGTTTTAGTTATAAGAGAGGATTCTGATGATATCAAATCCTATGAAAAATTACAGAAAAAAGAAATAATATTTCTTTTAGAAAATTCTAAACTACAACGAAAGGATGAACCTTGGAAGATATTTCAACGGTATCTTGTAAATGGATTATATTATCCAGGAGAGTCATATAAGACTCGATCCTACCGTGAAGAAATTTTGATGAATATAGGAAGTGCAGAATTTCAACACTTTTTCGGCATAAGAAAAGTTATAACTTTTCCAAAATCATTATAAAGCAAATTATATCTGTTGAAGACTAGGGCATGTCAGCCATGAAAGAAAGACAGATAAGTCTCAACAATACCAGAATGAATTTTACTTATTTTGATTATATTCGAGCATTTGATAAAGTGCTATACTACAACTATGATAAACAGAAACACACTTGGTTCGTAAAAGTGTGCGCAAAGATTTTTGCTGAACTAATACCAAATTGGTTTATTAATTGGTGGTCATACCACGGTCCAACTGTTCAAATTCTACCAGAACCATTCTTAAATTTATACAAAGAATGGACTAATGTATCATCAGATCTGAATAAATTATATCGTGAAGATCATGTATGCGGGATAGAAAGGATAGATCAAATCTATTTTTTCATAGAATTTTCAATACCTTGGATACATAAATGGACACCTGAAGTAGGTTTAACTAGGAAAATATTCCTTGTCTTTAACGGACTTATTTTAATAATTTCTGGAATAAGCTCTTAAAACAAGATCCCAAGACCAAACAATTAATTGGTCAAGAACTTATCGAATCAATTAAACAAAAAATTGATGATTATAAAATAATTCATCCAGAAAATATTATTGAGGATAACTCAGTTCGTCATATTTCTAGAAGAATGTCCTTTCAAGAAGGAGATAAAGAGCAAATGATTCAAGATTATCTTGAGGAAGTAAGAAAGAATTTACTTCAAACCATAACTCAGATAGATAAATCAGACACTTCAATGCGAAGTGAAACTAGCAATGATGTAGAAGAATCACAACGTGCCATATCAGATCATATGCTATCTGCCAATGAATTACATGATGCGGAAAATTTTCTATATCAGATGAAGGCCTTGGATAAAGGCAAGAATACGACAAAAGATGGAAACATAGACATGTGAAGACATGCCTACTCAACAAAATATTTACTGTTGAAGCCCTACAACACAGTTGATACACTGTTCAGGGACCCAAATGTGGGCCCTTTTCTCAGTACATAGATTCATCTTGTCTTTTAATTTTATCTATATAAGTTTTAGTTTATTTTAGGAAAGAGCATGAAAAAAATTTAGGGATTGCTCTCTTTTTTCTTTAAGTATTGTAAATCTTTTGTGAAGACTCTCTTTGAGCACTGTTTCGATATTCATATAAATAAACTGATCAGTTCTTCAGAGTTACTTGAGCTTGGAGACAACGCCCTTTATAAGGTAATTATTTTAGTCTTTCTTTTTAGTATGTCTCTCCTAGCCAGGACTATTTCCGGCTAAAGATTATCTATGTTGAATAAGTAATGTCTCTCCTATAGAGTCCATGAACGGATCTAAGCTTTATTTAAATATAGAGGAATTTTGATACCGCTTTTTGACTTGGTTCTGAGATCGAGGTACAGTCGAATCTAGTACTACTCTTATTGGCTTTGTCTTAGTGACTCCGTTTGGCCAGCCGTGGTTCTTAGCCCCAAAAAGGAGTTTGATAAGTAGGGCGTCTTATACCCGGTTAGAACTGCCAAGACACATGGGCTCAATAAGTTGTATGTATTAGATTCTAACAGACCCTTTGCTCGGATAAAATGTTTACCATGCAGTCTGAAAAACTATGTCAAAATTCTTGTGTATTTCGATTCTTTCGCAGGCGGACTACCGCTAGCTTAAGGATGCTTGACTTGCTTGATCTATGATTGGGCGAATTACCGCTAGGTCCTTGATTTTGTAAATTTGGTATCACAAATTCCCTGAAGTTATTATTGACAGGAATCAATTACAGAGATTTTTGGGTAGTTTAAATTACATTTCCCCTTTCTACAAACATCTCTCTAGAGACTTAGGCCCGTTATGTGACAGGCTGAAAAAGGATCATAAGTCTCCTTGAACTAAGAGTCTTACCAACTTGGTGTAAGAAATCAAGTGGCGAGTACAAACACTGCGTTGCTTAGCTCTTGCCAACCCTGCCTGGCAAAAAATTATTTAGACTGATGCGTCTAATATTGGATATGGTGGGATTCTTAAACAGATTAATCCCCATGATAAAAGTGAATATCTGATTAGATTTCACTCTGGGAAATGGAACGAAGCCCAGAAGAAATATGCGATGGTAGCACATGAAATGTTAACCATCGTTAAATGCGTTCTCAAATTCTAGGACGATTTGTACAACCAAAAGTTTTTGACAAAAACTGATGCTCAATCTGTCAAATTTATGTTTGACAAAGATTTCAAGCTCGACGCCTCGAAATTGATATTCGCCAGGTGGCAAGCGCAATTAACCCCCTTTGATTTTTAGATTCTGTATAAAAAGGGAGTTGATAACTCGTTATCGGATTTTATATCCAGAGAATATATTCAATAAATTATGTTTTTCCAAACTATTCTTGATGATGAAACTCTCGTTGAAATACTGAAGGTTCTTACACCTTTGCCGAGAGATATAAAAACTTATATTATTACAAAAAATGTTGATAAAATCTTAAGTGAAGATTTTCCTTATATTCAGATAGAATACTATTTAGATGATTATTTGATAGATTATTTTTCTGAATGATAACGAAATAATGTTTTATTTGCATAATGGATCCTCTTTGGATTCAAGTCAAAGGAAGAGGAAGGGAAAGAACAGCCCCAAATAGAGGAAATTATGGTAATCCGTCATACGGATCCATAACCAGGTCATCACAAGGATCGTCATACAGATCCGAATCAAATATCCCAGTTATACAATTGGAAAAAAGAACTTTGATTAACAAAAAGACTTCTTCTTAGGAAGAATCTTCATCAAGTTCACAACAATTGATTAATTTGGAAGATATTCCAAAAGATTGTCCTTTGTATGCCCATATGCAGGCTTACTTGGAAGGTAAGAAACAAAAAGATACTTTTGTTCAAGTAAGAAACAAAAAGATACTTTTGTTTCAATTATGAGAGAGGATTCTGATGATATCAAATCCTATGAAAAATTACAGCAAAAAGAAATAGTATTTCTTTTAGAAAATTCTGATCTACAACGAAAGGATGAACCTTGGAAGATATTTCAACGGTATCTTGTAAATGGATTATATTATCCAAGAGAGTCATATAAGACTCGATCCTACTATGAAGAAATTTTGATGAATACAAAAAGTGCAGAATTTCAGCACTTTTCCGGCATGGGTCATAACTCACATGAGAAAAGTTATAACTTTTCCAAAATCATTATAAAGCAGATTATATCTGTTGAAGACTGGGGCATGTCAGCCATGAAAGAAAGACATATAAGTCTCAACAATACGAGACTGAATTTTACTTATTGGGATTATATCCGAGCATTTGATAAAGTGCTATACTACAACAATGATAAACAGAAACACACTTGGTTCGTAAAAGTGTGCGCAAAGATTTTTGCTGAACCAATACCAAATTGGTTTATTAATTGGTGGTCATACCACGGTCCAACCATTCAAATTCTACCAGAACCATTCTTAAATTTATACAAAGAATGGACTAAAGTATTACCAGATCTGAATAGATTATATCGTGAAGATCATGTATGCTAGATAGAAAGGATAGATCAAATCTATTTTTTCATAGAATTTTCAATACCTTGGATACATAATTGGACACCTGAAGTAGGGTTTAACGAGGAAAATATTCCTTGTCTTTAACGGACTTAATATAATAATTTCTGGGATAAGCTCTTAAAACAAGATCCCAAGACCAAACAATTAATTGGTCAAGAACTTATCGAAACAATTAAACAAAAAATTGATGATTATAAAACAATTCATTTAGAAAATATTATTGAGGATAACTCAGTTCGTCATATTGCTAGAAGAATCTCCTTTCAAGAAGGAGATAAAGAGCAAATGATTCAGGATTATATTGGGGAAGTAAGAAAGAATTTACTTCAAACCATAACTCAGATAGATAAATCCGACACTTCAATGCGAAGTGAAACTAGCAATGATGTTGAAGAATCCCAACGTGCCGAATCAGATCATATGCTATCGGCCATTGAATTACAGGATGCGGAAGATTTTCTACAACAGATGAAGGCCTTGGATAAAGGCAAGAATACTACAAAAGATGGAAACATAGACATGTGAAGACATGCCTACTCAACAAAATATTTACTGTTGAAGCCCCACAACACAGTTGATACACTGTTCAGGGACCCAGATGTGGGCCCCTTTCTCTGTACATAGATTCATCTTGTCTTTTAATTTTATCTATATAAGTTTTAGTTTGTTTTAGAAAAGAGCATGAAAAAAATTTAGGGATTGCTCTCTTTTTTCTTTAACTTTTGTAAATCTTTTGTGGAGACTCTCTTTGAGCACTGTTTCGATATTCATATAAATAAACTGATCAGTTCTTCAGAGTTACTTGAGCTTGGAAACAACGCCCTTTATAAGGTAATTATTTTAGTCTTTCTTTTTAGTATGTCTCTCCTAGCCAGGACTATGTCCGGCTAAAGATTATCTATGTTGAATAAGTAATGTCTCTCCTATATAGTCCATGAACGGATCTAAGCTTTATTTAAATATAGAGGAATTTTGATACCGCTTTTTGACTTGGTTCTGAGATCGAGGTACAGTCGAATCTAGTACTACTCTTATTGGCTTTGTCTTAGTGACTACGTCTGGCCAGCTTGGTTCTTAGCCCGAAAAAGGAGTTTGATAAGTAGGGTGTCTTATACCCGGTTAGAACTACCAAGACATATGGGCTCAATAAGTTGTATGTATTAGATTATGAGAGACCCTTTGCTCGGGTAAAAAGTTTACTATGCAGTCTGAAAAATTAGGTCAAAATTCTTGTGTATTTCGATTAGGCGGACTACCACTAGCTTAAGGATGCTTGACTTGGTTGATCTATGACTGGGCGGATTATCGCTAGGTCGTTGATCTACTAAATCTGGTAGCAGAGCCAAGAACTTTTCATGGTATATATGAGATAAAGGTGAACTATTCGACATAGATATTATCTTTTTACCCATTGATCTGGGAGAAACGAATACTAAAAGTACTAGACTGGAAGAGGTAGATATTCCTCATAACCTTTGACTTGTTAAAAAGGTGGACGATTCCTAAAGTCTCTATAAAAAACTATCTATGATTATGGTTGGTTTGATAAACTATCTTCGAAACAATTGCTTAAAACAACTGAGCAGTCTCTTTCTTTGAATTCTTCTAAATAGACTATTCGTTTGATTAATGAACATGATGTGATTTTTTATAAAAATCAGTATAATTATTTACATATTGGTATGGTACAAATTGCCTTTAAACCTCTGACTTTTAAAGGGTTGCCTGAGACTTTTTTAGCTGCTCTCCGTGATGCTAGAAATTTAAATTTCCGACAGTCTCTTATGGGTTCGATTGAATCCACTGTGGCCTATGGTCCAGTTTATTTTAATACTCAGCCTAATTTGCAGTTATCTCTTACTGATGCGAATATTCTCGATGCTTTAACATTAAATGTTAAAACCCATGGCTATAATTATGCACCTGGTTCGGAACTTATTTGTTTATCTTACAGAATCTATTTTAAATTATTATCTACTCTTAATTCTAGGTGCAGATTATATGATATTTCTAATCAAACTATTTTGGTTTGAAACCAATTTTGCAAGGTCCAAGGTCACTACTAGAAGATCTATTAAGTGGGAAGAAATAGATTTTCCTACTTCATGGACTCTAAATTCAGTTATATTCCCAAACCGCTTATCCGATGTCACATTAATTCTGATTTTTCTCATATCTCTCAAAATCTCGATGGAAGAATTTGTATACAATTCACGGATCAAAGTTACACGCCTCATAGGAAGTCTTTTACTAATAACAGGTTAATGTCTTCTGTGAATCACAGTAATAATAGACATTCGTTATCCAGTCGCAGACTATTACCTGTTGTTCATCATATTTTCTCTATTGAACCAATATATGGACCAGCTTGAGATCGTGTAGCTTCGTTACGTACTATTGGTTTTGATGAAAATTCTGTGGCCAAAAAGGTAAGGATCGACCCACAAACTAATATAGTTCAGGTAAATGACGATGCTTCTGATAAGGATATTCCTTCAGCCTCCGACATGGAGTTTGATTTAAACTATTCTTAATGTTTTCACACCAAATTGATTTTAGCCCATGTTCCCTGGCAAGAAAACATATTTAAAAAGAATTTTTTGATGAAAAATGGAATCGGTTTAAAACTTGGTTCTTTGATGCTTATAGCAAAGAAGATCTTAATTGTATTTCTCAAGAGTTTTATGAAACTGCTCTTTACATAATCAAATTATGTATTTTGTTCCTTGGTTTATAACCACCTATCTACCCTTATATATTAACGTTATTGAAAGAAATTATAAAGATGGGAGTGGTAATCTTTTAAAAGCCATCTACCCTCCTCAGTCATCGTTTGTTTTACCAAACAATACTGGTATTACTTTCTCAGCTTTTCAAAAATTCATTGAGGAAGATATTGCTTCAATCAGTATTGCTGAAATTAACAAACTTATTACTCAAAATAATTATTTGAGTCTTTATGTTAAAGAGTTGGGTGAGCATATCAGCTCTCTTGACAAAAAACTCGATGATTTAACTATTTTGTTAAAAGATATTAATGCTGCTATAGCTAAAACTACTTTTACTACCACTATGGATATTGCATCTATTTCTGAAAGAAATCCTACGGTAGTTTCTACTTTTGTTCAAAGGCCTATTGAAATCTCCGATTTTAAACCTAGTTCTTTGAAAAATTTGGAAGAACTTCTTGATAAGAAATTTTCCTATTTAGATATTAAAGAACTTGTTGATAAGAAGCTTTCAACTTAAAATTTGGACCTATGGATTTATCGCAAGATTTTGCCGATAAAATGGAAAATATTATTGATTTTAAAAATCAAGTCTCTTCAGAGTTTAAAGCCTAGTATAAATACGTATTATTATCCTCGTCCGACTCCACAAGATGTTCTGATTGAGGAACGTGACTGGAATCAGACTAATACGTCTTACAGCGGTTCCAAAATTTATGAATGGAATCTCAATGGGTTGACAGATAGGCAGTTGACAATTTTGGTGCATTGTATGCTAATGTATGCAACTATCTGTAAGAGTGTTAAAAACACGCATGTGGCAATCAGAAATGATTCTGCAGTTTTACCGTCACCGAGGTGGTGGGATAATTATCTCAGCACTGAAGAAAAAACTTTAGTTATTAAATGAAAGAATTGATAACCTGGGTATGGCTTTGGTAAAAAACAAAGAAGATGTTGTTTATACCGTAGTTCTTACTATTTTGGACTATTTTAATGGTAGATTTACCAATCAACATGAGACAGTTAGAACTCTCCTCAATGGTCTTCGATGTCGGAACTTGGCACACTTTCGATGGTACAAAGATACCTATCTTAGTAGGGTTATGGAATTACCAGAAAACAAGCTTGAATATTGGAAAGCCAAGTTCATAGACGGACTTCCCCCTCTTTTTGTTGAAAGAGTTCGACAAACTCTAAGAGGAAGTCAGATTGAAATACCTTACGCCAATTTGAGTTATGGAAAGATTATAGGAACTTGCACACAAGAAGGATTGAATTTATGCAATGAACTAAAAATGGCTTGACAACTTAAGATGGATAAGCTTAAAGAACGATCTCAATTAGGAGATTTTTGTGAACAATTTGTCTTATCCAATCTTGCTTCTAAGGAAGATAAGTATTACAGGTCTTCAAAAAATGAAGATTCACACAAAAAGAAAAGATCTAAGCATAGGCATAGATCGAAAGAAGATCGAGAAGCTAGAAAAAGCTATCGTAAATCTAAAAGATTTACCAAAGACAAATCTGGAAGAGATCTTTCAAAGGTAAAGTGCTACAAGTGTGGTAAACTTGGGCATATTGCTCCGAACTGCAAGTTAAACAAGTTGAAAACTTTGGAGCTTGACAACGACATGTATGAAAAGGTATATGGTTTGTTATACACTTCAGGGTCAGAAGATGACTATAAATCAGATTCAGATTCTAATGTCGAATTATTTGATTCTTCTGATTATGATAATAGTTATACTAATGCTTGTGATACTTGTCAGGGTCATGATTGCAATTGCGAAGATGATGAAATTTATAAACTTCAATCACAATTTCAAGATTTTAATATGAAAACTATCACGTCCGATAATGTGATTGAACTCTTAAAGGAAATTACTGATAGTAAGCTTCGTGAAAAAAAATTACTTTAGCTACTTCAAATGAAGCTAGTTCTTCAAATATTTCTTGAAAAGAAAAGGAATGATTTAAATGATTTTGAATATGAAGCACCCTATTCTTTAAAAGAAGTAGATGATCATATTTTAAAGAAAAATAATTTTCTTGAAAAAGATTCTCCTTTCGACGATTTGAAAATAGAAGTTGAAAATTTGAAAAGAGAAATTAAATCTCTTAAGCAAAAACAACTGATTTGTGATCACCGTATTACTCAGATTGAGATTAATAATACTGAAGAATGGTTTTTAAAAAACAACGGAAAACAAGTTGAAGGTAAACAAATTCAACTTGTTAATCCTAATCCTAAACAAGATATGTTTTTGGGAATGATGCAGATTGTTACAACTCATAAATGGTATATTAAATGTACTATTTTAATTGATAATAGTTTTTCAATTACTAACATTGCAATGATTGATAGCGTTGCAGATGTTAGCTGTATTCAGGAAGGTTTAGTACCAACTAAATATTTTCAAAAAACTACACATTTGGTGAAATTTGCCTCTGGTCATGCTCTAGATATAGAGTATAAGTTACCCAATGTGAAGATTTTCCAGAATAAAGTTTGCGTTCCTCACTTCTTCTTTTTTGTTAAGAATCAGTTAAACCCTCCAATTATACTTGGAACTCCTTTTATAAATGCAATCTATCCTTTCACAGGAATCGATGCGAAAGCCTTCTCAGCAAATTACAAAGATAATGAGATAACTTATTCTTTTGTTATAGATCCAATAACTAGGGATATTAATGCTTTGATTAAAATGAAGCAGAGTCATATGTACTCGTTACAACTGGAGTTGTTCGGCATGAATATATTAGACTCTCTAAAATCTGCTAAGGTAAAGGAAAAAATCAAATTGATTTCTGAGCAGATTGTTGTGGATATTTATGCAGATCATCCCAGCGCTTTTTGGAATCACAAGAAGCATATTGTGACTCTTCCTTATGAAGAAGGATTTTTAGAGGATGATATCCCTACTAAATCTCGGCCCTGTCAGATGAATGCTAAGTTAGTAGAATTTTGCAAAACTGAGATTGATAATTTCCTACAAAAAGGTTTGATAGAACCATCCAAGTCTCCTTGGTCTTGCACAACTTTCTATGTTAATAACGCGGCTGAGAGGGAATGAGGCATTCCAAGATTCGTTATTAACTATAAACCTTTGAATAAACACTTAAAGTGGATTAGGTATGCTATTCCTAATCAAAATGATCTCTTATCAAGATTATACGATGCCAATATATTTTCAAAATTTGATTTAAAATTAGGATATTGGCAAATTCAAATCTTTAAAGAGCATTCTTATAGAACTGCTTTTAACGTTCCGTTTGGGCAATATAAATGGAATGTCATGCCTTTTGGTTTGAAAAATGCCCCTTCTGAATTTCAAAAAAATCATGAATGATATTTTCAATCCATATATGGATTTTATCATTGTTTATATTGATGACATTCTAGTGTTTTCAAAAACTTTTGAAATACATGTCAGGCATCTTGATATTTTCAAAAAGGTTGTGATACAAAATGGTTTGGTTATCTCAAAACCTAAATGAGTTTATTCCAAACTTATTTTCGTTTTTTAGGACATCAAATTTGTCAAGGAAATATTACTCCTATTCAAAGAGCTCGTAGACTGTTACCTGTTGTTCATCATATTTCCCTTATTGAACCAATATATGATCCAATCCGAGATCGTGCAGCTTTGTTACATCCTATTGGTTCCGATGAAAATTCTGTGGTCGAAAAGGTAAGAATCGACCCACGAACTAATATAGTTCAGGTAAATGATGATGCTTCTGATAATTAATTAAATACATTTGAATTAATATTATTACTACACGACTTTTTTGTCTTGATAATAGTCCGTTAAACTATTAGCAAGGTAAATCTCTATTTTTAATTATTTTACCTAGACAAAAATCAAATACTTCATTTGACTCAACTTATTTTTCATTTTTTTAATCCATCTAAAAAAATCTCTTTTTTCTTTTTTAACAACTTTTAAATTTCATTTTTTCACATAACATGTTTATGACTTAAAATTAAAAGATATTTTAGTAAATTTATGTTTGATTTATTTTTTTAAACTTTGTGCCAAATTAAAATAAGACAAATAAAATATAATAAAGAAAGTAATAAATAAATCATTATAAAATACAAATATGAACATAAAATTTAATTCATGATATAATCTATGCATTTCGTACTCGTGCAGTGCATGGGTATTATAGAAGTTCATAAGGTCAAATATAATGATTCGAATTTCAGATGTATCTTTGTGTTTTATTTTAAATTCAAATTTTATGCTAATTTAGAAAAAAAAATTATTATAAGTAACAGAAACTTGAGCAACCTAAACTGTGGGAGTGACTTTAGTGCCTGCCAATCCACTCAGAAAAGCGAGTACCTATGAACAGTCTCTTAAGGGGAATACCTGCTACCCTAGTCTATGTCCTTACCTTAGGCTCAACCTTAGCCTTGATCTCAATTTCTACCTCTTTCTCAATAAGTGGATCCTGGGGTGTGGGTGGGGTCAGTCCTCTTGGTGCGCTCACATTCTGAGCTCCACCTCTGGTGGGTGTTGCCCTTCCTCTGCCCTTGCCCATGCCTCTCCTTCTTCCACGTCCTTTTGTTGTGGGCTTAGTTGCTGGCTCCGTTGCTAGAGCACACCAAGCATGCATAATCACATTACACTATAGCATGCATCAACACATAGCACAATAAATAAGGCTACATGAAGCTATAAGTTACCATCACTAGTTCATTTCACCTACTTCCTATTACATATTGCACAATATGACACTATAAGCATTAAACATGCAAATATATATAACCTGAAAGAATACAACCATCACCTACATCTAATTAGGACCCTTGAAAATTCTAAATAGCCCGAGTTTTCACTTTGTGAAGTGCCTTGTCTTGTTCAAGGTCTAAAATAAGCAACACAAACAATTATAAATCAATAATGACCTATTAATTTACCCGAATTACTAACAAATTCCAACCCTGGCCAAAATGTGATCATCTTTCCCAACTTAGGGCTCCTTCCCATCATGAATTCATGCTCAACCCCCCCCCCCCCACCAATGTTAACCACCTAGAAAAAGGCCTAAGAAATAATTAACAAGATTAGAGAGTCGAATTCTTACCTTTACTGGTGATTTTCGTGGAAAAATTAACGCAGGCTACCTAAAATCGCCCTTCTCGATTTTCAAGAATAAAATATAGAAAATAGGGGTTTTGGGCAGTTTTTTTGCATAAAATCTCGATTCGGCTAACTATAGCAGCCCCTGTCTTACTATAACGTTGCTATAGCGACACTTACTTTGCTATAGTTGTCTGCACACTCTGCTATATCGAGGTGCCTTCCACTATAGCAAGGTCGATGAAAGTTCTGCGACCTCAACTTGAAAAAAGGTCCTTTTTACAAAACAAACTCTTTCCTTGAGGTCCCAACAAATATCCTTCATGCCAAGTTAAATTCTAGGAGTTTTACTAACCCGAATTCAATTTTGAAAGGCTTTATGGATTTCTTAATGTCTTGGCTACAAGAATACAATAGTCAAATCTAAAAAAAAGACCCCACTCTTCCTCGAATGTCCCTAGATCTCACCTAACCTAGCTTTCATTTAAGGCTAGCTTAGCCATGAATTTTCAAGTTACTACCTAGAAAGTTTTCTGTCTCAAATTCCATTCCACTGGACCTATTCATAACGACCGAGTCAGGTTGTTACAACATTGAAGTAGTAACTTGAAGAGTAGAAATAATCAACCATGTGTAGAAAAGCAGTTTAAAGGAGAGACATAATAAATGAATCATGGACACCCAATCTCATAGTATAGAAGTAATTTGAAAACAGAATGTTGTTGTCATATGATGAATTAAGATGTTAAGCAAATATTGATGTATATGGGTATTTGAGCAGAGGCGAATTTAAGATTTTTCGAACATGGGTGCACCAAGAAAAATGTACTAACTGGAAATTGATCCTTAAGTTCTCAAGGTCAAAAACTCAATTAGACTTCTTATGGTACGGGTGCCAGAATATAATATAATAAAATTTTTTAAAAATATATACATAACATATCTAGTTTTACGAAGAGACTATGGGCTCAGATGCCCTATTATTTGCCTTTAAATTCGCCATTGTATTTGAGAATGGACAACCAAAACTATGTTAAGGTAGATCATCTTGCTTTTTGTAAGATTATCAATTGGATATGTTGAGGCTAAAAAGAAGAAGATGAAGTACCGACGTTTCAGGGAGCAGCGAATAAAACTTAAAAGTTGCGACGGATATAATTTACCAAAACAAAAAAATAAACTCAAAAAAGATAAATGCAATTACATGCCTGATTTAGGAAAAATTACTTGAGGTACATTTAAATAAATAATTATTGATTTTAGCGATACTTTTTATTTATTACCATTTGTAGCAATATATAACAATACTATGATAAAGCTGCAATATGTATTAAAATTGAATTAAGTGTGCAATATATATGAATTATAACGGTTTTAAAATATATTATGCTTGTTTGGTAAGAAATTAACACATTATATTATAAGTGTATTAAAATGTGTGATAAATGTATTATTTATCAATACAATTTGTGTTATATATGTTTTTATAAATTGTTTTCTTTAATATGTATTAAAATTGTATTTATAAATGTATTAAAAGTGATCAAGTGAAAAGAAAATGTTGTTGCTATAAAGGGTAAATATTTTCTTAATATAGTGTATTTATGTAAGTTTCCTTTTTTTTAATTTTATAAAAATAACTCCATTTAAATTATATTTCATGCTTTTTTAGGACAAGTATACTCAAACAACCAAATGTTATTTACAAAAATAATAATCAAACACAATTTCAACTTTAAAAATTTCAAACAAAGTGAAACAATATTTGTACTAGTATGTAATGACATAATGTGTCTATCTATTTGAGATATTAGTTTTTCAAAGGAAATTTTATTGTATGTTTCGGATAAATTAGTCAAGTTGAGTTATTTTTTTAGTGTTTCAAATTCTAATATTATTTGCAATAATATGGCCAAACACAACTGCAACTCCTACTTTAACAAATTTCAAATAAAGTGATTTTTTTTCTTGATCAAACTCCCACTAAATTTAGATTTAGTTTCCTTAATTTTTAGGTTAGTTACATTTTTTGGGCCTGGTCTGGGTGTGGGCCAGTACAATTACTTTGTAGGGCATAATTTTGTTTTCAATATATCTGGCTCACAAGGCCAAAATTATTTTTTTTTTAAAAAACAATTCACAATTTTTTAAAACAGCAAAAACAATTTACTTCTTAATTATCTTAACACAACTGTCTATTAAATGTATAGGTTTGAAAATAATAACATGTTCACATCTCTTTCTGTTTTCACTAATTTGTTTGGTAGTGTGCTACTAAAAGAAGATTATTTATGATACATAGAAAAAGATTCTATTTAAAATAATAAAATAAAATTAAAATTTTAATTTAATTAAAAATCTCCCCTTCATTCATTTTTACTCGACCAATTTAAACTTTACACAACCATTTAAAAATAATAATGAATAGGAGTATTTTACTACAATACCCATATATAATAATTGATATTCAGTCAATAAAAAATTAATGCTAAAGATAAAACTTATATTTTTTTTAAATTTTGATTCTCCCTCTGTCTCTATTTACTTATCCATTTATGACTTGATACACTTGTTAAGAAGATAACAATTGATATAATCAGTTTACCATTTTATCCTTATTAATTGATAGAATTCCAAAATCAATTTACTCATGAAAGATGTTCTACCTTTTTCAACAGCATTAAACTCTCTAAATAAATTAAGGGTATATGTATATATATGTAAAAAAATATTGTCTTTTTTTATTTGTGAAAAATAAAAAATAAAAAGGGATAAGTAAATAAAAAAGTTAAAGTGTAATTATAATATAATTGACAAAGTAAAGTAAAAATGAAAAACAATTAAAAGTAGAAAGAAAATGAAAATATGTGTATTAAAATATAAAATGTTGACTAAGAGAGTGAGCCATAAATAACCGTTATAAATTGTTGGAAAAACAGAAATAGATATAATCTGATTTAAATGCTGTCTCTTCTCCTCAAAAATGGCGCCTCTTCGAAATGTTTATTTTTTGACTATAAATAAACTAGTCAGTCCCCTTTCATTTCTTCTTCACACAACTTTTCATTTTCATCAATGGAGAATCGAATGATTTCTCCTTCATTTCTTCCTTTATACGATTACCAATC
Organism: Solanum pinnatisectum; assembly: GCA_035578085.1. NCBI lineage: Eukaryota > Viridiplantae > Streptophyta > Magnoliopsida > Solanales > Solanaceae > Solanum > Solanum pinnatisectum. The sequence continues at coordinate 35,051,974 of CM069079.1, read as the reverse complement.
CCCTCCAATCTCCGATGATGAATTTAAACGATTTCATTCAATTGATCGAAAACTTTATGGGAAGTTGCTTAATGTTTTAGGGCGTGAACCTGCTGATTCGATGAAAGTTATGGCGTTTTTTCATTGGATTGAAGGAGTTGCGAAGGATCGCTACTTTGTGGCTAACCTTTTTGATTTTTCATCTCAATTGCTTAACAAAATTGTGGATGAGGCATTAATGTGTGTGAAATGCACGGAGGATGATAAGTTTACTGGATATAATTATCCTGAGATTTTTTTGATTCCTAATATTTTGAGGCGGAATTTTACTCTCAAATACTTTTATGATAATCGGTCAAGTGCTATTCGCGGTATAACTCATTCTCTTAAGACTGTTTGTTTTAGGGCTTTTGATGATATATATGTTGTTAAACAGCCAAATTATTATACTAGGTCAACTTTGTTCGAAACACCAAATGATGTTATGAACAACCCTAGTCCTTTTGCCCCAATTGGTGGTGGTGGTGGTAATCTTATAGAATCTATGATACCTAGTGAGAACATGATCGAAGAACTAGGAACCGTTAATAGTAGTAGAATGATGTCACTTATCAACCCTAGCCATTTCTGTAGCGGTGCATCCAACATAGAAGCTACTAGAATTAACCCTAGTCATGTATCGGGGGTGGGTGGATCGAGTCTAGAAGAATTACCTAGGGTGGCTACTAGAATGGTGCCAATGAATTCTTCTCTTGTACCAAGTGCTAGCGCGTTAAACATGGATGAATATGCAAGGGTGGCTAATAGAATGGTGCCAATGAGTTCTAGTCATGTACCAAGTGTGGGTGCATCAAACATAGAAGAATATGCAAGGGCAGCAACTAGGATGGTGCCAATGAGCCCTAACCAGGTACCAAGTGTACTGGGACCGGTTGTTGGTGCATCAAACATAGATGATCAATTAGCAAGGGGAGCAACTAGAATGGTGCCAATGAACCCTAACCTTGTACCAAGTCATGTGAGTGCATCACACATAGAGGAATTAGCAAGGGCTGCTGCTACTAGGATGGTGCCAATGAACCCTAACCTTGTACCAAGTCATGTGAGTGCATCAAACATAGAAGAAATAGCAAGGGCTGCTGCTACTAGGATGGTGCAAATGAACCCTAGCCATTTCCCAAGTGTGGGTGCCGCAGATGTTGGTGCTTCAAACATAGATGAATATGCAAGGGCAGCTGCTACTAGGATGGTGCCAATGAACCCTAGCCATGTACCAAGCGCGGGTGGTGAGATGCTTGTACGTTATCCATATGGTGTTCCAAATCAAATTGTACAATATACGCCACCTTATTATAATTATCCTCGATATGGTTCTTCAAGTGGAAGTGGAGTTTTTATTCCTCAAATGTTGCCTAGTCCTTATAATTATCATCATGACATTGGTGGTATGAACATGGATATTTCTGAAATGTTTAAGAACAACTTGAACTTTCTTGATGATGAGGCTGAAATTGCTCCTGAAGATAGGACCGTCTTCTTGACATTCTCCAAGGGCTATCCAATTAGTGAAGCTGAAGTCAAGGAATTCTTCACTAGGTAATTTATCTTTTCATTCTATATTTATAATCATCTAACACTTAACTTGAATTTGATCCCTCTATTAAGTTTAATTAATTTGTTAATCAAATATAAAAAAAAAACACTTGTGGTGGTTAGCTTAATACCTATTTTGGCGGATCTTTGTAATAGAATGATTAAGGGGTAAATTAAGCAACATAGTCATTTTATTACATTTTAGGTTATGCTTAAATTAAACCTCTCCCCTCATTAACTAGAACAACATAACTTATATTCATTGATGTGTTTACATTATTACGTGTCTTAATTCGCGATAGATGGTTAGATCTTTGATGATATATTATAAACCATGAAACCAATTGCAAGTGTGGAAGGTATGTACTGTTATAGAGAAGCTAATCAAGTAACTGATAGTTTGACTACAAATGTTTGATTGTTGTCAATGTACTGATTCAGAAACAACCTCTCTCTACCTCCACGAGGTAATGGTGTGTGTGATGGTGGACTTATGATTATATTTTAATTGTGTTGTAGGAAATTTGGAGATGATGTTGAAGCTGTTTACATGCAAGAGGTTGCGGAGGATGAGCAAGCGTTGTATGCGCGGCTTGTGACTCGATCTCCTGCTCTCCTTGAGGCTATTGTAGATGGTGGAAAAGCAAAGTACAACATCAATGGGAAGCATGTCTGGGCAAGAAAATACATCAAGAAGCAAAACCCTAAGATCATGTTTCTGGGACAAAGCAGCTCTTCAGTTCCATCCACTTCACCCTAATGTTAATGTGCTAGTGTGCTAACTTGAGGGGTCAGGGTTTTAAGATGTAACTTTGTTGTAACTTTACTATTATGCTTGTTGTTGTTGTAATCTGGATTCTGAATTTGCCTTTATGTGCTGTTTCGAATAAAATGAAAACCTTTTGACATGCCTGACTATATATATATTTTATTATTGTATACAAATATATAGGAGGGCGGCCAACTAAAACAAAAGTCCCTCTTGTGTATGATTAGTAAGCAATATTATTTCAAGAGCGTTTATATGTTATTTAACAAAACATTATGGAGATGGATAGGCATGGAGAGTGACGGTTAAGGGTGGTGTGGGTGGAATGGTCAAGGGGTGAAGGTTGGGGGGATTGCGTGGGTGGGGAGAGATATATACAATTAACTTGGATTATGATGACTTATACAACTTGTTTTCCTACTTTCATAGAGAAGTCATTTTCCTCACTTTAAGGAGCTTATTTTCCTAGAAAAAAATATATTCCAATCCTTTTGATGAACCAAAAATAGAAAAATTGAAAAACATTTTCTGAGAGTGAGTCTTCTTCATCTTTCCAAGCTACAAAGGGTGCTAATACTATTTCATTCACGTCTGATTGTTTTCTATCTTGATTGTGTTAGTGTTTGTCCTTATTCAATGGCGGAGTAAATATTTTTCAGTATATGAGGTTTAAAATATAAAGAAGTAAGCATATAAAAAGAGTCAAATAAATTTAACATCTACTATGTAAAACGAAAAAAAAAAAAAAATTCTTAACCCTAAACGTTGCATTGTTTCACATAACTTTCACAAAAAATCATTTCATGAAATTTATTTTATTCTTATTCTTAAAATGTCACAAGTTTTTCAGTGTTAGGAATTATTTGACATTTTCATTAATGTTGGCAAATAAAAGTGATAATACTTGTCGACGATTTTTGTCAAATCATGTCACCATATTTAGTTGCGACATGAAAATATTTTTTTATCTTGTCTGGTATATATCTTACTATATAAAGCTGGAAAAACTTGACACCTCCTTTTGGGCATGATTTAAAAAAAATAAAATCCTTTTCTTCCTTTTCTTTTAAGCCTTTTTTCTTTATTTTACTATTTATTCCATTTAGAGGTAGGGGATGGCATTTCAGTGTATGAAACAGTTCAGTACTCAACTAAATAGAATTGTGCATATCTTATTAAGTCTTCTTCGAATTCGCAATATGAAAAGGTTATTGGATAGGTATTTCTATTGCTTTAGACTGCGTTTTTTCTTCTTAGTTCATTCAATCAACAATACAAAAATTACTTGAAAATAAATTTTGATCCGTATACCATCATATGTACTCCAATTTATTTAAATAATACTCAAAGTCGATATTATTAAAAATATTTAAACGTTCTTTCAAGAAAATAAATCTTAGATATGTAAAACGTGTGTTAAAAAGGCAAAATAAAAAGTGAACCTGAAAAATCATTCATCTCTGAATGTGAAAAAATAATAATTAAATTAACTAAGTATTTTTAAAAATGAATTGACGGTGGAATTTTCTTATCCACTGTCGGCGGATAGTAGTTAATCTCTTAGTTAATTATCATTGGATCTAATGTCGCTAAAGGCTTTAGAGATATTTTACGAAGAATACTAGTATTATTTTTGGTGTAGTGTTATATATATAATTAGACATGACATTGCATTCTTCATCTTCCCATTCCATTTTCATCATCATAGTTGCTTTCTATATTTTGTTTACATTGAACCAATTCTGAACAAGAAGTAGAAGTTTTTCTTAATTCTGCTTGCTTAATCCCCTACTTCGTTTTCTGAAATTGTCATCATTGAATATGTTACTCCTCTCATGTAACATATAAGTAGAAATACTTACAAAGAAATTAAAGGGGAACTAGTTAATGAGCCAAATATGTGTATCCTCATAGTTGTATTCGACTGTCCTCAACAATTTATTTTGCGGTTTTGAAGATTAAAACCTTGCCTCCCTCCTTATTTTGTAATTTCAATGAAGATGAATTGTCAATGACAAAATCTGAGAGACCCAAAATTCATAAATAATAAAAAACTAATGAGCCGAAAAACTTATCTAAAGATAAATGAAGTACCTTCCACAAATTCCTTTCCATAACTATAAAAATTGACTAGCTAGCTAAGAAGAAAATTGTCATTTATCGAGTTGAAACATCTTTGCCTCTATTGAGAGACCATGAACAGTAATAAAATGTCCTATTTCCTCTTGGAGAAAAAAGTTTTGCCAAGAAGTTAACACTTGATTGGCTTCTCTAAAATAGTTAGTATTAGAATTCCTTGGAGGTATGGAAAATTCGTCCACCAAGTTTTTTTTAATTTGCAAATTTTTCCTCAGTTAGTTAAAAGAATGAAATTGAGTAATTGACTAATATTATGACAATACTAGATAGTATATAGAAATTGATCGTTGAAATGATAAGGTCTAAAGTTACGTTCAACATAAGTTTTTCTTCATTCATAACATTGTACAAAAGGCACACATATATCTACATGAGCTTTTCAAAAGTTAGTAAAGGACCATATATACTTATCCAATCATAATTATACTTTCTTACAAGACATATTTCAACATTTTCTGGAATCGAGTCTTCTAATCATCTTCATCCGAGCTACAAAGAGTGCTAATACTATTTCATCCATGTCTAATATTCTTCTATATCTTGATCGGGTTCGTGTTTGACCTTATTCAATGTCGGAGTAAATATTTTCAGATTGAGTTGAAAATATAAAGAAGTAAGCACACCAAAAAGTCTAATAAATTTAACATATTGTACTATATATAACGAAAACTAAATGTCGTATTGTTTCACATAAATATCACAAAATCATTTCATGTCATTTATTTGACTCTTATTTCTTCAAATGTCATAAATTTTTCAGTGTTAGAAATTTTTTGACATTTCCATTAATGTTGGCAAATAAAAGTGATACTTGTTGACGACCTTTATCAAATGTCACCAATTTATCTAGTTGCGACATGAAAATATATTTTTTTATCTAGTATATATCTTACTATATGAAGCTGGACAAACTGGACGCCTCCTTTTAGACATGATTTTTTTTTAAAAATCCTTTTCTTTTAGAGATTAACTACTATTCACTTGTGAACAAGAAAATTAATACTTATTTCTTTTAAGTTAATTATTATATTAGAAAACTACCATTTTTTCGGTTTTAAAAATAGATCGTTTATCTTTTTAAAATTGAAATTGACATTTTTTGAGTGATTAATTTATTAAGATGACAAATATTTATCCTCAAACAACTCAAGTGAAATAATAGCAAATATGACAACAAAATTGTTCTTCTCCAAGCTAGTTCCGTAAAAAATAATATTGTCCCGATAATTATCTACATTGACCCAGTTACATAATAATTCAAAGGTATATAATTGAAAAGAAGTTTTTTTTTTATAGAGTTTTAATCCAAACATAAGATGAGGTGGGAAACAATAAACCAAACACTTCGTAAAAATAAACTCTGCACTATTAATTTCTACATTATTAATCCTTGCAATATTATTAATCCTTATGTTATTAATCTTTGTACCAAACGACCCTACAGAGGTTGGGGATGGCATTCCAGTGTATGAAATAGTTCATAACTCAACTAAATGGAATGACATTTCATTGTAAGAAACGTTGGATTACTCAATTAGGCAATAAAATTTGGTGAAATAGGGTTAATTACACTACAACAAAAATAGCTTTTAGCGATAATAAATAGGGCTAAAGCCTTTACATGCATTATTTAATTATCATTGGATCCAATGTCGCTAAAGGCTTTAGGGGATAATTTACAAAGAGTGTTAATTGCGGCTAAAAATATATACTTAGTGACAATTAAACTATTGCCATTAATTAATTGCCACTAAAATTATTTTTGATATAGTGTTAATTAGACATGACATTGCACTCTTTCTTCATCTTTCCCATCCCTTTTTTCTGAAATTATCATCTTTGAATGTGGTTAGTAAACCTAAGGTATGGGAGGTTTGGCTAGCTAGACTCTTCTCATGTAACATATAAGTAGAAATACTTACAAAAATTAAAGGGGGACTAATTAATGAGCCAAAAATGTACATCCCATAGTTGTATTAGACTGTCCTCAACAAGATGAATGGTCAATGAAGACGAATGGTGAATGACAGAATCTGAGAGACCCAAAATTCATAAATAAAAATAACTAATGAGACGAGAGACTAATCTAAAGATATATAAATGAAGTAGCCTCTACAAATTCCTTTACATAACAATAAAAAATGATTAGCTGAGAAAAAAATTATCATTTATCAAGTTGGAAACGTCTTGGCCTCTGTTGAGAGACCTTGAACAGTAATAAAATGTCTTATTCCTCTTGGAGAAACAAGTTTATCCAAGCATTTGATTGGCTTCTCTAAAATAGTTATTAGAATTCAGACTCACGTTGGAGCCCCAAAAGGAGAATTGAGGATTTTTCAAATAGGAGATCAAAGCGTTTTTCCTTGGAGATGGAAAATTCATCCACCAAGTTTTTAGGTAGCATATATATCATTATGAGAGAAGTTGATCGTTTAAATGATAAGGTATAAGGTTACATTTAGCAAAAGCTTTTCTTCATTCATAACATAGTATAAAAGGCACACATATATCTACATAAGCTTTTCAAAAGTTAGTAGATGAACATATATACTTATGCAATCATTATTGTACTTTCTTATGAGACATATATATTTCATAAAACAATGACTATTGACTATCATTCTTTTACAAACTAAACAAAATATTTTGAATTTTAAGGAGCTTGTTTTCTTAAATATATTTTACAATTATTTTAATCAACCATTGGAAAATTAAAACACATTTTCTGGAAGTGAGTCTTCTGATCATCTTCATCTGAGCTACAAAGGGTGCTAATTCATCCATATCTGGGATTCTTCTATATCTTGATCGGGTTCGTGTTTGACCTTATTCAATTGTGGAGTAAATAGTTTCAATAGATCGGTATTCGGGTTCAAAATATAAAGAAGTAAGCATACAACAAAGTCAAATAAATTTAACATATTCTACTGTACATAACCGAAAAAACCCTCTTTAACCCTAAATGTCGTATTGTTTCACATAAACATCACAAAATCATTTCATGAATATTATTTTTCTCTTATTTCTTCAAATGTCATAAATTTTTCAGCGTTAGGAATTTTTTGACATTTCCATTAATGTTGGCTAATAAAAGTGATACTTGTTGTCGATTTTCATCAAATGTCACCAATTCATCAAGTTGCGACATGAAAATATTTTTTTTAACTAGTATATATCTTACTATATGAAGCTGGACAAACTTGACACCTCCTTTTGGACATGATTTTTTTTAAAAATTTTTTTCTTCCTTTTCTTTTAGAGATTAAACTACTATTCACCGATAGTGAACAAGAAAATTATACCCTCTGTTTATTTTCAGAAATACTTATTCTTTTAAGTTAATTATTATATTCGAAAACTATCATCTTTTCGTTTTTAAAAATAAATGGTTTAACTTTTTTAAATTGAAAATTGACATTTTGTGAGTGATCATTTTATCAAGATGACAATTATTTATCCTCAAATTACTCAAGTTAAAAAATAGCAAATATGACAATAAAATTGTTCTTCTTCTAGCTAGTTCCATAAAAAAATAATATTGTCCGGCAATTATCTACCTTGACCCAATTACACTATAATTCAAGGGTATAATTGAAAAAAAAAATTATTTATAGAGTTTTAATCCAAACACAAGATGAGGTGGAAAACAATGAACCAAACACTTGATAAAAATAAACCCTGCATTACTAATCCCTGTATTATCAATCCCTACATTATTAATTCTTACGTTATTAATATTTGTACCAAACGACCCCTTAAAGGTAAGGGATGGCATTCCAGTGTATGAAACAGTTCGTTACTCAACTAAATGAAATGACACTTCATTGTAAGAAACGTTGTATTACGCAATTGGGCGATGAAATTTGGTGAAATAGGTTACTTATACTACCACAAAAATAACTTTTAGCACCAATAAATATGAACATTAATAAAGAGGGCTAAAACATTTATCTACATTAGTTAATTGTTATTGGATCAAATGTTGCTAAAGGCATAAAAGATAATTTATAAAGAGGGCTAATTGGGGCTATAAATAAGTTTTTAGTGAGCTATTTCCATTAATTAATTACCTCTAAAAATTATTTTTAATGTAGTATTAATTAGACATGATATTGCACTCTTCATCTTCCCATACTATTTTCTTAATTCTACTTGCATAGTCCCCTACTTCGTTTTCTGAAATTATCATCATTGAATATGGTTTGTATGCCTAAGGTGTGGGAGGTTTGGCTAGTGTAACCACTTGAACCATCGTTATTTAGGAAAGAGAAAATTCGCGAAAATCTGGGCCACTGTCCCGCCAGAGCGGGTTGGTTGCCGCTGGGGCGGCGGCGCTACAGCGGGATAAGTTGCCGCTACAGCGGGATAGGCGAGGCAGAATGTAAAATACGAGAAATCTTGTTTTCTCCATCTTCCTAAAATACCTAGATAAGTCGTAAATTACCCTAAAAACCTCAAAAAAGCCGCTCTAGGCTTGGGAAGGAAGGAGAAGGAGATTTCTAGCATGGGAATGGTGGAAATTTTTTGGACAAATTCACCGTCTTGAATCTGGAAAAGCGGGAAACGAAGTAAAAAAACCCCGTGCTACTGCTTGGCGCCCAGGTAGACTAGGTTTTATGCATTGAGTAGTTATAAATCTATGCTTACCATATAATGTATGTAAATCAATAGTAGGTTATGTGTAGACCTTCGTGCACCGAATGAATTTCATGAGTAAATTTTAGGATTCAGCATAATTGGATTAGTGCGGTGAGAAGAGAATTTGATGATTTGTTAGGTTTTCTGGAAATTGCTACCATGGATAGAATTGTTGTAAGAACTAGGGCATGAAATTAAAGTAGAACTAGACGAATACTTTCGATCCGTTGAATTGATGAACTTGAGAAACTAGGTGATTTGTGATTAAAACCTAACAAGAAATTCTAATGATGGACTAGGGCTGAGTATGGTTCAGTATTATTTATATGATGGGGACTGAGGAGTAATTTGTAGGTGATGGTGGTGATTTTATGTTTGTGTGATGTATGCTTGATCTTGCATCATTATTATACTTGTATATGTATGAATTTTGCAATGTTGATCACACTTGTGGTAAATGAGAATTATGAATCGTTATTGCCATGAAATCATGAACTAAATGTATGATCTTGATGATGTACTTGTGATTGTGATTGTGGTGTGTGAATGGGGATTGTATTGCCACGTTTTGACAAGCTAACTTGGATCGAATTGCCACGTTTCGGCATACTATTGGATCGTATTGCCACGTTTCAACATAATTATGGGATCGATTTCCACGTTCCGGCATAAACATGGGATCGGATTGCCACGTTCTGGCAAGCTAACTGTTTGGCTTTGGGTTCCATGAGAGGACCATTGAATTGGGTTCCATGAGAGGACCAACGATGTGTCATATAAATGTGAGTTATTCGTTGATTGTGTAATTATTGAAATTAATGAATATGCTTGATGACGGTTGTGAGTAAAGTATTGTATTGGTCTGTTTAGGTGGAAATTAGTGAATTCGTGCTATGACAATTTATAGTTGGTCGTTTTGTGGGTGGTAATGGCGAGAGTAGAGGTAGTGTATGTGAAGGGAATGGCTGAGTGGACTTCACTTTGGGGGAAAGGAGATTGGGTAGTTAAGAAAACTTGAATCGATGTATTATGTGACTATGGTTGGAGTAGGCGATGAGGTGGTAAGGTAGGACGTGTACGGATAGTTGATTTGGTGGTAATGTACTTAGGAAAATTCTTGTGTGTTTAGAATGGTCAAGCTATGATCTAGAATATGATAAGTGGGGTGATATTTAAAAAAAAAGGGGGTTAGTAGTTGAATGCTAGTGTGATTGGAGGTATTTCAATGAAAAGGGGGAAGGTGGAGGAGCGAGTGGTTTATTTCATGATCTTACTAGTTGGTTTCTTATATTATGTAGTGGGCGTCAGGTTGACCGATGATGCCTGACAGTACGTGTGTTTTGTACTGATACTACTCTTGCTATGTATTTTGACATAGTCTAGATGGATGCAGGATTGGTGATGTTTTATTAGGTGAAGACGAAGAAAATCTCTAGCAGCTTTTGTTATTCCTTCCGCATGATGGGAGCTATGTCTTTTATTTTATTGTCCAAGTTGTACTCTTAGTAGCTCTTGTACCTGTTTAGACTAGATCAATGGGAGTTGTTAAATTTCTTTATAAGTTTGACTAAAAGAGTGTCTAAATTTATTATTTATAAAAACTATATTAGTATATTTATCTATGTTCTTAAATTTTCTGCATATTTTTACTTTTGGGGTATGATGGTTCTCCTACTTAGGTGTTAGAGTAGATACCCTCACGGCCCGGTGGGTTGGGTCATGACAAATTGGTATCAGAGCCTAGGTTACCGATCTCCTCGTACAAGAGCAAAATGAAGACTAGACTCCTGCGGATTGGTGTGTTGACGTCCACATCTGATCTTCAGGAAGCTAGGAAGCATTCTAGAAAGTCGTTCCACTCATTCTCTCCTTCGTGCGAAGTATCACTTGTGGTATGAGTTGAGTCCAATTGGTATCCCAATAGGTTAGATTAGACGTCATGATTATGACTGAAGGGATACAAGCAACTAAATTAGAACTGATAAGGTTCCAATTGGTATATCACCCTAGGGGCTATACAAGGCATAAATGCTCAGTAATGGCCATCTATGGGTGAACTAACCAACGAAGTGATATTGTTGTGATGCATGATTTATGGTTGTAGATGTGTGAGCTTTTTGTGTTTGAATTAACTGTGAATATGAGCTTTTTGTGTTTGAATTAACTGTGAATATGAGCCTTTTGCTGTTTGAATTAGCTGTCAATTTGTACTTTTTGTTGTGTGAAATGACAGAGTATATGGAGGCATGTGACAGAAATAAGGACACAGTGTTGTATGTCTGGAATTGATATTATGCGAATGTTTGGGTGTATCTTGGGGGTGTGCAGGCTGTAATGTTGAATTGTTTATAACGATATGGATCGAATACCTTGTGCCCTAGCTTGGGAAAATTTGAAGTTCAATTGAATGGTAAAAAATGGGGACCTTGGGAAATCTTAGAAGGATGAGGAAGAACCCAGAAAATCTTGGGCTTGGGTTCGGGTCCCGTTGTAGCCGCTGGGGCGGGATTATTCCCGCCAAAGCGGTGCCACTACAATGGGATTTATCCCGCCAAAGCGGGATAAGGCGAGGCAGAACCTCACCCAGCCTCCCCTGTTTTTCCCTATATTCAAAATGTCATTCCAATGGGATCCAACCAAATCCCTACAACTCCAAACAGTGTTCAGCAACAGTAGTAGAGAGATTATAAAACCTTAAGATGTTATAGGGCTTCTTCAGATAGCCAAAAACACGCATCCATGTGCTACAAAAACTTGGAAATGTCGATAGAAAAAAAATAAGTTGTCCTAATTTTACAAGCTGAAGAGGGGCGAAGGGACATTAATCAGGGACTCTCGGATTGGGTGGTATCAATGTCCGAATTGAGGTTTTCTGGGGGCGTCACGCCATTCCAAGTCTCATTTAGCATAGAGAAATCCCAAAAGTCTAGTGGCTCGAGTTTGGAAAGCTCCTTGCCGAGGGCCACACAAGTGAAAATGGCCTTAATTGTCTTTCACATTTGCAGCATCAGGAGATCCCTAACCATACCCTTCCTCCTTTCCTTGCGCAACTGGCGACGGAGCATTTCGACCTCCAAGGCGGTGCTGGGTTGAACTGGAGTGAAATCAGTATAAGCACTCCCCATCCTCTTCCAGACAGCCGCCAAGTCCTTCTCAACCCGTGCACCCGAGAGTGGGTCCTCGTCATCAGAACCTGCAGCCACCCTGTTGCTGCTAGCCTTTCTCGTCCTCCTCCTCTTGTCCTTCGAAATAGAACCTGCCCGAATCATTAGGGGGTGAAAGGGGGGATCCATAGGAAGTACCTCATCAGCATCAAATAGTGGCACTCCCGCCTGCTTGCACAGAGCCGTGATAAGACCAGGGAGGAAGCACGCCTTCTTATTGCCCCTTTAGAACATCTTCAACTCTGAGATGATTTGTGGCCCAACGTTCAGCTGGATACCCTTTATAGCACATGCCACCACCAGAGCCTGGGGAAAGATCACGTTGGTGCGGTTGCCCGATGGGCGAATCCTCCTAGACACTAAGTGAAGCCACCTCTTAGCATCCGGTGACCAGTCAGCACTAGTAATGCCCTCTGCAGTAGCCCAGTAAACCTGCTCCCGACTCATAGGCTCCACTAGGGTGTCCCTCAGACACTCTAGATCCATCTCCCTAAGCTTGGCCTCGTACTCAAGGTTCGGGACCTTCAGCACCTCTAGTACCTCATTGATAGTAGTGGTGTTCAAAGAAATGTCAACTCTATGAACATGGATAGCTAGATAAGAGTCCTCCCAACAAACGGTAGGGAGGATGGCATATAACTCCCTCACCCAAGTAGAGCGCGCATTTGGGGGAGCCTCAGTTAGCGAAATTCACCCAAACTCTATCAAGCAAGCGTAAAAGGCAGGAGCCTTTTCTTCCACCTTATGCAACGCAAAACCCCTCCAGTAACAGAATCCTGTGTTGCGGTAATCGTGGTGTTTCTCTCGACTAGTGGCATCAGGAAACAGGACAAAGGGTAAGTTCTCGTCGTTTTGTCCTGCCATTTAGAGAGCCTGCAATGAGTTTAAGATAAGTCAGAACAGTGTAGACTAGTTGGGTGAGGCTAGACAAAAAGAAAGAATTTTCAGTGACTAATGGTTAGGATACTAGTCAGGCGAATCCCGCCAAAGCGGGATGATACAGGCCGCTAGAGCGGCCTTCATCTGGGATGAACACTAGACGCAAAAATTGGCATCTTTTCATCCTAAAATCCCCATTTTGATAAAATTTCAGCAGATCAGGGTATATCAACTATCCTAGAACATAAATTAGCAACTATTTCAACAAAATAACCCCTAATCAGTGCCCAATTTTGACTTCATGTCAAAATAACCTTTCAACTTCCCCCACCCATTTTTGTATCAATTTACTCGTGTTTTTACGAAATCCTTATGCCCAGGACGTTGTGCAAACATTGGGGACGTAATGGAAGTAACCATGCTACGTTTTTCTAACACATTTAGCAACCTAGTTCAATTTTCAAATAACTACCCAAAAACCATTTCGATTCGATCAGTTATTGGCATGCAATCGTTGTTAATCAAGTAACGAATTAAGGAGCGTAGGGATTGAGAATTATAACTTGAATTAGAGATTTCGAGCGGTTGAGTTGAGAGAGAATTTGGGAAAATGAGTAAGAGAGAAAGGGAGACGTGAGGGAATTTTGTCCCTCACTCCCCCTATACTGTCCCCCAATCTGCCACTTTAGAGGGAGACCTGCCGCCACAGCGAAAGGGATGCCGTCCTGGCGGGCCAGGCTATGGAGTTTTGGAAATATGTTTAATTTTTCATGTGTTACATAAGTCCTCCTAGTCTAGGGGTATAGCACATTTTTGTGCGTCAATCCAACTGAGAGGCCGTAATTAGTCGTAGTTCCATGACGGATCATTTCGGTAGTTGGGAGTATCCCGAAATTAGAACATGTGATGACCTTGCATTTGTCGTTCGGGGACAAACGAGGGATTGGTATCTATTGTAACAACCCGAACTGTTGTTATTTAGGACAGGCAAAAATTGTCAAAAATCTGGGCCATTGTCCCACTAGAGCGGGCTAGATGCCACTGGGGCGGCGGCTCTACAGCAGGATAAGATGCCGTTACAGTGGGATAGGCGAGGCATAATGTAAAATACGAGAAATCATGTTTTCTCCATCTTCCTAAAATACCTAGATAAGTCATAAATTACCCTAGAATCCTCAGAAAAGCTGCTCTAGGCTTGGGAATGAAGGAGAAGGAGATTTCTACCATGGGGATGGTGTAATCTTGTGAATTCTTGGCCAAATTCGCCGTCTTGAATCTGGAAAAGTTAGAAACGAAGTCTAAAACCCCATGATACTGCTTGGCGCCCAAGTAGGCTAGGTTTTATGCATTGAGTATTATAAATCTGTGCTTTACCATATAATTTATGTAAATCAATAGTAGGTTATGTGTAGACTTTTGTGCACCGGATGAATTACATGAGTAAATTATAGGATTCAGCGTAATTGGGTTAGTGCGGTGAGAAGAGAATTTGATCATTTCTTAGGTTTTCTGGAAATTGCTACCTTGGATAGAATTGTTGTAAGAACTAGGGCATGAAATTAAAGTAGAACTAGACGAATACTTTCGATCCGTTGAATTGATGAACTTGAGAAACTAGGTGATTTGTGATTAAAACCTAACAAGAAATCCTAATGATGGACTAGGGCTGAGTATGGTTCAATATTATTTACATGATGGGGACTGAGGAGTAATTTGTAGGTGATGGTGGTGATTTTATGTTTGTGTGATGTATGCTTGTTCTTGCTTCATTATCATACTTGTATATGTATGAATGTTGCAATGTTGATCACACTTGTGGTAAATGAGAATTATGAATCGTTATTGCCATGAAATCATGAACTAAATGTATGATCTTGATGATGTACTTGTGATTGTGATTGTGGTGTTTGAATGGGGATCGGATCGCCACGTTTTGGCAACCTAACTTGGATCGGATTGCCACATTCCGACATACTATTGGATTGGATTGCCACGTTCTGGCATAAACATGGGATTAGATTGCCACGTTCTGACAAGCTAACTGTTTGGTTTGGGTTCCATGAGAGAACCATTGAATTGGGTTCCGTGAGAGGACCAACGATGTGTCATATAAATGTGAGTTATTTGTTGATTGTGTGCTTGTTGACATTAATGTATATGCTTGAGATACGATTGTGAGTAAAGTAATGTATTGGTCTGTTTAGGTGGAAATTAGTGAACTCGTGCTATGGAAATTTATAGTTGGTCGTTTCGTGGGTGGTAATGGAGAGAGTAGAGGTAGTGTATGTGAAGGGAATGACTGAGTGGACTTCACTTTGGGGGAAAGGAGATTGGGTAGTTAATAAAGCTTGAATTGATGTATTATGTGACTATGGTTGGAGTAGGTGATGAGGTAGTAAGGTAGGACGTGTACGAATAGTTGATTTGGTGGTAATGTACTTGGGAAAATTCTTGCATGTTTAGAATGATCAAGGTATGATCTAGAATCCGTTAAGTGGGGTGATAAATTTAAAAAGGGGGTTAGTAGTTGAATGCTAGTGTGATTGGAGGTATTTCAATGAAAAGAGGGAAGGTGGAGGAGCGCGTGGTTTATTTCATGATCTTACTAGTTGGTTTCTTATATTATGTGGTGGGCGTCAGATTGACCGATGATGCCTGACAATACGTGTGTTTTGTACTAATATTACTCTTCCTATATCTTTTGACATAGTCTAGATGCAGGATTGGTGACGTTTAATTAGGTGAAGACGAAGAAAATCTCCATTAGCTTCTGTTATTCTTTTCGCATTATGGGAGTTGTGCCTTTTATTTTATTGTCCAAGTTGTACTCTTAGTAGCTCTTGTATCTATTTAGACTAGATCCATGGAAGTTGTTAGATTTCTTCTTAAGTTTGACTAAAAGAGTATCTAAAGTTATTATTTATAAAAACTATATTAGTGTATTTATCTTCGTTCTTAAATTTTCTGCATTTTTTTAAGTTTTGGGGTATGAGGGTTCTCCTACTTAGATGTTTGAGTGGGTGCCCGCACGGCCCGGTGGTTTGGGTCATGACAGCTAGACTCTTTTCATGTAACATATAAGTAGAAATACTTACAAAAGTTAAAGGAGTGTTGTAAAACAAAGAATTGGATGTACATGTGGATGGGGCCCACTCATCTTGAAGGCCAAGTAGATCACTGTAGCAAGTATACTACTCCAAGTTTGAAGGCTTATAAAGCCTTCCATTCTATGTGAAATAAATATATATACAAGATAGAAGCAAAAACATAATTACTACTCTCTCTTTCCTTTTCTTTGTTATTTTAGTTTACTATTTTTCTTTTATTTATAACACGTTATCATCACGAAGTTCTAACCACATTTTAATCTCTTACTCCAAAGATTTTTTTTTTTATTTAATTTCTTCACTAAGGAAAAAGATATCATCGTTGAATAGTTTATAAATTTATTGATTTGGGTGATTAAAAGTAATATGTTTGATATAATCTCATATTGATTCCATTCTCTTATATTCTTAACTAAAATTCATTTGTTCTTGATTTTTTTGGATAAATCTATGTTACTTCTAATCGGCTATTTTCTTGAGATGAGATGAAATTATTGGACTAATTGAACCATTGCTAGTAAGTTCTTTAACATGATTCTTGAAGTTGAAAAGGTCAATAATATATAATATGGATTTTAAGAATTTAGTCAAATTGTTGTATTGTTTCTTGTTCTTGTGATAATAGAGTATAATTCTTGAAGATCTTGATATTGCAATCTGTCACTATGAATAATTTATTGTGGCTTTTAGATGTTTATGCAAAAACATTTTGTAAGATGAGAGTCACGGTAAGTCAAGTTTGGATTTAATTTTTGCTATGATGTTACTCTCTTTAGAACCACATAAAGAATTTGATTTTTATCATCAATATATTTATATTGCCGACAATTAATAGATGTCTCACATAAGATTCATATTGAATCACATACTTATCAATAAATTGGAGGAAATACTTCTTAAATTACAAAAAGAATGATATTATTGTTCAATTCTTATGTCTTATTGAAATCTGATTGCATATTCTCCATTTTTGAAAATCGCATATTATTTTTTTCCTCATAAAGGTTATGTGAGCCATTGAAGGAAAGTTGCAATTATTAAAACTTCTCCACTCCCTCCTTGTGAAGGAGTTGTACAACTGTGAAAAGAAAAGGGGAAAATCATAACTTGAAAATAATTTGTCTTAGTATTATTTCTACTAGAATATAAAGAAATTAATTTAAAAGCCTCTTGTTTTGACTTTTACATTGAATCTTTTCTATATGAATGACTTATTGTATTACATGTGTTCTACAAAGATTGAATACATTAATTTGGTTTACCCCAATAATTTTAGACTTTGATTTGTGTAATTCTAACAATTTTGTTTCAGAAGAGAATTGAAGTATAAAGAAGCAAATTTATTTTGTTTCTATCAGTGAACATGATATTCTTTTAAAGGCTTATGGGTGAATCATATTACACCTTGACTTATTACCTCATTGGGTAGTAAGATGTTGGATTTAAGTCCTAATGCATCATAGTGATGACATAATGGTGACTGAGCAAACTAATGTGCTCTTGATGAAAATTATGAAACACATGATTTTGCTCTATTCTCAAAAATAAATGTGGTAGTAGTACATGATAAGCCTAAAAAATGACTATTGAGATTGTATAATGAATATGGGTGAGAAAAAAGACAATAATAATAGTCATCATTGTGGTAATTAAAATGAAGAACACTGTAATTTTTCCAAATAGTCCTTCAAAATATGAAAGGTAATTTTTGTGATCAAAATGGTATGAGAGGTCATTAGAAACATGTTTGCTATGAGACCTAATAATTTGATAAGTTTATAAATCCTCCATTATCACAACTCACCCCTATGAGAGGTTAGAGAGAAATAAAGAAATTTTATGTTGGTATAAATGGTCATTGGTCAAGTACTTTTAGTACATCACAAATATTTTGGTACATTTTATTATGAACTATCAAAATGACAAAAGAAGGAATAATTCTTGACCACAAAAATTTGTCACTGATTATGTATCTATGTACATCAAAAATATTTTTCCATGCATTAAACAAAAGGGAGAAGATACTAATGACAAAAGTAAATCAAGAAACAAGTTTTGCTTGTCATGATTTTGACCATGACAACAATGATATAAATTTCTCTTTGAAAGAGATGCTCACCACACTAACAATGTTATGAAATCTGTGGTAGTCTCTAGTGTTAATTGTGAGCTTTGTGAGCTAATGTGCTACTACCCAAAGAAATAAATTTCTCATGATATTGAAATTATAGTAAGTCTCGAAAGAAACTTTTTAAGTTTCAAAGAAATAGTAAAAAAAATTTATATTAAGACTATATAATATGAAAAGATTTAAGATCTTCATATAATCAAAGTGGGTTATAAATATTTATGTGAAAGATTACCCATTTTTTCATGTTGTTTGTGGTAACTAAATATGAATATGATGATGGAATAACATGCAAAATAAACTAGAAGTTTATTGAAATAAATATCAGTTGGCAGAACCAGTTGACGACCATCCCGGTTCTAATATGATACGAAAATAAATGAGAATTCATGTGGTAATAATAAATTCTTCAAGAATTCTCTTGCGTTTTTTGTTCTCATGATAAAATTATCACTGTACCAGCTAAGGTTGAGATTGTATCTTCCAAAATTTTAAAATATATAAAAAGGTGAATATAGGCTCGTTCACCAGTCATGTGAACCATTTACTATTATCTAGATGCATCTATTTTATGATCACATGTGCTTTATTATCAACTTGCAATTTGATTTTTGCAAAGGTTGTTTGCTCGAATTGTTAAATCAAGAGCACATTGATTTAAATTATGACCCTACAGCCAAAGAAAATACAATTTAAGTATATTTTTTTTCATTTGGAAAATGATTGTTTTGGACTTATTTTATCTATATACCAAAATATAATGTCAGTGGGGTACAAATAAATTATTGTGCGATAATAAAATTATAAAATATAAAGCACAACTTATGTAATTGAAAATAAAGTTTCGCAAAAGTTCTGACATTATTTTATGGAGATGTATTCTCCTAATGTGGATGCAATGAAGTTTCTTTCGACAATATATGAGAAACTTGAATATGCATAATGAATGGTTATCATGTCTAGCTAGACAGTAAATATTATATGAAATCCCCGAAGGATTTAAAAGGTTATAAAGCAATTTCATTGAATATTACCCCAATGGTTGTAAGATCGCATAACATAAAGATCAACTTCGATCTCATTAAAATGGTTAGAAAGTACCATGTCATAGTGCAATTGGTGCACATATGTATCCTACTATTATTATTCATGGTAAATAATTTTAATATGCATGCAAAATACAACATCATTCTTATCGGTGGAGATATTGTAGTGAATCAAATATCGATATAAATTATTCATTCTAACTAATAATGTCAAACTTTATAGATTATGAAACAGCAAGAAATCATTTGTTTATACAAAGTTTTGATCCCTAGAAAGCTACCAATAATCATGTAGAAATATTGTCATATCATATTATTCTACAAGACAATCAATTTTATTATAATGAAATCTCTACCACTTGGCTATTGCTACAAACAAGTCAAACGAACAATTTATCTACACTGACAAGGTCACAAATCAAGTGATTATCAAGGATGTATCTGGTTGAACTCAACATATTCAACGGACAAGAAAACGATATTTAGCCACAAAGACACAATCAATATCAACATTTAGAAAGCCAAGTATAAGACCAAGAGACATCATTTATAAGGGCTAAGTGATGTTTTAACAGGGGGAGTAAATACGTGCTGCACTCTTTTTCCCTTAACCAAGGTTTTGTCCCATTGGGTTTTCCTGCTAAGATTTTTAATGAGGAACCTTTCAATGCGTATTACTAGATACGTGTACTTTTTTTTCCTTCACTAAGACTTTTTTCCACAGGGGTTTTCCTAGTAAGGTTTTAACGAAGTGCATTATCTATTAATAAACTCCAATGAATAGTAAATACATCATATTGTGGATGCCCATTACATAGTTTTCTAGATAAGCTTGAAATCAAGAAGGGAACTTACAAGCAACTCTGCTACCTAAAAGTAGCTTACAAGCAGTTCTGCAGGCAGGTTCCTATAAGCAACTTACAAGCAGTTCCGCAAACAGGTTCCTATAAATAACTTACACAAGCAGGTTTTTATAAGCAGCTTACAAGTAGCTCTGCGAGAAGGTTGTCATAATCAGCTTACAAATATCTTCCTTCAAGCATTTTGTAATGAGGCAGCAAACAATGCGTCTTAATTATAACTATACATATTTTTATTTTACTAAGAATTTTTCTTTTACATGAACACCCAAGGGGGAGTGTTGTAAAACAAAGAATTGGATGTACATGTTGATGGAGTCCACTCATCTTGGAGGCCAAGTAGATCATTGTAGCAAGTATACTACTCCAAGTTTTGAAGGCTTACGAAGCCTTCCATTCTATGTGAAATAAATATATACAAGATAGAAGCAAAAATATAATTACTACTCTCTCTTTCCTTTCCTTTGTTATTTTAGCTTAATATTTTTCTTTTATTTATAACAAGGGGGACTAATTAATGAGCCAAAAATGTATATCCTCGTAGTTGTATTCTCCTCAACAATCTTTTTTTTGTTTGTTTAGAGATTAGATCCTTGCCCCCTGTAGAGTTAAAATGAATAAACAAAACAATTGGATTTTGAAGTGATGTTTTATTTGACCTTCATCTGGCCTTTTAAATAGGCATTACATCAACAAGAAATCCTAAATATCTGCTTAAGAATAACAGTAAAAGAAAAACCAGCAATAAATCTCTAACAACGAAAAATATCTCTAACTATCTATAGAATAGGTCTTTTATTGACTAAGTTAAAACTAATAATCTCTCCCTTGAACTTATTCCTCTGCTCAAGAATCAGTTCACAAATGAATCTGTGCACATGCCTAGTTCCTGACGCAGCTTTTGGAAAGCTTCTAGCTTGAGAGGTTTGGTCATTAGGTCTGCAAGTTGGTCTTTGGTGCCACAAAACTGTAAATTAACAATGCCTTCCTTAACAAGTTCTCTAAGAAAATGAAATCTCACTTTTATATGCTTGGATCATCCATGTAAAACAAGATTCTTAGACAGTTTAATGGTCGAGGCATTGTCACACATTAAAATTGTACCTTCTTCTTGGGAATGACCAATTTCTTTTAGAATCCTTTTCATCCAAATGGCCTGGCAAGCGCAGGTAGCAGCTGCTACAAATTCAGCTTTTGTGGTTGATAAGGTAACTATAGGCTGCTTGCGAGAAGACCATGCTACAGCTCCTCCACTCATCAGAAATACATAGCTTGAAGCGCTTTTGCTATCAGACATATCACCAGCATAATCGCTATCCGTAAATCTGACTAAGTCACAGACACCACCTCTTTTGTAGAATACTCCATAATTGACAGTACCTTTTAAATACCTTAGTACTCTTTTGACTACAGTAGGACAGGCCATGAAACGACTAATGAGACTTACAACGAACATAAGATCGGGTCGTGTAGCTGTGAGATACATTAAGCTTCCCACCATTTGCTTAATCTGAGTTGCATCCACTTTCACCCCTTCTTCATCTCTGTCAATTTTCTATCTCAGAACAATAGGATTGCACATTGAGTTATGATTCTCCATCCCAAAACGTCTTAGAATTTCATCAGCATACTTTCTTTGGAGGATAAATATGCCAGTGTCTTTTTGAACAATCTCAATACCAAGGAAAAACCTCATCTGCCCCAAATCTGTCATATCAAACTCCTTTTTCATGGAACTTTTAAAATTAGCTACTAACTTTTCATCATCACCAGTGAATAACAGATCATCAACATAAATACTCACAATTAAAATTTTACCTCCCTTTTTTTGACAAACAGAGTTTGCTCATTGGAATTGCTTTTGAAACCTTCTTTGATAAAATAAGACTCTATTCAACTAAACCAGGCCCTAGGTGCCTGTTTTAATCCATATAGAGCTTTCTGCAGTTTGTACACCATCTGTTCACTCCCTTTCTTCTCGTAACCTTTCGGCTGCTCAACAAAAACGTCTTCCTCTTGTTCTCCATGTAAGAAGGCTGATTTAACATCTAATTGATATAATTTCCAGCCTTTTTGAGCTGCAACAACAATAATCATCCGAACTGTATCCATTCTGGCCACTGGTGCAAAAACCTATATATAATCAATTCCATGCTGCTGAGTGTACCCTTTTACTACCAGCCTTGCTTTGTATTTTTCGACTTCTCCAAGCTCATTTAATTTTGTTCTATAAATCCATTTCATGCCAATTTTCTTTGCTCCAACTGGTAAATCCATCAAACACCATGTGTGGTTTTTCTCAATGGATTTAATTTCTTCATCCATGGCCACTCTCCATTTTTCACTTTTGACTGCTTCCTCAAAATCTGTTGGATCTGAAATCATTAAATAAGCCATCATATTAGCTTCATCCTCCTCGCATGCCCTTACCAAACTTAACTGCTAATCGATAGAGGACGTCGAGTTCTGTTCTCCCTTACCACCAAATCTGTTGCAGCAGGAGTGCCCCTTGATGGTGCGTTAACATCAGGTTCATCTTCAATTTCGTCTTCCCTAGCTGTGTTCTCTTCTTCATTTTCAATGACTCTGATGTTGTCATCCCATTTTAATTCGACATGCCGTTCTTCTTGATAATCTGTACTCCAATTCCATGCACAATATTCTTCGAAAAACACATCTCGGCTTACAATAATTGTCTTTGCAATGGGATCAAACATTCTGTATTCTTTAGATTCATTGCTAAATTCAAAAAATACACATTTCATACTTTTATCTTCAAGCTTGGTTCTCTTTGTAGCTGGAATATGCACATGACCCACACACCCAAACACTCTGAAATAGTCAACTGAAGGCTTCTTTCCACTCCAAGCTTCCTCTGGAGTCTTATCTTTTACAGCTATGGTAGGCGATCGATTCAAAATATGGATCGTCCACCGTACTGCTTCTAGCCAAAAAAACTTTGGGTATTTTCTTCTCTGTTAGCATTGCTCTCACCAAATTCATCACCGTATGATTCTTACGCTCAGCTACTCTGTTTTGTTGTGGAGTATAGGCTGTGGTCAGTTGTCGTTTCACACCTTGTTGTTTGCAGAAATCATTGAATTCTGCAAAATTGAATTCGCCACCTCTGTCTGTTCTCAAGCATTTAATTGGTAAACCAATTTCTTTTTCCACAAGCATTTTAAAACATTTAAAGTGATAGAATGTTTCAGATTTTTCAACAAGAAAATAACTCCAAGCTTTCCTTGAAAAATCATCTATAAAGCATAATAGGTACCTCTTATGGCTGCTTGAAACTGGTATGATTGCTCCACAGAGATCAGTGTGAACAAGACCCAAATGCTCAGATGCTCGCCATTGACTTTTCTTAGGAATTTGAGTCCGATGCTGTTTACCCTTCACACATGCATCGTATGTAATACTTGGTGCTACAATTTGGGGCAAACCAAGTACCATATTCTTGTATTTCAAAGTCCACAGGCCCTTGTAGCTGAGGTGTCCATAACGATGGTGCCATAAAATTGACTCATTTGTGTTACCAACTTGAAGACATCTTTCATTTTCAGCAGTAGATGATTCTCCCAGCAAGATAAACATTCGATTTGAACTCATCACTGATTCTGCCATTTTTTCTTTTTGCGGATGGTAGAGGCTATACACACCATCTTTAAATATAACTGCTACTCCCTTTTCTTGAAGCTGCCCAACACTTACCAAATTATTTTTAAGTTCTAGAACGCAATACACATCACTGATAGTGTAACAAACTCCTTGCAGAAATAATTTTACAACTCCTTTTCCAGTGACCTTCATTCTAGTGTTATTTCCAAGCTTGACCGAATGAGAGAAACTAGTGTCCATGCTTGAAAACATTTCATGATTACCACACATGTGATTTGAACATCCAAAATCTATGAACCAAGCATCACTTTTTTTTTTGTTTCATGTGGTTCTTCATAGGCCATTAATAGTAACTCATCTTCTTCATCCAGTTCTGCATAATTGGCTTCCTTATTTGACTTTGGACATTCATATTGAAAATGTCCTAAGTCATGGCACCTGTAACATTCAACAGTTGCTTTGTTGAATACAACTCGTCCTCTTCCCCGACCCATTCCTCTATAGGAACCTCTTCCTCTACTAGATGTTCCTGAGCGTCCTTCAACCTTTAGGACCTGGTCTTCATCATCTTTGTGCGCCCGTCGAAATTTCTATTCATGAACTACTAAGGAGCTCTGTAGTTCATCAACAGACATGGTTTCAATGTCTTTGGATTCTTCAATGGACACACAAACATATGTGAATTTCTCAGTCAGGGTATGTAAAATTTTCTTAACAATTTTAGTATCCGACATGTTTTCTCCATTACTCCTCATTTTATTAGCAACTATCATTACTCTTGCAAAGTAATCGTTAATAGTTTCATCTTTCTTCATTTCTAAAACTTCAAACTCCCTTCTTAATACGTTAAGAAGAGATTTCTTTACTTTTGAATTTCCTCCAAACTTCGTCTTCATCGAGTCCTAGACAATCTTTGCTGTGCGACGATCTAGAATTTGTTCAAAAACAGTTCTGTCAATTGCTTGAAACAAGTAATGCTTAACTTGATGATCCTTGATTCTGGCATCATCAAGTTGAGCTTGTTGTGCATCTGTCAACCTTGTTTCCATCATAGGGTCTTCAAAATCATTCTCCACCAAACTCCAAAGTCCTTTAGCTCTGAGAAGATTCTCCATCAGTTCACTCCAGTGATCATAATGACCATTGAAGTGAGGGATTTTAGTCAAAGTCTTATCGTCACTCATCCTCACAGTGTTTGATCACTGAAAGTTTGCTACTTTTCTTCAGGGCTAGTAGGGCTCTGATACCAATTATAGAGATAACTGCAGAAAACGAATAAACAAAACAATTGGATTTTGAAGTGATGTTTTATTTGAGCTTCATCTGGCCTTTTAAATAGGCATTACATCAACAAGAAATCCTAAATATCTGCTTAAGAATAACAGTAAAAGAAAAACCAGCAATAAATCTCTAACAACCAAAAATATCTCTAACTATCTATAGAATAGGTCTTTTATTGACTAAGTTAAAACTAACACCCCCCCTCCTTCTCTTGTAATTTTCAATAAAGCTAAACGGTCAATGAAAAAATCTAAGATATCCAAAATTCATGAATAAAAAAAAAACAATGAGTCGAAAAATTAGTCTAAAGAAATCTAATGAGCCAAAAAACTAGTGTAAAGATAAATGAAGTAGCCTCTACAAATTCCTTTACATAACTAAAAAAAATGGCTAGCTATGATTTTTTCCCCATTTTTTAGGAGTGAAAAAATCATATCAAATCTAACCGTTCAATCCACCTAACTCATTTATGTTTGGGCAAGTTATTAGCTTAATTCTTTTTAATCTAATCCATTTCAACCTATTAAAAGTTGAGTTGGTATGTAACCTGAATTGGTTCATGAAAAATCTTGACAAAATATTTTTAAAAAACTTGTTTTTCAATTTGATATGTTATATATCCAAAATAAAGAAAATAATAATTTTATTAGGTACTAAAACATTCTTTTTTAAAAACAAATAAAACAATTAAGTTTAGTAAAAAAGGGGTTGGATTTGGTTTTGACCCCTAATATAACCCATTACCTAATCCATTTTGACGCAACCATTTTTTACCTAAGCAAATTTTTGTTGAGTTGGGTCTTGAATCAATTATTTTCTTAACTTATTATGACCCATCAAACTATCACGACCAAAAATCATTGTGATTGGTACCCACTCTCACAATCCGGTGGGAGAACCATTATTACCATCCAACTAAAGCAGTTAATCTAAAACTAAGGCATTTTAGTTACAGAAGCAAGTTAAATTACTAAATACGAAGTTAACCATAACTTAATAAAAGATCTAACAACTAAACTTCCCGGAAGATAAACCTAGAATCTGAAAGTCAATGTACCAAAACTATTATACGATAACCAAATCTAAACAAGAGAATACTATTGAACTATTTAACTAACTAAAACAATGGTCTAAGTCCAGAAATGGTGGACATAGACGAAAGAGAATCCCATGGCAGCCCGGACGAAGTGGCTCACCCTGAAATTCGAAGCGATCACTATTCTCTTAAACGAGGTTGGTCAACAGTCACGTTAAGATGCACTGTACTCAACAAAAATAAGAGCAAGTGCAGAATCAGTACACAACCACCGTATACTGGTAGGATCACACAGCTATCCCACTAGTGCAACATAAACAAGTCAAACAACGTTATAATCACAAGCATATATATAAACATATACAATATGATCAACTTATGCAAGAACAACAACACTTCTCATTTCATATCACATTATTGGTTCTCTCATGGAACCCAAACCCAAACAGTTAGCTTGCTGGAATGTTGCAATCCGATCCAATAGTTGTGCCGGAATGTGGCAACCCGATCCATTAGTTATGCCGGAACATGGCAACCAGATCCAAGTTAGCTTGCCAAAACGTGGCAATCCGATCCCCAATCACACACCACAATCACAATCACAAGTGCATCATCAAGATCATACATTTAAGTCATGATTTCATGGCAATAACAACTCATATATCTCATTTACAACAAGTGCGATCAACATTGCAACATGCACACATATACAAGTATCACAATGAAGCAAGAACAAGCATATATCATACAATATAGAATCACAACCATCACCTACCTCGAAATAAGCTTGAACCCTAAGAGACTTGATCCTTCCCTTTCCAGATTCGTTTCGCTTGTTCGTGGTCTACAAACAATCGATAATAAACAGGAATCAATAGATAATCACTAATTACCTGGATTACTGACAATTCTATGAACCCTAGATCAAATCCCTGATCTCAACTAGCCAAATTAGGGTTGTTCCCACCACAAAATCTATCAAGAAACCCTTCACCATCATTATTGACCCATTATATTATGTTCTACGGATTGAAAAGTGAATTCGGGGAGTGAAAATCTTACCTTTAGCTTCAAGAATGGTGGAAAACGAGTTCAAATCTTCCAGGGGTTGTTCCTCTAAAAGTCGAAAAGTGCCAAATAAGGTCGTTTAGGAGTTTAATTAATGACTTAATTTGCGTTCATTGCACTGCAGCAATACCCATCCCACTATAGCAGCATAAAATCCCGCTGCAGCGACACTTTTGAACCAGTGAGCTCCTTGATAAATCTACGATTTTTAAGTCCCATCTTGTCCGCCACAGCGGCATGCATCTCGCTACAGCGGAAGCGCTGCAGCGACATCATCCCACTTCAGCGGCACAAATCAGGACAGGGAGTTCTTAAGGGAATTTCAATTCCCCCTTTTTACAACACACTCTTAACCCACTACGCTCAGAAAATGCCCTTAACGCTAAGATCGATTCCCAGAGATCTACTTATCTAAATTCATTTCGTAAAGTCGTACGAATTCCTTAACGAGTTATCTATCCATTCATGCAATCGAATTCATATTTACTCCACCCGATTACTACCAGATTTCCCTACACCTTAATGACTCCGATTTCCTCCAAATCTGGACAAGGTTGGGAAAATCCTAACACTACTAAAAAGTTTTTTCGGCCCCAATTTTTCCCTCATTGGCATTTCTATGATGACTGAACTCGGTCATTACAATAGATACCAATTTACCCATCAGTCGTCCCCGAGTGACCAAACTTAGGAAAAGTAGGCTAAGGAAGGAACAAAGTAGTACCTGAATTAGTGAACAATTGTAGATACTTGTCTCGCATGTCCTTCTCGATCTCCCAAGTAGCTTCCTCGACTGGACGATGCTTCTATTCAACCTTCACGGTCTTAATCTCTTTGGTCCTCAACTTATGAACATCACGATCAAGAATAGTAATCGGTTCCTCCTCATATTGGAGGTCTTTATCTAGCATGATTGAGTCCCACTTAATGATATAGCCACCGTTACCATCCTCTTCAACATAGACACATGAAATATGGGATAGACACCGAATAAACTAGGGGGTAGAGCTAATCTATACGCCACCGGTCCTATACATTCGAGAATCTCAAAGGGACCAATATATCGCGGACTCAACTTACCCCTCTTACCAAATCTCATCACCCCTTCATGGGTGATACCTTAAGGAGAACATTCTCACTAGTCTGAAATTCCATGTCTCTCACCTTATGATCTGCATACTTCTTTGTCTACTTTGAGCGGCTAGAAATTTAGCTTGAATGCTCCCCACCTTATCATGGACATCTTTCACTAAGTCAACGCCCAAAGGTTTTATATCTCCGGCCTCGAACCAACCTATGGGAGCTCTACATCCCTACCCAAATAATGCCTCAAATGGTGCCATGTCAATGCTTGAGTGATAACTATTATTATAAGAGAATTCACTTAATGGCAAGAACTTATCCTAATGCCCTCCAAAATCAATCACACAAGCTCTCAACATGTCTTTCAACACTTGAATAGTCTTTTTCGATTGTCCATCCGTCTGGGGATGAAAGGCTGTACTAAAAGTGAGTTGCGTGCCCAGTTCATCATGTAACTTCCTCCAAAACTTGGAAGTGAAAAAGGTACCATGATATGAGATGATAGAAAGGGGCACCCCATGCAACCTCACTATCTCCTTCACATAGATCTTAGCTAGTTGTTCCGCATTGCAATCTACCCTTACCGGAATAAAATGGGCTGACTTAGTCAATCTATCAACCACAACCCAAATAGAATCAAACTTTTCCAAGGTCTTGGGGAGACCAACCACAAAATCCATGGCTATTCCTTCCCATTTCCATTTCGGAATTGGCATTCTTTGAAGTAAACCCGCAGGCCTTTGATGTTCATACTTCACTTATTGACAATTCTGACACTTCGCCACGAACTCCGCGATATCTTGCCTCATGCCCGGCCACCAATAAACTCATTTCAGATCTCTATTCTTGGTCACACCTGGATGAATGGAATACCATGAACCATGAGACTCAGCCAACAATTTTCGAATGAATTTATCAACTCTAGGAACACATATTCTACCTTTGTGGTTGAGTACACCATTCGTATCAAGAGTGGTCTCTTGAGATTTTCCCATGGCAACCTTCGTTCTAAGCTCCTTTAAATTACCATCTTCGAATTGCTTGGCCTTGATCTCCTCCATGAACATGGACCTAGCTTCAATGCTAGCTAACACCCCACCTCTTTTGGAGATGCCCAATGCATGAATTTAGATTCTAAGACCTGAATTTCCTTGGCCAAGGGTCACTTAGTTATATTCAAGTAAGCTAAGCTACCCATGCTTAGCGCCTGCCAACTCAATGCGTCTGCCACAACATTTGCCTTACCTGGATGGTATTGAATGGTCACATCATAATCCTTGAGTAAATTCATCCATCTTCGCTGTCTCAAATTCAAATCCTTTTGAATGAATACATGCTGTAAACTATGATAATCAGTAAATACCTCACACTTAACACCATAAAGATAATGTTGCCAGATCTTAAGACCAAACACCACCGCCGCCAACTCCAAATCGTGAGTGGGATAATTCCTCTCATGCACCTTCAATTAACGTGAGACATAAGCTATGACATTCTTATCCTGCATCAACACAACACCCAAACCAGAATGTGAAGCATCACAATAAACAATGAAGTCCTTACCCTCAATCGGTAATGCTAGAATGGGCGTGGTGGTCAAAAGAGTCTTAAGCTTTTGGAAGCTCTCCTCACATTTTTTAGACCATTCAAATGGTACCTCCTTTTTGGTCAGATTGGTCAAGTGAGTAGCAATTGAAGCAAAATTCTTAATAAAACGACGATTATAACTAGCAAGTACCACGAAACTCCTAACTTCCGTCACTGAACTAGGTCGTACCCAATTCTTAATCGCTTCAATCTTTTAGGGGTCTACCATTACCCTTTCTCTTGACACTACATGCCTAAAAAATGCAACCGATTTCAACCAAAATTCACACTTGGAAAAATTTGCATATAACCTTTCCTTCACAAGAACACCCAAAATAGTACGAAAATGGTTGGCATGCTGTTCTTCACTTCTTGAATAAACCAAAGTATCATCATTAAAGACTATTACAAAGGAATCAAGAAATGGCTTGAACTCCCCATTCATCAAGATCATGAAAGCTGCATGCACATTAGTCAATACAAACGACATAACCAAAAATTCATAGTGTCCATAACGTGTCCTAAACGCCATCTTGGGTATATCTTCAGGCCTAATTTTTAATTGATGATACCCGAATCTTAAATCAATTTTGGAGAAGACCGCTGTACCTTGCAATTGATCAAATAGATAATCTATTCTAGGCAAAGGGTATCTATTCCAAATAGTGACTCTATTCAATTGCCGGTAATCTATACACATCCTCATACTACCATCCTTCTTCTTAACAAATAAAACCAGAGCACCCCATGGGGAAGCACTAGGACGAATAAATTCCTTATTAAGAAGTTCTTGGATTTGAGCTTTAAGCTCTCTCAATTCTGTCGGAGCCATGCGATATGGAGGGATAGAAATGGGGCGAGTACCAGGCTCTAAGTCAATACAAAAATCTATGTCTCGATCCAGAGGCATGCTAGGCAAGTCATTGGGAAACACTGCGCTAAACTCATACACCACAGAAATAGACCCAATGGATGTAGCCTCAATCTCAACATCCCTAACATGAGCCAAATAAGCTAAACAACCCTGCTCTACCAATTTACTAGCCCGGATGGAGGATATAATATTATCTTGCTTAGGCTTGTACACCTTTTCCCACTCTAATCTTTCCCTTCTCGAAATTTCTAGAGTCACTGACTTAGTATCACAATTAAGAACAACATAATAGGAGGACAACCAAGTCATGCCTAAGATTATGTCGAAGTCAATCATATCCAAAATCACCAAATCAATCCAAGTCTGAAATCCCATAAACAAAATAAGGCAAGCACGATAGACATGAGTGACTATAAATAACTCTCCAACAGAGGTAGAAACACGAATGAGGGCATCAAGGATATCACACATCATCTCAAAATCAGAGGCAAAACTCACAGACACATAAGAATAAGTGGAACCCAGATCAAATAACACATTAGCCATCTGGTCACAGACAAGAATAGTACTTGTGATCACCATATCAGACGCCTCCATCTCATTTTTGCCTGAAAAGAAATAACACTGAGCTCTATCATCAACACGTGCCACCTCTCTACCTAGTTGTGCATTACCTCTACCTCCACGACCTCGTTGATTACCTCCTCTCCCACTTTACGTATGTCCTTTACCATTATTACCATTTCTCGTTGGTATAATTTCTCGAGACAGCTGCTGTCCGGACTCAAACACACGCGGGTGTGGACAATCTCTCCTCATGTGTCCAAGTTCCCTACAATTATAGCAAGTACGTTAGCCAGATAGTCTGCTGCCCGTCGCATGCATAATACTCTGACTATCCTGAAAGTTGTTAGATGGAGTCCCCGAATAGTTACGTGTCGAGGCGGGCATGACAGACTAAATTGGCTTGGCCGTGAGTGTTGGTTGACCGGATCCTCTGGTATAGGAGCTTGAAAATTACAGAAATTCTTGGCCCTCTTGGCCAATGCCTTAGCTTGATTGTCTCGCCTCACCCCCTCCACTTTCTTAACATAATCTGTTACCTTATTAAAACTCTTCCATGCAGAAGTCATATAGACAGGAAATACTTGCAGCTCAGAATTCAAACCTCTAATAAATAACCGGATCCTCTCCTCTTCAGTAGTAACTAACTGTGTAGCATATCTGGACAAAGCATGGAACTTGGCCTCATAAGCAGACACAGACATACCACCTTGCTCTAATGCCATAAACTCATCCTTCTTGTGATCTCTCAATGTCCTAGGTACATACTTCTCTTAGAACAAGGCATGGAATTGGGTCCAAGTAAGTGGAGGTAATGTAGAAGATCTGCACCCCATATAAACTCTCCACCATTGCTTTGCCTCACCTTGAAGTTGGAAGGACACGAACTCAACCCCTTGTTGATGAACAATACCCAATTTATGTAGCCTCTCATAACAATCTAAGATAAGCTCATAAGCATCTTCAGTCTCAGAACCAAGGAATACCAGGGGCTTAAGTTTCAGAAACTTGGTCAACATATCATGCTCATTATCGGACATCACAGAACCCAATAAAGGACAAAAGAAGGCATCGCTACTTTCCACTTCACCCGTGTTGGGCACAGTCCTAGCAACCAGAGGATTAGCAGGGGCTTGTGTGGGTTGAAGCATTCCCGAACCATCCAACCCCTTCAAGAATGACATGATATGTCGAGCTAACACTGGATCGATGGGAGGGATACTTGTAGCTTCAGCCTGCACTCCTTTCTCATATTCAATCTCCTTAACATCCTCAACCTTAACTTCCTCTTCTGTCTCTTCATTATGTACCGGGGGGTTCTCATTTACCGTAACATTGTCAATCGGCACCTCATTCACAGCAGGCGCCACTCTCCCATGGCCTCTACCCCTAGCTCTTCCTCTACCTCTACCTCGACTGAGACCTCTCGTTGTGGGTTCCTCAGCTGGAGCATTGATAGGAGCTACAGGTCTAACGCCGCTATATCTAGTATTAAGCATCTATGGACAGAAGAGTGAAATAGGTTAGATACCATTTTGAATCGATAGATACCAATTGGAATCAAGTCATAGCACGAAGGAGACAAGAGAAAAGTGGAGATTTCCTAAAGTCCTATAGCCTCTCGAAGAAAGTAAAGGCGTCCCCGTACCATTTTGCGAGACTCTATTAGAGTCGTTTTGGTACATCGAGATCAAGGAACCTAGGCTTTGATACCAACTTGTCACGACCCAAAATCATCATGATTAGCACCCACACTAACAATCCGGTGGGAGAACCACTATAACCATCCAACTAAAGTAATTAATCAAAAACTAAGGAATTTAAGTTACGAAAATAATTTAAATAACTAAATATGAAGTTAACCATAACTTAACAAAATATCTAACAACTAAAATTCCCAGAAGATAAACCTAGAATCTGAAAGTCAATGTACCAAAACTATTATATGATAACCAAGTTTAAACATGAGAATACTATTGAACTATTCAACTAACTAAAACAATGGTCTAAGTTTGAAAATGGTGGACATAGACGAAAGAGAATCCCATGGCAGCCCGGACGAAGTGGCTCACCCTTGAATTCGAAGCGATCACTGATCTCTTAATCGAGGTCTGTCAACAGTCGCGTGAAGATGCCCTATACTCAACAAAAATAATAGCAAGTGCAGAATCAGTACACAACCACCGTGTACTGGTAGAATCACGCGACTATCCCACTAGTGCAACATAAACAAGTCAAACAACATTATAATCACAAGAATATATATAAACATATATAATATTATCAACTTATGCAATAACAACAACACTTCTTGTTTCATATCATATCATTGGTTCTCTCATGGAACCCAAACCCAAACAGTTAGCTTGCCGTAACGTGGCAATTCGATTGCATAGTTGTGTCGTAACGTGGCAACCTGATCCAATAGTTGTGTCGGAATGTGGAAGCCCGATTCAAGTTAGCTTGCCAGAAAATGGAAATTCGATCCCTAATCACACACTACAATCACAATTACAAGTACATTATCAAGATCATACATTTAAGTCATGATTTTATGGCAATAACAACTCATATATCTCATTTACAGCAAGTTTGATCAACATTGCAACATGCATACATATACAATATCACAATGAAGTAAGAACAAGCATATATCACACAACATATAATCACAATCATCACCTACCTCGAAATAAGATTGAACCCTAAGAGACTTTATCCTTCCCTTTTCGGATTCGTTCTGCTTGTTTGTGGTCTACAAACAATTGATAATAAACGGGAATCAATAGATAATCACTAATTACCCGAATTACTAATAATTCCATGAACCCTTAATCAAACCCTTGATCTCAGTTAGCCAAATTAAGGTTGTTCCCACCATGAAATCTATCAAGAAACCCTTCACCATCATTATTGACCCATTCTATTACGTTCTACAGATCGAAAAGTGAATTTGGGGAGTGAAAAGCTTACCTTTAGCCTCAAGAATGGTGGAAAATGAGTTGAAATCACCCAGGGGGTCGTTCTTTTGCTCAAAAAGTTGAAAAGTGCCAAATAAGGTCGTTTAGAGGTTTAATTAATGACTTAATTTGCGTTCATCCCACTGCAGCGGCACCCATCCCACTGCAGCGAAACTTTAAAACCAGTGAGCTCCCGAAGAATCTACGATTTTTAAGTCCTGTCTCGTCCGCCACAGCGGCATGCATCCCGCTGCAGCAGCATCATCCCGCTTCAGCGGCACAAATCGGGACAGAGAGTTCTTAGTGGAATTTTGATTCCCCCTTTTTACAACACACTCTTAACCCACTACGCTCAGAAAATGCCCTTAATGCTAAGATCGATTCTCAAAGATCTACTTATCCAATTTAATTTCATAAAGTCGTACGGATTCCTTAACGAGTTATCTACCATTCGTGCAATCAAATTCATATTTACTCCACCCGATTGCTACCAGATTTCCCTACACCTTGATGACTCCGATATCCTCCAAATCTGGACAAGGTTGGGAAAATCCTAACACTACTAAAAAGTTTTATCGGCCCCGATTTTTTCCTCTTTGGCATTTCTATAACGAAAAACCCGGTAGTTACACAAACTTAAATGAACCCACCTAATTGTAACCCATATCATTTATCTAGTTGAAACAACGTATTTGCCTCAGTTGAGAGACCCTGATGAGTGATAAAATATCCTATATGCTTGGAAAAACAAGTTTTGCAACAAAAGTTTTTCTTCATTCGTAACATAGTACAAAAGGCATATATATATATATATATATATATATATATATATATATATATGCCTCTGTGTGTGTTGGATTTTGTGGTTCATTGGTCACACTTGTGAACCGACCCGACCCGAATCATTTTCAACCCGACATGACCCATTTTGTTTTATGAAAAGAAAATCAGATTGGGATAATTACAATTTTAAAACTATAAAGAGGGGAATAGTTAGAATTTTTTTCTTTCAAAATCTACTATCCCATGTTCCTCTTTAAAAGGATGAAATTTCTTCTTTTCAAAAGACAAGTACGACAAACACTACAAGAAAAGGAAAAACACAACCAAATCAAAGAATACATTTAGTTTGTGAAATTCATCCTTCGTTTCCTAGTGATTCAAGGTCGGACTTGGAGCAACTCTTTTCGATTAATATTCCGCTGCTGTTAACAGGTACATAACTTCGTTTATGTTACATAAATCTAACAATGGTATCAGGGTTGATTGCTCCATATTTGCAAAATCTGGACACATAACACTGATTTTTTTGAAATAATATATGTGTACATATTCTTGTTAACAAAAAAAGCCATCAATATGTACTTACCTATTAGAAAGATAAAAGATCCAAATGAGGTTTTGAACTCATGTATTTTCTTCTATTCATTTTTTGATGGAGAAGTACACAAATCTGTGCCATCTCATTTAACTTGAAATTTTTCCTGAAGAAGAATGAAAATAATCAGATTTGTGTAGTTTTGCTATTTATAAGAAATATTTGAAGAATATGAATAGGAAAAAGTGTTCGTATTAATAACATATAAGTAGGGAAGATGGCTTGTAATTTCCGTTCTTTTGGGAAATATGAATTTTTTTCCTTGTGATTTTTTTATGCTAGAAGGTGTACCACTTGTATGCTTCCTAATTTTTTTGAGGAAAGTGCTCTGCACTACATGATAATTTTGTTGAAAATGTGTTCCACTTTATCATGTGTCATCTTTTTCAAGTAGTACTGCTTTATGAAAAAACACATAGTACCTTTTTGGTTCATAACTACATATATATATATATATATATATAAATATATATATATATATATATATATATATATATATATATGTATGTATATTTTTGTCTTATAATAAAAAAAATGATAAAGTTGATGTATCCATACTAGTGGAAACATACACACTTTATTAAAAGTGATGTGTTAGTTTTTTTTCTTTGAATGTTTTTGGGAGAACGTGATCAGATCTTTACTTTTGATCTAGTACTATCTATTTGGATCTAGTACTATTTAATTCACTATATTTTATGGGATAACGTACACTAGCATTAAATTGTTTTTGTATGAAAAAAGTAATGTGTGAAAAATAAGTCTACTGATATAATTTTTTTTGGGGAGCGTAATTAAATTTTGATATCAATACTTCTATTTTATTTTTCTGAAGCATTGGTTTTTTTAACCATATGTGATTATCTGTGAATTTTTTTGATATTGACCTATAGTCGTCACTTGGTTACGATTCAAATATATTTAATATAAATTGGTCTTAATAAATTCATTTAGTCCTTCAAATAATTTTTTCTTCTACAAGAAAAAGTGGCATATGTTGTCACACTGAATGGTATAACCATTCTTATTGTTTCCTTGTTCCTAATTCAGACATGGCTAAACAGGAACAAACTCGAATTACTCCAAGTGGGAGTTCTCAAAGTCGAGCAAAGGGAATATACTGAAGAGCACGTCGCAGTGGGACATATTTTCAAAGACGTGAGATCATACGGATTGATGTTCCAAGGGCGACACATAATTTGTTAAGGAATCAAAGGGCTATTCGAAGGGAAAAAGAGAATTTTTTTAAAGAGTTGAAGTCTTGGAAGATGTCCCCTAATATTTCAGCCCATGATTTTATTCACCTTTTTGAATTGAAATGGAATGAAATGACTGATTATTTTAAAATTTCAGATTGGAAGGCCTCAGTTTATTTAAAAGACGCTCTCTATGAAACTTGGAGTGGTAGATTAACAGATGTTTATCATGAGGTTTGGCCTAGTGAGCCTTTTAGGGTGTATATTAGTTGTCTTGATGACATGTGAGAAGATTTTTGTCTTTCTATGTCTTGTAATTTGTCGTTGTCAATTTATTCTTCAATGTATGAATTATGTAGTTTGCCTTTCTTATTGAAATCCATGTTATTTTATTTGAATGCATTAAGACTTAATCTTTAGTAATATACTCACCAAGAAATTTTTTTACTATTGATTAAACATTTAGATTGTAGATGATGATCGAAAACTTAGTAACCATTTCGATTCTACACTAAATGTGAAATCATTATGAAAATTGATTTGTTTGAGTGAAGTATATGTAAACATCTCATGCTTAAATTTTTAAGTTAATATTGATGAGTGAAACTTGCTAAAATTGCCTCTTAATTACAGACATGGCATCAAAAAGTATTATTGCTGACTTGAACAAAGGTGAGAAACTGAACGGTGATAATTACGACATCTGGAGTCGTAAAATATGGTATGTACTGGAAGAGAAAAATGCTCTCGAAAACCATGTTTTGAATCAGCCAGAAGAGGGTAACACAACACAGAAGAGACCTTGAAGCTTTTAAAGCTTGGAAAAAGGCTAATTTCACTACACGTGGAATAATAGTTAGTTCTGTAGTTTATGACCTCATACATGAATGTGAGGAATTCCCAACTGCTCATGCTATGTGGCAACATCTGCGAGGAACATATGGGGGTACGTCTTTGACCCACCTCCGACAGTTGACTATCAAATTTGACACTTACAAGAAGCGTCATGATCAAAATATCAAACAAAACCTTAGGGTGATGTTGAACATGATAGCCCAACTCAAAAGTGCTGGTCATGTTCTCTCAGATGAGCAACAAGCAGTGATCCGGTCTCTTACCAATAAATGGGAACACTTGAAGGCTAACTTGACCCATAATGGTAGTATCAAAACCTTCTCTGATGCTGCCCGCCATGTTTGAACTTGAAGATGAGCGGCTTGGTGCTGCTAAAACTACTTCTAATGCCTTTGTGGCAGAGTCAAGTGGTACAAAGTCTTCAGGCTTCAATCGCATGAAGAAATGGAAGAAAAATGGGAAGAACAAAGAGACTGGAGATGGACCCTCTAACAAAATGAAGAAGCCAAATTCAAAAAAAGGGAAAATGGTTTTTCAAGAAGAAAGACAAGAGCAAAATGAAGTGCTACAATTTCCAAGTTTCAGGGCATTTTGCTCGTGAATGTAGCGAGCCAAAAAAGGTAGCATTTCTAAACGCATCTTTAAGTGCTACATATGTTTCAAGCACTTCTTTATTAACCAAATCTTATCATATGTGGATTGTAGACTCAAGATCCACCGACCACGTCAGTTGAGATCGAGAAGTGTTTGAGGAGTTTCACCAAGATTCGAGTGTATCTATATAGGAAATAATGCTAGACTTGAAGTTAAAGGGATAGGCACTTGCAAAGTGGACTTGCATGGTTGTTGATCTTTGATGTTTCATGACGTCCTATATGCTCCAGAGATTTGACGGAACATAGTATTTATGTCTGTTCTTCTAGATGTTGGTTTTGATTTGTTTTTTTTAGTCGCAATGGTATTAGAATAACTCTATATAATATTTCATATGGTTTTGGACTTCGTTATGATCGTTTTATCGATTTAGATTGTAATCCTTTAACTTATGAGTATTATATTGACCGTTGTGTAATGACATGTTATTCTAGTAATAATGATATTGATGTTATTACATGGCACACAAGATTAGGTCACATAGGACAAGATCAAATGAATAGGTTGGCAAATGAAGGGCATTTAGGTCCTTTCTCTAAAATACGCCTACTTGTGAAAATTGTCTTGCTGAAAAGATTACACGTAAACCATTTGGGAAGGCTAAAAGAGCTTAGGTCCCACTTCAACTAATCCATTATGATATTTATGGTCCAATGAATGGGAGGGAAAGGTCTGGTGTTGTATACTTTATTACATTTATTGATGATTTCACGCGCTTCGGTTATGTTTATTTGATTTCTCATAAATCTGAAGTACTTGAGTACTTTAAAAGATATATGAATGAAGTTGAAAATCAATTAGATAAAAGTAGAAAGGTTTTAAGAACCGACCAAGGACGTGAATATTTGTCAAAACAATTTGAAGAATTATGTACTGAAAAGGGTATTATCATACAATTAACTACTCCTTATACACCTCAACAAAATGGTGTACACAACTAAAAGAAGGAATAGAACATTATTGGAAATGACAAGATCAATAATGGTGCATGCAAATTTGTCTATCTCTTTCTGGGGAGATGCATTATTGACTGCGGCCTACATATTGAATAAAGTGCTTTCTAAACCAGTATCTTCCACTCCTTATGAACTTTGGACTAGTCATAAAACAAACCTGAATGATCTACGATCTTAATGTTGTGCTGCATATATTAAAGATAGTTTTGGTGAGTTTGGTAAACTAAGTCCAAAAAGAAATAAATGTATCTTTATAAGATACTCAGAATGCTCCAAAGGGTATGTGTTCATTGATGAATTGGAGGATGAAAGTATTACTGAAATTATATCACGAGATGTTAGATTTTTGGAAATGATTTTCCCAAAAAAGGGTGAAACAAATGAAGATGAGCCTCTCTACGAAATGTTGAATTCAGAAGATCAAATAATGTCGTCAAACATACTAGATGGATCAATGAATCAAGAAATGGTTCCTGAACCAAGTGGGAGTTTTAAATACCCAAATCCTATAGAGGAATTTAACATCAATTACGTAAAAGTACAAGAAAAGGTGTACCTAAACGATCTTATGAGATTGAGGATTATGTTTTCTTGGTTGCTCCTGTAGAAATGGATGAACCTAATTCTGTGACTGAGTCTTTAT
Source organism: Solanum pinnatisectum (assembly GCA_035578085.1). Lineage (NCBI taxonomy): Eukaryota > Viridiplantae > Streptophyta > Magnoliopsida > Solanales > Solanaceae > Solanum > Solanum pinnatisectum. The sequence goes on along the minus strand of CM069079.1, from coordinate 35,011,916 downwards.
CGAGCCCTAAAAAGGCTGAATGGTTAAAAGCGATGAAAGAAGAATTAAAGTCCATGAAAACCAACAAAATCTGGGATCTAGTTGACCTTCCTCAGGGATGTAGAGCTATTGGGAATAAATGGATTCTCAAAGTTAAACGTAAATCAAACGTGTCAATAGAAAGACACAAAGCATGATTGGTTGCAAAAGGTTTTACTCAAGAAGCTGGAATAGATTATGAGGAAACATTTTCACCAGTTGTGAAGTTTACCTCTATACAATTACTTTTGGTTATTGTTGCACGTTTAGATCTAGAATTACACCAAATTGATGTGAAGACCACTTTTCTCGATAGAGAACTAAATGAAGAAATCTGCATGGAACAACCTGTAGGTTTCGTTGTTAAAGTCTAAGAAAACAAAGTTTGTAAATTGAAAAGATCAATTTATGGCCTAAAGCAATCTTCAGGGTAGTGGTACCTGAGATTCCATAAAGAAGTGATTTCATATTATTTCACCATGATCGATAAAGACCATTGCATCTATGTGAAAAAGTCCAAATAAAAGTTTGTAATTCTTTCTCTTTATATGGATGATATTTCATTAGCCGAAAATAATTTGGAGTATGTTAAAACTGTCAAGTCATGGATTTCAAAGTCATTTGACATGAAAGATATGGGTGAAACAGACTATACATTGGGTGTTAAAATTCAAAGCAATCGTTCCAAAAAGTTTTTGAGTCTATCTCAACAAACATACATAAAGAAAATTTTGGAACACTTTCGAATGAATAGTTGCAAACCTATGGATACTCCAATATTAAGAAGTGAAACTTTAAGCCTTGAAATGTGTCACGCCCCGAAGCTACCCCCAAGATGCGGACAAGGGACCTAGGATCACGAGTGACCCCAAGCTAACCTTGGTGGCGTATCATAAACATACGAAGATAACTGAAATGAGAAAATATTGTGCGGAAGCTTAAAGTATAACATAATTGAAATTATGGGGAATACCCAAACTAAATCTGAATATATAAATACAGAGAGTTCAAGAACAACTGAAAAGTCAAACTCAACTACTAAAGCTGATTCTAACTATGTTGAAAATAGCCTTTAACTGACTAGAAGTGTTGGGACATGCCCCAGCTAGATCTAGCAAATACTGAAAAATAAAGACTAAAAGCAAAGGAAAATAATCATGTCAATTGTCCTCAAAGAATGATGACTCACCACTAATGCTGCTGAACTGAAGATCGGGAATCGATCTACGAGTGATTTGGAAGCTGAGAACCTGAACCTATATCACGAGAAGATGTAACACACGATATATGTTAGTACTTGAAATGTACTGAGCACGCAGGATAGAGTAACGCTGAACAATAACATAACTGAACCAAAGCATATGACTGAGAAATGATATGAGATAAGCATGATACTATTCTTAGAAATCTGAACATGAACTGACTGAATGCAATGACCAATTTTATAACTTGGTGAGACTGAAATCTAGCTGTAACTGATAACATGGTCAATACAATAGAATCTGACTGTGGGAGCTACTAATGAACGACATAAAACCACATGAGCTAAATATGGAGTCTGATGTATACGCCCCATCGAGAGGACCCAATATACCCTGCTAAAGGTATAGAGGCATGACTGGCGTGATCATTAAACTGATGCCCACATTGGGGACTTATAACCTACGGGGGCACGTAGTTCTGGGACTATTCGGGTACGCTGAACCCTATTCCACTCGATATTAAGCTACTCCCACTTGAATATGTAATCTACAGTTTATGACTGAGTTTCTATATTATGGATAACTCAAATACTGACATGCAAAATTTGAGAATGCAACAATTATAGATGATAATGTGACATTCGTAAACTGAAGAATGTATATCTGTCTAAATCCCTGACCTAGAATGTGTAATTCATGAACTAAAAGAACTACATAGTTAGGGTTCTGAATATCATACAAGAAACTAAGCAATAAGATGATAATCTGATTTGGATCATTCTAACAGCCGAAACCCAATATTTTCTAACATTCAAGAAACCCTAGGTCTAGATAATATCAAGGAAATCAAGATTCTGACTGAAATTTAGGGACCTAATGGGTGAAAGGAACCCACTAGTGAAATCCCACATATCTGGTGACAAAATTCACAGAGAAATATTTCTATTTTAGGGTTGGAACTAATGAAAACTTGCTGCGTTTTGGAGCTAGTGTTGGTCGACTTCTCCCCTGACTTTTTCTCTAATTTTCTCTTGAATTAGGTGAATAATTGATTAGGGTAAGTTCTAATTTAGTTTCTAGGCTAAAACTAACCAAAACCATGTAGTTTAAGGGTTAAACGACGTAGTTTAGGTGTCCAACGCATAGGGGAAAAGACCAAATGACCTCTAGCTTAAAGATCTGACGGGCTGACCACGAACCTTATGACAGGCTATCAAAGGGACCACGGACCGTGTAGCTAGACGTTGTCCTTGGTCTAGTAACTATTTATTCTGGGGGCCTCAACCAAGAGCACTACCACGACCCGTCTGAAGGACCACGGATTGTAAAGGTCAACGTGGTCCTACACTTGGGTTGGTGGCATATTGGCTTAGATCTACTGACCCTCCCACGGACCGTCATCAAGACTACTACCCGTGAAGGGATCTGTGGTCTTATGTTAGGCCTGAGGGATTCTAACTCCCCACCATGGGTGCCTGTACAGCCCGTAGGTGGTCCACGACCCTTGAAGGTCCCCATGGTCACCTCTGCTAGGGGTGTACTAAAGTTCATGGGCATGTCAACGGACCATGGATCGTATCATAGTCCGTGAACCTTGTCGTGGTTCACTGGTTTAGGAGTTTTTCTGCTGCATTTTCTAAGTCTGAGTTCTGAGGTGTTACAATATCTTTTCCTTGGGAACATTCGTCCTTGGATGAAGTCTAAACTAGCTGAAATGGAGGGAAAGCGCTACAAACCCCACTACTAAGTACTGGAAATTGATTTCTCACTGAACTAAGTTCCATGAACATGCAAATACGCTGAAAATCCAAGTACAAACTGAAGGAACAAGATGCTAATACTGAAGCTACACATGAATGACTGAAAAATTGGAGAGGAACTATTACCTCAAGCTGGAGTGGAATCGGAAGGAAAGAGGTGAGGATACTTGGCCTTCATGGCTGCTTCTGCTTCCCAAGTAGCTCCCTCTACGGACTGACTCCTCCACAAAACCTTAACTGAAACAACTTCTTTGTTTCTCAACCTTCGAACATGATGATTAAGAATTTCAACTGGTACCTCTTCATATGTGAGACTATCCTTCATAGCCACGCTCTCTAATGGTACCATAGATGTTGGATCACCCACACACTTCTTCAATAACTAAATGTGAAAAACCGGATGCACTGCTGCTAGTTTTATTGGCAACTCTAACTCATAAGACACTTTACCAACTCTTTTCAAGATCTTGTAAGGGCCTACATATCTAGGATTGAGCTTTCCTTTATTGCCATATCTCATCACTCCCTTCATGGGTGACAATTTCAAAAAAACCTAATCATCAACTTGGAAGTTGGAACTCAATTCCCTTCTCCTTACATCTGCATAAGACTTCTGGTGTCTCTGGGCTGTCTTAAGTCTATCTCTAATGATTTGCACTTTCTCTATAGCGTCATGAACTGAATTTGGCCCTATCAAGGCTGCTTCACCTACTTTAAACCAACCAACCGGAGATCTACATCTATGCCCATACAATGCCTCATAAGGGGTCATCTGAATGTTAGAATGGTAACTATTTTTGTAGGCAAACTCTATAAGAGGAATGTGATCATCCCAACTACCCTTGAAGTCGATCACACAAGCTGTCAACATGTCCTCTAAGGTATGAATGGTACACTCTGCCTAGCCATCCGTCTGTGGATGAAAGTTATGCTAAGATTAACTTGAATACCAAGACCTTTCTGAAATGACTTCCAAAAATGAGAGGTAAACTGAGGACCTCTATCTGAGATGATAGATAAAGAAAATCCATAAAACCTGACTATCTCATTAGTGTAAAGCTTGGCGTAGTCCTCCGCCGAATCTGTAGTTTTAACAACCAAAAAGTTTGCAGACTTAGTGATTCTATCAACTGTCACCCAAATGGAGTCATATTGTCTGCGAGCACGAGGTAAACTTGTGATGAAGTCCATGTTGATCACTTCCCACTTACAAGTAGGAATGTTGATCTCTTGAGTCATGCCTCTTTGGTTTCTGATGTTCTACCTTCACTTGCTGGTAATTAGGGCACTTAGCCACAAAATCTGCTATATCCTTTTACATACCATTCCACCAAAAGACTTCCCGCAGATCGTGGTACATCTTAGTGGTGCCTGGATGAATAGAATATCTGGAGTTATGGGCTTCTGCAAGAATTATTTGTCTCAATTTACCCACCTTAGGAACACATAATCGTCCCTGATAGTGAAGCACAACATCTCCCCCTTGAAAGCCTGAACTCTCTGCTGATGGACTAACCCTTTAGTTGAAGCAATATTGGATCACTGTGTTGCTTTTACTTAACCTCCACTACCAATGAATAAATTGATCCATTTTTAACTATTACACCACTATATGATATGCTCATAAGACGAACTCCTAAGTGAGCAAGTATGCGAACATCCTTTGCTAGTTCCTTTCTTTCTTCATTAACATGTGCTACACTACCCATAGTTAGACTACTAAGACCATTTGCTACTACATTGGTCTTACCATGATGGTAATGCACACTCATATCATAATTTTTTAGGAACTCAAGCCAACTCCTCTGGCAAAGATTTAACTCTTTCAGGGTGAACACATACTCAAGGCTCTTATGGCCTGTGAACACATCTACATGAATACCATACAAGTAATATCTCTAAATCTTAAGTGAAAACACCATTGCTATAAGCTCGAGGTTATAAGTTGGATAGTTCTTCTCATGCACCTTAAGTTGTCTAGAAGCATAAGCTATAACCTTACCTCGCTGCATCAACACACAACCTAGGTCAACCCTGGATGCATCACAATAGATCACATAACCGTCTGAACCCTCAGGTAGAGTCAAAATATGAGTTTTAGTCAACTTATTTTTCAGTTCTGTGAAGCTTTTCTCACAATCATTGACCATTGAAACTTGACCTTTTTCTGAGTCAACTTAGTCAATGGAGAGGCTATGGATGAAAATCCTTCCATGAACCTTCTGTAATAATCCGCTAGACCAAGAAACTTCTGATATCTGTAGGAGAGGTAGGTTGGGGCCATTGTTTCATTGCTTCTATTTTCTGGGGATCCACTCGGATCCCTTTGCTACACACTATATGCCCACGGAAAGCAACTAATTGCAACCAAAACTCACATTTGCTAAACTTAGCGAATAACTGGCGATCTTTGAGAGTTTGCAGGACAACCCTCAAATGATTGGCATGTTCTTCCTCATTCCTAGAGTAAATGAGGATATCATCAATAAAGACGATAACGAACAAGTCCAAATATTGTTTGAATACTTTGCATCAAATCAATGAAAGCTCCAGAAGTATTAGTTAGTCCAAAAGACATAACTACGAATTTATAATGACTATACCGAGTTTTGAAGGCTGTTTTTGGGATATCAATATCTCTGATTCTAAGCTGATGATAACTGGATCTGAGGTCTATCATTGAGAAATGACTAGTACCCTGAAGTTGGTCAAACAAGTCATCAATCCTGGGGATAGGATACTTATTCTTGATTGTGACTTTGTTCAACTGTCGATAGTCAATGCACATTCTAAGAGAACCATCTTTCTTTTTCACGAACAACATTGGTGCAACCTAGGGAAATATTAGGTCTGATGAAACCCTTATCTAGAATGTCTTTCAACTGCTCGTTCAATTCCTTCAGCTCAACTAGAGCCATTCTGTAAGGTGGAGTAGAGATATGCTGGGTATCTCGAAGGAGATCAATTCCAATGTCGATTTCCCTTTTGGGAGGAACTCTGAGAAGATCTTCTAGAAACACTTCTGGGAACTCATTAACTACTGGAACTGACTCAAGAGTTGGGGTTTTCGAGCTTGAATTCCTATCCCGAACTAGAGGATAAAGATAACCCTTAAAAATCATGTTTTTGCCTTAAGGTAAGAAATGAAACGACCCATAGGCGCTAAGCTCCTACCCTTCCATTCTAAGATTGGTTCGTCTAGAAACTGAAAATGAACAATCTTAATTCTACAATCGACTGAAGCATAACATGAATGCAACCAAATCCATGCCTAGAATGATATCAAAGTCTATCATTTCTAACTCTACAAGATCTGTTGAGGTGACTTTCTAGGAGACTATGACAGGGCAATTTCTGTATCCCTTTCTAGTTATAACTGGGTCACCGACTAGAGCAGAGACTGAGAAGGGTTCTGAGAGAGTTTCTAGACTAACATTGAAGTTGACTGCTATATAAGAAGTTAGAAAGGAAAGAGTAGCCCCTGGGTCTTACAAAGCATAAACATCTAAGTCAAAGACTTGTAACGTACCAGTGACCACATTAGGAGAATCTTTGCATACAACCTGTTTTGGCGCTGACCGCCACCTATACCAGATGAATTACCCTGTTGAGTTGGGTGGCCTGCTGGTGCTGCTGAAGTTTTGGACTGAGCTCTACCATTATTGCCTCCTTGACCTTGTTTAGCAGAAGGACAGTCTCTCAGCCTGTGACCAGACTGACCACACCCAAAACATCTTTCCTTTCATGCAAGACACTCTCTCGGATGGTTCTTACCACACTTTGGACAGGTTAAGTAGGTTTTGGTGCTTGAAATACTACCCTGAGACTTAAAGCCTGATGCCCTATGCTTCTGATCGTTTTAGAACTTGGATGACAGAACACTAGCTAATGAAGGTATTGGAGCTGAAGAATTTTGCTGAAATTATGAGCGATTTCCACCACCCGATTTCTATTGAGAATACTCATAGTTTTCTCTTCTAGACTTTTATTATCCTTATCATGTTCCATAAGCTTATCACCCTCAACTTGCTGAGCTTGGGTCATGAGCCTAGAGATGTTCATATTTTCCAGCAACATAGCATTCATGCACTCTGTTTTCACTAAGTTGGATACCCCATATAGAAACTTGTTCATTTGAGCCATAGAATCGGCAACCATGTGAGGAGCACACCTAGAGAGTTGGGTGAACTTGAGTTCATACTCTTGAAGTCATACTACCATGCTTCAAATTCATAAAGTCCTGTGTTTTTGCCTCCCTCAACTCTCCGAGGAAGGATCTTACCAGAAAAGTTTCTCTAAAGCATTCCCAAGTGATAGGAGTTGCATCTGTACCCTTGTTCTCTTTCCATTGAGTATACCAGATATGAGCTACATCCTTAAGTCGATAGAATGCCAACTCTACCCTATCATTACCTATCACTTGCATCATTCCAAAGATCTTGTTGAACTCATCTATGAAGTTTTGGGGATCCTCACCAATCAGTGATCCTAAGAACTCATGAGGTTCATCCTAACAAAATTCTCGAACCCTGGATGCCACTGATCCACCACTAGCATTTGCAAGGACTTGAGCCTTCTGATTATTCTGATTAGTCACACTCTGAGCCAAAAGCTGAATGGCGTTCTAAAACTCAGCATTCGAAACTTCCTGATCTGGGACTGGGGGAGTTATATTAACATTGCGTGTATTTGCATTCCTTCCATAAGCTCTACGAGGAGGCATGATCTGAAAGCATATAATAAAAGATTAGAACGATGAATTAGGTCATACCTTACGCAAGATAAGACTAACAAGAAAAATGAAGTTTTCCTAAAACACTTTGCAGCCTCCTTCTCATTAGATGTGGTGCACTTCATACCCATGAAAAGGACTCTACTTAGTGCGGTTTTTCAGAAATCCTAGGACTCTTAAACCTAGTGCTCTGATACCAAGTTTGTCATGCCCCAAAGCTACCCCCAGGACGCGGACATGATACCTACGATCATGAGTGACCCTAAGATAACCCTGCTAGCATATCATAAACATACTAAGATAACTTAAATGAGAAAATACTATGTGGAATCTTAAAGCATAACATAACTGAAATGAAGGGGAATACTTATACTAAATCTGAATATATAAATACTGAGAGTTCAACAACAAGTGAAAAGTCCAACTCAACTACTAAAAATGATTTTAACTATGTCTGAAAATAGCTTGTAACTTACAAGAAGTGTTGGGACATGCCCCAGTTAGATCTAGCAAATACTGAAAACTAAAGACTAAAAGCAAAGGAAAATAATCATGTAAATCGTCCTTGAAGAATAAGGACTCACCAGTGATGTTGTTGAATTGAAGATCGTGAATTGATCTATGCGTGATCTGAAAGCTGAGAACCTGAACCTATATCATGAGAAGATGTATCGCAGAGTATGTGCCAGTACTTGAAAGGTATTGAGCAAACATGATAAAGTAACATTGAACAATAACATACCTGAACCAAAGCATATAACTGAGCAATGATATGATATAACCATGATACTATACTGAGAAATCTGAACATGAACCGACTGAATGCAATGACTAAGTTTATAACATGCTGAGACTGAAGTCTGACTGCAACTGATAACATGATCAATGCAATATAATTTGAATGTGGGAGCTACTAATAACCGACATAAAACCACATGAACTAAATATGGAGTCCGATGTATCTGCCTCATCGAGAGGACCCAATATACCCTATCAAAGGTATAGAGACATGACTGGCGTGATCACAAAAATGATGCCCACATAGGGGACTTATAACCTATGGGGGCACGTAGTTATGGGACTATTTGGGTATGTTGAACCCTAGTTCTCTCGGTATTAAGCTACTCTCAATTGAATATGTAATTAACAATTTATGATTGAATTTCTGTATTATAGATAACTCAAAATACTGACATGCAAAATCTGAGAATGCAACAATAATAACTGATAATGTGACATTCGTAAATAGAAACATGTATATGTATTTAGCTCACTAACCTAGCATGTGTAATTCATGAACTAAAATAACTACATAGTTTTGGTTCTGAATATCATAAAAGAAACTAAGCAATAACATGATAATCTGATTTGGATCATTCTAACAACTAAAACCCAATAAGTTCTAACATTCAAGAAACCCTAGGTCTAGATAATATCAAGGAAATCAAGATTCTGAGTGAAATCTAGGGACCTAATGGGTGAAAGGAATCCACTAGTGAAATCCAACATAAGGTATTTTAGAACTAGGGTTGGTCGACTTCTCCTCTGATTTTTGCTCTAATTTTCACTTGAATTAGGTGAATAATTAATTAGGGTAAGTTCTAATTTAGTTTCTAAGCTAAAACTGACCAAAATCACGTAGTTTATGGGTTAAACGACGTAGTTTAAGTGTCCAACACATAGGGAAAAGACCAGACGACCCCTGACTTAAAGATCTGAAGGGCTGACCACGACCCTTATGACAGGCTGTCAAAGGAACCACAGACCATGAAGCCGATTGTGGTCATTGGTCCAGTAGTTAGTGGTTCTGGGGGCATCGACCACGAGCCTTACCACGACCCATGTGAAGGACCATAGGTTGTGAAGGTCGACATGGTCCTACAATTGGGTTGGTGGTCTGTTGGTTTAGGTCTACGGACCCTCCCACTGATCGTCATCAAGATCACAGCCCGTGAAGGGCCCTGTGGTCTGATGCTAGGCCTGAGGGATTCTAATTCCCTACCACGGGCGTTTGTACGACCGATGAGGTGGACCACGGCCCGTGAAGGGTGGTCCACCTCTTCTAGGGGTGTACTGAAGTTCACAGGCAGGTCAACGGACAGTAGACCCTATCACGGTCCGTGAACCCTGCCGTGGTTTACTGGTTCAGGATTTTTTCTACTGCATTTTCTAAGTCTTATTTTCGAGGTGTTACAAAATGTGTCCAAGGACTGAAAAAGAGAAGGAAGACATGTCTCAAGTTCCATATTCTAGTGTTATTGGGAGTCTGATATACGCTATGATGTGTACTCATCCAGACATTTGTTATGTCGTAGGTCTGGTAAGCAGGTATCAATCTAATCCTAGAAGAGATCATTGAAAGGCAGTGAAGAGAATATTCTGATATCTGAAGGGAATTGTAGAATATTCACTATCCTATAGTGGATCTGATTTACTCTTAAAAGGTTACACATATATTGATTAGGTTGGTGATCGGAATGATAGAAAATTAACCTCCGATTATGCTTTCTTACTTAAGGGTGGTCCTATTTCATGGAAAAGTAAGAAACAAACTTGCATAACTCTTTCAACCATGAAATTTGAATTCGTGGCTTGTGCATCTGCAGTACAAGAAGTTGTTTGGTTAAAGAGATTCTTTAAGCATTTGAATATTGCAAAGAATTCTAAGGGTCCCATGATTTATATTGCGACAGTAATGCAGCTATCGCATACACGAAGGATCCTAGGTTTCACAGCAAAACCAAACACACTGAAATCAAGTATAACTTTGTGAGAGACATAGTAGCAAGTGGAGAAATAAATTTAAAATACATACATACTCATTAAATGATAGCTGATCTGTTTACAAAGGCGATACCTAGAGAATTGTTTGAAAAACATGTTATGGCTCTAGGTTTGCATAGGATATGATTACATTTCTGTATTATAAAATGACTTGATTATTATAAAATTATCATAAATATAATACTATTGAATTATGTTCATATCTTATATGCATGTGATAGTATATTTAATTGATAAAGTGTGTTAAACAAGTTGCAAGATTGACTCTCTCTCACAAGAGCAATCGCCTCTTACATTGAAAACGTTAAGAGCTAAGTTTCACCACTGTGTTATAACTTGTTTTGTAAGCCAGATATGAGTCTCTCTAAGAAAATGAGGTTAGGGATCATTGAATAGAGAAACTCAGATTAAACATCTAAAAATGTCTAGACCAAGATCTGTACGATGTTGAATGATTAAATGAAATAAGACACATGCACCAATATAAGTTGAGAACATCGTAGCACTTGTTTCATACCATGTGTGCTAAGCGACTAATGGGTTAATGAAAGAATGAATCCCTGCTTCTTCATTGTGTGAGACCATGAAAGTTACTTTAACTTTTATTGAAATACCCTTTGACCTTTGACTGTTTCTTAAAGTTTCAGTCAGTGTTGCTACTTTAGCATGTTACTAATAGACATGAATGATTCGGCAATGCAGTACATGTCTAGGAAAGCAATTGATTTGAAATAGATAGATTCGAGTAGAAAGAAAAGACGATCAAATTAAAAATAATCTAATTTGTATACACAAGCCGGCTACTACACTGACCATATACATGTCGAGTGTAATTGTGTATATAAAGTTGAAGAACTCGAGTTCACCTCTTTAAGAGGATGAAGGATCAAATAAATAACTACTAAAGTAGTAAATGAAGTCTAGGGTATTGTGAGTAATTGTATCCTCATATTTATAGAGAATTCTTTCCACATGTGATTGGATTCCTTTGCGTAGCTTGTAAAACCTTATAGGTAAAGCTCTTGATGCTCACATGTTGCATCAACTATTTGTAGTATAAATTGGTTGTCTTGTTAATGTCGTGCTGGCTTGGGTCTTGTTCACTATGTATGAAGTGGGAGATGATAGATTTTGTGGTTCATGGGTCAACATGTGAATCGATCTGACCCGACCCAAATCATTTTCGATCCGACATGATCCATTTTGTTTTATGAAAAGAAAATCAGATTAGAGATAATCTGAATCAAATAAAAGGGGGAACAATTTTAAAACTGAAAAGCGGGGAAACAATTAGAATTTTTTTTTCAAAATCTATTGTCCCATGTTTCTCTTTAAAAGGATTAAAGTTCTTCTTTTCAAAAGACAAGTACGACAAACACTATTAGAAAAGGAAAAACACAACTAAATCAAAGAATACATTTAGTTTGTGAAATTCATCCTTCGTTTCCTAGTGATTCAAGGTCGAACTTGGAGCAACTCTTTTCGATTAACATTCCGCAATTGTTAGCAGGTGCATAACTTCATTCATGTTACATAAACCTAACAATATACATACATATATATATATATATATATATATATATATATATATATATATATAAAAGCTTTTCAAAAGTAGCTAGATGACCATATATACTTATCCAATCATTATTGTGCTTTCTTATGAGACATATTTCATAAAACAGTGACTATCATTCCTTTACAAACTAAAAAAAATATTGAATTCTTTTTACTAAACCAAAAACTATATAGAAAAATCTCATCTTCTACACTCAGCTTCTTTGAGATCTTTCCTGGATACTTCGGTCAGCTAAGCCATTAGAACATCAAACGAAGAGCCTTGGTGTTCATTGTAACTCAGATTAGCATATTGCAAACATTATGATCATTGCTAATCTGAGTTGCAATATTGAACAAGTTTAACTTTCTCATCCTTCTCTATTTGCTTGCTAGCGTAAAACTTAACATTTATATGTTTTCTATGATCGCCATATAGCACTAGATTTTTTGCCATGAATATTGTTGACTTGTTGTCAACCTTAATGACACTAGCTTCAATGTGGTTTTCTTTGTTAGATCACTTACAGGTCGTTTGGTGGTGTGTATTAGGAGAAATAATTCATGTATTATGCATTACGATATTAACTATGTTTGGTAGAAATTTTGGGCCTATGTATAATTAATACATGTATTAGTTATAGTATACCCTATTTGGTATTGGGTGTATAATTAATACCTTTCATGGTTTTAGTAGTACGTATGATGCAATACAATGAGATTAATATATGTAAATTAAAAAATACCCCTCAAATCTTTGAATCATTTTGTTTATTTCTTTGTTTTATATTGTATATTTGTACTAGTAAACTTATTTAAATAAATTAGTTTACAAATTTTATTATTTAGAGAGAGTTGTTTGTTGCTAAATAAATTCAGTATAAATCAATACAGTATTTGAAATGTGAGTTGTCTAACATTTACTAATTGAAAAAGCAAATTATGACCACATGACGTTTGTGATTTTAATTGAACGTATATTTGTTGATATATATGTGGTTTTCTGATTATTTGTATTTTGACCAACTTATAAAATTGTATACATATTAAAACTATAACATGCAATTTTTATGTGTAGACATAGATGATTTATCCTATTTTACTATTGTTTACCGTCTTTTCGGTTTTAAAAGTAGATGATCTATCCTTTTTAAATTAAAAATTTACTTTTTGTGAGTGGTCAATTCGTTAAGATGACAATTATTTGTCCTCAATTATTATTCTTTTCCCACCTAGTTAAAAGGCCACAAAATATAATATTGTCTGGAAGTTATCTACCTTGACTCAATTACATGAAATAGAAAATCCCATAATAATTCAAGGGTATAATTGGAAATAATATTTTTGTAGAGTTTTAAACCAAACACAAGATTAGATGGGAAACAATGAACTAAACACTTGATATAAAGTAATCTCTCATTACCAATTCCTACATTACTAATATCTGCATTACTAATCTTTGTGTTACTAATCGTGTGTTATTAATCTTTATATCAAACGACCCCTTAGAATCTTAATTAACCATAGAGCCTGATTAGTTACACCAACAATGGTAATGTATTCGGCGCCTCTGTGGACGATTGAACTACCAATTCTTGTTTCTTTAAATTTACTGAGAAAATGCATGAACCAAGTGTAAGAGCATATCCAAAAGTGATTTGCATATCATCAATGTTCCTATCCAATCACTATTTAAATATCCCATTGGTTTACCCTGCTCATCATTTTAAAATCAAATACAATAATCAACAGTTCCCTTGTATGCCTCGACGTTCGTTTAGCAACATAAAATTAACTTGACTTGGAGCATGTATAAACCTCGATAAAAGACTTGTCGTGAACATGAGATTTTGCCTTGCTGTTGTCAAATATAATAAATATCAATTAGACTTCTATAAACTGTTTAATCAACTCTATCAACTCCTTCTTGCTTTAAAATCTTTTCATTATAAACCAGTGGGATCGATACAGACTTACACTCTGCATTTTGAACCTTTTACAAATATCACATGCATATTTCCTCAGGGAAATGTTGATGTCATTAGTAGCTTGATGAATATTCTCATAAAGTAACTCATTTCACCCAAATTTGACATATCAAATTTGGCCTCCATTTGTTGCTTAAACTAATTCATCATAACATCATTACTTCATGTAAACAAAAGATCATTAACATAGAGTGACACCATAATTAGATCTCCTCCATTAGCCCTTTTCACATATAAAGTGGCTTCATTTTTACTTCTTCTGAAGCCACAATGAATGAGATAAGCATCAATCTTACTGTACTAGGCTAGAGGAAGCCTTCTTTAATCCATAAAATGCTTTATCTAATCTATAGACTATATCCTCCATTCTAGCAACTTGAAAATCATTTGGTTAGTCGACATAAATCTCCTGCAATTATCCATTTAAGAATGCCAATTTTACATTCATATAATACAACTTTTGATTTTATTGAGTTGTTAAAGCAAATAGATGCTTTATTGTATCATATCTTGCAATAGGTACAAATGTGTCTATATAATCCAGACCTACTTTTCAGAACAAGCCTTGATTTAAATTTATGAACTAAACCATTTAGATTAAGTTTGGTTCGATAAATCCATCTCACCCCTATTACATTTATGTATTTGGTTTTATCAATCATCATTCAAATGTCATTCTTCTTTATAATAACAATCTCCTCATTCATAGATTCAATCCACACTTCATGTGTTGATGCTTCATCATACGTATTGGTTCCAAGAAAGCAACACTAAATCTTTCATATATCTCAGAATATGACTTTGTTTTCATCATTGGAAAATTAAGTGAGGATTCTCCGTCTAATTCTTCATCTTTTTTGAGATTTTTAGAGTCAAATAATTGTGTTGCAGGCAGCGGATGCAAGTTCTAGAAACATGCATTTTCTTTCTCTATTCACTCCTTATCCCATTTCTAATAAGCATGCTCATCCACTACTACATCTCTTCTAATGGAAATATGTTTTGCAAGTTGAAAACTCTATATCCCTTGGCTTGTGATGAATAATCAATACACATCCCCGATTCATCTTTAGGTTCAAGTTTTCTTCTTTTAATGGAAGGAACATGAAAAAATTAAATCAACCCAAACATATTTTTTTAAGTGCTTGGAAGATGGTCTTATTCCACTTCATGCCTCAATAGGAATATTTTCATCAACAACTTTAAATGACAACCTATTTAACAAATACTCTGAAGTCTAAAAATATTTTTCCCAGAAGCTATACAGTAATTTTTTTTAAAAAAATAAACATGTAGCCATTTCAACAATAGTCCTGTTACTCTACAAAACTTCATTTTGTTTGGATGAATAACTTACTGTCAACTTGTGATCAATCCTCATATCTTCACAATTCTTATTGAAATTATTTGAAGTGTATTTTATCAAATCTAAGAACTGATCTCCATTAATGGGAGCTTAGATCTTCTTTCAAGAAGAAGAAGAAGAGAAACTAAAGAACTGATACAATGTGAGCTATGGTTTCTGGGAATAAAAAAATGAAGTCATTCAATGATAGAAATGTGTATATATACAATCATGAAAATATCTACTCAGCTAACTAACTAATAATGACAGCTACTCAATCCAGCTAATAGTAATCAATAACTAATTCTAACTAACTCTATCAATCACTAACTATGACTCAACATTAAAATATAAATATCTTGGCTCAACACCCTCCCCCCCTCAAGGTGGAAGTGAGGGGATCACTGCTAGCTTGCTAAGAAATGATGTGTTTTTAATACCAGTTAGAGCTTTGGTCAAAATATCAGCCAATTGTTGTCCAGTTCTAATGTGATAAAGAGAAATCAGTCCTTCAAGAAACTTTGTCCTGACAAAATGGCAATCTACTTCTATATGCTTGATCCTTTTATGAAACACAGGGTTTCTAGCAATGTGCAAAGCTGACTGACTATCATAGTAAACAGAAATTGGAGTTGGAAAAGGGATGGCAAACTCAGTAAACAATCTGCTCAACCATACCAGTTCCCCTACCACTTTCCTCGGTGCTCTCTATTCTGCTTCTGCTGATAAAAGAGAAATGGTTTCTTACTTCTACATTTCCAATTAATAGGACTATCCCCTAGCAACACAATGTAGCCTGAGACAGATCTCCTGGAGTCTGGGCATGCAGCCCAATCAAAGTCACAATAAGCCCTAATATTGTAGTCAGCTTTGTTGGACAAAAAGAATACCAAGTGTAGGATCCTTTTTCAAGTATCTAAGCATGTGCATGGCAGCCTGCAGATGGGGCTATCTAGGTTCATGCATGAATTGACTTAAGTGCTGGACTCCATAAGCAATATCAAGTCTAGTATTTGTTAGGAAATTAAGCTTCCCTACAAGCTTCCTATAATGACCAGGGTCAGATAAGAGAGCACATTCCTTTGCCTTTAGCTTAACATTTGGATCAAGAGGAGAGTTGAAACTGCTCAACTGGTGGCAATCAAAATCTTTCAGCAGATCTAGAAGAAATTTTCTTTGAGAATTAACCACCCCATCAGGCTTGTAGATGATTTCCAAACCCAAGAAATAATGGAGTTTTCCCAAGTCTTTGATTTGGAAGCTATCATGTAGAAATTATTTCAACTCATTGATCTCATGCATATTTGTACCTGTGAGGGGTACATTATCAACATAGATGGCCACAAACACTGAGGAAGTACTATCCTTTTTGTAAAACAAGGAATAGTCATGAAGTGAGTGAACATAGCCTCTAGAGTTGAGAGCTTTAGTAAGTTTTTCATACCATTACCTGCTAGCTTACTTCAGGCCATACAGAGATTTGTTTATTCTGCAGACTAGACCTGGAGATTCAGTTTCCAATCTTGGAGGGAGTTTCATGTAGACCTCTTTATGTAAGTCACCATGCAAGAATGCATTATTGACATCTAGTTGAAAAATGTCCCAAATATGTTTGACTGAAGTAGCCATAAGAGTTGTCACAGCATTCATCTTAACAACTGGTGAAAAAGTTACAGTGTAATCTATTACAAGATGTTTAGTATACCCCTTCACAACCAATCGAG
Source organism: Solanum pinnatisectum (assembly GCA_035578085.1). NCBI lineage: Eukaryota > Viridiplantae > Streptophyta > Magnoliopsida > Solanales > Solanaceae > Solanum > Solanum pinnatisectum. The sequence goes on along the minus strand of CM069079.1, from coordinate 34,994,806 downwards.
CCTTAAACCTCTCTATTGAACCATCATCCTTGTGTTTAATTTTGAAAACCCATTTGCACCCAATAGGTTTCTTCCTGTGGGTAAGGGGACTAGGCTGCAAGTATTGTTGGTATGTAAAGCCTCAAACTGTTGTGTCATAGTTGCTTGCCAAGTAGGATACATAGCTACTTCTTCGTAAGAACCAGGTTCACTGTCAAGACAAATGTTTCTCACAAACTGCTGACTATCAGGAACCAAGACATTGGAGGCTATATGATTATTTAGGGAGAAGGAATTATGGATAATTGATGAAGCAGTAGCAGGGTTTGTGGTAGGTGGAGATGTTGTATGTGAGGACTTCAGAGAAGGCAACTTATGGACATAGTCATTTAAGTAGGAAGGGACATTATGTGTCCTTTAGGATTTTCTAGGTTCTGATATGGCGGCTTGCAAAAGTGCAAGTTCTTGTAAGGGTGATAATGAGGGAATGTTAACAGATAAAGGTGCATAAGGTTGATTGTTATGTGGTTCATTAGGATCAGGGGACATATTAGAACACATGGTATTATCATTTTCAGCATCTTTATGTAAAGTGTTTGACATGTGCAAGTGATTAGCATTGACATCAACAAATGGTATGGTGTCAGGTACCTAAGGAAACTTACCAGAATCAACAGAGAAAGTAAAAGGAAAGACATATTCACAGGAAACTACATCCCTAGAGATAAGTATTTTTCTTGTGACTAGACTTAACACTTTATAACCCTTTATACCAAAAGGATAGCCAATGAAAATATGTGGAGTGGTTTTGGGGTCAAATCTAGTTCTCTGATTCTTTGGAACAGTGGGATAACACAAGCAACCAAAACTTTTCATGTGAGAATACATAGGTCTTTGCTTGTGTAATAGTTCAAAAGGTCATTTGTTTTTGATGAGGGGACTTGAAAGTCTATTGATGATGTAGCTTGCTGTTAGGAGACATTCTCCCTAATATTTAATTGGTACATAGGATTGGAAAAGGAGATCCCTCGCTATTTCAAGTAGATACTTGTGTTTTCTTTCCACCACACCATTATGTTGTGGTGTGTATGGACATGATCTTTGATGCAAAATACCTTGGGATTGAAAAAAAATTTGATGTTTCAGAATTTGTTAATTCTAGGTCATTATCTGACCTAATTTGTTTCACATTAGTGTTGAACTAGGTATGGACAGTGGTTACAAAGGCTTTTATGACTTGTAAGGTGTTGCTTTTGCAGCTTAGAAGGTGTGTCCAAGTGGCTCTACTATAATCATCAACCAAGGTGAGGAAGTACTTATAATTGTCATGTGTAGCCACATGGTATGGTCCCTATAGGTCTACATGGACCAGATCAAAAATTGCACTGGAACTGGATGTGGTTTTATTAGGAAAAGACAATCTAGGTTGTCTAGCCCTTGGGCAGATGGAATAAAAGAATGGTTGTTTGGGTGAAAAATTCACATGAGTTAGCATTTCTTTCTTCTTTACAAATGGCACATGGCCAAATTTGTAGTGCCACGATAAATCCACATTATCACTATGACATGCAACATTGTATGAAGAAGATGAAACACTATCTTTATTAATGGAAAACATGTTGTTTACAACGGGAAATTTACATGAGTGAGAAATAGAATGACAAGAGTAGTGCATTTTATCAAGTAGATTGGATTTAGAAAGAAAAACAGAATTGGAAAAACAACTCTCTAATTCAGAAATGTTGGTCCCTTTCCTGAGATAGTTTGAGCATAGAAGGTAAAGCCCATCATGATCATTACCAATCTCTAGAGGCCTCTTTAGTGAAGGTGCCTACAACAGACAAGCAATGTGAGAAAACAAAACAACACCTTTAATGTGTGAAGTTAAGGAACTGATGGCTATAAGATTGTATTTGAAGGATGGCACTAGTAAGACCTTATACAAAGTGATCTTAGATGATAATACCACATTGCCTACTTCTGTCACCTTCACATTGTAACCATTTGGTAGTTTCACTAGTAAAGGGTAAGGTAATTGTAGGATATAAGTAACGTATTGTTTATTTAAAGTCATATGATGAGATGCTCCTGAGTCTAGGATCCATAAGTGAGCCTTTTCTTTGAAACAACCACAAGACAGTTTATCAAAATTCACAGAAGATGAGCAAGCACTAGTACCTGCAGAGTTTGAAGCTCCACTAGTCTGAGTGTCACTACGTGGATCAGAATTATTAAAGTGTTGCAGCATGTTTATCAGTGATTGCGATTCTCATATGGTTTCATATCAGAATGTGCAAAATTCTTGATAGGGTTCATATCAAAATATGCCTTTGCAGCTATTCCTTTCCCCTTATTAAACCTGTTGTTGTTGCCATTGACTGTGTTCCTTTGATTGATTGTAGGTGGATTGTATCCATAGTTCCTCTGGTTGAATGAATTGTTCTGTGAGGTCTGACCTTGTCCTTGGTTTGGCTGAGAAGGGTATCCATGTAGTTTGTAGCACTTGTCTTTTATGTGTCTCGGTCTCTTACAGTACTCACAAAAGATTCTATACCTACTAGAGCTGGCTTTATTAGTATTGGTGTTCGATATGTAGTTCATTTTGAAGTTCTTAGTGCCTGAAGCACTTGCATCTAGAGAAGCACGTTCAAAAAACATCTGGTTGTGTGGTCTGATTTCCCTTTGTTTTTCTTCCTGCACAAGAAGTGCAAATTTTTGTCCCATAGAGGGTAGATGATTCATCATGAGAATGCTTCCTCTCATTATTGTGTAAACCTCATTTAGCCCCATGAGAAATTGGATCAAGCGCCTGTCCTGATCAGCCTTATACATGATATCTTTGGCACCACATGTGCATCGACAATTGCATATGTAATTAGCTACTAAAGTACTAAGTTGTTCCCATAATTTCTTTATTTTGGTGTAGTAACTAGTAATGTCCTAGGCACCTTGACATAATTCATTTACTTCTTTCTGAATTTGATACAATTTCGCTCTATTGGATTGATCATATCGATCGTCCAGTTCTTTCCAAAGTTCCTCCGAGTTGGCGACATATTAAACACTATCTGCGATTTCCTTTGAAAGGGAATTCAAAATGCACGAGGTGATCATATCGTTACATCTTTCCCACTGATGAACCGTCGTAGATAGAGTATCAAGTTTTGGGTATTCACCAGTGACGAAACCTAATTTATTCTTCACAGAAAGTGATCTCAAAACACTTCTCTTCCATGACTAATAACCAATACCATCAAAGGAAGTGGGTGCTAAAGTGAAACTAGGACTATCATAAGGGTGAATATAGAGAGGATTACAAGTATCGATCATCATTACAGCGGTAGAGCTCGTGGTTGGAGGATCAACAACCATTGTCGAGGTAATTTGATACTTGAAAATGAAGGTGTGTAGCTGGTAAGGAAACTATAGAGGAAAATACCTTCAATTTTGGAAATAGATATGGATGAAGATCGACTGAAATAGAGAGAAAAAAAACTGAATAATGCAGAAGTGAAAAAGCAGAATCAATATGCTCTGATACCACATCAAATCTAAGAAATCATCTCCATTAATGGGAGCTTAGATCTTCTTGCAAGGAGAAAAAGAAGAGAAACTGAAGAACTGATACAATGTGAGCTGTGATTTTTGGGAATCAAAAACTGAAGTCATTCAATGATAGAAACATGTATATATACAATCATGAAAATATCTACTCAGCTAACTAACTAATTTTCACAACTATTCAATCCATCTAATAGTAATCAGTAACTAATTCTAACTAACTCTATCAATCACTAACTATGACTCAACATTACAATATAAATATCTTGGCTCAACATTTACCACCATTGTTTGACCTCAAAGTTGATGCTCATTTGACAGAAGACATAAAAAACTAAATAATTTTCATGAACATGGATAACAATGACTACATCTCTTAGGGAACTTCACTGTCAACTCAACTTGGAAATCGATACGACAAAAAAGAGAGGATAACATAATCTGCAATAATCTTTGGACCAAAAATTTCGTTTCTTACTTGGAGACCCCTTGATAACAAGTTGTCAACAGATTATAGAGTGACTAGACTAGGCATTCCATTGACTTCTCAATGCTACTGTTGCAACAACACGCCCATTATCACTGAGTTAGAAGATGTCAATCATCTTTTCTGCTTAAGTGACCATGCCAAAATTATTTGGAGGATTTTTTTTGGACCTTTGAGCAATGGGTATGGACAGAACAACCTCAAGATAATGATTCTTAGTCGGTGGAACCACAACTCCGAAAACTTCATCACAATCTACATTATCTGGAATCTCCCTCCTATCATTTTTTGGGAGATATGAAAGTCTGGGTGTAGTAACAAATTTGAGGGGATCAGACCCTCAATATATAGACCTAGTTCTAACATCATTAATTTTACTTTGCCGATAGCAAGGAAGCACTTCAACAAGGCTAGAATTGGTAGCACGTGAAGTATCCTATGCCAAGCTTGTGATGCCACTATCCAACATACCACAATAACTTATGTAGTATGGATCAAACCCTATGATTTCAAGGTCAAGCTCAATAGCGATGGTAGTTGCTTAAATAGAGATTGAGGAGGAGGAGGCATAATTAGAGATCACAAAGGGAACTTCATTTTTGTTTTACTCGATTTCCTTAAGAGATGGAGCTAGAAACACAGCTAAAGTTCAAGCCGTGTTTTTTGGACTCAAATGGTGCATTGGAAATGGTTTTGACATGGCTATAGGAGAGACAGATTGGATGCTTTTATCAAAATGCATCAAACGGCAATGGATGTTGAGTTTTAAAAGGTGTGAATGGAAAATGAAAAGTTTCTACTTTTATGAATAGTTGTGACTTTTAAGAAAAGTTGCGACTTTCCTAAAGAGTTGTGACTTTATTAAAAGGTCTGACTTTTATGAAAGGTTGTGACCTTTCTGGTAAAGCACAATAAGAATCTTTTCACACTACCCTTTGTTTTCTATAAATTGAGGGATTTCCTCTCATTTTAAGAGAACGAATTTTCTAGACTTCTTCTACTACTACTATTAAATATAGTATTCTAAGTGTACTTTACTTCCGTTGAGTGGTTCGCTGACATTGTGGTTTTAGGTACTGATACACTGGTGAGTAAGATCTTTCTATCCAGGAAGGATATATTCCATTAACCTCGGGTACTTGAGGGGAATAATTTCCTTAAGGGGACACTGTGCATTCAAATGGCTCGATTTTCTTCTTTAAGAAAATATTTTGTATATTCTTTCTAATCTTTAACCTTTGTTGTTTTAATCAAGTTCTTCAAAGTTTCTGTTCCAAGTATCTTAGGAATACAAGATGAAAAACAATCTAAAGGAAATTATTATACTTTTGGATTTTTTTTTGTATTTTACTGATTGAAGAAAACAGCTCATAGAAGTAGAAGATTAATGCACTACTTCTTTAAAATTTGGTGCCTACTTTAGCAAGGTCGAAGTGAGAATGTACCAGAAAAATTGGTGGTATTCTGGTTAAAGATTACACCAGGTAACCTTCTTATTATTTATCTGAGGAAAATAGTTTCTATAAGTTAACTCTTTTGACATTTATCATGTGTGTCTTTGGAAAAAAGATCTGTAAATAGTATATTTTTGAATGAATTTTCCTTGGCAAGTAGTGTTGCCTTTAAAATTCTTTAGTTTGCAGAATGAGAGATTGCGCATTTTTGTTTGATAAAATAGTATGTCAAAATGTTATAGTTGGAATGCTATTTGAAAAGAAAAGCATTTCTATGTGATAATCTAAGAATATGTTTTATTATGTTTTGAGAATAAAAAAACTTTTGTAGTTTTGTACTTCATGTGAAATTTGATTGTGTCTGATTGTTGTAGACTAATTTTTTTTTTTTTGTAGTTTTATACTCGGGATAAATTGGACTATGTAATTGATTTGAAGAATATGAAAACATCATCTAATAAGTCAGTGTTGTACTTTTGGTTTTCTACAAACTTCATTGTTGCATAGAAACAAATTGTAAAAAAATTTTGTCTTTATTGTTAGCATTCTAAATACTAAGTGGTATGTCTAATTGTGATAAAAGAAAAGACCAGTGACTTAAAGTGTGTAATTTTGTGTGTGCAATAGGTGCCTCTATGAAATGAACTTTTATACTAATGTAAAGATTGTCAAAGAGAATTGAAGCACTATAATTCTTAGAATAATTATTTCCAAAGAGGTTTCATGCTCTCAATGACATTTTGATAGTCTAGGAAAATATGTGGAAAAATTATTTTCAACTATTTGAAAAAAAAAATTGAGATCATATTTAAAATGTGGGGGTTCTTTGCGTATGACAAAGATAAAATTAGACTTAGTGTCTAATTTAAATTTGGAGCACAAGATATGAAATTTGATGATACTTTTGTATTATGTTAGACCCATAAAATTCTTGGAGTATATTTTATATTGTGGTCGTTGAGTTTATCTTTTACTAGTATATGGTATGACTAGTATGAAACTACCAAATTATATGTATACTTGTTCAAAATGATTGTGTTCTTTTATGAAAAAGTGTCACTTAAAATATTGTGATTATTCATGAAAAGATATGTCTATTAAATATAACATTTGTATAGACATGAATATTGGTGAATAGTCATTTGTCATGTTTTATAAAAAAAAAAAGCATTTGGATTATATTGCCTTAATTGGACTCGATGAAACTTTGTTCTTGGGTAGTTCTATAACAATCAAATTGAAGGTTATGGAGAGGTCCTTCTGAAAAGGACATTTGACAAGGTGATAACTCTAAACAATGTTTGTATCACACAAAATTATAAGAAATAGGAACAAATATTTGTGAGAAAAAGCTACCTCGCGGAGAGCTTTTCAAACTCAATTTTTTTATTTGTTCTTACTTTCTTAAGTCAAACTGTTTGTGGCATGAACACTTGGGACATGTCAATTACAAATCTTGTAAGGAAAACCGATCAACTTAGAAGGTTTGTCTAACTTTGAGTGCATCAAATAAAAATGTCAAGTTTGTGTGGAATCTAAGTATGCTGAGCATTCTTATAAATCAATTCTAACCCCTTAGAGTTGATTTACACTGACATTTGTGAAATGAAGTCAACACCATCTCGTGGTAGGAAAAAGTATCTCATAACTTTCATTGACAATTGCATTAGAAATGACTATATGTCTATTTGTTGAATGGTAAGGATGAAACAATAGAAAAGTCTAGACAATATAATATTGAAGTTGAAAATCAGTTGGGGAAAAGATAAGAAGTGATAGGGATGAAGAGTATAAATCTCATTTTACAGAAATATGTTTGAAAAGCGGAATTATCCATCAAATTGATGCCTTCAATCTAATGAAAAACTGAACGTTGAAAGAAATGATGGATGCATCACTTATAAGTTCAGGTTTACCACAAAACTTGTGTGGAGGAACTATCCTTACTGTAAAAGGGAACAACAAAAAGTTGTCTTTTTAGAAAGTAAGCAATTTTATTTGTTCAGGACACAATCTATTCCATATGAGCAATGCAAAGGAAGGAAATCCAACTTAAAATATTTCAAAGCGTGGAGGTGTCTAGCTAAAGTCCAAGTTCCTATTTCTAAACAGATTAAAATAGAACTTTGATTGTGGACTGTAAAATTAGACTTGAGTAGTCTAGTGAAAGGTCTAAAAGACCTTGGAAATAAAAAAAAGGAAAATGTACTTAATAAGAGATTGAGAGGCGTAGTAAATGTCAAAGGACATCTACTTCCTTCTAATATGATTTTGTAACATTTCTTGTATCTTCTGTAGACTCATCCTTTTGGAAAGATGATGTCAATAATGAGACTTATTCAATCTTGAGCAACCATAGTGGAAGTTCATTGATCTTCCTCCAAGAAGTAAACCTTTAGGTTCAAAGTGAATCTTCAGAAGGAAAATGAAAGTTGATGGAACTGTTGACAAATACAAAGCAAGACTTTTTGTCAAAGGCTTTAGATAAAAGCAAGGTCTTGATTTTGTCGACACATACTCGCTACTAACTAGAATTACATTCATTTGAATGTTAATTGCATTTGTAGCAATATATGACTTCCAAATTCACCAAATGAATGTGAAAATAACTTTCTTAAATGGAGAATTGAAGGAAGAAATTTATATGGAACAGCCAGAGGGTTTTGTGGTTCCTAGTAAAGAAAAATAAAGTGTATGAACTTGTTGAGTCACTTTATGGACTAAAACAAGCACCCAAATAATGACACAAGAAATTTGATAAATGTGTTTACATTAAAATCAAAAGGTCATTGTTTTTTTATATATTGATGACATGTTGATCGTCAATAGAGACACTAATGACATAAATATTACTAAACATATACTAGAAAACAACTTTGATATGAAAGATCTTGGAGTTGCTGATGCAATCTTAGATATAAGAATCCTTAGAACTCCATAATGTTTAGCATTTTCACGGTCTCATTGCATTGAAAAGGTACTTGACTAGTTCAAATATTTGGATTTAAATATTGTCAAGACTCCAATAAATGTGAGCTTTGCATTTTAAATGAGTGAAGGCAAAAGTGACTCACAATTGGATTATGCTAGAGTATTAGGAAGTATGATGTATATCAAGAAGTGTATGCTATCATATATAGCATGTGATATTAGTAAACTGAGTCGATTCACGAGTAATCCAATCAAACTCATTGGATGACAATGAAAAGAGTTTTGAGGTATTTGAAACATACTTAAAACTATGTCTTACATATAACAAATATCCAGCAGTATTGAAAGGATATAGTGATGCAAATTGGATCAACGGATAAGTGAAGTAAATATACAAGTGGATATGTATTTACTCTTGGTGGAGGAGTAGTCTCTTGGAAATCTTCCAAACAGACTTGTATCGCTAGATCTACGATGATCTCTGAGCTTTTCTCTCTAGATAAGGCCGGTGAACAAGTTGAAAGACTCCGAAATTTCTTGATAGATATTCTTTTTTGGCCCAAACCTTTGCATCAGTATGCATGCACTTTGATAGTCAAGATGCAATAGGTAGGGCATGGAACATGAAGTATAACGGAAAGTCTTATCATATAAGACGTAGATATAATAACATTAGAAAAACACACTCTAGTGAAATTATCACAATTGACTATGTAAAGTCAAAGAATAATGTGTCGGATCCACTTACAAAAAAGCCTAACTAGAGAGAAAGTTGAAAGATCATCTAAGAGAATGAGTTTACAATTTAAGACAAGCCATCATGATGGTAACTCTACCTAGTAGACTGGAGATCCTAAGATCTAGGTTCAAGGAGAAAAACAAAGTTGTGACTGACGATTCGACATTGTCAGCCAACTCAATCCATTCTCATGATGAAGACAATGCTCAAGAACAAAGATACACCATTAAGGCTTGTTAATGCGTTAATAAAGCTTAAAGTTTTTAATGATTTGCTAAGTTTGGTAGATTTGACCAAATAGTGTATCTACGCGATAACACGATTACAAATCACCTATGTGAGTGTAAATTGTAGGCCATTTCAAAGAGGATGATTGTCAAAAGCCCATCTCTATATACACTCATAAAACTAGGAGGTGTTTATGGCTAAAACGAACAAAATCGTAAGAACCATAAATGGTAAAGGGTTGATTGTAGGACATATGGTTATATAGGTATACACCAAAGCTTGATGGTTCAAAGATATCATACACCAAATGACCGAGTATATCCAACATATGTTCACTACGAAAAGTTCAAAGGGAAACCTATTTATTGAGATGCAATTAATTCTTGTTTGTAAAGTACACACACTTATCCATTTCTTTGTCTTGGAGTCATTCCCCAATCATGCAAGGGATTGTTGGGTTTTAAAAGGTGTTAATGGAAATGAAGAGTTGTGACTTTTATGAATAATTGTGACTTTTATGAAAAGTTGCTACTTTTCTGAAGAGTTATAACTTTTATGAAAAGTTGTGACTTTTATGAAAAGTTGTGACTTTTATGAAAAGTTATGACTTTTATGAAAGGTTGTGACCTTTACGAAAGATTGTGAAATTTCTAAAGGGTTGTGTGTAACAACCTGATTCTGTCGTTAGGGAAAAGCCAATAAGAAAAGAATTGGGGCCAGAAAACTTTTGAGTAATGACTTGGAAATTCCCAGCCTAGTCCAGATTTGGACAAAATCTGAGTCATGTGAGGTCTAGGGAAATCTGGTAATGAATGAGAGATATAATAATGAAGTTGATTACATGAGTGGATAGCCAAGACGTTAAGGAGCCCGTATAGCTTTACGAAATTGAATTCAGATGAGTAGAACTCCCAAAACTGATCTTAGCGTGAACGGGTAGTTTTCGAATGTCATGGGTTGAAGGTGTGTTGTGAAATGGGGGTTTGAAACTCTAGTTCCAACGTTCTGTCTTGGCATAAGCCGTTAGGGCGGGATTTATCCCGCTAGGGCATGGTCTCTGTGGCAAGATGGGGTCCATCGTAGCGGCCCAGTAGCGACTTAAGTCGGGATTAAACCCCAAAAATGTTAATTTTCTGCAAGTTTCGTTCTTGAGAGCTAAGAGACGACCTAGGGTTGTTTCTTGAAGGTTTTCCACCTCTTCTAGCAGTAAAGGTAAGGTTTTTACTCTCCTAATCCATTTTTTGATCCGTAGAACTTAGATTCTTAGGTAATTATTATTAGGGGAAGGTTTTGGCCTGTAGTTAATGGTGGAAAAGCCCTAAATTGGGTATTAGGATCTTGCGTTTTGCCTAAGGTTGATAATGTTGATTATAATCCGGGTAATTAGGCCTCGTTTATTGATCCTTGCGTTAATTATATATTTTTAGACCACAAACAAGCGGAAAGAATCCAGGAAGGAAAGATTAAAGTGCCTTAGGAGGTTTTAAGCTTGGTTTCGAGGTAGGTGATGTTTGATTTGATGTTTGTGTGAGGTATGTTGGCATTTGCTTCATTTTAATGCATGTTTGTAAGTGAATGAAACACTATTGATCAGATCTAATGAATTGAATATGAATGAACGAATGTATGACATGATTCAAAACTTGATTATATGATGAATAGCATGTACCTTATGAGTGTGAATATGACTGTGGTTGTGTTGATTAGATCGGGTATCACGTTTCGACACATACATTGGATCGGGTGTCACGTTCTGACACATACTTTGGATCCGGTGTCACGATCCGACACAGTAATTGGGATCAGGTATCACGTTCCGGCACACTAAGAGTTTAGGTATATGTTCCAAGAGAGAACCATTGAATTGTCATACTTACTTGTTAATGAGAATGTGGAATTGTGCATTGCTCCAAAAATGATAATCGGTGTGTATATATATTCTGTACATGTCACGCTTACTATGTTGTAACTGCTTATATATGTTTAGCTTACTGGAATAGCCGTGTGATCCTACCAGTACACTGTGGTTGTGTACTGAAACTGCACTTGCTTGTTCTTTGTTGAGTATAGGGCATCTTCAGGCGGCTATTGATAGATCTCAACTAGGAGATTAGTGATCAAGACCAGATTTCAAGGGTGAGCCAGTTTTTTCAGGCTGCCAAGGAGTCCTTCATTTTGTTTAGTCCATTTTCTTCAGACTCAAACTATTATTAGATGTTTTTGTGTTGGTTGGGGTTGTACCCCTTTCTTAGACTTGTTCATTTTAGATTTTTGGTACAATGACTTTTAGGTTCTAGGGGTTGTTCTTCTGCATTAGTATTGTTGTTATTTATTTAAACCTTTGGAGTTTATGGGAATTCTATACAATTTCTGCATTTAAACTTGCTTCCGAATCTTTAAATATTTAGATTTTGGGTTAGTTTGCTTAGTTGGGTTGTAGTGATGGTTCTCCCACCAGAGGGTTAGTGTGGGTGCCAATCACGACAATCTCAATCGTGAAAAAGTTGGTATCGGAGCCCTCAGTTCGTTGATTTCATTATATCAAAACGAGTCTAGTAGAGTCTTGCGAAACTGTACAGAGTTGTATGTACTTTTCTTCGAGAGGCTATATGACTTTAGGAAAACTCAATTATTTCCTTCTTTCGTACTATTACTTGAATCAAATTGGTATCTGGGTGATACAAATTGATATCTTTCCTACTTCATTCTTCATGGGTACTGAATCTAAAGATTCTTATGATTCTTTTGTTGATTGTCATGAGTTGCTTTATAAGATGGATAAGGTAGAGTGATTTGGTGTTGAGTTTATGATTTACCAGTTCAGGGGAGACGCCAAAATGTGGTGGTGGTCTCATGTTGAGTGTTGTCTAGTAAATGCACTACTAATGACTTGGGAAACATTTTAGAGCTTTCTTTATGGAGAAGTATATATACCCTGAACTTTGAGGGATAGGAAGAGAGATGAGTTCTTGAATATAGAGAAACAGAATATATTTGTTGCAGCCTATAAGGCCAAATTTTGTGTTTTATCCAAATATAATACTCTACGTTGCTTCAGTCAAAAAGAGCAAATTTGTCGCTTTGTGAAGGGATTAAGGTCAGATTTGCAGATTCAAGATTATAGGTGACAACATTTATGAAGTTTTGTAAGGGACGGCTAGATAATGAACACCATTACTTTGGAAAATGCATTTAGTATTGTAGTCATAACATGTATGGGTTGCTTAGTAAATGATAAAATTATGTTGCAACAATTGAGGTTAGAATCTCTACTATGATTTCCTAGATTGAGTGTATATCAAAGAGGGTCATGATACGACTACTCCAATAGCAGTGATGCTTACTTGGTTAAGTTATTAAGTGTGTTACAATTGTGGAAAACCTGGGCATATGTGGAGATATTGTCCCATCCGCGCATGTTAACCCCGTGCCGCAGCAGACTAGAATAGTGGTACTCGCGGGTAGCGGAAATAATGGCAGAGAATGTCCATAATGTGGGCGATAAAGGAATCAATGAGGTCATAGAGGCCGGGGAAATGGTAATGCAGGTAGGAGAGCAGTGCAACTAGGCAAGGAGGTGGCCCGTCAAGATGACAGGGCTTAGTTTTATGCCTTTCCAGCCAAGACCAAGGCTGAGGCGTCTGATGCAGTGATCACATGTACTATTATTGGTTGTGACCGGATGGCTGCTGTTTTGTTTGATCCGAGTTCTACCGATTCATATGTGTCAGTTCAGTTTGCCTTGGGATTTGATGTGGTTTGTGATGTGCTTGATGCCCCCATCTATGTTTCTACCCCTGTTGGAGAGTCGGTCATAGTCACCCATGTCTATCGTGCTTGTGTTATCTTGTTTATGGATTTTCATACTTGGGCTTATTTTATTATTTTGGATATGACTGACTTGATATAGTCTTAGGCATGACTTGGGTGACCCCTTATTATGTTGTGCTTAATTTTAGTGCTAAGATGGTAACTCTAGAGATCCCGGGTAGGGAAAGGTTAGAGTGGGAAGGGGTGTACAAGCCTAAGCCAGCTAAGGTCATATCTTCCATTTAGGCTTGGAAAATGGTGGGGCAGGGGTGTTTGGCATTTTTGGCTCATGTTTGGGATGTTGATGTTAAATCTTCCTCTATTGAGTCTATTCCTGTAGTGTTTGAATTCAAGGAAGTGTTTCCTATCGATTTGCCAGGTATGCCTTCGGATAGAGATATAGATTTCTACTTTGACTTGGAACCTAGCATTTCCCCCATCTCCATTCTTGCTTATCGCATGGCTTCGACAGATTGAGAGAACTTAAAGCTCAAATCCAAGAGCATCTTGATAAAGGTTTCATCCATCCTCATGCTTCCCCGTGGGGTGTTCCTATCTTGTTATTAAGAAAAATGATGGTAGTATAAGGACTGGTGGTTTATCTTAAGCCATAAAGGAGTGGATTGATACCAGAATGACAAGCTTATGGATAAAGAAAGTCCCATTGGGTATACTTGGGTGAAGGCAATTTAAGATTTTAGTAAAAACATTCGTATAAAATTGGCTAGTCCTTTGAATTTGATGGGTATACCTAAGTTAGAGGTGTCATGTCGATGAAAAGGTTGACTTTGTTGTAATAGCCAAAGCTAACTGAGCATAATGGTAATAAGAGTTTAAGATGGATTGTGACGGGATGCAACTATATAATGAGATTGTTGGTTAAGCAAATTTTGTACGAGTTGCAAGTATCTAAGGTTGTAAGTATCTAAGGTTGTGGTTTTCTAATATTTGGTAAGTAACGTGGTTGTATGGATAGTTTTTAGAGATGGTGGGACACCACTCGAATAGAATTAAAAGAGCTAGAGTCATAATGAAGAAAAATAGTGGGATGTAGTGTAGCCTTTAGAAAGAGGCATAGCATGAATATTTTATTTGATTGCAAAGCTAAAAAGGTATCTTCAGAGGGGTAGATAATTGGGCTCAGAGAAGCGTGATTTCATTCATTTTTTTGGTGGCTATGGTAATAGTGTCACAGGTTCATCAGATTGGTTAAAAATATTGGATAAGACTTGAGAAATAAGTGTATAGACATTAGTTTGAGTGCGATGATACGTGCATTGTTTTTGTTTTTGAGTTTAGTAAGGAGAATGATTGAATTTTTAGTGAAAGGTATTGTAAGATCGATGGAGAGGCAATCAATGATAAGCAATCTTCAAGGTTTAAGCAAATGTTGATAGATAAGGGGATTGTGTTATACAGTTGAATTTACAATTCAAAATTTTCATCATAAGTCTACATTTGTGGTGATATATTTTGTCAAGGTATGAATTTGCAAGGTGAGAAATGATCAATTGTATCAGGTATTGAGAATTTGAAAGGACTTACACCTGGGTTGAGTCATAAAGTTTATTACTGTTGATTAAAGTACCTAAGAAAGGTTTTCAGTTAAAAGTGTTGGTTTAGAGTAAGGTAAATGGTCGGAGTGTTATGATGGTGGTGAGTATGATTTACCAGCTATGATCACGTGTGTTTTCACTTTTGTGGGTTGATCCCTAGTGGAGGATCAAGGGTACCGATCCTGCGATTTTCTCTTGGTTGAGTGGGATGATTGGGAAGACTTGGTTATTTCAGATGACATATTTGGTGTTGTCTTAGAGTTGTGAAAGTATTCTTGTGGTTCTACATGTACCACCTTGTTTATGAGAATTTATAGAAGATCTACCATGCATATTTATGGTTGTCCGATAATCTTAATGTTCATCTAGTCGTCGAGGTCATGTATCGATTATGTGTGGTTGAATGTAGGGATCATTGGGTCCAATTCTACTATTCTTAAGGGTAATCTACAGTCACAATTACTAATTTAGCATTTAGATAGTGTTGTTAGAGGGTTTGTATGCTTGGACATATCCCTCAATAAGTATCTGATGTTTAAAGATCAAATTTTTATAACATAAGCTCATGGAAATTTATGTTGTGAGATGGAGATGTTGATAAGAACTATGATTGTTTGATATTATGAGTGTGTGTTTGTTGGTTCAGGTTAACTTCTAATTGTAGCGAGTATTGATTTAGAATTTTATCATGCTTAGGTGAGAAAGTTCTTCTTAAAGTGTCACCATGAAGGGGGTGATGAGATTCAGCAAGAAGGCCAAGCTTAGTCCTTGGTATATTGGACCCTTTGAAGTTCTTGACTGTGTAGGGCCAGTGGCCTATAGATTGGCTTTACCTCTAAACTTATCTGGAGTTCATCCAGTATTTCGTGTGTCTGTGTTGAAGAAGTATCATAGGGACGGGGATTACATCATAAAATAGGACTCAGTTTTGTTAGATAAAGACCTTCAGTATGAGAAGAAATCAGTGGCAATTCTTGATTGCGACATCCAAAAGTTGAGGACCAAGGAGATAAAGTCTGTGAAAGTTCAATGGAAGCATCGTCTGGTTGAGGAAGCTACTTGGGAAACCTAGAAGGACATGCGAGACAAGTATCCCCAATTGTTCAACGATTCAGGTACTACTCTACCCTTACTTTAGCCAGTCTTTCCTAGCTGATCACTTGGGGACAAGTGATGGGTAAATTGGTATCTATTGTAATGACATGATTCCATCGCTAGGGAAAAGCCAATGGGGAAATAATTGGGGGCAGAAAACTTTTGAGTAGTGACTTGGAAATTCCTAGCCTAGTCCATATTTGGATGAAATCTGAGTCATGTGAGATTTAGAAAAATCTGGTAATGAATTAAAGATATAATAATGAATTTGATTACATGAGTGGAAATCCAAGACGTTAAGGAGCCCGTACAGCTTTACGAAATTGAAATCTGGCTAGTAGAACTCCCGAAACTGATCTTAGCATGAACATGTTGTTTTCGAATATCATGGGTTGAAGGTGTGTTGTGAAATGGGGGTTTGAAACTCTAGTTCCGACGTTCTGTCTTCACGCAAGCCACCAGGGCGGGGCCGCTGTGGTGGGATGGGATCCTCCGTAGTGGCCTAGTTGCGACTTAAGTCAGGATTAAACCCCAAAAACGTTAATTTTCTGCAAGTTTCATTCTTGAGAGCTAAGAGACGACCCGTGGCTATTTCTTGAATGTTTCTACCTCTTCTAGTGCTAAAGGTAAGGTTTTTACTCCCCTAATCCATTTTTCGATCCATAGAACTTAGATTCTTTGGTAATTATTATTGGGGAAAGGTTTTGACCTGTGGTTAATGGTGGAAAAAACCCTAAATTGGGTATTGGGATCTTGGGTTTGGCCTAGAGTTGATAATGTTGATTATAATCCAAGTAATTAGGCCTTGTTTATTGATCCTTGCGTTAATTGTATGTTTTTAGACCATGAACAAGCGGAAAGAATTCAGAATGGAAAGATTCAAGTGCCTTAGGAGGATTCAGGCTTGGTTTCTAGGTAGGTGATGGTTTGATTTCATATTTGTGTGATGTATATTGGTATTTACTTCATTGTAATGCATGTTTGTATGTTAATGAAGCACTATTGATCAAACCTAATAGATTGAGTATGAATGAACAAATGTATGTCATGATTCAACACTTGATTGTAGGATTATGAGTATGTACCTTGTGAGTGTGAATGTGATTATGGTTGTGTTGATTGAATCGGGTGTCACGTTCCGACACATACATTGTATCGGGTATCACGTTTCGACAGATACATTGGATCGGGTGTCACGTTCCAATATATATATTGGATTAATTGGGATCGGGTGTTACCTTTCGACACACTAACAGTTTGGTTATCGATTCCATGAGAGGACTATTGAATTGTCATGCTTACTTGTTAATGAGAATATGGAATCGTGCATTGCTCCGGAAATGATAATCGCTAGGTATATATATTATGTACATGTCATGCTTATTATGTTGTAATTGCATATATATGTTTCGCTTACTGGAATAGTCGCATGATTCTACCAGTACACTGTGGTTGTGTACTGATACTGCACTTGCTCGTTCTTTGTTGAGTACAAGACATATTCAGGTGGCTATTGATAGACTTTAGCTAGGAGATCAATGATCGAGACCGGATTTCAAGGGTGAGCCAGTTCTTTTAGGCTGCCAAGGAGTCCTTCATTTTGTTTAGTCCATTCTCTTCTAACTCAGACTATTATTAGATGTTTCTTATGTGGTTGGGGATGTACCCCTTTCTTAGACTTGTTCATTTTAGAGTTTTGGTACAATGACTTTCAGGTTCTAGGGATTGTTCCTCCGCATTAGTTTTGTTAGTTGTTTATTTAAACCTTTGGAGTTTATGGGAACTCTATATAATTTCTGTATTTAAACCTACTTTCGTATCTTTAAATATTTAGATTTTGGGTTAGTTTTCTTAGTTGGGTTGTAGTGATAGTTCTTCCACCGGAGGGTTAGTGTGGGTGCCAATCACGATGGTCTGGGTCGTGACTTTGTGACCTTTTCGGTAAGACACAAATAGAATCTTTTCACACTAACCTTTGTTTTCTATAAATTGAGGGATTTCCTCTCATTTTAAGAGAATGAATTTTTTGGACTTCTTCTACTACTACTATTAAATCTAGTAATTCTAAGTGTACTTTACTGCCGTTGAGTGGTTCGCTGACACCGTAGTTTTAGGTACCGATACACCGATGAGTAAGATCGTTCTATCCTGGGAGGATATATTCCTTTAACCTCGGGTACTTGAGGGGAATAATTTCCTTAAGGGGACACTGTGCATTCAGTGGGCTCGATTTTCTTCTTTAAGAAAAATATTTTGTATATTCTTTCTAATATGTTTCTGAGTTTACTTTCTCTAGTGGTTTTAATTTTCTAATTTTGAAAATGCTCTTTAAACTTTGTTGTTTTTATCAAGTTCTTCAAAATTTTTGTTCCAAGTATCTTAGAAATACAAGATGAACAATAATGGAAACCACCATGAAAGATTCTCAAACTAATTGAGGAGATCCAGAAGATGACCAAAGACCATAACTTCAACATCAATCATTGCTTTAGGGAAGTTAACAGGCCAGCATACAACTTTGCTACATTAAGTCACAGAATTGATGGAATCAGGGGCTTTAATATCTTTTCTGATCTCCCTGAACATATAAAGGGATTAGTAAATATGGACAAAGGAAACTTCCCCTCATTTAAAACAAAACCTACTAAACCTCGCAATATTATATACAACCCTCCCTGAACATACTTTGATCGCCAATTTTTTGTCAAGGACATAGACTACTAGTCCAATCACAATGATTATGTACAAAGTTTGGAATGTCAAACTCAAATTGAAATTTTTTGCACATCAATGATCAATGGAGACTTTTAATTTTTAAAAAAGAAAAAAAGTTTGACCATCTAAAAAACGTGTGTATCGTCATATTTTTAAAGATTTATTTATAATCATTGCATTTTATTACTCATTACATACAAATTTTCATAAAATTTTAGTCATTCTAATGCATACACTAAAATCTATATATTATAATAAAGCTGGATATGCAAACGGTGACGTGACGCTCTCTAAGGGCTTGATTCTTATTTATCATTTTTGTGGTTTTTTTTTTTTTTTTTGGGCAGTTTTCCTTAATTCTTTCAATTATTTTATTTTCTTACCTCTTCAATTACATAACTCTTAATAAACATTAATAATGTTCATAACTCCTAACCTTTCATATTCATAACCCTCAAATAATTTCATATACAAATTTATAACATCTAACAATCACACTTATAAAAATCCATTTTGATACATATGTGATGATTTTTTTATTTTTTTTTACATTTTTCCTTATGCTTCATCTTTTATCTCTTTTGTTGGTCAATTTTTTGTCTTCTTTGATCTGATTTTGCAGGAGAGAGATCTATAATAAAGATTGTTAGATATTTTTGTGCGGTTCGATTTTACAAGGTAAAACTATTTGATGTGCGTAATATAGTTATCATTTTTTGTCGGTTGCAATTATGTATTCAATATTATTATTTTTGAATTCATGATAATATGAATCACAAATATTTTTTTTAGAAAAATCTGTTTGATTTTTTCTCTTTGCTACTCTTTGTAGTTTATAGAGATTTTTTTTCCTTCTTTTTGTAGTTTTTGGAGCATTATGTTAAGCTATGTTGATAACAAGATCCTTCCTTTATCTTTAACTCATAATTAAATAATCTTTAAAAATTTTATTTGATTAGTTAACTTTATTTGTATATTTTGTTGTTTTTGTTGTTGTTGTATGGTTATCTTATTTTGTTTTCATGTCAGGATATTTTTGAAAATAGAAGCTGAAAAAAAAAAAATCCAACACATACATGTATGCTCAATAAAGTTGTATATATAATTTTGTAGTCATGTAAATCAACTTTTAATAACTATTATGATAGAACATGAGAATGTAAAGTCAATTCATAATTTTTATAGTATTGTATAATTTATAAAAAGTTGTTTATTGATATGAAACTTTGTAGTCTTCATATTTTTAGTTTTTTTTTTTATCATTAATATAAGAAGTTATCAAGTTTTGGAGATTTCCAGACATCACTATTACAATCAGAGGCGAACCCAGAGTTTGGGTGCACCAATAGTATCGTCATTTAAGAATTAGTGAATTTTTCAATGACGAATAACGGATAATAGCAAATTTTTTAATGACGATTAATGGATAATGTCTTTTTCAATGACGATTAATGGATAATAGCAATTTTTTAATGACGATTAATGGATAATATAGTTTTTGATTAGTAATAGCGAATTTTGCAATGACAATTAATGGATAATAGTAAATTTTTTAATGACGATTAATGGATAATAGAAAATTTTTTAATGACGATTAATGGATAATAGAAAATTTTTTAATGACGATTAATGGATAACAGTAGATTTTTTAATGAAGTTTAATGGAAATGTCATATTTGATTAGTCATTAATAGTTATTAGATAGTCATGAGTTCAAATCCCCCTATTTAAAAAATTTGATGTTATAAATAAACCCTACCCTCTATTTAGCAATTTTGATGTTATAAATACATCCTTAAGTTTGTAATAAAAAGAGTAAAAAAGAGTAAAAGATAAGATGTTGACAAGGTCGAACCTGGGTTGCAAGGATGGATCTCCTTGCTTCTACCAACAGACCAAAGCAGTTTTATGTTATCTTAGAGTGCACTCTTTTCTATATTTCCTATTTCTATTAGTTTCTTGAGATAGCTATGTATATATACATAATTTTTTCCGAAGTTAACGGGTGCACGTGCACCCGCCCCTGATTACAATATGTTTGGTCAGAAATTGAAATACAAAAGTATTTGTTTAAGATAAAAATGATTTAGTAAAGTTGTTCTCTCTCAATCTACTTTCTTTACCAACTTAAGAATTATCTTGATAAAAGAAAAGTGGTGTAACACACTTTGGCCAATAATCTTATTTATCTTTTTAATTTCTCATTTAATTGACAAATTTTCTGTTATTTATTTCTTATTATTGTACAAAAATGAATGTATCAATTACTATTCCTTCATTGATTCATGTTTTTTATATAAAAATTTAAGTATCTTTATTTTTCGTACTTTAATGACTTTTGATGATCATAACTCCTAAATTATATTAATAATCATGTTCATGATATCATTTGATATTCCTATTGTTGTCCTATAAATAGAGGCATTATAAACATATTTATAAAAAAAAATGATCAAATTTATATGTATAGTAAAGTTAAGATTATATATATAAAAAATAAAATAACTAGAAAAAGAATTTCCTTAACTCTCTTTTTCTTTTTGAGAAAAAACATTAAATTCCATCATTTAATTTTCTCAATAACAAATTTATGTTAAAAGTGTTAAAAAAGATCATATATAAAAAATAATTTTCTTCTTAACCACATAATTGGGGTGTAAATAAGGATAATAAGAGTCATATTTTTTTCTTTTTTTCTTTTTACCATAATAAATGTGAATATATGATTAATGTGTATTAAATTTATTATTATTGAAAGCAAATAAAAGTTTCTTTTATTTTTTCTACATTAAAGGAGTTATCCTTTGTAGAGTTGTTACTCCAATTTATTTATAATAATTACCACAATAATATTATAATAATAGAAATAATTATATTTTTGTTGTCAATTTTTTTTTTATTGTCCTATCTTCAACCTTGCATACATGTATTATTTTTAAAAAAATCATTTCTATGTCGCTCTTTGATAATCTCTATACAATTTGATTAGGTAAGTATCACACCAAGTCACTAAATGAAATCATGACTTATCTTTTATATCTCATTCTACGTTTAACTTTTTTATTTTTTATTGTAAAAATATAACCTCAACCGTAATGTTGCACTATCACAACTTAATTCTCTCTTATCGCAATGCCTCTACAAGAATGAGAGTTTAAATACAAAAAAAATAATATTAATGGATTTTATGAGACAAATTGCATTAGATGAGTGTCGATACAAACATCGAATATCGAAAAAAAAATATATATCTCTAGCTTTTGAATTTCGTGCATAACCATGTAAGAATATAATACAAGTATTCCTTTCTCACCATGATTTACCATAAATAGGAATTATCTAGATACAGGAAAAGTGGTGTAGCACATCTCTTTGGTCAATAATCTTATTTAACTTTTTATTTTCTCATTTTTTTGGACAAATTTTCTATTTATTTATTTCTTATTATTGTACAAAAATGAATCTATCAATTACTACTCCTTCACTGATTCATATTTTTTTATATTAAAATTTAAGTATCTTTATTGTACTCACCATGATTTACCACAAATGTATCTTTTTATTTATTTATTTTTATTATTGTGTCATTTATACAAAAAGAAAGTCACGTAATTTATATTCGAGTAAGTTTAATATTGTTGATTGAACCAATAATGTTTCTATAAGAATCATTGAATTTGTATGAAACTATAATAATTAGATTGTCAATTAACTGAAGCTTTTCATATCAACGTTCATATTTTCAATTTTTTTATTGGTATGAAAATTTATTTTTTGCAATTTTTCTGAATAAGAAATATCACAGTCATATTTTTATGTTTCTCTCTTTTATTTTATTATTTATTAAAATATTATCAAATAGTGAAATTAATTATTTAAAAATATATTTAAGTTTTTCTTATAACCGCACAAAGTGCGGACAAGTACACTAGTTTATATAGTACACACGTGTGAAACACATGCCCAAAATATAATGATATAAATTCCACAGAAAATTTATAGTAGAGATTTATTTCATATACATCATGTCTTGACTTTTAGGATGATATAAATTTCAAAAAAAATCTGCTGAAAATTTATTATATTCGATGTCCTCATTATTCAAAGTAAATTATTCGATGTCTCTCACAAGTTAATTGAAATCCAATGAATAGGAATAAGAAATCACACATTTGGGACCATTGAATAATCGGTGTTTGAAAAGTCTTGAGTGTCTTTATTTTCATAGAAATTTATATACATTAGTTAGACAACTTGACATATCATGTCTTTATTTTTCATTTCTTTTGTTTCACTCTGACTTAGTCAATCAATAGTTTTACACACCTTAATTAAGTAATTAGACATACGATTTCGTCTCATCAATTAAAATATTAAGATGAAATCAATATTTAGACGTATGATTTTATCTCGTAATTTCAAATCTTGACGGGTATATTTAGATTAAAAGTATAACGTATAATATAATTAAATGATTTCCTATAGTACATGGTAAATTTGACCCCTTTCCATAAAATTAATCGCCCCTCCATTGTTATTATTGATTGCACAAACCCTCTCAGCCTAATAATAACAAAGAAGAGACATTTAATCTGCAAGGCTATTATCTTTTTGTTATACCAGCAAACTGCAATAATTGTTAAGAGAAATGGCTTATGCTGCTCTTTCTTCACTTATGTATACATGAACCAACTCTTAAAACCTAATCAATCTTTTGTTTATCGAAGCTTTACACAACAACATCTTCAATCTCTCTATCAAAATCTTTCTGCTCTGCAAGATTTCCTTGACGATACTACAAAGGATATTGAAACTATTAAGGTATATGGTTCACTAGTATAGTATAATTATCTATTTCTTACTCATTTTTAATAATGATTAATTTATCAAGTTTCAATTTCAAGGTTATCGAGAAGAGGATCAAAAATGTTGTATACAAAGCAGAAGATAGAGTTGATTCAAGTCTAAGAAACATCATTTTAGCAGATTGCTCAGAGGATAGAGAAGGGGCTTGTAAATTCTTCGAGGAAGAATTGCTAAAAGTGGAAAAAGATGTTGATTCTCTTAGGAAAGAGGTGATGCTGATCGAGTTTAACAAGCATGAAACCAGATCTGCAGAACTAGCAACAACTACCTACTCACCAGAAAAAAGTACAATTGAGGAAAATACTATTGTTGGGATGGAGGATGACTTCAACATCATACTTGATCGCGTCACTGCCCAAACAGACGAGTTATCCTCCAATGCATAGCAATGGTATAACAAGTATAACTCGTACCTTTGTTTCAATGCAATTTTTGAATTACCCCTATTTTCCAGAAGGGATTTGTTCCATTGTTTCAGAGTTCAAGTTGCTTAAGGTGTTGGACGTATTATCAGTTTGGTGTGATTTCTCTTGTGTAATACCTGAGCTTGTACATTTGAGATATGTTTCTGCAAGAATTGAGGAAGCTGTTTCACTAGCCAAATTGAGAAATCTACAGACCATAATTCTTAAAAGTCGTCAAGAGACGGAGTTGGAGCAGCAAGTAGATATCTGGAGAATGTCAGAGATAAGACATGTGGATATTGATTCGCCACTATATATATATAACCCTCTTGAGGCAGAAAATGATAGTATTGGAGAGCAACCTTTGTTTCTCAATAACTTGCAATCACTTTGTCTCCGTAACTCTCCTTTTGTTGCGGAAATCATAAGAAGAACTCCCAATCTAAAAAAGCTAAAGATAACAGATATATCTGAGTGCCATGATATTTTTGATTCTCTAATTCTTCTAGAGGAGCTGGAGACGCTACTCGTAAAGCTGGAGAGCATTGACCTGAACATTTTCTCTCGAGATAAAATCAAGAAATTAAGTCGTAATATCAAGAAATTGATACTATCAGGTACTTATATACCATGGGAAGTTGTGAATTTGCTGGCTAATTTACCTAATCTTGAGGTGCTCAAGGGGGAGGGTGCATTTTCTGGAACAGATTGGAAACTAGATGAACATGTTGTGTTTCACAAATTAAAATATCTACAACTGAATGGGTGTTATGATCTGGAAAGGTGGGAAGCAGCTGGTAGTGATAATTTTCCGATGCTTGAGAAACTATGACTGCATTGGTTGTACGATCTGGAGGAGATTCCCGAGAGTATTGGAGATATAATGACACTAAAATTGATCAAAATAAAATTTTGCGGCTATGCTGTAGAGACAAGTGCAAAGAAAATTCAACAAGAGCAACAAAGCTTGGGAAATTATGAGCTTCAACTTCGAATCTACTCCTTATAAGGTATGTTAAAATTCCATCTTTGTTTCGTAAATTTAAATGTTTAATTGATACAAATTTAAAGATGTTTTAGATGTGTGGTTGAGGTCAAATTTGACTGTATGCACTAGCTAGTTTGATTGAGGAATAAGTTATTCTGAGATTAATAATTTTGTAAATTTAAATGCTCTACAGCTTTCTGCAAATAAATTTCACATAGGCATCGCGCGCCAAGGCACAAGATTTTGAGATATATGCTCCAAATGCAACATTTGAAGAGCCGCTTATGCTTGCAGAGGGGTATGCTTAACTTGTCTATCTAATAGTAGCCTTGCTTAGTACTAGAAAAATGCTGCACTTTAATTAGACAAGTGCCTTCAATTGATCATGCTGAATAAGAGCAAGAATTAAACATTTTTTACGTGCTTCGGCTGGAGAATTTCTCACTGCAATATGATAATAAAGAAAATAACAAAAAACAATTTAGTCTCCACCCCTTCACACCTAGTGATTGTGAAATTTGAAAATCAAGCACTTCTGTATTTCTGAATCAGAAGTAACTCAAGTTCGACCCTTTTTAGCCTTAACTGAATCTTACAAGATAAATCATCATCAACGTATAGGTGGGATTTAGTCCTTTAATAAGAGAAATGAGGCCTGAATTGGTTTTCAACAACATTCCTGTTATATTAGAAATGATCGGAGCAAAAAAAGAAACCAATTTCAGTTATAAACGACTCTGTCATGCTTTTTTTAGTATTTGTTCTTGGTTTTTTTTTCACTCCCATTATTTTCTTTTTTTCCAAACTGCTTTATAATGCTTTACACGTCTATCAGAAACAACCTCTTTTTTTTTTTTTTTCCAAACTGCTTTATAATGCTTTACACGTCTATCAGAAACAACCTCTTTACCTCCCAAGGTAGGGGTAAGGTCTATGTACACACTACTCTCTCGAGACCCTAGTTGTGGGATTACACTAAGTATGTTGTTGGTTGATTGAATTGAGAAGTTGTAAGTAAACATTCAGAGTAGTGCTTGCTTTCTGCTGTCTGTCTTTCACGCGTTTAGTAATTAGCTTGTTCCTTTCAATTCTACTTAATTCCATTTATTAACTTGTTAGACACTTTTGTAATAATCCTCTAGATTAGTAAGGCTGATTATGAATTTTAATGTTGATTGCAGGGTAAAGCAGATAAAACCGTCATTTCTCTTGGCGACATCCTAACGTTATTTTTCAGTTTGTGTAAATGTAAGAGGCAATCTGCAGTAACACTTTGTTTCTCCATAATGTACTTCTTTAAGTATGTTCAAATGTTGTACAGTTTCACATGTTCGATAAACTGAATCCTGAAGTCGCACAAATTCATCTTATATAATGTTTTGTGACTCATGACATAACTCTTTTTTGCAAAACGAATGAGGCTTGCTAAGCTGCACTTCCCCATTGCTACAACATGACTTGAACCCTCAACCAATATAATTGGTTAGAGGTGGAAGTGTTCCATCAACTAAGCAAGCCCCACTCGTCTTGCCAAATATATTCTATATGTATAATTTATTCCTGTTTTGCGAACAATGTTTGCAGCTGGGATAGGATACCTTTACGGAATAGGGAGACAGTGAAGCCACTTGTTGAGGTATCTCGTAGAGCTTCGATGCTCTTAACACATGCTCTAATGAGGTTTGGAAAATATCCCTCCATGTAAATTGCAGTGCACTGTTTTTAAGTGTTTCAATTAGTTTTTACCATATATGTTTGCTTGAAATATGTAATGATAATTATACAGTTGATCCATTTGGGCCTTCATAGACAATTTTCATCCTATTATTTAAGTTGTATTTAAATTTTAGCCAGTATTACTAAACTTGGGATAAAACTTGTGTGCTCCTCGGCTTCTTTTCTTCTATGCTAATGTCTGGACACGTGCGTGTCCAATGTGAATTTTTATTATGATTATAGATCTATAAAAATAGGTATGTAATGAGTATAAAATGTAATAATTACAAATAAATCTTTAAGAGTACGTTAAGAAATACCAAATAAGGGATGTATTTAAATATTTAAAATTAATTTCCTTTAAGCAACCAATTGCAAATTCTGAATCTTGGTTAGTAATTAACAAACATTCAATAAAGTCATAAATGGCTAGTTTGAGGTCAAATAGAGATACGACTATCAAAAATAATTAAAATAAAGAAGTCTAATAAAAAGAACACACACAAAAAGAAAAAAATACAACATACATATTCTTTAATCATAACAATATAGATGAAAAAAAAATATATAGAAACAACACATAATTTTTTGAGTTCTTGTGGACACC
The DNA here is from genome assembly GCA_035578085.1 of Solanum pinnatisectum. Classification (NCBI taxonomy): domain Eukaryota; kingdom Viridiplantae; phylum Streptophyta; class Magnoliopsida; order Solanales; family Solanaceae; genus Solanum; species Solanum pinnatisectum. The sequence goes on along the minus strand of CM069079.1, from coordinate 34,967,670 downwards.
TTCTCCCATAACTAATCAAACTTCAAGAGTCTTCTTCATCGAGTTAAACTAAAACATGAATCAAATAGTATAACAGTGATATAAATGTTTCAATACTTTAACTATGGATGAAAATTTCTCATTAGATGGTGTGCTTAAAAATTTTTTCTTGTTGAAAATTAACTTGAATTTTTGTTAAATATATGTTTCAGACCTAGTGGTACTGAAGTTTGTTTTCCCCTATGTGTATTTTTCAACCAAACCATTAAAAAGAACTTTTCAAAATTCAGATTAATTATCATTTTAATAATCCTTCTTAGGCTGATTAATAGTAGTGTAGACAGGCAGCATTGTGTCATCATTTGTCAACAAACCCATCAATTGTTTAATTAAAGATAATGATAAAAATTTAGTGCACTACACCTTGTTTCACAATTATAAAATACAAAAGAAATACCCCATTGAGCATCTCACATCTATAGTAGTATTAAATTAATTAAAGTGAAACAATTTGATTTTCGTGTTGTGTAATGTAAAGTGAACTGGACTGTGTGATCATTTGTCAATGGAAATTCATCATCTCATTATTATTATTATTAGGCGAAATGATTTGGGAGACCCTTGTACTTGGCTCCATTTGTCACCTAGACCCTTTTACTTGTCAATTGAACACTTAAAGTTATAAAAACACTATATTTTAAACCCCTCTGATTGTGTGTCTCCCAATCGCGCGCTGATGTGGATAACACCTCACTATCCACATCAAAAATATATTGTCACGTAATTTTTTTATTACAAAAAATATTTAAGGAAATCTCAAACTAATCTCCAAAATCCTTTCTTTCTTGATTTCTTGCCATTTTTCTTCTCTTCCCATATTTTTCATCTATTTTGCTACTAATTATTCATTTTTTTTCTTTCCTAATGAATATTTTACGTTGAAGAGAAATTAGAGATGAGCAAAGTTTTGTTATGTTTTTTATTATAAATTTTGCTATTTAATGATGGTGAAAAATAAAGTGATTAAAATGGAAGATGAGAGAAAGAAGAGAAGGAGACAAAAAATGGGTCACTATAGAAACTTCTTAAAAATATTCTCAATAAAATTGCCTTACATTTAGAAAGAATCTCAAACATATGTTTTTCAAAAATCCATCTAAAATCCGCATCTATTTCACAATTTAGAACCACTTTTTCCCCCTCTCTTTTACCCAAATCTAAATAAATATCTTTTTCCCAATCATTATAGAACTCTCAAATGATAAGTAGTATATGAGAAGAGAAAGAGGGAGAATTGTAGGTAAGAGTATTGGAGAGATTGAAGAAGAAGATATTGAAGAGAAAGAGGGAGAATTGTGTGTGTGGTGATGAGAAGGAAGTAGAAGAAACATACAACATATTGGAAATGAGGTTTTTTTTTAATTTTTTTTAATTGTTATATTTTTTTTTTAATTTTTTTTTTTTAAAAAAACTAAATAATTGTCTTCACTTGCTTTTAAACGCATGTAACCACTCTCTTGATCCGATTCAGCAAAAAAACACCACATAAGTTTAGTCAACGGTCAAAGGGGTTTAAAATAGTGTGTTTTAATAACTTTAAGTGTTCAGTTGACAAAGTCGTGAGTAGAAGGATTCAGGTGACAAACAGAGTCAAGTATAAGGGTCTTACAGGTCATTCCGCCTTATCATTAAACAATGACAAAGGTAAGTACACTATCTTTGTGTTCTCACTTATTGCTTGTCTAATCATACATTCTGATTGCTAAGAGTAAAGTTTTGTCACTCATGAGCAGTGGTGGTCTTTCTTGTCTCAGGTTGAGATAAAGTATTAGAAAATTCATATTTTCAATAGTTCAGATATAAATTTTAAAAAATTAAGATATTTTAAATATATTTTTGATATTAACTTTATAATTGATATATAGAAATTTATGATAATAGCAATGTAAAGGATCATTTGGTAGCTGTGTATTAAGAAAAATAATGTATTTATTAACTTTAAGTATTACTAATATCTTAGTTGACATACTTTTTCAATCTATGTATAACTAATACATAAAAATTCATGATATTAGTAATGCAAGACATTTTAGTACATGCATTATGATGGTTAAAAATACAACTGTTTCTCAAAACCTTTTATGTCATTTCATCAAGTAAATATCTCCAAAGGTACTCAACTCTGAAGAATTGTGTGACAAAGTCATTCAATTTTGTTTTGTATCAATAAAATCACCCAACTTGACTTTTCTCTTATAAAATCACTCAACCAAATTTATTACTTCTTCCGTGCACTTTTACTTGTCAAATATTTCTAATTTGATTTCTACTTTTACTTGTCATTTTTTGACAAATTAAGGAAGTACAATATTTTTTCTTTGAAAAATGTAGTGAGTAAATCTGTTTGGAAGTTGAGACTTTTATAAATTAATAGGGATAAAATGATAAAGTCATTATACTAATCATTATTTTTTCTAAATAAGTGTGCCAATTCAAAATTTGACAAGTAAAACTGTAAGGAGTATTTAAAAAATTCTAACATAATAAAATAAAATAATTTTTAATCATATGTACATAAGCCCAATAAATAAAACAAAATTATAAAAGAAACGCATATCTTACACCCAACCCGTGCCCCATACAAATCAAAATTGATCTTAGTTTAAAATCCAAAAGGCCAAAACATTACTACTCCCTCGGTCCAAAGATAGTTGTTCATTATTAACTTACATAGGGATTAAAGAGCAATAAATGATAGTGGTAATTTTACCATATTATTTTTATTAAATTTAAGTCATCTAAACATTGCAAAATAAAGAGTATTAAATAATAAGGATAAAATAGACACAACATGATAAATTATTTATTGATTTTATAAACTGAACAAGTATTATTGTACATCTCAAAATAGTATAATGGACAAGTAAAGATAGACAGAGGGAATATTATTATTGATTTATGTTTGTGTTGAGCTTTTGTCTGGTTATTAGGTTATTAAATGGGCATCCAATATGCCTCGTATTACAATAAAATAACAGATGTTATTAGGTTATTATATACTTCCTTAGTCTATTTTTAGTTATGATTTGACATGCTTATTAAGAAAATAATATTTGAAAAAATGATAGTTGGCAGAGTGAATTTATCGTTTACCTCATTATATTTTTTAAAGCTATTAACTCAGTGTTAATAAATTGAAGATATAATAGAAAAAAAAAAATTGTCCTTCCTTTATTTGTCAAAAATGAAACAAGTAAAAGGAGAAATCAAATTAAAAAATATTTAATAAGTAAATATAGCCGAAGGAAGTATCCACTATGCCTAAAGGGGATAATAATTTTTGGTTTGAACCTCATCGAAGTCGTGACAAAAAACTTATTGAGTCCCTTTTAAATTTTATTTTATGAGTTTGTATGTTTATATAATTATATGACATAAAAAATAATTTATGTTTCTCAAACTAATAAGTGCTAGTTTATGTATGAAACTCACATTCCCAATAGTTTAGGTATGAAATTAAAAAAAGAAAAAACAATTTCAATGTGTTTCTGACACTTGTCTTTTTTTTGTTCTTAAATTTTATGTCAAATCAAACTACTCATATATAATAGGACGAATGGAGTGTGTGTGTATATATATATATATATATATTCCTTTTCTAGCTTTGAAATCTACTTAATTATAAAAGGGAGGTAAACTAGCTCAAGCAGGTAGCCGGTGAACATGTTTGCTTCCCTGTTGAGGGTAGATGAGTCATTTGAGCTGATTCTTTTTGAGGAGCTTTCACAAATAGCCACTCAAAAATAGTCTAATTACTCTCCATAGCTATAATTTGATAATTACAATTCGTAGCTACATGTTATAGGGAGGAGAGAGGCGAGTGAGACTGGAAGATAGAGGAGAGAGGCGAGCGAGAGAGGGCAAAGAGTGGGAGAGAGGTGAATTGTATATGTATATCGGTTAGATAATTGTATATTATACATATGTATTTGTATAAATGGAAAGCGAGATTGGGAGAAGGAGGAGAGAGGCGAGCGAGATTGGGAGAGGGAGGAGAGAGGCAAGCGAGAGAGTGGGAGAGAGGTGAATTGTATATGTATATCGGTTAGATAATTGTATATTATACATATGCATTTGTATATATGGCAAGCGAGATTGGGAGAGGGAGGAGAGAGGCGAGCGAGAGAGTGGGAGAGAGGTGATTTGTATATGTATATCGGTTAGATAATTGTATATTATACCTATGTATTTGTATATTCTGGTGAATTATACATATACAAACGTGACTAATTATACAAGTTCGAAGTCAGCCCACGTAAGTAATGTATAATATTAGTCGCGAGTGATAATTATAACAAACTATAGCTATGATGAGTAATTAAGTAGTATAAGTTTGCTTAAACGCGTAATTTTCACTTTTTTTTCTCATTGTGTGTCCGTATTTGTCTTCGTGATTTTTCTTGTATTTTTTTTGCTCCATTTGTGATGTCCAAACTGATCATTTCACTCCATGACTTTGAGTTACTTTATGTTTTATGTAATCTATCTGTGGTTAGAACTCAGCCTGTGTGAGTGTACTTACTTTCCCAGTCCCAAGCATGTATAAAGAAGGTGTGGTAGGCTAAGTTTCTCAGACTCTTCATTTTCAGTGATGTATTCATGTTGATACGACGTGGGTGTGGAATCCGTAACCGATTTAATCAACCGATTTTGGGTACTTTGACCAAATTTGACGGAGAGATATAATTATCTCATAATTCAGGTTTTATAACTCTACTTTAGATATTTGAATTATTTTTTTTAGCAGAATCCCCTCACCCGTATCCCTGAATTTTAAAATTTAAATCATGAAGAATCCAACTTCTAGATCCACAACCGTATTGGACACCCACTCCAGAGTCTGAACAACTTAAGTGGTAGGCTAACAGCCCGTATAAAGCTTGCTAACAAGAAGACTCCTCATAATACAAATGAAGAACTGGGTTTGATATAACTGACCCCAACCTATTTGTTCTTTATTTGAATATCATATTTCTAAAAATGTATTTAACAAGGGTAATACTACTATATATTACAGGTAACTAATGTTTCTCAAATAGATAGAAATGTATTGGCTAAACACCAAAACACTAGAACCAGGGGCGGACCCACATGCACTGTGAGGGTGCACGTGCATCCGATAACTTTTTTAAAAAATAATCGTATATATGTATAGATAGTTGATAAAGGATTATATATTTAATTGTGCACCCTTATAACTAAAAGTTGTCTGGGTGTATTGGTCGAAGTAGCCCACTTGCAGCGTGATTGCATGCTAGTTCGATTCCCACGGAAGTTAACATTTTTTTAACTTTAAAATCAGCTTTTCTTTAGAGTTAAACCTTTTTAAAAATTGCTTTTATTAAAATTCATTTTCGACACCTCATCTGACCCCACCCCCTTTCTTAACTAAAAATAAATAAAAGCCCTAGTACAATTCCAAACAAAATATAAGATGGCTAGAAAATCTACAACATGCACAATTCTAAACAAAATATAACACTGCTAGAAAATCTACAACTTACAAGTATTCTTCACTACATAATTAAAGGCCTACTCCTATTATCTCTGCATAAATTGGTAAGATCTTCTTTTCAAGCGTTTTTTTTTTTTTTTTTGTAAAACTTTGTTGTTGATTTTTGTGATTTGAGATGGATAGACTTATGTAAAGAGAAATGCAGGTGATTTCTTTTCACGAAAACTAGTTCAAGACTTGGAATCATAGTTTGGAACGATTCAATTTACATGTTGGTGAAGTAAATAGCGTCCACAATAGGTGTTTCAACAAGATGCTAGATTTTGAGAATCAATCTCAATCCATTCAAGTTGCTTTTAACAAGCAATCTGAGAAAACAAGAAGTGAGCATCGAATTCGTTTAGAGGCTTCTACTAATGTGGCAAGGTTCCTCTTGAAATTTGAATTGTCTTTTCGAGGTCATGATGAAAGTGAGTTTTCAAAAATAAAGGTCTTTTTTTAGGTTTTTTGGATTGACTTGAAAAAATGTTTCCGGATATGAATAATGTTATTTTATAACATGCTCCGAAAAATACTATGATGACTTCTCCAAAAAATATTAACGTTACCCTTGTGCCACTCCTAGCCTTACCCTTGAGTCACTCTTAGTAGTGCCCCCTATCTTCAAATTTTGGGTTCGCCTCAGACTAGAACACGAAATACTTGGCACTTCCATACGTGGTATGAGGTTTCTCTACATCAGTGTGTAAACTATGAGATTATATTGTAAAAGTTACCGATTACCATATGGTTATTTTTATTTAATGCACAGAAACTACATTTTCAATGAACAGTAAAATGTAGAGCTTCTTTAATTTCCTCTTATAGTTAAAGTATTTAACGTGACAAGTTTGTATAGCATAATATCATTCTTACTCCATCATATACACATTTATGCACTACATTAAAATTGATCATTAGTGGCAATTAATTCTTAATTACTGCTAAATATGTATTTTTAGCAGCAATTAGTACTCTTTGTATATGTCCCTAAAATATTTAGCGACATTGGTTCTAATGACACTTAACTAATGCCGGTAAAGACTTTAGCAATCTTTATTAATATCAATATATATTGCCGCTAAAAGTTGTTTTTGTTGTAGTGATGTCTTATTGAAAATAATGTTTTCCTTTTTTTTCTTTTCACACATGTATTTGTACTAGTCCCTGGGCACGTGTATCCCATGTAATGTTATTTTAGATTTATTAAAACGATTAAAATTCTATGAAAACATGCTTGTAATGAGCAATATAATACAATATTTACAAATAAATCATTAGAAGTGTGCCAAGAAAACACCAAATAAGGGGATGTTTAAAAGTAATTCCTTATAAGCAACCAACTGTAAATCTGAACATTGGTTAGTAGTAGCAAACTTCCAATAAAGTCACAAATAATTAATTTGAGCCTGATAAAAATACATAAATTCGTAGAAAATTAAATTAAATAAGTCTAATAGGGTGAAGACACACAAAAAATAATCTGGGAAAAAAATATACAATAGACACATCCTTCTTAAGGCTTTAATTATAACAATATAGATGAAAAAGAAACATAGAATTACTACATAATTTTCGGAGTTCTTGTCTATACCCTGTCTCATAACTAATCAAAATACAAGAGTCTTCTTCATCGAGTCAAACAAAAACATAAATCAAATAGTATAATAATGATATAAACGCTTCACTACTTTAACTATAGAAAGAAATTAATAAATTTGGATCGGAGTCTCATGAAACCAAATAAAAATGGTGGAATGTCAAAAAATATCTTAAATCTCTAAATTGATATTTAGAGGTTATGAATTTGAAAAGTATGAGAGTTATGGATTTAAGAGTAGCAATTGAATAGGTATTTAGATATGGTTTATGATAGTGAATATTTAAAGCAAATAAAAAAAATGAAGAAGAGTAAGACCTTATTTGTTTGCACTTAATGAGAGTCTAATCTTAATCATTCAAATTCAGCCCATTAAATGTGTTTGATTTTTAGGTCTGAATCTTAATCATTAAGATTCATTTCATTAAGTTCATTAGTTTAATTTTTTTTAAAAAACCTCTTAATGGGTCTTAATGAGTCTGAATGAATCATATCTATAACAGAGTCTTAATACCATTCAGACTCTATTAAAATAATAAGCGTTCTTTCATAAACAAATTCTCTTCTTCCTTGCTTCTCTTCTGGACAAGTTTCAAGTTTCTTCCTCTCCTTTTCCAACCAAATACCATTTTTTTTCTTTTGAATAAGTAAGTTTTCATAATCTTTTACAAGTATTTATCTAATATTTAATTAATATATACAATATTCTTGGGTGAATTGATATTTATGAAGAACTCTTCTTGTCACAATTCATTTGTTGTCAAAACTTCTTTGGAATAAGTTATCATTGTTTCTTGAGAAAAAAATGTTTGAGAAAACAAATAAATCATCTTTTTTCTGGGGCGGGTTATAATTTTATTCTTGAAACAATTTTTTCGAAGAAGTATTCTTGGTTTGGATTATAACTTTTATTGATGAAGTGTTTAATTCCTAATATTTTTTTAAAAAATATTATGCACATTCAGATATTGAAAACAAACATTCTTAATGATTTAGTGTTCAGACCTAGAAACTACATCTTAATATTCAGACAAGCATTCAGATTCTGGCATCTTAATTTTAATGCTAATCTTATTATTTAGGTGTGCATTCAGATTCAGACCTCTTAATCTTAATGAAAACAAATGAGGCCAAGATTAGTGCAAATAATATTTAAGTAAAAGATATTATAATGTTATTAATAGTGAATAAAACATAATTGCATCACTGACTTCAAATAATTTTTTAATTTTCCCAATGCATTAACGTACAAATTACTTCAGTGAATTCAATTTGGAATATACAAAGAAAACGTTTTCATGAGGTTAAATAGTATTCCCTCCGTTTCAATTTATATGATACATTTTAGATTTTGAGATTCAAACAAGTCTATTTTTAACTGTAAATTTTTGATATATTTTTCTAATATTTTGGACTATCAATTATTGTGACTTATAGTACTTTTTACGTAGTTTACAAATATATAAATTTCATTTTTAAAAAAGTTGATGATTTCATGCGCAAGTTATCGATCAAACTTAAATTGTTTGACTCTCAAAAAAACAAAATGTGTCACATAAATTGGGTGAGAGAGTACTACATTAAGTTATTCAAATTAAAAATTAAGAGAAGCGGAAAAGAGTTAACTATAATATTTTTTCAGACATACGTATTCATGTGCCAAATAAAAAATTGATGATTTCATGCCAAATGATAATATAATATGATTTAATATTTAATTAATTAAATGATTTATAATTTTATGATTTAGTGTGAGGGCAAAATAATAATCCAACTTTATACTTTGGAGCTTTCCACTTTTAGTAATACTAGTTTCTGGACACGTGCAACACACGCGTGTCTCATGCAATATGTTATAAATTCGTTAGGATGATTAAAATTTAATGAAAATATGCGTGTAATGAGTACTAAAATGCAACTTTCTCAAATAAATGCTATGATAATAATTTATAGAAAGTTAAATTAATTAAAGAAGACTAATAGAGAAATATAAAAAAAATAAACATAGAAGAAAAAAATAACATACGCATCCTTCTGAAGACTTTAAGCATAACATTATATAAATGAAAAAAGAAATACAAAATTGGTACATAATTTTCCAAGTTTTTGTAGACACCTTTTCTCATATCCAATCAAAATTCAAAGTCTTCTCCATCGAGTCAAACTAAAGCATGAATCAAATAGAAAAATCACTTTATTTTTGTAAAGTGATATATAATCAGGCTAAGGTAGATATATCATATACTTTAGATGTTGACGGCTTCACTACTTTAACTATAAAATGAAAATGATAATTTTGGATGTGAGTTTCATGAAACAAAAAAGATGAATTTTTATAGATAAAAATAGAGGAATATCAAAAGACATCTTAAAATTTTAATTAAATACTATTTGAAGGTTTCAAAGGGCTAAATTAGATAAAAGAGAACAACTTTAAGAATATTAAATATACACAATGAACCTCCCTTAAAATCTGGAAGAGTAAACAATCCTTCTTTGAACACATGAACTCTCCATTTACTCATTGTAATAATTGATTATCACTAATATTTAAACGTGTAATTAACTAAATATTTATAATGTTTTAATCTAGTGTAGGGGCAAAATGGTATTTCAACTTTTTTTCTTCTCACTTTTAATATATATATGATCAATATAACATTTAATTTTTTAAAACAAACTTTACTAATTTCCATGATGTCAGATTGAAAGAAGATGTGGAAACGAACTAAAAGTATAGGAATTTGTAAAGTACAACTTTTGAAGTTATAAAGACTTCACATAAATGACATATTAAGTTGTTTAAAAATTCAAGCAATGTTATTAATTCCAAGAAATTTAATTGATATATTTATATATTAATGTTATATGATTAATTTAATCCTTAAATTCATTGAATCCCAAAATAAATATTAAATAAAAAAAATATTTTAAATAATTTTAAGAAAATAAATTAATAGTAAAGAGTATTTTCATAATTCAACTTTTGACTTAGATTCTTCCGACTTTTAGTATAAATATGATATATGATGATAATCAAAGTCAAATTTATTTGGTCTTTATTAGAAATCCATACATTAGAAACGTTTAATGAAATCCATACATTAGAAACGTTTCTCCAAATTAGTGTTGAAGAAGAAGGAAGCTGATGATTGGAACATGTCAAAGGAACAGGTCCAACGAACTGACTGACATGTTGAAGAAGAAGAAAGCTAACGATTGGAACATGTAGAAGGAACAGGTCCAACGAAGCTGACTGATGTGTTTACAACACACATGTTTACAACACTGTTGCAGAGTTAGAGTCACACTAGGATTAGACTACTTATATCGATTAGGATTATATTACGACTAGGATTAGATTACTATTAGGATTGTAGTACAACTAGGTTCAGTCGTGTTTTTATTTGTATGCTTTATTGTTGTTATGCCTTTGTATGTGCCTTCTGGGATTATAGGGGTCTAGTTAGGTTTAGATAGATTTATCACTTTCATTATTTACTATAGTAGCTTTACTTTGATGCATATCTAGTTATGACTTTACTTTTGCCATGTTACCTTGTTATACTCGCTTGTTATTGCAATCGCAAGCTCGATCGGCCTATAATGTATATTGAGTACCTGTTGTTTTGGTACTCATACTGCACTTAACATCTGTTTCCTTGGTACTCATGTTGCTGTTGCTAATATTCTTAAGATTGAGGGTGAGTGTATTGGATTTCATGGTTGACTCATCTCCTTTTGTACAATTTTGGGCTAGTCTTTTATATTTTCAAGATAGCTTGTATATTTTGGCATTCTCTAGTTTGTACTCGCCTTTTTAGTAGCTTTGCAGTAGCATCCATAAGGTTTTGGGTTGGATCTCGTATTTTTCCTTATCCAAAAGGTGTGTGTGTCTATATATATAAATATATATATATATATATTATTCCTTATCTCATTTCAGTGATCTTCAGCCATTCAAATACAAATTCCACCATTAAAAGACTTTTGGAGCTCATTTTTTAGAGGGGATCGATGTGAATTGCTGGGATTTGTTCATAAATTGCTTTGGAGCACGTTAGGAGTCGATAATGTTCTGTCATTCTAGTTAGTTTCGGTCAATTCCTCCTTTAATTTAGTTTTCTTGAACCTTAACTTTGTGGGACTGATTTGGATGGTTTCCTAACTCCAATCGTGGTCAAATTTTGAGCACGAGTTCCTTGAGCTATTAGTGACCTAGTGACGAGTTCAATTTTTCAATTTGGTTATCGGTCCAGTTGACCCATTTTTTTTACCCAATTTTGGGCACGAATTATATTGTAGGAATATGGGTATCATTCTTTTCGTGGTAATGTATAGTTTATGGTGTTGATAGTATCATAGCACTTGGAGGGCGTGAAGAAAAGTCAAGGAGCTCCTGGACGATTCAAGGTTGCAGTTTGACTTCCTAGTGGGCTTTGGTATACTTTCTTTTAGATTGTGCTCTATGAGATAATGCTTAGTATATATTGCATGTGAGTTAGGTATGTACGGGACAAATTTAGGATTACTTCCTTATTCCTATTTTCTTCATTCTCAACAGAACCTCATGCTAGTATTTGGTTGCGGAATTCTTAGCTTAGCTTAGTAGTTTCTTGCATATGGCTTAGTTTGATATTGATAGCCTGGAGTTTATAATTAAGTGCCTTGGAATGAGTTTTAATGATCCTTTAGTTAATATAGTTGCTCCTTGTAGTAATATATATGGCTTGGTACACTCGTTTAGTGCATAGACCTTAAGTTTGCTTTGATATTATAGGAATTCCCTCTAAATAGACCTGTAGACTTGGCATTGATCCCGATCTCATAATAGAATTTAAAACCTTAGTTTCTTATTATATTCGTAGGTTTAGATTCTTGATTTACTCCTTCAATTGTGTGGTTCTTCATAATTTTCTCCTTTTGTCTAAGTAATGGTGATCATGTGATATTGCCTTGTGATATATGGTATAATATTGGCCCAAAGCCTTGATCAGGGACCAGATGGATTCCATATTAGTTTTGTATATGTTGTGAGCGATGTGGTTCTAGTTATGTACTATTAGGTTATTAGATGCTATCGTTTGGATGTTGCATTGCATTGGAACTCCTTTTCACATGTTTTGTAGTACAGTCCCAACAAATGCATTGATTTTACCATTACTTTCTAGAGAGTAAGGTTTTGCCCTTTTTACTCTTAAAATTGTTTTTAATGGGAGTCATACTACTTTTTACGATTGATAAATTGACTTTTGGGATAAAAGAGGCATCGAGCATGTGCTCACTTCTTACTTGATCGGTCCGACCCTTTCTATACTGATTTGGTTTTGTATATATCTCTAGGACTATGACTGAGCATATCCAAGAGGATCAATTGTGAAATTCTTGGATCTGGACCACGTAGGTATATATGGGTCCCTCCATCCGTGTAACCCACTAAACAAAAGGAGGGGTGTCTACATGGTCCTACCTGACATGCCTAGGGTAGGAGGTAGGTATATATACTTGGTTACGTGGCACTTGGCATCGTGGTATTATCGATTTCCATTGCATACTTGCATTCATATGCTTCTCTTATCACCATTATAATTGATTTTTGTTGCATCCATCTGTATTTTGGGGACCTTTCAAACTTATGAGGGTCCGGTTAGGTTATTGTTTGATTACAATTATGTATCTTGTGTCAGTTTGATAGTTGGTTATATGATTGGCTTAGATTTGCCTCTATATCGGTTCTTCCGGATTTGGTTGGATTGGATTTGCCTTTTGGTTTTTATGATGAGTAGTGATGGTTACCGTTGTTGTCTTTCATAGTAGGATCTTATTGTGATTAGGTTGTTGGGCTAGCCCCTCCAGGTACGTTGTTTTGCTTTAGTTACCTGCTTCTTTTATCCTATTCCTTTGTCTCTAATAACTTTTATTGCACGTTCTCTTTTCTTTAGCTACTTGTAATCTATATTACTTCTCTACCTGTTAATTATGCTTCATTTATCTTTGAAGCTCAGTCAACCTATGTCTACTAAGTACGACTAGTTGGTACTCATACTACACTTTTGCACCTGACATATTATAGTATGAATTCTTGATGTTGACGTGTGCCTCATGAATAGCAACTCTGGATCGAAGACGTGGTTGAGATCCTAGTATTTGGGCTGCCCTTCTCCTTCTGTTTTTGGCTGAACTAGTCTTTATTTATATTTGGAGATGATTTTGTATATTTGTATATATTTTGTACTCCTATTTTGATTGGTAGCTGGAATATCGACTGATACCAGGTCTTTGGGATTTATTATATTTATTTAATTCTCTCTCTTTCTTTTATTTAGATAATTATCCTTTATCTTCCACATTCTTATCTTATGTGTTATAGCCCACTGCTTCTGGTCCTAGGCTATGGGTTCGTCTTATCTACTTGTGGGACGCAATAGGTGCCATTATGACTTGAGATTTTAGGTCGTGACATAAAGTTTACAAAATCTTGTGATTTAGATATTGAATTCTAAGTGCAACCATTTTTAAGCAACACATTTCATTAAATTGATTAGGGAGATACAAATCTAAAAAAATTAATAATTAACAAAGATAAATGACTTTATGTCACAAAAAATGCAAAAAAAATTACTTTTATGTGATAAAGTTAAAGTTAGATGACTTTTATATGATACAATTTATTTTAAAAAGTAGATTAGTGTGATGATAATCGCTAAATTTCATTGACGATTGTGGAACAAAAAATAGAAAAGTGACTTTTGTGTGACAACCTTAAAATTAAATGACTATGATTGAAATTACTCATAAAATATACAATAACTCAAAATTTCTTTGAATAATCTAATCTTAAAATTTAAGATTTAACTAACTTTGACTTATAGAATAAAATATCAAAAATAACATTTACGCTAACATTTGTTTTCCCTATATATATATATCGTCTAGTAGAGCCATATTCGTTTTAAACAACATATTTTTCAATTACATCATATTCTTAAAGCTTCTTCTGCCTAGTTTAACATCATGAAAAAAGTGAAATTTTTACATGTTAGTAAAGATGAAGAAGACAATTTTCATAAAATGATGACCATGAATTTAGGAATTGAATCATCCAAAAAGGTTATGTCATTTTGAATGTTCATGGAGTTCTATAGTTCTAACAAAGTTTACAATCAAATTTCTATTTGTGTTGAGTTTTTTAAAAAAAACCTTTATCTTGAAACTGAGATAACTTTTAAGATATGGCATTTTTAAGATTCTTCATCTTTTGTTTGAATGCTAGGTAGGGGATTTCTCCAAAAGCACATTCTAGTATTGAATCACCAATCCTTAAAAGTCACGTTGGGTCCAGAAATTCAAAAATCTAAGAAATTTGATTAAGTTGAAAGATTATTGTCCAAGAGAAATGATCAAAGGGGCATGATTTAAACCTTTTTTAGATAGGTGCTCAACTTCGATTTTAGGAAAGATATTCTGATACTGGATATTAAAAACCACTTTGTCCAACCTTTTTAAAAATACAATCCTTTGTAGCTCTATCATTCCACCAAGTGTACACAAAGCCCACATGAACTTATGCATAAGGGAAAATCTTCACATTTTTTTGTTTAAAATCTCCTCTAATAATACAAGGTGATTCAATATTACTGGCCAGGAAATATAGTTGTCCCATAGTTCTTGCCTTATTCTTTCATCACATTTAGCATATACAAAATTTATAACGAAATCTTTGCCAGAGCGTTGATGACACAACTTTAGAGGTATCAGTTGTTTTGTGTTTTTCAAGATTTCCCATTGTATACTAGTATTCAAGAATACCCAAAATTTTCCATTAGTATTAGCAATTGTTCTTTTCATTCTTAGACTTTTTTATACTTCTAAAGATGTTTGTAGTTCTGAAATGGTTCGATCATAACTATAATAGATCACTTACATTACTTTTGTAGGCTAATGAGTTTTTGAAATGCCTATTGGGTTCTAACAGACCTAATATTTCAAATTAGTGCCTTCATCATTATTTAGACTTTGATATCAATTTCCTCTTTGGATGTCATCCTCTTGACTTGTATAATCAACTTCTCAATTTGTTGTCTTCTTTGTACTTCTGGTAAGTGCTCTTCGGGAGATGTATGCTTCTCAAATTAGCTTGGGAAATTCTCAAGAATGATTTCTTCATTTTTATCATCTTTTATTATATACATTGCTTCCGTTACCTTATGAGTTAATTTATATATTAAGATCTCCTTTTGGGCGTATGTTGAGACACATGTAATGCCATTGTTTCCTTTTTCTCTATGAGACCATCATTACTTGATAGCATCATTCGTTGTTTTTGATAGGCTTGATTCGGGTGGTCTTGTGATTTTGATTTTCTATTCAAGGTTGTTGCTTCCGTCTCCCTATCTTGAACTTGGTCCATGCCCTTATGGTGTTCTATGATATAAGTCTTTTGGTCAATTTTTTTTCTTATGTTACCAATTATTCTACTTGATTGTTCATCTAATTTCTACGTCTGTTGTATTGTGATTTTCTCCAAAGCTAATATAGACGGATTTATCCAAAGGGTCTTCTAGTTTTCTACTCTATCACCCCACTTTGAACTAGACACTTCTCATTTTTCCTTAGTCATAAGTTCCTTCAATAGATTCCTTGTTGGATTCATCCAAATAGTCTTCTAGTTATTCTATTCTATCAGCCCATTCTGAACTAAACACTTCCCCCTTTTTCCTTAGCCATAAGTTCATAATTTGTTTAGCTTTAAGGTATCTCAGTTTTAGCATAAAGGTTTTTTTAAAAAAATTCAACACAAGTTGAAATTTCATTACAAAATTTTATTGAAATTATAGGGCTCCAAGAACATCCAAAAAGACATTACCTTTTTGAATGGATCAATTCCTAAATCCATGGTCACAATTTTAATAAAAATGTCTTCTTCAGTTTTACTAACATGTAAAAAATTCACTTTTCCTATGATGTTAAACTAGGAAAAGAAGATTTAGGAATATGATAGAATCGAAAAATGTGTTGCTTAAAAAAAGAATGTGGCTCTACTAGATGATATACAGAGGGAAAACAAATGTAAACATAAATGCTATTTTTGATTTTTATTCTATGAGTTAAAGTTAATTAAAGCTTAAATTTTAAGGTAAGATTATTTCAGGAAATTCTGAATTTATGTAATTTTTATTGAGTATTTTACATAGTCAGTCATTCATTCAATTTTGTGTTTATCACACAATGTCACTTTTCTATATTTTGTTACACAAACATCATTTAACTTCAGTGATTATCACACAAAAATCATTTTCAAAATTTTTATATCACGTAAAATTCATCTATCTTTACTTAATCATATTTAATTAGTTATTTATTTTTTTGTATTTTTGTCACATAAAGTCATTTAATTTAGTTCATTACTAATTTTTAGATATATATTTTTTTCACTAATTTAACTAGGTGTGTTGCCCAATAATGGTTGTACTTGACATTCAATTTCTAAATCACAATATATTTGTAAATATTATGTAGCTCCTTTTTCTTTCTTTAACTGAAAAGGGGAACAAACCAATAGCTACACATTGCCTCTTGATTTTACAAGAATATCTAATTGTAATGAACTTAACAACTTATTTCAACTTTCAATAAAATTAATAATTAAAAACTATTAACATAATTTAAATAATTCATTAATTAATATTTTTTAAATTTTGTGAAACATGCAATATGAAAATTGTAATATCAAAATAAAGACATGCATATGAATAAACTCAACAAGTAAATATATATGGTCAAGCTCATGACTTCTTTCATTTTACAAGGAGTATAAAGCATGGAGATTCTTTATCCCAAGCTCTATTTATTCTTACGGCTGAAGTTCTGTCTAGGGACCTAAATGTTGTTTTTGAGGATGATCTATATATAGGGCATGACTTATCAAAGTAGACTACTAATATTAATAATTTTGCTTATGAAGATATTCTTACTTTATCTAACAAGGATTCGTTGAAGAAAATCATGGGCATTTTACAGAAATATAAAGATCAATCGGGTACCAAGTTTATCATGTCCCAAACCTACACTCTGGATGTGGCTGACACTTAGAAACCATTGTGGTCCCAAGCCAACATTTGGTCTGGTTGACTACTGAACGAAAGACTGAACATACATATGGAAGCCTTATAAAATGAACATTCAAATCATTTAAAGAAATCTTATGTGAAAGTCTGAAATAAATCTAAAGATCAATAATAATAATAATAATAATAATAATAATAATAATAACAATAACAATAACAATAATAATAATAATAATAATAATAATAATAATAATAATAATAATAATAATAATAACAATAACAATAACAATAATAATAATAATAATAATAATAACAATAATAATAATAATAATAATAATAATAACAATAATAATAATAATAATAATAATAACAATAATAATAATAATAATAATAATAATAATAATAATAATAATAAAAATAATAATAATAATAATAATAATAATAATAATAATAACAATAACAATAACAATAACAATAACAATAACAATAATAACAATAATAACAATAATAACAATAATAATAACAATAATAACAATAATAACAAGAACAATAACAACAACAACAACAACAACAACAACAACAACAACAACAACAACAACAACAACAACAACAACAACAACAACAACAACAACAACAACAACAACAACAACAACAACAATAATAATAATGACGATGACGACGATAACGATGACAATGACAATGATGACGATGAAGATGACGACAACAATAATGATGACGATGACGATGATAATGAAGACAATGACGATGATTATGATGATGATGACGATGACAATGATGATGACGATGATGTTGATAATAATAATAATAATAATAAATAATAATAATAATAATATTTAAAACTTCTGAATATTAATGACTGAACCAATCACTAACTTTTTTTTATCTATGAAGCCTCTACTAACTGAAGATAGGTGTCGAGACAAGACTCACGACTGTTTGACTATTCCACTAACACTGCCTAAAAATCAAATAAGGTGAACTAACTAAATTGGATCCCTTTAGAAGCGGAGAGGTCTCACCAACTGTTGAAGGAAAGAAATCTTATTGAATGTATGCTATCATGAGTACCTGGTACTGCATCATAAATGATGCAACGCCAAATGGCGTCAGTACATGAAATATATAGTATGTAGTAAGACTGAATGAAATAAACAACTGAACTGGATAAATGAACTAAAAAGAAATTGAAGTAACCTGATTGAAAATAAAGCATGAACATGAAATGAAATCATTAAAGCTTTATGGTGATATATGCAATAAAGGTAAAACACTAAAATAATATACTTTATTTTTCTTGGGGAGTTTCTTATACTGACAATTATCACTATGAGCCTCGTGATGATATAACGTCTAGCCCTCGTTGCTAGAATCATCCTATACCTCGCCGGAGTATAGTATAACAAAAATTAACTTATGAATTCATCTAAAAAGCCCTCAACGAGGCTGGGTGAGGAGTCTTCCGAACCAACAACACAATCATATCTATGTTGGTGGCGTAATTTATGGGGTTTGAGTGATCCTTACTCTTATCTAAACCACTGCTCAATACTACTCCTAAAACATGCAATAATGCTCATATTGTAAAGTGTCCCACTTTAGGTAAAACCTGGAAATTGAATACTTTAAGTTTATGCTCAATAATTATTCTTTAAAATTGAACTGAACTGAACTTAAATGAACTTGACTATGCTTTTCTGAAAATCTTGTTTTGATCAAAATTTCTAAAGGTTATTACCTCAAACATGGATACCTTTTTTAAGGTAATAACATTCAGAAATTTTGATCAAAACAAGATTTTCAGAAAAGCATAGCCAAGTTCATTGAAGTTCGGTACAGTTCAGTTTTAAAAGAAGTATTATTAAGCATAGACTCAAAGTATTAGATTTTTAGTTTTCCCCTGAAGTGGGATATTTGTACAGTGTGAGAATTATTGCATGTTTTGAGAGTAGCATTGAGAATCAATTTAGATAAGAGTTAAGACAACTCAAATCCCATTAATTGTACCACTAGTATAGATAGGATCGTGCCATTGTTTGAACGACTCCTCACCCAGTCTCGTTGAGGGATTTTTATATGGATTCATAAGTTAAATTTTGTTGGCTTATACTTCGGTGAGGTATAGGATGACTCTGGGACTATGAGTTAGATGTAGTATCATCACGAGGCTCATAATGATGGTTGTCAATTAGAGAAACTCCCCAAAAAAATTAAAGTAAATTATTTTAGTGTTTTTCTATTCTTGAATATATCATTGTAAAATATTAGTAATTTTATTTCAAGTTCATGCTTTACTTTTAGTCAGATTACTTCAGTTTCTTTTCAGTTAATTTATTTCATTTAGTCTTATTACATACAGTACATTCCTGAATGTACTGATGGCACTGCATCATTTTATGATGCAGTATCAGGTACTCACAATAGTAGAGGTTTACTAAGATCTCTTTTCATCAGTAGCTGGTGATACCTCCTAACCTTCGGAGGGCTACATTTTAGTTAGTTCAGTTTATTTGAATTTTAGTCAGTGTTAGTAGAATAGTCAAGTAGTCGCGAGTCTTGTTTCACCACCTATCTTCAGTTCGTAGAGGCTTCTTAGATAAATAAAGTTAGTGAGTCATTCCAGTCTTTAGTATTCAGAAGTTTTAAACATTATGATTATCATTATTTATATTCATATTTATTTCATACTTTTGCATAAGATCTCTTTAAATAATTTTGAATGTTCATTTTATAAGGCTTCTACATATATGTTTAGTCTTTCTCTCAGTAGCCAGTTAGGCCAAGGATTTTTTTGGGACCAACAATGGCTTACAAATGCTGGCCACGTCTAGAGTGTAGGATCTAGGCATGTCAAACTTGGTGAATATGGAGAAGAGTGCCTTTTACTTACACCCAAGTGTATTACTATAGATAGACAGTTGATGGAACAATTTACATGTATTAATAGAGGACAATTTCCTTTAACCTATTTAGGATGCCCTATATCTATGCTAGAAATGGGAAGGAACACTAGGTTGATCTAATTAAAAGGTTAAAATCAAAGCTTCAAGCTTGGAAAAGAAACATACTTTCTTATGGAGGGAAAGAAGTTTTAATTACAAGTGTTATACAGAGTGTCCCCGTTCATGCTTTATCAGCCATTGTTCCCCTTAATTGTGTTATCAAGGAATTTCATAGAAGTTTTGCTAAATGTTTTGGAGTAACAAAGTTAGAGGAAAAAGTAAACATTGGGCTACTTAAGACAAAGTTTGTTAACCTAAGCAAGAAGGAGGATTAGGTTTCACTTCCATGTTTGAGGTGTCACAAGCCATGTATGCTAAACTCTGGTGGAGGTTCAGAACTGAAAATACCATTTGGCCTAATTTTATGTGGAACAAATACTATAAGAAATAAATAACTTCTCGTGTTCATTCAAAATGGGATTCACAACCATGGAAGTATATGCTTCAAAATAGGGAGAAAATTGAGCAGTTCTTATGGTGGGAACCTAAAGGGTGTGCTTCTTCTATATGTTTAGATAATTGGACTGAGTTGGTTCATTATTTAATAAGTCATCAGAGATACTTACTTGACATGCTCTTACAAATGAAGTTATTTTAATTGACAATGGGTGGGATTATGATTTAATGTGGAATTAGTTTTTGTGTAACATTGTTGAACATGCACAATCACTTGAATTATTGTAAGGATAATGATATGGGGGATAGACCTTGATGAACCAAAACAAGCTCAGGAAAAATTTACAGTGAAAAGTTTGGAGTTGTTGAGAAAGAAAGAGGAGAAAATCTGATTTTTTTAAGAACTTTTGGGTGAAAGGTCTTTCTTTCAAAATATTTTTCTTTACTTGAAGGATACTAATAAAGTCCCTATAGTTTCAATTATGGCTCCATGGAATCCTACAATTTCTTACATTTGTTATTGTTGTGAAGTTCCATTTAGGGAGACTATGGAGCATCAGTTTCTCAAAGGTGAGTTTGCATCATGTGTTTGGAACACTTTTACTATTGTTGTTGGTATTACTGGTTCATGAATTCAAGTGAGGCAGTCGATAAAGAAATAGCGGGATGCTCAAGGAAATGGTAGGCAAAAGGTGATCTTTAATGTTGTTCCTAATGTTCTTTTATGATTTGTTTGGAAGAGAATAAATATTGTACTCTATCATAAAGGTCATTTGCGACATTAACAACACTCTCAGAAACTTTATGTAATAGAAGTTTGCTTACACATACATACAAAGGAATTTGCCTCACATGGTAGCATTGTTGGAAGTGCACAAACCTATTTTCAAATCTACCATAATGAGATGGAGTGCACATCCTAATAGTTTGTGAAAATTCAACACATACGAGGCCTCTAGGGGTAATCGAGACCCAGTGTTATAATTTCTTTCTTTAGGGATCCTATAAGGAGATCTTATTAGTTCTAAGAGGTTGAAGATTCCTAATACTACCAACTTTATAGCTGAAGTTGTTGCTATAAAAGAGGACTGTAGTATTGTTTTGAGAACAATCTGTCAAATGGCATTAGGGAGCTTAATTCATTCTCTTTGGTTCATATGATCAATAGAGATGGGAGATTACATGGAGTGTGGCAATGGCTGTCAAATCCATTAAAATATTAAGGGTCCTAATGTCAATAAGAGTACAACACTCCTTATGAGAGGGATATGCTCTTGCTGACTTTTTTGCGGACATAGTTTCTCATTTTGGAGGTTCATATGAATTTACACATTTTCAAGAAGGGTCCAACTATAGAAACAAGCATAATTAATTCATATAAACAAAACATACCTCATTTCAAAATCAAACAAGTAAGAAATAGCTTGTAAAGTTTCAAAGATCAGCAATATGTGATATTTAACATATGATATTAGGTTGAATGCACTATTAGTATCTTTCATGATGTCTGAATTAATTTTGGTTGTTAATATACCATGCACCTGGTGAGAGTTTTGATGTGTTACATATGGTATAAAGACAAGACTCGTGAGGTACAGATAGCATCCATAATCTATATCTATGTTAAAGTCATAGAACTCTACAGTTAACAAGGTATCATTAGAATATTGTTGATTTTAATGATCATGTTCATTAAATGTGGTATATCTAATAAGTACATTCATCAGTTGTAAACCGTGTCTAGATTCTAGATACAGAAACATATCAGGTGTTGTTGCATATAAGGTAAAGTGTTGTGTTTCAATTTTTGATTTGTTTTTAAGTGGTGTTAATTAATCTATTGGGATTTCAATCCATCTAAAGAACATTCAAGAGAAGAATTCTAGACTCACCTTAGATGAAAAAAATCGAGATAACAAATATGAAGCTTTAAATTAGTTGACAGATCGATAATCTTGGTGAACTCTTGTATCCGTACAATGGTTCAAAGATTAGATCTATTCCAAATAGAGTCAATTTGAAGTAGTTTAGAGAAAGATTAGAAACTTATCTCGAGGAGTGACTAACAGTATCCAATACCTAGAAAATCACGAACTTTGTAAAGGATCAGGAAGGTGGTGGTATCAATCCTACTTGGGATTCAGTCCATTGTCTTCTTGACCCAAACAAAGGATGATGGCATTATTGTAGTCCTGGAAATTCACATGCTAAGCTTGTTATATCTGCTAGGATTTTATTCAGCATCTCATCAAATCAACTCTTGAATTAGGGTTACGAGTTAGAGGGGGGAACTTACCATGTTCATATTGGAAATTGCACCATTCTAGATGATCGATAAAATGTTAATCGATGGTGGAAGTCGACAAGTTGAAGAAAAAGAAGTGACAATTGAATTATCTAGACATTCTAGCTATACTACCCTAATTTGGATTTATTTTAATTTTCTTTTCTACCTTTTGTTATTATCATGTTGATTTGGATTTGGGCTCAATACTTTGGGCTGGGTTTGTAGTTGTATTTATTTTTATTCTAATAATATAAATGATCTACTCAGTTTTTTTATTAAAAAAGGAATAAATACATATAAGAAATCAAACACAAAAATATATCGAAATAAAGGCCTCACATTTTTGGTAATTTAATAGTATCCGGAAAAGTGAGAGAAATTGAGGAAAATGGGATTTTGTAATTTTTTGGAATGGTAGAGAATAAAAAAATAGGGTAAAAAGGTAATTTTTTTTGGAATGACCCAATTGATCATTTTAGGAAAGTTTCATAAATTTACCATTTTGCTCCTCCTGATATTGACCCTGAGTTGCTTATAAGTTGTGAATTTATTAAGGTTTGAGTTTGAAAGACTCAAGTGTTAAAAAGTGGTTTTCGATTTTTCTTGGAGTTTTGAGTGTCATAATGGAATTTCGTCAATTTCATGTGTCCCAAAATGTAGAATCTTATCTATGAGAGTTATCGATTTCAGATTCAGAGTCTTTGTGAGGATTTGAGATTCTAAGTTTGAAAATTGTGGAAATTTCGCATTTGGGTTGACTTTGGTCAACATTGGGGGTTTGGGTGATCGGATCAGAATTATGAGAGTTTCGTTGGATTTGGGGGATGATTTTCAGTATAGGTAAGGTCTTGGTTGATTTTTGAGAGGTCCTAAGATCTTTTTAGCCTTCTAGATGTTGTGTTAGTTTCTTGTGGTTTTCACCAATGTTGGGTCAAGGAGACCTTAGAATTATGTTTCGACGGTTCCATTAAGTCTGGAACTTCAAGTATAATTAATTTGCTTATATGGTTTATGTGTATAGGGTTGCAAATGAATCTCGAGAGTCATTTTGATGATTTGAAAGTTGACTGAATTTTTTGATGCCTGAGCTCTATAATCTCTGTTGTTGTGATGTGCATTTCCGTTTTAGCAACCTTTGCGTAAGCGAAGGGTAGATCGCTAAAGTGAAGGCTGGTCTTTCAAGGGGTTTTCTTGAGAAGACCAGGGCTTTCTTTAGCTATGGTCGATTAAGCGAGGCCGAGTTCACAAAAGTGAGATCCCTTATTTTTGTGGGGTTCACTTAAGCGATTTTTGAGAGGGGTTTTGACCTGCACATTTTGGGGGTTTTGCCCCATTTTCAATTTTTGAGCTTTTGTGTCACACCCCGAGTCTACACTCAGACGTGGCTAGCACTCGAGAACCATTGCTGGCCCCAACCGAACCCTTGGCCTGCCCTACTTACTCAGCGGAAGACTTTAAGCATTATTACAATGATCAAATGTACATCTACTCAATTATTTGATAAAATAACTCAGAACGTTTAAAGGTCAAACATTCAACTTAGCCAAAATGGCAACTCAAGTCTTAAGATATGAAATAATAATGTAAAGACAACTGAACTACTAATTGTCTATGAAGCCTCTAAAACAGGAAGGGATGTCGGGACAAGACCTTCGATCATCCTAACAACTGAAATACTAGAAAAACAAAGTAAAAGGAGTCCTCCGAAAAGCAATGAGGCTTACCAACTGACTCTGAGTGCTCAACTGGATCAATGGGGCCCTGGATACTGATCCTGATTACCTGTGTCTACATCATAAAAAGATGCAGGCCAACTGACATCAATACATTTAATGCACGAGTATGCGAGGGGAATACTAAACATAACATAAGCTTGAAAAGAATATGAAAGAAACACTTACCTTGTCTTTACTCAACTCATGAATAACTTAACTCAATATAATGCAATAATACACATGCAATATATAGAAAGCTTTTTATAGCAATAGAAAGTAACTCAGTTTGTTAAAGAAAATGCAATAACTACTTAACTTACTTATATAATAAAGTAATGTAATATTGTGGGAATTCTCTAACCGACAACCACCACTATGAGCCTATGTGGTGATACAACGTTTTGCCTACGCTGCCAGAACTGTCCTATACTTTGCCGTCATATACAATGTCTTAACTAAGTGGATCCACTAGTCTATACTAAAAAACACTTAAGGAATCATCTAAAAAGTATGATCCTTTACTACCCATGATGGCTACATGGTTTATGGAGACTTGAGTTATTATGAACTCGTATCCCCATATCGGTGCTCAATACTACTTTCAAAATATTCTTAGCTCATATGCTTTTAAAACAAAACTTCTTTCTTTGGTTTGAGATAATTACTCAAAACTTAGCTTAAAAGCTCTCTTGGAAATCGATGTTTCCCTTCTTGCTCAAATGTGAAAACATTTTTAACTCTTTGGGAATACTTAGTTCCCGTATAATTTTTGAAGAAATGAACTTTACTCTTACTCTTTCCTCAACTCAAAGCTTAAGTCTTAAAACAAAGTTAAAACGTTTGTAAAAGACTTTTGAAATACTTTATGAGCTTCTCTTGACTTGATTCTTAACTTCTAGACTTGACTTTTAACTTTCCTTGAATTTGAATTTATGGATTCAAGGATTGTGATTTGTGATAGGAAGGATCTCATGATGTTTAGGAGTGTTTTTAGATAGTTAAACATGAGAAATGATCAATAAATCAATGTCTGGAAACTAGTCTGTGACGCAGAGATGTATTTAAATATTTGGTTGTGAGAATAATTTTTGAGGCAGAACGGTCTGTGACCGCTCCGCGATGTGAGGAGAATTTTCCCATCCTAAGGAACAGGTCCGCGACGCGAACCTGGTACCCATATTTGCCCAACTTTTTCCTTCTTCTTTCCAGCCCCAATTCACCTAAACTCGATTCTTTTTCTCAAATTCTATTTAGATTCAGATACCCAGTAAATGTACCTAAGAACCTAACTCATAAAAACTTTATAATTCGACGCAATAATCTATAAAACTTCTTAATCTCTGCCCAATTCAAGAATGAAAACAAATTCATGAACACATATCAAGAACATCAAACTTTCAACCCTTTTTGGACGAATTCACGCTGAAATAAACATGCTTGGCACGTGGGTGAATGAACCCAACATTATGAAAGTCTCACATACCTCGTAGGGATCACCCCTTGACAAAATCCACAAGCGATTCTTGAAGAACTTTACGATTCTTGCTTCTTCTCCTCTTCTTTTCTCTTCTCTCAAAACCCTAACTTAGTTTTCAAAAGAGTAAACTGACCAAGTTCAGTTTAGACCCCAATTAAACTCCTAAAAATGAAATGAAGTAATTTGGTAAGGAAAAGACCAAACTACCCTTCAAAAATCCGGATTACACTTTCCTTATTTGAACATCCCAACTTCCAATGGGTATATCTCACTCATACGAACTAGGAATCACGCAAACTCAGCGGCGTTAGAATTATAATTCCAAGATCTTTCCTACGGTATTTGGAAGCACACCTAAATAATCCTGATCTAGGAGTTATGATCATTTGAAGTTGACCAAAAACCCAAACTAAACATAACTTAACAAATTTCCAAATTTTTCATTCTTTCCTAATATGACTATTTCCAATTCTAACTCTTTCTTGTTCTTTCAATTAGCGAGATGTTACAATATTTCCCCCTTGGGAACATTCATCCTCGAATGAGATTACTCTTACTAGGTTAAGGGTGTAACATCTAACATTCAACTCAAACACACAACAAGCAATGCAAATACAACATGCCAACTTATAAATTAAAGAGTACTAAGAAGATTATTAGTACCTTGATCTTTTTCATATCTTCTTCAGCTTCCCAAATAGCTTCCTTAACAAACTGGTTCCTCCAAAGAACTTCTACTTCCTTAGTCCTCAACTTGCTAACTTGACGATCTAGAATCTGAATCGGAATCTCTTCATAAAATAAGCTATCCTTGATACCAATATCTTCAATTGGTATGATAAGTGAAGGATCTCCCATGCACTTCTTCAACATGGAAATATGAAATACCGAATGAACCGCAGCTAACTATTGGGGTAGCTCTAACTCATAAGCTTTATTACCAACCCTTTTGGATATTCTGTAAAGGCCAATATATCGGGCACTAAGCTTCCCCTTCTTATCAAACCTCATAACACCCTTCATGGGTGAAACTTTCAGGTATACCCAATCATCTACTTCTAACTCTAACTCCCTTCTCCTAACATTAGTGTAGGATTTCTGATGACTCTGCACCGTTTTCAACCTCTCTTGAATCACTTTCACTTTCTCCATAGCTTGATGCACTAAGTCTGGTCCTATCAACCCTGTTTCACCAACTTCAAACCATCCAATAGGAGATCTGCATCTTCTCCCATAAAAAGCTTCATAAGGAGCCATTTGGATGCTAGAGTGGTAGTTATTGTTGTAAGCAAATTCAATAAGGGGTAGGTGATCATCCCAATTACCTTTGATATCAATCACACATGCCCTTAACATGTCTTCCAAAGTCTGAATAGTACGTTCTGCTTGCCCATTTGTCTGAGGGTGAAAGGCAGTACGTAAGTTCACCTTTAAACCCAAGCCTTTTTGGAATGATTTCCAAAACCGTGTAGTAAATTGCGCACCTCTGTCTGAAATAATGGAGAGCAGAACCCCATGAAGTCTTTCCACATCTTGAATATACAACTTAGCATAATCCTCTGCTGAATGGGTAGTCTTTACCGGTAAAAAATGGGCTGATTATGTAGAAACACAAAAAGGTTCACAATATTTCTCAGGAAGAACATCAAAATTATTTGCAACATAAGGAGTCACAAAAGATAAACTTGCTCCTGGGTCTAGCAAAGCATAAACATCAAGAGTAATGAATTTGATCATACCAGTGATAATATCTGGATAATTCTCTTGCTCTTGACGACTTGTTACCACATAAAGGTGGTTTGCTCCTCCGCCAGTACCGAAAGTAGCTCCTCTAGGTGCAGCCTTGTCTGGTGGAGCAACTGATGAATAATAAAGCCCTGATTTCCATTTCCTTGGCTGTTCTTAAGGCACTCTTTCATGAAGTGACCCTCTTGTCCATACTTGAAACAACCTATGGATCCATCATGACATTTACCTAGGTGGGTTCTACCACACTTAGCACATGCAGG
This sequence comes from Solanum pinnatisectum, assembly GCA_035578085.1. Taxonomy (NCBI): domain Eukaryota; kingdom Viridiplantae; phylum Streptophyta; class Magnoliopsida; order Solanales; family Solanaceae; genus Solanum; species Solanum pinnatisectum. The sequence continues at coordinate 34,939,566 of CM069079.1, read as the reverse complement.
ATCCCAGTTACCACCTTGTGCCATACTAACCAGAGATTGGGCAGGTCTAGCCCTGAAGTGCTGTGAATTTTGACTATTGTACTCACCTTTATTTCTAGGTACGGATGCACTAGCAGATGATGGAACAGGTCCCTTTTGCTTTTGTTGGAAAGAAAACCGGTTTGCATTATTTCTTTATTGCCCGAACTCATTCCCTGATGTGTTAGCCTTCTTATTTCTGAATTCCTCCCAATCCCTCAACTTCTCTTTCTCAACTTGCTGCATATAGACCATCAACCATGCTATATCCATGTCACTTATTAGCACTGCAGCCTTACCTTCCTTACATGACAGATGAGATAGCCCAGTAACAAATAAACTCATTCATCTCTTCATATCCGCAATTATCTTCGAAGCATAACGAGATAGTTAGGTGAACTTCAGACTGTACTCATGAACACTCAAAGAATCCTGCTTAAGAGTGAGAAACTCTCGTACCTTTGCTTATCTCAGTTCTTGGGGAAAGAAACACCCCGAGGAGGCCTCCTCAAAACAAGACCAACTCATAAGTGGTGCTCCCTCAGCTCGGTTCTTCTTTCATTGGTCGAACCATGTCCTAGCGACACCCTTCATTTGGTATGCAGCTAGTTCCACCCTCTCAACATCAGCAACATGCATGATCTCAAAAACCTTTTAAAGCTCCTCAGCAAAGTTTTCTGGATCCTCTGTGACACTTGAACCAGTGAAGCTTGGAGGGTTCATCCTTAAGAACTCACGGATCCTTGAAGTATCATCCACTTCCTGACGATTCTCTCTCTATTGTCCAACTTGGTTGGTCACAACTTGGATCAACATTCGGATGGCCTCACAAAACTCAACATTGGTGACCTTTTCTTGGGGTTGCACTTCTGGTGCATTAGGCACCCCTTGATCCTGTGGCTCAAAATTATGCCTAGTAGGACAACCTCTGACAGCTCTTCGTGGAGGCATGGTTAACTAAAAACATGCGCAAGCACAAATTAGGAAGAGGCTTTATAGAGATGAACTCTATCGCACGAAATGAGTGTGAAAGAAGTGAGATAATTTCCTAAGTGTCGCATCCTTCTAATTATAGATGTGGCGCACTTCACACTGATAACTAGGACTCTACAGACACGACTTCATAGACTCCCTAGGACTCTTGAACTCTGTGCTCTGATACCAAGTTTGTCACACCCTGAGTCTACACCGCTGATGTGGCTGGCACTCGAGAACCACTGTTGGCCCTAAGCGACCCCTTGGCCTGGCTTACTTACTCAATGGAAGACTCTAAGCATTATTGAAATGATCAAATGCACTTCTACTCAACTGTTTAATAAAATAACTTAGAATATTTAAAGGTCAAATATTCAACTTGGCCAAAATGACAACTCAAGTCTCAACATATGAAATAATAATGTAAAGACAACTGAACTACTAACTGTCTCTGAAGCCTCTAAAACAAGAAGGGATGTCGGGACAAGACCCTCGATCATCCTAACATTTGGAATACTAGAAAGCAAAGTAAAAGGAGTTCTCTGGAAAGCAAGGAGGCTCACCAACTGACTCTGAGTGCTCAATTGGATCAATGGGGCCCTGGATGTTGATCTTGATTACCTGTGTCTGCATCATAAAATGATGCAAGCCAACTGGCATCAATACATTGAATGTACGAGTATGCGAGGGGAATACTAAACATAACATAAGCTTGAAAGAAATCTAAAAGAAGCACTTACCTTGGCTTTACTCAACTCATGAATAACTTAACTCAATATAAAGCAATATATACATGCAATGTATAGAAAGCAACTCAGTTTGTTAAAGAAAATGCAATAACAACTCAACTTACTCATATAATAAAGTAATGTAATATTGTGGGAGATTCTCTAACCGACAACCACCACTATGAGCCTAAGTGGTGATACAACGTCTTGCCTACACCGCAAGAACTGTCCTATACTTTGTCGTCATGTAGAACACCTTAACTAAGTGAATCCACTAGTCTATGCTAAAAAGCACTTAAGGAATTATCTAAAAAGTATGATCCTTTACTACCCATGATGGCTACATAGTTTATGGAGACTTGAGTTATTATGAACTCGCATCCCCATATCGGTACTCAATACTACTCCCAAAATATACTTAGATCATATATTTTTAAAACAACACTTCTTTCTTTGGTTTGATATAATTACTCAAAACTTAGCTTAAAAGCTCTCTTGGAAATCGGTGTTTCCCTTCTTACTCAAATGTGAAAACATTTTTAACTCTCAGGAATACTTAGTTCCCATATATTCTTTGAAGAAATAAACTTTACTCTTACTCTTTCCTCTACTCAAATCTTAAGTCTTAAAACAAAGTTAAAACGTTTGTGAAAGACTTTTGAAATACTTTATAAACTTCTCTTGACTTGATTCTTAACTTCTAGACTTGATTCTTATTTTTTCTTGAATTTGAATTTATGAATTTAAGGATTGTGATTTGTGATAGAAAGGATCTCATGATGTTTAGGAGTGTTTTTAGATAGTTAAACATGAGAAACGATCAAGAAATCGTTGTATGGAAACTAGTCCGCGACGTGGAGATGTATTTAAATATTTGGTCGCAACAATAATTTTTGAGGCAGAATGGTCCGTGACCGCTCTGCGACGTGAGGAGAATTTTCCTATCCTGAGGAACAGGTCTGCGACGCGGACCTGGTACCTAGATTTGTTCGACTTTTTCCTTATTCGTTTTCCAGCCCCAATTCACCTAAACTTGATTCTTTGTCCCAAATTCTCTTTAGATTCAAATACCCAGTAAATGTACCTAAGAACCTAATTCTAAACAACTCCATATTTTGACGCAATAATCTCAAAAAATTCTCAATCTTAGCCCAATTCAATAACGAAAATAAATTCATGAACACATATCAAGAACATCAAACTTTCAACCCTTTTTGGATGAATTCACGTTGAAATAAATATGCTTGGCACGTGGGTGAATGAACCCAACATTATGAAAATCTCATATACCTCGTAGGGATTACCTCTTGACAAAATCCACAAGCGATTCTTGAAGAACTTGACGATTCTTGCTCCTTCTCCTCTTTTATCCTCTTCTTTTCTCTTCTCTCAAAACCCTAACTTAGTTTTCAAAAGAGTAAACTGACCAAGTTCAGTTTAGACCCCAATTAAACTCCTAAAAATGAAATAAAGTAAGTTGGTAAGGAAAAGACCAAACTACCCATCAAAAATCCGGATTACACTTTCCTTATTTGAACAACCCAACTTTCAATGAGTATATATCACTCATACTAACTCGGAATCATGCAAAGTTGGTGGCGTTGGAAAGATAATTCCAAGATCTTTCTTACGGTATTTGGAAGCACACCTAACTCATTCTAAGCTAGGAGTTATAGTCATTTGAAGTTTACCAAAAACCCAAACAAAACATAACTTAACAAATTTCAAGATTTTTCATTCTTTCCTAAAATAACTATTTCCAATTCTAACTCTTTCTAATTCTTTCAATTAGCGAGATGTTACATTTTGTAAAACCTTGAGGTAATTTTTGAAGTGGTTTCATGTGCTAAATCATTTGGGTAAGCTTTTGTGACCATAAAACTTCATTCCCCTTTAATTATTTTATAGATTTTAACATTAAAATTTTGGATTTTGATTTGCAAATGATAAGGTTTTTCAAGAACTCAAGTTCTAAACTAAAATGTTGATTGTGAACTGATTTTAAGTCTTTCTTCGAAATCATTTTCACCAATAAATTTCAAATGCCTTGGGTAATGATTTCAAGTATTGAATTTTGGATTTAAACCTCTTTTATATAATTGGATCTTTGTTGATTAACCTATTTTTAAAGTAGTTGAGTTGGGTATTGTTGTTTTCAAAAGTTTATTGTGAATACTTGATTGATATAGATTGTGTGGATTTTGACATTGTCCTGGAGGGGAAGACTTCAAGTCTTGGAGTGACTTGTTAGTTGATTAAGGCAAGTGATCTCCTAAACCTTGTATTCTAGTAGAATTCATGTATTCCCTTCATTGTGTGTCTTAGGAATAATGGCAATAAGGTGAAGGTTTAATTGTTCCACTTGATAGATCTTAATGAATAAATAGAGATTGAAATGAAAAGGCTACGTATTGATCATAATACATTGTGAATTTCCTTGTTGTGTCCTATATGTGATTGATTGATGAAACGCTTTGATAGCATAATCATGGACTTGAATTAGTTGAATTGTTGTCTCCTCCTTATGGTGTGAACTTGCTTGTATGCATTGATTATTGTATAGTGTGAGGAGACATGTGATATATACCAATGGAAAATGGTTCCGTCTAATGATATAAAGTCGATGGGAAATGGTTTCGTCTAGTGACATGATATAAAGCTGATGGGAAATGGTTTCGTCTAGTGGTATAAGGTAGATGGGAAATGGTTCCGGCTAGTGATTTGATACTAACCCGATGGAAAATGGTTCCGACTAGTGATATTGTGCCGAAGGGAAATAGTTCTGGAAAGAGATTGATTATTGTGATTTGATGCATTTTGATGCTTATGTTTGACTTACTTGTTAACTGTGGTTGATTCACTTGTTACGTGTGATTAATCTACTCGACATTAAGATTGACTTACTTATACATGTTGTTTGTTGAATTGTGACTATTGGACTATGATTATTGAGCCTTGTGAGTTGTGTATTGTAAAACTGTTAGGTTGGGCGGATTTATGTGCAGGCTGTAGTTTGAGTAGGTTCGGTTGGGATGAAAGGAGTATTCATTTTCTAGCTAGGTTTCTTCATTTATTAGATTGATTTCTAGGTACCGTATTGTTTGTATTACTCATTGCTTCTACACGTGTGTAGATTCCAACCAAGTATCGTTTGATTTCTCTTTCTCTCCCATCTTTGAGGCTTATCAGGGAACTGTTGAGAGATAGTTGCTTGTCATCCTGGCGGACCCTTTAATTCTGCTTTTTATGCTTTGTTATATTTGATAAATAAAGACATAAGAGTTATACTTATTTCTCAATTCCGCTCTTTGTGTATTAGTGGCTTGTACACGTGACAACCAGGTTTTGGGGTGTTAATAGAATGAAAAAGTGTTTCACTTTATCTTGTTCTTACTTTATCTTTCCACGTTTCTTTTGTTTCATTTAGGTTGAGGCTAACTTGTCGTAGTGGTAATAGACAAGTGCCAGCACGTCTATTTTTAGGTTGTGTCAAATGGTATGAGAACCTAGGTTCATAGGTCTCACGTGTGTACAATCCAAGTCTAAGTAGCATCTTGGGGATCAGCATGGAGACATCTGTACTTATCTTTGAGAAGCTATGAGGATGGTTAGGAAACTTTCATTCGTTCACTCTTTCTTATTGTATGTGGTTACCCTCGCTAGTGTTGAGTTGCCACATGTTGTTTTGACAGATGTCGAGGACCAGAGCTTATATTTCCAATGGTAGAGGGGAGGCAGTCCTTGATGTTGTTGTTGAGTGTAACACCTCGGAATTTGGAAAAGGGGGATGGCTTAAAGATGGCTACTAGTTCAAATCCACGAGACTAGTCTATGATTAGTTGAAAGTTATACAGGTCATAGAACAGTCCATAGGAAGTGGGAAAAATATTTTGGAAATCATGCCCCAGTAACTCATTCTACAATTGACCAGAATGGTTCATTGAATGGACTACGAACCGTAGGAAGGTACTGTAGAAGGTCCTAGACTTAGTGACATTTTGAGTTGAAAGTTGAGGTCTACAGACCGTAGAAAGTTTGACGGCCCGTACAAGTGAGTCGTAAGATTTGCCAAAGATTTTAGGCCTCAGTCACTTGACATACGGTTGATCAGTATGGTCCGTAGGTCGCAACTATAAGGTTTATTAGTAGTTATTTTAAACAATATTTGGGTATTTTCCTATGTGCTTAAAGCCTAAGTTAAGTCGTTTTGACCTTAATCCTAAGCCCTATATAAGGTTTTTAAGTCCTAAAACTACCCACTCTAAATTCATTCCCCTGATTCCCAAATTCTACCAAATTCATCCTCCCCAAACTCTCTATCAAACTCAAGGTAAAAGAAGAGGAATTATAGAGTTCTTCAAGTTCAAGTCTCACTTCTTCATTATTGCTTAGGGATTCAATACCAAGGTATGTAGGGATTTTATCAATAGATTCCATTCACCCATTGAATCCCAGAGACTTCTCCAATTCTCCAATTCAATTTCCCAAAATTTGTTTGATTTTCATTCAATTCATCATGGGTTCTATTTGTATGGATTTAATAGTTTGATTTCGATCATATTATGCTTATCTAGATTCAATTACATGTTTTCCAATCAATTTCATATGAACCCATGCATTGATCATGATTTTGACTATAAACCATAATTTATATGAACGTAGAAAGAAGCTATGAAGCTATGAATGATGTTTTCATGAACTTATGCATGATTTATGAAAAAGGAATGCCTTATGATCTAGGTTGATTTAATATTGACATTAATTCAATTGTGAAAGTTTTTCTCACATTAAGGGATCATGGTATGGTGAAACGTTTTCTCACTCATGCATGATTCAAGATTTAAGGAGCTATTCTATATTGTTTTTAGCTTAGATTAGTAACTTAGTTGTGTTTTTCCATGAATTGATGAATTTATGATTATGACTAATTTCATTGGAATTTTACTTAGCACCGAGAGGATATTGATATGGAGGCTCTCATGTTAGTAGATGTTCTCTAGTAGAATTCTCTTTGTCCCAAACTATGTGCCCCTGTAGGTTGTATTAAGTGACATAGCTAGTGGATCCACCTAAGCTAGAAGTTAAGGTCCTTTCCTTGGCAAGTAAGGACATCTCTTTTTGGTGTGGGAGCAAGACACCATATTCCACGTTATAGCAAATATGGTTTATGTCGGTTAATAGTAAATATCCCACACAGTGAGTAGTGTTAATTTCAATCATTTTATGAAGTTTTCCTTGTGTTTTAAGATGCATTGACCATGTTCATGATTTATGATTTTCCACTAACGGTGTTTTTACTATGTTTAGCTTGGTTATGCATTTCATCTTTTTTATTATGTCTCCTCACTATCACGATTTATGTTTTTATGCATATCCCACATACTTATACATTCCATGTACTAATACATACTTGTGCCTACATTATTTCACTAATGTAGGCTTGATGACTCCTCTCCCTCCGTTCATAACTAGTTGATCGCTCTAGAAATTTGAAGACTTGGTAAGTCCTCATACTCCGAGGATCGTGTCACCTTTATCATTTTCTTATGTATTTACTTTTGGGTGTTGTATGTGGTGTACGAGTTATGTCCCAAACACTCCTTTCGATGTAATAGATGACTTGTCAAGACTATGTTAGACTTCCACTTTGAAATGTCAAACTTTTCTATTGATATAAAATATTTTACTTTTGTCTATTACTATGTGTATATGTATGCTAAGTGTCTTGTGTAGGGCCTCTCAGGGTCTTATAAGTCATGTCACGTCTTGGGTTTACCTTTGGTCATGATATTGAGACCCCAACTAGGGGTAGATGTACAGCCCGAGCTAGAGGCCAAGCTCGTAGAGTACCACTGGCTAGAGTTCATGCCCGTGGAGCAGTACCATCTAAAGGTTGAGCTAGAGAGGTCTCTCCTGAGCCACAGGTTGAAGTTGTTGAGGACTAGGTTCCTCCATAGTTTCGAGCTCCTTTGTTTTATAAGATTTTGTTAATAATATTGGTTGTGTTAGAAACTTTTTCCAGGGTGATGCAACAGGTACACCACAGTATTCTCAGACGAGGGTACGGGCACAGACCCTAGGTCAGCAACATCAGGCTTCGGTTATTCTTAATCAGGTGGGTCAGCCACCAGTGGTTCCTACACCGGCTGGTGGTGCACATATTGCTACTGAGGTTATTTTGATAACGGTTGATCAGCAATGTTATGAGAGTTTTTGAAATATGAAACCAAACTAGTTTCAAGGTTGTAAGAGTGAGGATGCTCATGAGTTCTTGACTTTGCCATGAGATGCTTGAGGCAGTGGGTATGGTGGATGCTCATGGTGTTGGGATTGTTATACTTCAGCTTTGTGGATGCGATAGAGAGTGGTGGAGGAATTTTGTAAGGTCTAGACCAGTTGGATCTTTCCTGGCGGAGTGGGATGTGTACTCTAGTGCTTTACAGAACTGCTTCACCCCTTGGAGCATGAGATAAGAAAGTTGATTGAGGTTTGAGAGCTTAACTCAGAGAAGTTTGTCTGCGACTGAATATAAGGACCATTTCTATGAGCTTTCTAGGTATGTTATGACTATAGTTCCAGATGAGGTGGAGAGAGTTTGCAAGTTTGTGAGACGGTTGACTTTCTTCATTGCATTGTATGTGTTCAGAGAAGCTAGAGAGTGAGGGATTCCTTCTAGTCCATTGTGAGCACTTCCAAGAAGGTGGAGTTGATTATTTTAGAGGAGTTTAGGGAGCCTCAGAGGGCCCGATCATCTAGTCAATTTTCTTGTGCCTCATCTAGAGGAAGAGGTTCACATAAAGGTAGTAGCTCCTTTCAGCGACGTAGGTCGATTCATGCATCTATGCCAGCAGTTGAGAGTGGGTAGTCAACCTGAGGATCTTATGTTCTGGCCGAGGTGGCCATGGTAGTCCGTCTGGTTCGTAGAAATATTTATTTGTGCAAAGGTCTTGTTATATTGGTGGGGGATCCAGGTCATCTAATGCGTCAGTGTCCTCTATAGACTCACTCAGGACCCAATATTCTTATTATGCTGCTCTACCAAGAGATTCAGTGCCTTCAGGTAGGGGTCAAGGCGGAGGTCAGTCTGGTAAAGGTGGCAGGACATCTAGGAGAGGTGTTCTAGATCCGTAGGGTGGAGTATGGGTTCTACTAAAACTATAGAAGGCCGAGAGGGTGAGTGTCATGCTTTTCTAAGAAGTCCTAAGGTCGAGACTTTTGATGCAATGATCACACGTATTGTCCCAGTTTGTCATCGACCTGTATATGTATTGTTTGATTCGGGGTCTACATTTTCGTATGTGTCTACCTATTCTGTTGTTGGGTTTGATATAATTTTTGATAGCATGCATGTGCTTATTCATGTTTCTATACTAGTAGGTGAGTCCTTAGTGATGGATTGAGCGTATTTATCTTATCTTCATTATTTGGTCGGGTATGATACTTGGATAGACTTCATCATCCTAGGGATAGTATACTTTGATATTATTTTGGGTATGGATTGGCTCTCTTTGCATCATGCTACTCTTGATTGTTTGCTACGATTATGACCTTAGCAATGTCGGGTGTCCCGAGAGTTGATTGGAGGGTGCTAGTGGTTCTTACCCTAGCAAAGTTACTCCTTCATTCGAATTCAAAGATTGGTTGACATGGGGCATTTGTCCTATTTGGCTTTCATTCAGGATCCTAGTGTTGAGCCACCTCCCATGGATTTTATGGTCGTGGTTCACGAGTTTTTGAATGTAATTCCTACTGATCTTCCAGGTGTTCCTCCGTACAAGGATATTAATTTTGCCATTGGCTTGGATCCAGGTTCAAAGACCATCTCTAATCCTCCTTATCATATGGCTCCAGCTAAATTAAAGGAATGGAAGGATCAGTTGCAGGATTTTTTTATCAAGGGGTTTATTCACCCTAGCTTTTCTCTATGGGGTTTTATTGTGTGTTTGTGAGGAAGAAGGATCGATCTATGAGGATGTGTATTGATTATCGATAGTTGAATAAAGTGACTATGAAGAACAAATATCCTTATCCTTGTATTGATGATTTATTTGATCAACATCAGGGTGCATCTTTATTTTCTAAGATTGATTTGAGGTTTGGTTATCATCAGCTGAAGATTAGGGCATCAGATATCCCTAAGACATCCTTTAGGACTCGTTATGGGCATTATGTGTTTCTTGTGATGTTTTTCGATTTGACTAACGCCCCTGTAGCATTGATCGAGTTGATGAACGGGGTGTTCTGACCTTATCTGGATTCCTTTGTAATAGTGTTCATCGACAAATCTTGGTGTACTCCAAGACTGAAGAGGATCACGATCGGCATTTAAGGATTTTTTTCCAAAGGTTGAGAGTAGAGAAGTTTTATGCTAAGTTCTTGAAGTGTTAGTTTTGACTTGATTATGTGGCCTTTTTGGGACACGTGGTGTCTAAGGAGGGTATTCGGATAGATCTAGCCAAGATTGAGGCAGTTAGAGGTTGGACCATTGCTACTTCAGTTACTGAGATCCGAAGTTTAATGGGACTTACAAGCTATTACAGATGATTTGTGCAGAGCTTCTGTACTAGTGTATTTCTTTTGACCAAATTGACTCACCATAAGCCTTTAGTGGTCTTATGATTGTGAGGATAGATTAAAAATATCAAGACCTTGTTAACTTCGTTTCCTATTTTGACTTCACCAAGCAGGGTGTAGACTTCACTATTTATGGCGATGCTTTTGGAGTCGGGTAAGGTGGTGTTTTGATGCAGAATGGTAAAGCGATAGCCTATGCTTCAAGATAGTTGAAGACCTATAAGAGTAACTACCTACCCATGATTTAGAGTTAGCATCTGTAGTATTTGAGCTTAAGCTATAGTGATATTATCTGTATGGGGCTCATTTGTGAGGTTCTCATGAATCATCAAAGTCTTCAGTACATCTTCACTCAAAGAGATCTAAACTTGAAGCAACGTAGATGGCTTGAGCTACTAAAGGACTACGACATCACCATATTGTATCATCATGGGAAGACCAATATGGTGGTCGATGCTTAGAGTAGGAAGATTTCTAGCATGGGAAGTTTTTTGGTTATTAGTGTGGAGGACAGACCATTGGCTAGGGTTATTAAAAGGTTAGCCAATAGTCTCATCCTATTACATATTTATGAGGAGACGGGTGGTTTGATTGCTTTTATAGAGGCTCGTTTTTCCTTAGTGGAGCAAATCTGGAAGTTTCAGTTTAATGATGAGAAGTTGTGTCACATTTGAGACAAAGTGATGAGAGGGGAAGCCAAAAAGGTTGTCCTTGATTCTGATGGTATCTTGAGGATTACGGACATGATATGTGTGCTCAAGGTGGTTGAGTTATTTAGACTTATTCTTGAGAAGGCCCATTGTTCTCGACATTCCATCCATCTGGGAGCGGCGAAGATGTACCAGGATTTGATTGGTGTGGGAAGAAGAAAGAAATTACATATTTCATTTCTAGGTGTTTGACTTGCCAATAGGTTAAGTGTGAGCACCAGCGGCTCGGAGGTATATCTCAAAATATGTATATTCTTACTTAGAAGTGGGAATGGATCACCATGGACTTTGTTGTGGGTCTACCTACCATCGTGGGTGGTTATGACTCCATTTAGGTAGTTGTTGACAGGCTGACCAAGTCTGCCCATTTCCTCTGGGTTTGGTGAAGTATATGGCAGAGAAGTTAACCGAGCTTTATATTAGTCAGATTGTGCGACAACATGGAGTCCCAATTTCTATTATCTCTAATTGAGGTTATTTGTCCACTTCCCATTTCTAGAAGGCATTGCAACATGGCTTGGGTACTTGGTTAGATATGAGTATAGTTTTTCACCCTTAGACAAATAGTCAGTCTAAGAGGACGATTCAAGTGTTGGAGGACATGCTCTGAGTTTATGTGATCAATTTTTGTGCTATATGGGATTGGCATTTTCCCTTAGTAGAGTTTACCTAAAACAATAGTTATCACTTCAGTATTCAGATTGCCCCTTTTGAGGTGTTGTATGTCAAACAGTATAGATCTTCGATCGAATGGTTTGATTCAGCTGAGATAGACTCATTAGACAAAGAATTCCTTAGAGATTTTATGGAGTAAGTCTGTATGATATAGGATAGACTGTTGACAGCCCAAAGTCAACAGAACAGTTACGCAGATAGACAAGTTCGAGCTCAAGTGTTCATGGAGGGTGATCATGTTTTGCTTCGAGTCTCACCCATGAAGGGTGTGATGAGGCTTGGAAAGAAGGGAAATTTTAACCCTAGATTCATTGGGCCCTTTCACATTTTAAGTCATGTGGGAGAGGTGGCCTATAAGTTGTCTTTGCCACCTAGTTTTGTTAGTTGTGCATCCTGCATTTCATGTCTCTATGCTTTGAAAGTATGTGTTGGTTGAGTCCTATGTACTTTTTATTGATTCAATTATGTTGGGTCCAAACTTATCATTTGAGAAAGAGCTTCTAGCCATTTTGGATAGGTAGGTCCGAAAGCTTAGAACCAAAGAGATTGTTGCAGTGATGGTGAAGTGGAAGCATTGTTCAGTTGGTGAGGCGACTTGGGAGATGGAATTATTTGTGTGTCATATATTCTCAGCTGTTTGAGGCTTCGGGTACTATCTTTTACCTTATGTTCGAGGACGAATATGGTTTTCAATGATGGATAATGTAATAACCCAAAAGGTCAATTTTGGAAAGTTTCATTAATTTTCCATTTTCCCCTCCCGATATTAACCTTGATTTGCTCTTAAGAATTTGGTTTTGAACTTTGAGTTAGAAATTATGATTTTTGTAAGATTTAAGTTTGAAAGGCTTAAGTGTTAAAAATGTAGTTGTTGGTGTCTTTTGAGTTTCAAGTGTTGGAATGGAATTCCGTCAATTCCAACGAGTCCCAAAATGAAAAATCTGGTCTATGAGAGTTGTTGATTTTGATTCAGAGTATTTTTTAGGATTTGAGATTCTAAGTTGGAAAATTATGGAAATACAGCCTTAGGGTTGACATTGGTAAAAATTTGAGGTTCGAATGCTCCGATCACAATTCCAAGAGTTCTATTTGATTCGGGGGATGATTTTAGATCTAAGTGAGATCTTGGATGATTTTTTAGACGTCCCAAGCTTGTTTTTGTCTTTAAGGCATTGTGTTAGTTTCTTGTGGTTTTCACGGATGTCGGGTCAAGGAGACCTCGGATTCATGTTTTGACGGTTCCATTGAGTCTACATCGTCAAGTATGATGGATTTTCTTATATGGTTAGTGTGTATGGGGTTCCAAACAAATCCTAAGAGTCATTTCGATGATCTGAAAGTTAGTTGAATTTCTGATGTCTGAGCTTTGTAACCTCCAATGTTGCGATGCGACTTTTTGATTTAGCGACCATCACTAAATTAAGGACAGATGCTAAAGCAAAGGCCGGTATTTTAAGGGGTACACTTAAGCGGTTAGCGATGGTCGCTTAAGCAGATCCTAGTTTGCAAAAGCGAGACCCTCAGTTTTTGCAAGGTTTGGTTAAGCGACATCATAAAGGAGTTTCAACTAACAAATTTTGGGGTTTTATCCCAATTTTCCATTTTTTGAGCTTGGTAAATCCTTGGAGACAAATTTTGAAGAGATTTATTGTGTTAAATAATTTGGGTAAGCTTTTGTTACCCTAAAACTTTAACCCCCCCCCCCTTGATTATTTATAGATTTTAACATCAAAATTTGGTATTTTGATCGACAAATGACAAGGTTTTTCAAGAACTCAAGTTCTAAACTAAAATGGAGATTGTGAACTAATTTTAAGTCCTTATTCAAAATGATTTTCATCAATAAATTTCAAATGCCTTGGGTAATGATTTCAAGTATTGAATATCATGTCCAAACCTCATTTTCTGAATTGGATCTTTGTTAATTGACCCATTTTTCAAGTAGATGGGTTTGGTATTGTTGTTTCGGGAAGTTTCTCCTCCTTATGATGTGAACTTGATCATGTACATTGTTGTTTACTGTAATGAGACATTATGATATAAGGCCGATGAAAAATAGTTTTGGTTATTGACATAAAGCCGATGGGAAATGGTTCCTGTTAGTGACGTGATATAAATCTTATGGGAAATGGTTCCAACTAGTGATATAAAGCCGATTGGAAATATTTTCGGCTAGTAAAATGATATAAAGTCGATGAAAAAATGGTTATGGCTAGTAATTTGATATAAAGCCTAGGAAAATGGTTCCGTCTAGTGAGATTATGCCGAAGGGAAATAGTTCTAGCAAGAGATTGATTATTGTGATTTGATGCATTTTGATGCTTATGTTTGACTTACTTGTTAACTGTGATAGATGCACTTGTTACATGTGATTGATCTACTCGACATTGAGATTGACTTACTTGATACATTTTGGTTGTGGAATTATGATTATTGGACTGTGATTATTGAGCCTTGTAAGTTGTGTATTGTAGAAATGTTAGATTGGGCTAATTTCTATGCAGGTTGTAGTTTGAACAGGTTTAGTTGGGATGAATGGAGTTTTCATTTTCTAGCTATTTTGTTTTGTTTATTATATTGCTTGTTGTGTACCGTGTTGTTGGTAGTCACTCATTGCTCTACATTCGTGTAGGTTCCGAGCCCAGTATTGTGTTATTGATCTTCTCTCCCATCTCTGAGGCTTGTCAGAGAACTGTTGAGAGGTAGTTGCTTGTCATCCTGGTGGGCCTTCTAGTTCTTCTTTTTATTTTTTATTCTACTTGAGAAACAAAAACTTGATACTTATACTTATTTCTTATTTCCGTACTTTATGTATTAGTGGCTTGTACACGTGACAACCAGGTTTTGGAGTGTTAATAGAATGAATAAGTTTTCAACTTTTATCTTGTTCTTGCTTTATCTTTCCGCAATTCTTTCGTTTCATTTGGGTTGAGCCTGACTTGACTAGGTGGGAATAGACAAGTGTTATCACGTCCAGTTTTAGGTCATCTCAAAAAGGATGTGTAGTTAGGTAATTTTTCCTATATATTTTGCACTATCTTATTTAAAATAGCCCAAAATTAGTTTTAAAAATAAATATTAGCACACAGTAAACCAAAATTAGTAAATATATCTACTTAACCTTTTTCTAATTCATTGAAATAGTTTTTTCTAAATACACTTGCTTAATCTTTCCTTTTTGCATGCAACAATTTTTTATTTTATATATATAGGAATACTATTACCATTAACAATTGTAAATATAATTTTTACAATAATAAAAAGTCCTACTATCTTTTTTGTATTTACCTTATTTTAAAAATTAAATATGATTGAAAGTCTCTAAAATATAACTATTCAACTTTTCTTCCTTCACTACAATTTTTATTTATTAGATAGTAAACAACTATTTTTGGATATTTTATGGTATCAAACTAGTATATATATATATATATATATAAGGATAGCACAAACGTTGTATGCGCCCAACAACAACAAAGTTACATACTTTATTTGTAGAAATTATACATTATAAGTAGAACAACATGTTTTCTTTGTAAATGAAGTGAAGAAACTTGTTTATTTGATTTTTGTGTTGATAAGTGTGGCAGAAGGTATTGATCGGATTGAGCATGTCTTAGTTGTTCTCCATAAGGTAGAAGACATAGCTATAAGAAGCATTCATGAAAATATTCATAGTTTTAATTTCAATAAAGTTCTACACCCATCCAAGGAAAACAAAGAAAGAGGAGTCTTGGATAAGACATGTGTTGGAGCTAACAACACATAGTTTATCCAATTTTTTAGTAAATAATATTTCTAAATGAAAACCTACAAAGTGAAGTAGAATGATAAATGGAACCACAAAAAGGAACTACAAGTGCTTATGAATGTATTATATAACCAGTAGGTAAGGCTAACCCTTAGCTCAGAACCGACGATAATAGGCCAAGGGAGTGCAAGAGCTAGAAAGAAACACAATAAAGCATCTGTAAAGACTTGGAAAAACCCCTTTTTCTATACGCAGTCCATTTCGGCAAAGCAAATCTAGATCGCCGAACAATTTGGTGATCCACCGACAAGACCCCTTCTCGTCTTTTTCACTGACTTATGCATCCATTGGTTCTGTTAATTTAGGCAAGCTAGGTCGGGTTCACCATTCCATTCGGCGCATCACTGAATTTCATCTTCAATTGTCGAATTGACTTAATTCATGAGCCAACTTGTTGTAACTTTCAGTGAGCTAAAGGCTCACTCGGTGAGTTGCCGAGTGGCTTTTAGCGAGCTCTAGCATTTTTTTTTTCAGTTTTTAAGTCAGGGTCTTTTGAGTATTTTTTAGATTATTTTAATTCAATATCATGTCATTTTGCCCTCACCTAAAGCCCTATATAAGTGTTTTTAGCCCCTAAAATTTCCCCAATTTTAAATCATTCTTTCAAATCCCTAAAAGAAGAACAAGTCTTCCCCTCCAAAATATTTCTCTCTCTATAAAGCTTGAAGAAGAAGTATTCAACCTAGGGTTAAATTCAAGTCTCCTAATCCCCCAGTGAAGCCAAGTTTTTGGCATTAATGTGTGATGGTTTTCATCCATGGATCCCTTTCCTCCATGGAGTTCCCAAATTCTCCAAATTATCTTGATAGAAATATCAAATTGAATTAGGGCTTTTCTTCCATGTCATGGGTTTCTTTTTATGTTGGTGTATTTGATTGAATTATGATCTTTTATGCATGAATTGAGTTAATTCCATTATTTTAAGATGAATTCTCATGAACCCATGATTAACTCATGTTTTCTAGATTATGATGATTGAAACAGGGTTTTGAACTATGAAAGAGGGAGGATTTTATGAATGTATGCATGTTCCTATGGAATTAATGAAAATGTTTTAAGGATTCTTTGAGAGTGAGGTATCAATATGATTGTTGTTTTGTTGTGAAAAGATTTCTCATATACGCGTGAAAGCATGAATGTGAAAGGTTTTCTCACATAAAGGATTCTAAGGTTGAAAGGTCTTCTCACCTAAAACGAATCCAAGTTAAGGAGCTATTCTAATAATGAGGCAAGCTGCAATTATCCATGACCTCCAATACTAAGACAAGTGGCGATTACCCATGTCTTATGAATGTTAAGCAAAGTTAAGAATAATGAATATTTTGTAGGAGTTATGCTTAGCACCGAGTAGACAACTGGCTATTACCCATGTCCCATAAACTATGTGCCAACATAGGATTTGTCTAGATAGACATTAGCTAGTGGATCCACGTAAGCTAGAAATTCATGGTTCTTACCTTGACAAGTGAGGATACCTCTTTTCGGTGTGGGGTAGACACCAGATTCCATATAGATAGCCCATATGGCCTTGCATGTCAGTTAAAGGTAATTCTCCACATTAATGAATCAAGGTTACTTCAACAAGTATCTCTCATGTGATTTAAGATAATATCTACTTGCATTGAACATGTTTTACGACTTATGTTTTCCAACTCTTGTATATCATGTTCTAACTTGGTCATTGCACATCATGAAAATGTCCCTTTTTATCATAACTTTAATTGTTTTAAGCATTGCTATCATACTTGGTACATATTTGTACTAACACATACTCTTGCCTACATTTTCCCAAAATGTAGGGTCCGACATTCAGGGTTCGCAATTTCATGGCTAGAAGTCACTTGAGATACATTGAGTTTGTGGTGAGTCCTCATGTTCTGAGGACCGAACTTTTATAGGTTTCAATCTTTTCATTTCAATTTTGAGAATTGATGTACGGGTTACATCCCAATTACTCCTATATATTAGATGGCTATGAGACAATGTTAGATCTCTGTTTTATTCTATAAAATCTCATGTTTTGCAATTTTCTTTTAATCTCATGCATTCTATTATCTTGTACGATGTATGCAAAGTGGCTTCTATGGGGCATCTCGCGGTCTTGTACGCCATGTTACACTTAGGGTCTACCTTGGATTGTGACAGCATCTCAAGGGAAAATAGTGAAAATTAACAAAATAATATATATATATATATATATATATACACACACACACACACACACCCCCTCAAACAAGGACAAAATACAAGATACCACCCAAAACCTGGTGATGTCAGTGTAAAGCTACTACAAAAGAGAGTACAAACTCGATATGAGCGACACATACACAAGTCATCTCGAAATACCAAAAACTATATACAGAAAGAGATAGTCAACTTTGATCAACAATAAGGTAACCCTCTATCTCCAAATGTCAACAAAAATAGCATGAGAATCACCATCAGGCGACAAGATCTACGATCTGCATTAGGTAAAAAATGCAGAGTGTAGTATGAGTACCAAAAAAATAGATACTCAATAGGCATCATATGCCGACCGAGCTTGCGATTACAATAACTAGATAAAAGGTGAGTATAATAAGGTAGCAGGGTGAAAGTAAAGTTATAACTAAACATGCATTAGAGTAAAGATACTAAATCAATTTTTGAAGGCAGTAAAACCTATATAAACCTAATTGACCCTGTAAGCTCA
The DNA here is from genome assembly GCA_035578085.1 of Solanum pinnatisectum. Taxonomy (NCBI): domain Eukaryota; kingdom Viridiplantae; phylum Streptophyta; class Magnoliopsida; order Solanales; family Solanaceae; genus Solanum; species Solanum pinnatisectum. Next base: position 34,921,383 of record CM069079.1, on the reverse strand, counting down.
AAAGGCAGATACAAGGCACATCACGATAAAAGATAAAAACAATAACTTGATTGAACCCCCATAAGCCTGATGGGTACACTGAAAGGCTATAGTACAAGGCAGAATTCTAAAATAAATTTCCACACCTCAAACTAGCATCTCCCACAATCTTACGTCAGAATAGTTAGTCCCTCTCAGAATCTTTCATCGCAATGGCATCTAATTTCTGGTGTCTTACATTAGAAAGCCTTGATAGAACCTAATGTATCTCAAAATCAAACAATAATAGCTAGTACTACCTAGAATCTTAAATCAAAAGGCCTTATTAGAACCCAATAGGCCCCTAGAATCTTACATAGGAGAGGTCGGTACCACCCCAGAATCTTACATTGCAATGGCCACACAAACACATACCTAGCAGCTTCAAATATCTTAAATTGTACAAGTTGTACAGAACCCTAGCCTATCAAGGAATCTGACATCGGAGTAGATAGCATACTATGTAGCCTCTCTTCGAATCTAACCTCAGGTCGACTATAATATTAAAAAGGGGAAAGCGGTTTGTGAAGGAGTCTAGGTAATAACTCACCACAGCTAGCCACCCAAAGATACTAATAGGGCTACCCGATAATTACAACATAGCCCAGAAAGTTACATTTAGCCTTACGACAACCAAAAACTAGCCCCACAGGCTCTGAAAATTGACTTCTAAGCAACTCTAGCAAACTTAGGCTAAGGCACCTCAACTACAACAATAAGTCCATTCTAGAATAATATCAACTCACTTGCATAAATGAATATCAACAAATCATACGAAACTCAAGAATCACCTGAAATAAAGAATATATGTCCAAAACAATACAAGTAAAGAATATAACATGGAATCATGGTGGAACCCACCCACACATAACTAATTAGCATGCTAGAACAATCACAAACAAGGTCTAGGGATAGTATGACATAGCCTATCTCGAAGCTGATAATACATGCTCCAAAACCTCTAAATCAAAGTATTTCCCTTCTGAGCCGCTTCCTAACAATGCCATTCTATCATAATAATGACCCTAGTGTCAATACGGTCATTTACATACCCAATTCACAATAATTAGAAATAGAACTAAAAATGAGCCAAAATGGCATGGTGGGGCCCGCGCAAGGAATCCTAAAATTGGTTCTGTCAATGGGTCCCAAATATCTCAAGGAGCTTGTGCCCCCAAAATAGGCACAATCCGACTTTTGAAATGCCCCAAAATAGATCATGTCTACAATTTTGAGAATTCACCATTTAAGGAACTAAAACATAGGAATCAATGGGACTTAAGAATTAAACGCGTCAATCACGGACCTAAATGTCCTGAAGCACTTCCCTAACAATATCAAACAACCACCAAAAAATTCCACACCAAATCAGGTTCACAAAGTCTCACAATTTAGGGAAATTAATGAAATGAAAGCTGGAAAATGGATTATGACTACCAGTGATGACTGCAAAAGCGGTCAGTTGGCCGCTTAAGTGGCTCTGCTAAAGTGGCCCCTTTGCTACGAAAGTGGCTCACAGACATCAAACATAAATTGTAAGTATCAGACCCATTACCCACTCCAATCAATCTCTTTCGAGCATCAATTGGAGATTAGAAATTAGAATTAAGTTTGAAACTTTAACCTATAACACTACTAAAAAGAGACGTAAAAAAGGGACGGACTGCGTCGCTTTTTTGGCCAAAAGTGACGAAAAAGCGATGCAGTCAATCTCGTCGCTTTTTGGCTCGACGCTTTTCAAAAGCGACGGACTGCGTCGCTTTTGATTTTTTTTCAAAAAAAAAAATTTTTGACAAATGCGACGCCGTCCATCGTTTTTTTTATTTTTTAAATTTTCAAAAAGAGACGAAGTCCGTCGCTTTTCTTAATTTTTAATTTTTTTAGAATCTTGAAAAGCGACGGACTAAAAGACCCCGTCCGTCGCTTTTCTAGATTTTAAAAAAAATAAAGCCCAGAAAAGCGACGGACTAAAGGACCCTGTCCGTCGCTTTTTCTGCAATTTTTTTGACTCCAGTTTCTGCTGCCCACCTGCAAAAGCAATTCAATTCAATTCAATTCAACCCAATCAATCCCAAAACATTATAAAGAAGCTACACAAAATATAAAACAACAAACTTAAATTAACATTCAAAAATATCTAAATCACAATTTAAAGACTTGTAAAGACTTTCAAAATTTGTTTCAAGATTTCAAGTAATTCAAACTTCAAATTAAGTTCAAAGTCTTAATTAAGTTCAAATTATGTTCAAGCTTAATTAAATAGTTCATAAAGACTATATTTTATCAACATTTCTAAAGTTCAACCTAATAATTAGTTCATAAATTCTATAAATCAAGATTCCTAAAGTTCACAATCAAAAGTTTAAAATCCTACAATAATTCAAGATTTCTAAAGTTCACAACTTAAAGTTCTAAAATCCCACAATAATTCAAGGTTTCTAAAGTTCACAACCTAAAGTTCTAAAATCCTACAACAATTCAAGATTTCTAAAGTTCACAACCTAAAGTTTAAAATCCTACAATAATTCAAGATTTCTAAAGTTCACAACTTAAAGTTCTAAAATCCCACAATAATTCAAGATTTCTAAAGTTCACAACCTAAAGTTCTAAAATCCTAAAATAATTCAAGATTTCTAAAGTTCTAAAATCCTACAAAAATTCAAGTTCTCTAAAGTTCACAACTTAAAGTTCTAAAATCCTACAAAAAATCAAGTTTTCTAAAATTGATAACTTAAAGTTCTAATATTCTACAATAATTCAAGATTTCTAACGTTTCACACCCCAAAGTTCTAAAATCTTACAAAAATTCAAGTTCTCTAAAGTTCACAACTTAAAGTTCTAAAATCCTACAATAATTCAAAATTTCTAAAGCTCACAATCTTATAAAGTTCTAAAATATTATAAAAATTCAAGTTCTCTAAAGTTCACAACTTAAAGTTCTAAAATCCTACAATAATTCAAGATTTCTAACGATCACAACCTTATAGAGTTCTAAAATCCTACAAAAATTCAAGTTCTCTAAAGTTCACAACTTAGTTCTAAAATCATACAATAATTCAAGATTTCTAAAGTTCACAACCTAATTAAAGTTAAAAAATACTACAAAAATTCAAGTTCTAACTAAATTCAATAATTCCTATCCAATTTCTAAAATTAGTTATATATAAACTTCTAATCCAAGAATTAATTAGTTATATTCAAGTTCCAAGTTCAAGTTCAACTTCAAGTTCATATCTAGTTATATATAAACTTCTAATCCAACAATTAGTTATACATTCAAGGTCTAATTCAAAAAAGACCTCATCGATCAATATATATTCATGACATTCAAACATTCATCACTATATAGTCATGACATTCAAACATTCATCATATACACTTCAATTACTTCAAAGTAAAACTTAACTAAATAACAATATATCAATCAAATTTAAAAAAAATCTCAATTCACAATCAAATTACATATTCTCAAGTTCAAACTAGTCCTAAAATCAAAAACCCTAATTCATTCACTAATTACAATACCCAATTTAAAAATGCCCAATTTAAAGAAAACCCTAAAATAAAAAATCTTCAATTCTCTACCTAACTAACAATAATCAAATCAAATTAACAATAACACAACCCAACAAACTAAAACAATAATATACTAACTAACCATTAACTATAATCACTAGAATTGAAAAAAAAAAATCTAAAACTAAATACCAACCTTAACAAAGAGGAGAGGCAGCGATGGGCGGTGACGGACGGCAACTGACGGCGATAGGCAAGGGCAATGATGGCGGCGGCGGTGGAGGTGGAGCGGCATCTGGTGGAGGGAGATCAATAGAGAGAAGGGAGAGAATAAGAGTGAAGAGAGAAGAAGAGAGAAGAGAGAGAGAAGAAAATATGAAAATCCCAATCTGGGTCAAAGATATTTTAAGAAAAGCGATGGACATCGTCTCTTTGTCCGTCGCTTTTTTTTTAAATAATTGACCAAAATTTTGACCAAAAAAGCGATGACCTAAGAGACGTTTTCGGTCGCTTTTCTTAAATGTTTGACCAGTCATGTTGACCAAAAAGCGACGAACTTAGAGATGTTGTTCATCACTCCTTTGAAAAAAATAATTAATCAATTAATTATTAATTATATATATATATTTTTTGCGCAACAATTTGCGACAAAAAGCGACGGACTAAGAGATGCCGTCCGTCGCTTTTTGAAAAATAATTTAAAAAATAATTATTTTTATTAAAAAGTGATGGATAGCGTGCCAAATGGCGTTGCTTTTTGGAGCGACGCCATCAGTCACTTTTCTGTCCATCGGTTTTTAGCAATTTTTTAGTAGTGTAAGTTAATCCCATGCTACCTAGCCTAAATCCACGTATGAACAATAGCAAAACAGAGCATAACACAATACCTACTACATTAAATCAACACTCAACCCCATAATTGCACCCTTGGATCTTGGGCTTTTATCCACTCATCACAAAGAGTAAAGAAATTATACCTTTCATAAAAGCAGTCATAGGCAACATGAAATTAAGCAATTACAATTTATCAATTTCAAGAATAAAGTTGAAAAACCCCAAAAACTAGAAAGTGTTCTGCACAAGGTAAAGTAATTCTCTCTCTAACTATTGTTCAATACTTCAGAATTTTTGAACCACTCCCTTTTCCGAACTCTCCTTTAGGCTATTTATAATTTCCCTAAAATTTGGCCCAAAACTCAATGCATGACCTATTCAGAGACATTAGTTGGGCTCACCAATCACAATGAGCTGATCGCCAACTGCTCCTCAACTCACCTTTGTCTTGCTCTAGGCTTCATGTGTTTGAAACTCAGTCGGCAAGCTCGTTCGAGTTTGACTTTCACACTCGGCGAATTGCCAAGTTTTTTCCTTGAACTGTCACATTCGGCAATGGTCAGCATGTTTGCATTTCTCATTCGGCGCATCGTTATTTCCCTTTTTGTTCACTGACCTGCCTCAATAAATTCAAGTGTTGTGTATTGTCAATTTGGGCGAAGTCAAACTCATTGGGCGATCTACCCTTCTTTCTTGGCAATCAACAATATGGAGTTTATACTTTTTTTCATATTTTTGTTCATTCTTTCAAACATTCATCCTTGCCTTGTCCTTTAGCCTTCATAGCTAAAAATAACCAAAATATTTTTAGAATAGGACATAATTAGGCATTGAGGACACTAATTATTGAACTAAATAGGCCTCAAATGAGTGTAAATCTACCACTCATCACCTAGCATAATCAATTTCAAGCAACAACTACCCTAACACCATAAATACAACATAACGGCAAAATTTAAGAAAATATAGCATTGGGCAATAAATCAATCTCATTAAAGTATTTACTCACTACATAGTAGCATGTGATCACGTAGTACAACACTAAAATTAGCCCACAAGATTTAAATCATCAAACAATATTCAAGATATAGGGCTTTGAACTTGAAAACTAATCTCAAAGATCAAAAACAAGAAGACAATGGGAAAGCAAGGGTTTGGCACGAGCAATCTAGAAATTATGCAATCCAAACAAGCTCAAAGATGATAGAAATGCAAATTACTAAGTTGGCAATGCATATTGAAGAGTTTGAAAGGATAAAAGTCAAGAAATTTCAAAAGATTGGCTTTTAAAAGACAAAAGACTCTTGGTATTTTGGTTGAAATCCTATGCGGTGAGGTGCCACTAACGTCGCCAAGCATATTAAGAGAGTTACTAATGGAACTTAAGCTCAACAATTCAACCTACGTGCATTATCAGCCTTGAAATTAAACTCGGTGATCTCAATTTATCTCGCCAAAGTAGTTTAGTGAATCACCCTTTAAGTCTTTGTCTCGAAAACTTTGTCTTGACATCAAGATTTTACTTTCACCTACACATTTCAACACATTTTATTGAAAACATTAAGAACTTGAGTTGCCTCCCAAGAAGCACCTTATTCAAAGTCATGGCACAAGGTGGTCATGTTTTCAAACACCATTCTTCGTGTTGGAAACAATTTCACTCGACAAACTTTCTCTTGGCCTTGGGATTAAATGAGTTGAAATTTGGCAAATATGAGCCTTGAGTTGCTTAATTGACACTGAATGAGAAGTTATAATTTGAGTCAAGGTGGAGAAATAATACTTCAATTTCTTCAACACCTTGTTGGACCCCTCAACTTTGTTGACAATTCTTACCAACATATCTTCAGTCCAAAACAATTCCGGATCCTCTTGTTGAATTGGTTTAGGGAGATCATGAGGGGGCACATATTTGTCTTTCTCACCTTCACGCTCCATCTAGTTTGTTTCTCTTTCACACCAATGTTTTTCACGGTCACACCAAGCATTATATCGGTCTTTGTTCTAACCTTGATTCCCACCAGCCTTGGGGGCTCAGGGGAGAACCCCCCCACCCCCACCCCCTATTTGGTTACTTAAGAATTGGACTGTTTCCTCATACTGTCGCGAACACAAAGTATACCATAGACGTGATATGGTGTATAAGACCCCGAGAGGCCCTACACAAGACACTTAACATACAAACAACATGACATAATAGGAAATAGTATGAGAATTTCATATAATGAAAGAGTCTTACATAAAAGTGGAATTGATGTCATAGTCTCGACAAGCCAATCTAGTACATCAAGAGTGGTTGTGACGTAACCCATACACCACATACAATATTGGAAAACTAAAAACATAAAATAATGTAAACATAGGTGACAAGGTCTTCGGAACTTAAGGACTTACCAAGTCTTCAATCTATAAAGCCAAACCACTAGCCACGAGTGGGAGGAGGAAGATCGTCGGACCCTACATTAGTGAAACAATGTAGGCACCAGTATGCATTAGTACATGGAATGTACTAAGTATGAGGGATATGCATAAAAATGAAACATGATCATAATAGGACATAATCAAAAGCGTGATATGCATGACCAAGCTAAACATAGTAAAAACCTTTAAAGAAGAATCATAAATCATGAACATGGTCAATGCATCTTTAAATCATCTTGAAATTTTCATAAAACCTTTAAGAACGACTTAGTTTGTTTTGTGGGATATTTACTGTTAACCAACATAGACCACGTGAGCTATAACGTGGAATACAATGTCTTTCTCCCACACTGAAAAGAGATATTTTTGTTTGTCAAGGCAAAAATCTTAAACTTCTAGCTTAGGTGGATCTGCTAGTGATGTCTTTCTAAGACAAACCTACGAGGGCACATAGTTAGGGACAAGGAGATTGCTACTAGAGACCCAACCTCTACTAATGGGAGAGCCTTCATCTCCATATCCTCTCGGTGCTAAGTAAAATCTCAACTAAATAGTCATAAACATCAGCATATCATCTTACGTGGAAAAGCACAATTAAGTTATCATTTCAAGCTTAAAATGTCATAAAGTAGCTCATTAAATCATAAATTACGCATATGTCAAAAATCTTTCACCAATCATGATTTCATAATATGTGAGAAAATCATGTCACAATTTCATTGATGTTTATCTTAAAGAAACCAAGATCATAAAACCTTTCTTTCATAAATTATGCATAACTTCCATGAATAATGCATGGGTTCATATGAAATTAATTAGAAAGAATGTAATTGAGTCAAAACAATACTAATAAGATCAAAATCAAACAATCGAATCAACACAATTAGAACCCATGAAGAATTGAATGAAAACCTAATCAATTTTGGTGAAATCTAACTTTGGAGAATTGAGAAACCTTGGGCTCAATGGGTGAATGGAACCCATTTATGAATTCCTACATACCTTGAGAAACAAAGATCAAAAGCAATATATTAATCAGAGACTTGAAGCTTGGAAACCCTAGCCTTTTTCTTGAACTTGAAAGAGAATTGGGGAAGATGAATGTAGATGGGATTTGGGGATTTGAGTGAATGAGAGAGTTGGGGAAATTTTTTAGGTAGAAGGGTAGTTATAGGACTTAAAAATAGGGGTGAAATGACATAATATAGGCATTTAATGCATAGGAAAACACGCAAATATCCTTAAGAAATAATTATTGGATTACCCTACGGTTAAGACCTTCGAACCGTAGAAATACTTATGTACTGTATTGGTCAACCGTAGGTCGAGTTATTGGGGCCTATAATTAGACATATTCCTATGATGCCCTTTTACAGACCGTCTAAATTCCTAAGGCCCATAGACCCCATCGTATACCTTAACTTTAACCGACAAATTTCACTAAGTCTAAAACCTTTCTATGGAACCTTTCCATAGAACCCATCTACGACTTGTCAAACATCCTATGACTCATCATGTCCATTAGTTGGTCAACTTTAGAAACTTGAATTTTCCATATCTCAACCTCATTCTTACGAGTCCCATATAGGACCCATAGAAATTTCTACGAACTATAGATTGGTCTCGTAGGACACAACCAGTAGCCAAAATAAGACCTTCCCTTTCCAAATTTGGTTTTCCAATTTTTGGGGTGTTACACATACATGGCTTCAAATTTCACATCGTCCTGGATCAACCCACTACCAGCACCAACCGCATTTACTGACTTGAATCCAACCGTCATGACATGCTTTGACGATGAATCAAGTTGGGTCATTATTTTAGCCATGTTCTCATCACACTCTTTTGTTAAACCCAAATTGCGAGGAGACACTTGATCTTCGCTTGTGTGTCATGCACGGTTGATATTGGTCATCTCATTAAGCAAAGCTAAAGCAACTTCAAATGATTGTTTCGTGATTCCACCTCAGATGAGTTGATCATTTATCCCTTGGTTCACAGTATCAAGTCTTCGGTAAAAATATTGCAACGATACTTTATCTAGAAACTCGTGATTAGGACATTGTAGTACAAACTTTTGGAACCTTAACCATGTCTCATGGATAGGTTTACCTTCAATTCTCATAAAATTTTAGATGTTTTCCCTACACTTCACTATCCTCGAAAGAGGAAAGAATCTCACAAAAAACACCTTATTTAACTCTTCCCAATTAGTGATCGTGTAACACCTTAGAAATCAAACTAAGAACTTTCAGCAGAAAACCAGTAAAACCAGGTGAACCATGATAGGGTTCACGGATCGTGAATCGGACCACGATTTGTCGACCTGTCTATGGACTCACACCCTAGCCTAGAAGTGGTGGACCACGGGAACCTTCACGGGCCGTGGACCACCACACGAGCCGTATTGGTGTTCGTGGAAGCCAGGCAAAATCCACCAAGCTCAGATGTTAGACCATAGGGCCCTTCACAGGCCGTAGTGTTGACAACGAACCATTGTAGCCCTTAGCACAGGTGAAGGACCACGAGGACCTTCACGGTCTGTGATCCTTCACAAGGTCTGTGAGTGGACCGTATTAGGAAGGCCCAAAATCAGCAGCTATTGGACCAAGGACCACGACCAGCTTGACGGTCCATGGTCCCTTTGACAGTCCGTCAAAGGGACTATGGTCAGCTGCATCAGATTTTTAAGTAGGGTCGTTTTGGTTTTCCACTTTGCGTTGGACACCTAAACTACGTCAGTTAACCCCTAAAATGCGTCATTTTGGTTAGTTTATGCCTTGTAACTTCATTAAAACTTACCCTAATCAATCATTCACCAAAATCAAGTGAAACTTAGAGCAAAAGAAGGAGAAAGAGGCGCCATTTTTCCTCAAGAACATGCACCCAAGGTTTCTTCAGTTCTAGCCCCAAAATCAAAAGATTTCTCCATGAATTTCGCAAGTATGTGGGATTTCACTAGTGGGTTCCCTTCACCCATTAGGTCCTTAGAATTCAGTCAGATTCTTAATTCCCACCAGATTATCTAGACCTAGGGTTTCTAGAATTTCAACAAATTTCTATGATCTAGTTATGTTAACATTCTTAATAAAATTATCATGTCATAGTATTGTTTTTGCCTAGACTCTTGCATAAACTCAAGACCTTAGTTATGTAGTTCTTATAGTTCATGAATTACATTAGCTAGGACAGATAAACAGATATACATGCCTCAGTTTTCGAATGCTCCATCATTAGAAAAAAATATTACATATTCACATTTGCATGTCAGATTATTGATCTATCCAGTTTACTTTAGTTATGTTATAAATTTCACTTATTCATTCAGGAGTAGGCTTTATACTGAGTTGAACTAGGGTCAATCACCCTCAAGTCCTAGAACTATGTGCCCCCATAGGTTAAGTTACCTTTGTGGGCATCAGTTGAGTGATCACGCCAGTCAAGCATCTATACCTCTGGCAGGGTATATTGGGTCATCTCGATGGGGCGTATACATCGGAATCTACATGTAGCTCATGTGATTTAATGTCGGTTATTAGTAGCTCCCAGAGTCAGATTCTAGTTTATTGACCAGGTTATCAGTTATAGTTCAGTATTCAGATTCAGCATGTTATAAACTTGATCATTGCATTCATTTAGTTTATGTTCAATATTTTCAGTATAGTATCATGTTCATCTTATATCATTGCTTCACCGCTTTGTTCAGTTATGTATATCGTTCAGCTATATTATATCCTTCATGATTAGTACATTTTAAGTACTGACGCAAACTCTGTGCAACATCTTTTTGTGATGTAGGTTCAGGTCCTCAGCATTCTGATCACGCATAGATTGGTTCCCGATCTCCAGCTCAGCAGCATCAGTGGTGAGTCCTCATTTTTCGAGGATGATAGACATGTTTCCTTTCTACATTTGAGTCTTTAGCTTCAGTGTTTGCTAGATTTAGCTGGGTGCATGTCCCAACATCTCCAGTTAGTTAGAGGCTTTATTTCAAACATAGGTAGATTTAGTTTTAGCTTTGGAGTTTGATAGTTCAGTTGTCATTAAACTCATAGTTTATTTATTTAGATGGTAATGGATATTCCCCATCATTTCAATTTATATGATGTTTTAAGCTTCTGCATAGTACTTTTTTATTTCACTAAATCTTTAAGTATGTTTATGATATGCCAGCAGGTTAGCTTGGGGTCACTCATGATCCTAGGTCTCATGTCCGCGTCCTCGGGTAGCTTCAGGGTGTGACAAACTTGCTATCGGAGCACTAGGTTCAAGAGTCCTAGGATGTCTAAAATTCTGCACTAAGTAGAGTCTCTTTCATGGGTGTGAAGTGCACCACCTCTAATGAGAGGGAGGCTATGAAGTGTTTTAGGAAAACTTCACTTTCTTGATATTCTTTTCGTGCGTTGGTATGATCTCTCTTTCTAATCCATCGTTATGTGCTTTCATATCATGACTCCTCGTAGAGCTTACGGAAGGAATATGAATGCACGCAATGCTAACGCAACTCCTTCAATCCCAGATCAAGATGTTTCAAATGTAAAGTTTCAGAATACCATTCAGTTTTTGGCTCAGAGTGTGACCAACCAGACAATCAACAGGCCCCAGTTCCTACTAACACTAATGTTGGGTCAGCAGTAAATAGAGTTCGAGATTTTGTTAGGATGAATCCACTCGAGTTTCTAGGGTCGCAGATTGGTGAGGATCCACAAAACTTCATAGATGAGGTCAAGAAGATCTTTGGAGTGATGCAAGTGACTGAAAATGATAGGGTGGAGTTAGCATCCTACCAACTTAGGGATGAAGCTCACATCTAGTTTACCCAATGGAAAGAAAACAGGGGTACAAATATAGCTCCTATCACTTGGGAGTGTTTTAGTGAGACTTTTCTGGAGAGGTTCTTCCCAAGAGGGTTGAGGGAGGCAAAAGCTCGGGAGTTCATGAATTTGAGGCAAGGTAGCATGACAGTCCAAGAGTACGGACTCAAGTTCACCCAACTCTCAAGGTATTCTCCTCACATAGTTGCCGATTCTAGGGCTCAAATGAACAAATTTATGTATGGGGTATCTGACTTAGTGAAAATAGAGTGTAGAAATGCTATGTTGCTGGAAAATATGAACATCTCTAGGCTCATGACTCATGCTCAGCAGGTTGAGGGAGATAAGCTTAGGAAACAAACTAAGGATAATAAGAAGGCTAGGACAAGAACCTATGAGTATTCTCAACAAAAATTGGGTGGTGGAAATCGCTCATAGTTTCAGCAAAAGTCTTCAGCTCCAGCACCTTCATCAACTAGTGTTCCATCGTCCAGGTTTCGATAGGATCAGAAAGGTAGGGCATCAGGCTCTAAGTTTCATGGGAGTATTTTAGGCACCAGAACCTACCCAACTTGTCCAAAGTATGGTAAGAACCATCCGGGCGAGTGTCTTGCAGGAAAGGAAGGATGCTTTGGGTGTAGTCATTTTGGTCAAAGGTTGAGAGATTGTCAATCTTCTAAATAGGGTCAAGGAAGCAATAATGGTAGGGCTCAGTCTATAACTTAAGTAGTACCGGTACGCCGCCCGACTCATTAGGGTAACTCATCTAGTACAATTGGCGGTCAGTGCCAAAATAAGTTGTATGCTCTTCAGGCTCGCTCGGATCAGGAAGATTCTCTTCATGTAGTCACTGGTACGTTACGAGTTTTTAACTTAGATGTTTATGCTTTGTTAGATCCAGGGGTTACTCTTTCCTTTATAACTCTTTATATAGCAGTCGACTTTGATGTTAGAACAGAAACTCTCTCAAAACCCTTCTCAGTCTCTACTCCAGTCGGTGACACAGTTATAGCTAGAAGGGTATATAGAAATTGTCCTGTCATAATCTCCCAGAAAATCACCTCACCAGATCTTGTAGAGTTAGAACTGGTAGACTTTGATATCATTCTAGGCATGGATTGGTTACATTCTTGTTATGCCTCAATCGATTATAGAACTAGAATCATTCGTTTTCAGTTTCCAAATGAACCAATCTTAGAATGGAAGGGTAGTAGCTTAGAGCCTATGGGTCGATTCATTTCTTACCATAAGGCCAGAAAGATAAGCTCTAAGGGTTATCTCTATCATCTAGTTCGGGTTAAGGATTCAAGCTCTGAAACATCAACTCTTTCCAGAAGTGTTTCCAGAAGATCTTCTCAGATTTCCTCCCAAAAGGGAAATCGACTTTGGAATTGATCTCCTTCCAGATACCCAGCCTATTTCTATTCCTCCTTACATAATGGCTCCAGCTGAGCTTAAGGAATTGAAAAAGCAGTTGAAAGACCTTCTAGATAAGGGCTTCATCAGACCTAGTATTTCCTCATGGGATGCACTAGTTTTGTTCGTGAAAAATAAAGATGGTTTCCTTAGAAAAAGGTCACAATCAAGAATAAGTATCCTATCCCTAGGATTGATGACTTGTTTGACCAACTTCAGGGTGCTAGTCATTTCTCAAATATAGACCTCAGATCCAGTTATCATCAACTCAGAGTCAGAGATATTGACATCCCAAAAACAGCCTTTAGAACTTGGTATAGTCATTATGAATTCGTAGTTATGTCATTTGGACTAACCAATGCTTCTACAGCTTTCATAGATTTGATGAACAGAGTGTTCAAGTAGTATTTGGACTTGTTCGTTATTGTCTTTATTGATGATATCCTCATTTACTCTAGGAATGAGAAAGAACATGTGACTCATTGGAGGGTTGTCCCGCAAACTCTTGAGGATTGCCAGTTATTTGCTAAGTTTAGCAAATATGAGTTTTGGTTGCAATAAGTTGCTTTCCTTGGTAATTTAGTGTCTAGTGAAGAGATACGATTGGATTCTCAGAAAATAGAAGCAGTGAAACAGTGGCCCAAAACTACCTCTCCTACAGATATCAAAAGTTTCTTGGGTTTGGCCAGTTATTATAGAAGGTTTATGGAAGGATTTTCATCCATAGCTTCTCCATTGACTAAGTTGACTCAGAAATAGGTTAAGTTTTAGTGGTTAGACAATTGTGAGAAAAGCTTCGCAGAACTGAAAACTAGGTTGACTACAGCTCCTATTTTGACTCTACCAGAGGGTTCAGTCGATTATGTGATCTATTGTGGTGCCTCCAGAGTCGTCCTAGGTTATGTGTTAATGCAGCGAGGTAAGGTTATAGATTATGCTTCTAGACAGCTTAAAATGCATGAGAATAACTATCCAACTCATGACCTCGAGATTGCAGCAGTGGTGTTTGCACTTAAGATTTGGAGATATTACTTGTATGGTGTTCACATAGATGTGTTCACAGACTATAAGAGCCTTCAGTATGTGTTCACCCAAAAAGAGTTGAATCTTCACAAGAGGAGATAGCTTGAGTTCCTCAAAGATTATGATATGAATGTGCTTTACCATCCTAATAAGGCCAATGTAGTAGAAGATTCTATTAGTAGACTATATATGGGTAGTGTAGCACATGTTGAGGAAGAAAGAAAGGAACTAGCAAAAGAAGTTCACAGGCTTGCTCGCTTGGGAGTTCGCCTTATGAGCATATCATATGGTGGTGTAACAATTCAGAATGGGTCAGAATCTTCAATGGTAGCAGAGGTTAAGGAAAAGAAAGACAGTGATCCTATATTACTTCAACTAAAGGGTGCATTTCATCAGTAGAGAGTTGAGGTTTTCTCCCAAGGGGGGATGGTGTGCTTCACTATCAGGGTCGATTATGTTTTCCCAAGGTGGGTGAGTTCAGACAGCAAATTCTTGAAGAAGCCCATAACTCCAGGTATCCTATTCATCCAGGTCCCACTAAGATGTACCGTGATCTGTGGCAAGTCTTTTGGTGGAATGGTATGTAAAGGGATATAGCAGATCTTGTGGCTAAGTGCCATAATTGTCAGCAAGTGAAGGTAGAACATCAGAAACTAGGGGGTATGACTCAAGAGATCAACATTCCTACTTAGAAGTGGGAAGTGATCAACATGGACTTCACTATAGGTTTACCTCGTACTCGCAGACAGAATGATTCCATTTGGGTGATAGTTGACAGAGTTGCTAAGTTTACGCACTTTTTGGCTATTAAGACTACAGATTCAGTGGAGGACTACACCAAACTTTACATTAATGAGATAGTCAGGTTGCATAGGTTCCTTTGTCGATCATTTCAGATAAAGGTCCTTAGTTTACCTCTTATTTCTAGAAGTTATTTCAGAAAGGTCTTGGTACTCAGGTTAATCTTAGCACAACATTTCATCCACACACAGATGGTCAGGCAAAGCATACCATTCAGACCTTAGAGGACATGTTGAGAGCTTGTGTGATCGATTTCAAGGCAGTTGGGATGATCACCTTCCTCTTATAGAGTTCGTCTACAATAATAGTTACCATTCAAGCATTCAGATGGCCCCTTATGAGGTACTATATAAGCGTAGGTGTAGATCTCCAATTGGTTGGTTTGAAGTAGGTGAAGCAGCCTTGATAGGACCAGATTCGGTTCATGATGCCATGGAGAATGTTCATCTCATTAGAGATTAACTTAAGACAGCCCAGAGTCGCCAGAAGTCCTATGCAGATGTAAGGAGAAGGGACTTGGAGTTCCAAGTTGATGATTGGGTTTTCCTGAAAGTGTCACCTATGAAGGGGGTAATGATATTTGGCAAGAAAGGAAAGCTCAATCCTAGATATGTAAGCCCTTACAGGATCTTGAAAAGATTTGGAAAAGTGGCTTATGAGTTAGAGTTGCCCGCAGAACTAGCAGCAGTGCATCTGGTTTTTCACATTTCATTGTTGAAGAAGTGTGTGGGTGATCCAGCATCTATTGTACCATCAGAAAGTGTGGCTGTGAAGGATAGTCTCACTCATGAAGAGGTACCAGTTAAAATTCTTCATTGTCAGGTTAGAAGGTTGAGAAATAAAGAAATCGCTTCAGTTAAGGTTTTGTGGAGGAGTCAGTCCGTAGAGGGAGCTACTTGGGAAGCAGAAGCAGCCATGAAGGCCAGATATCCTCATCTCTTTCCTTCCAATTCCATTCCAGCTTGAGGTAATAGTTCCTCTTCAATTTTTCAGGCATAGCTTCAGTCTTAGTATCTTGTTCCTTTGATTTATACTTGCATTTTTAGCATATTTGCATGGTCATGGAACTTAGTTCAGTCAAAAATCAGTTTCTAGTACAAAAGGGTGGCGTTTGCAACTCTTTCCCTCCCTATACAACTAGTTTAGACTTCATTCGAAGATGAATGCTCCTAAGGGAAAGATTTTGTAACACCTCAGAAATCAAACTTAGAACTTTTAGTAGAAAAACCAGCAGAACCAGGTGAACCATGACAGGTTTCACGAACCGTGAACTGGACCACAGTTCGTCGACCTGTCCGTGGACTCAACCCCAGCACAAAAGTAGCGGACCACGGGACCCTTCACAGGTCGTGGACCACCACACGAGTCGTACTGGTGCTTATGGAAGCCAGGCAAAATCCATCGGGCTCAGATGTCAGACCACGGGATCCTTCATGGGTCGTAGTCTTAACGACGAATCATGATGGCTTCCGTGAAGTCTAGCCAGTGTAGCCCTTAGCCCAGGTGAAGGACCACAAGGACCTTCACAGTCCATGAAGTGGACCGTAGTAGGAAGGTCCAAAATCAGCAGCTACTGGACCAAGGACCACAAACCGCTTGACGGTCCGTCAAAGGGGTCGTGGTCAGCTGCATCAAATTTTTAAGTAGGGTCATTTTGGTCTTTTCCCCTATGCGTTGGACACCTAAACTATGTCGTTTAACCCCAAAACTGCGTCATTTTGGTCAGTTAAAGCCTAGTAACTTAATTAGAACTTACCTGAATCAATCATTCACCAAAATCAAGTGAAACTTAGAGCAAAATAGGGAGAAAGAGGCGCCAGTATTTCTCAAGAACACACAGCAAGGTTTCTTCAGCTCCAACCTCAAAATCAAAAGATTTCTCTGTGAATTTCATCACCAGGTATGTGAGATTTCACTAGTCATTTCCTTTCGTTGATTAGGTCCCTAGAATTCAGTCAGATTCTTGATTCCCTCCATATTATCTAGACCTAGGGTTTCTAGAATTTAAACAAATTTCTATGATTTAGTTATGTTAACGTTCTTAATCAGATTATCATGTCTTAGTATTGTTTTTGCATAGACTCTTGCATAAACTCAGATTCCTAGTTATGTAGTTCTTATAGTTCATGAATTGCATTAGCTAGGACAGATAAATAGATATACATGCCTCAGTTTTCGAATGCTCCATCATCATAAATAAATGTTGCATTTTCAAATTTGCATGTCAGATTATTGAGCTATCCAGTTTACTTAAATTATGTTATAAATTTCACTTATTCAGATGGGAGTAGGCTTTATATCGAGTTGGCCAAGGGTCAATTACCCTTAAGTCATAGAACTACGTGCCACCGTAGGTTATAAATCCCATATATGGGCATCAGTTTAGTGATCATGCCAGACATGCCTCTATACCTCTGGCAGGGTATATTGGGTCCTCTAGATGGGGCGTATACATCAGACTCCACATAGAACTCATGTGGTTTTATGTGGGTTATTAGTAGCTCCCATAGTCAGATTCTAGTATATTGACCAGGTTATCAATATTCAGATTCATCATGTTCTAAACTTGATCATTGCATTCAGTTAGTTCATATTTAGTATTTTCAGTATAGTATCATGTAAATCTTCTATTATTATTTTACCGCTTTGTTCAGTTATGTATATTGTTTGGCTATATTCTATCATGCATGCTCAGTACCTTTCAAGTACTGACGCATACTCTACGCTACATCTTCTTGTGATGTAGGTTCAGGTCCTCAGCATTCAGATCACGCATAGATCGGTTCCCGATCTCTAGCTCAACAGCATCAATGGTGAGTCCTCATTCTCTGAGGACGATAGACATGTTTTCTTTCTACATTTCAGTTTTTAGTTTCAGTTTTTTCTATATTTAGTTGGGGCATGTCCCAGCATCTCTAGTCAGTTAGAGGCTTTATTTCAAACATAGTTAGATTCAGTTTTAGCTTGGGACTTTGATATTTCATGTATCATTATTCTCACAGTTTATTTATTCAGATGGTAATACGTATTTGCTCTTAGGCATATTTGTATGCCTAAAAACTAATAATGCCCGCATTTAAGCCAAGTTCGAAATCAATTTGTGTTAACTTATAGTCGTGTAGAGTCTTTTGATGGTATATATGCTAACCAACATGATTAGTTGTGTAGGTGAGCTTAAATGGAGAAACGAGCACTGAAATGGGCTTCAGGAATCACAAAAGGACGCAAGTGAAAAGAAGCAAGAAATAAGGATAAGAAAATGAATCACAAGTTAAATATGTGTCCTCTCCGCGTCTCGGAGAGAAATTTCATTCTTGGTAGAAAATTAGAAATTGGGACAGAGCACTTTGTGTCCTCTCTGCGTCGAGGAAAGGGAATTTTATTTTGGTGCGAGATTCAGCATTCGAGGCAGAGTGGTCTGTGTAGCAGCCGCGACGCGAAGAAAAGAAACCTAAGTTATAAACCACCTCCGTGACGCATCATCAGTTGCCAAATTTGGCCATTTCGACTTAATTATAAATATAGGAATATTTTTTTTATTTAGATATTCTTTTTCTGGGTTTTGAAGAACGACAATTTGGAGAGCTGTTTCATCAGTTTTTAGGGTTCTTTCCTAAACTCTTCTATTTTCGATCTTTGTATGTCATCTAACTATTATTTGATCCACAATACCATTATGAGTAGCTAAATACCTTAGTTCTAGGGCTGTGGATACAAGATGATTGTAATTTATTGAGTTTTCATGGGTTAATATTGATTATCATATGAATCTTTCTTATGTTCTTGTTTTTCGTATTTCATGTCTGATCCCATTAAAACAAACACATTATCCAACTTCAAGTCGGGAGAGGAATAAGAGGATAGAATGTGGGGCATAAGGAGCATGATTTTCTCTTGATAATTAGTGTTAATTTATATCTAGGATAGGGATATCTAGAAACCATGCTTGGTCATTATACAGGAAGAAATCGTAATGCTCGGTACTTGGTCCAAACTATCCCCGCTCGACGAGTAGTAAGGTTGTCATTTATCGTAGGTGATTAGAGATCGGGAGACCATAATCATATATGTAACCCTATGATCATTGATTCAATAGTTGATAATCATCCATTTAAATAAGATAACTTGCATGAATCCTGATAAGAGCTACAGCCCTAGACTTTACCCAATCATTGTTTGAAATCCTTGAAATTGAATCGCGCTTGTTTAATTTTGGTTAACTTTTAGATTATTAAATAAATCACTCTTGAAATCTTGATAACACTTGTGTTTAGCTAAAAGTATTGGAATAATCAAGTTATTCTTATCGTAAGTTTCTGTGGGTACGATACGCAGCTCTTTATAAGAGCCACTTTAATACTTGAACAACCACGTACACTTGCGTGTGCGATTTGGGCGCAACAAGTTTTAGTGCTGCTACCGGGGACTTTATAATTAGGAAGTATAAGATTTTTCTGATCTCTGAAGTTAAAATGCAAGTGTTGACAACTTGATCTTAACAATTCATTTTTTAGGTTGTATTGAAATTCAAAACTAGACGATGATCAGGACTTGGTAGAACCTCTAGCTGAACCGAAAAGATTCGTTCATTACCGGAGAAGGCAAAGATGATTCACTTACCCAGTCCCTCTTGTTGCTAGTGAACTAACATCTCCAGTAATAAGAGTTGAGTAAGAAGAACCTACAGTAATGGCTGAGATGAAAGTAAGAGACATGGCAATCCCTCGTACCACCAATGTGACTTCATGCATTCAGAAACCTGAAACTGGGGGAAGGTTTGAATTGAAGCAGAGTATGGTGAAACTATTGTACACTAATGGGTAGTTCATTGGTCTGTCGCATGAGGACCCAATAGACCATATACAGAATTTTCTCGCGATCAGTGATACTTACACTCCAGCTAGAGTGAATGTGGATTATGTGAGGCTCATTTTATTCCCCTTTTATCAGCTTAGGGAAGTAAAAAGATGGCTGACTTCTGAGCCCACTAACTCCATTACCTCTTGGGACAATCTTGCACAGAAGTTCCTTATTAGATTCTTCCCCTCTGGGAAAACAACTAAGTTAAGGAGTAACATTCTGAGTTTCCGACAGAAAGGAGGAGAGAACTTGTACCAAGCTTGGGACAGGTTTAAATCAATGTTGATGAGCTGCCCACATCATCATCAGGCTAACGAGGTGTTGGTCCATACCTTCATTGAAGGATTGGAGGCTAACACCAAGATTTTACTTGATTCAACTGATTGTTCACCTTGCTGAAAAGGATCTCACAGGGTAACCCCGAATGGAATGGAGGAGGAACGAAACCCGTGATACAAAAAATTACAGGCATGTTGGTAAAAGATGCAGTGACTACTTTAACTGCATAGATTGTTGCGATGCAAAACATGATGAACACTCACTTCAGCAATCTATCATTGGGACAACAGCTGGCTCAGGTGAATGTAGTCCAACAACCACCACCTTGGTGTGAAATTTGCAGATGAGGTGATCATAGTGCAGAGGTATGTGGTGCAAACCCAGATTTTGTAAATTTTGTAGGGAATGCACAACGAGGAGGAGGCCAGCAGAACTATGGAAACTCTTACAATCCTAGTTGGTGTAATCATCTAAATTTTTCCTATGGAGGTAATTGAAATCAATATAGACCCTAGAGAAATGCACATGGGTATCAACCATAAGCCCAATGGAAGCAGCCAAATAACATGAGCATGGAGGAGATATTGAAGAAAATTATGGTTGATCAACCTTAGTTAGTTGTTGATGTGAGAAATAATCAGCTAGTTACACAGAATCTCGAGAAACAATTCAAGCAGTTTGCTAGTGCCCAGAACTCACGACCGCAAAAAGGGTTACTGGGAAATACTGATCCAAATCCCAAGCAGGTAAATGTGGTATGTACACGCAGCGGTTTGCAGTTGGAGGAGTTAGCTCCAAAGAAAAGAAATATTGAATTTGTGAGCAAGGAGAGTGAACCTAAGGAGAGTGAGGTGGTTGCACAAGATGAAAGAGTGCAACCAATAGTGAAACCACATCCTCTATTCCCTCAAAAGTTCAAAAAACAGAAGGAGGATGAATGTTTTGGTAAGTTTCTCCTCTTTTGAAACTAGTTCATATTAACTTACCATTGGTAGATGTTTTGCAAGATATACCCAGGTATGCTAAATATGTGAAGGAGATTGTGGCAAACAAAAGGAGGCTGATTGAATATGAGATTGTAGCACTTACTAAAGAGTGCAGCTCCCGAATCCAAAATAAGTTGCCTACCAAACTGAAAGATTCGGGTAGCTTTATGGTTCAGATCACTATATGGCAGAGCATCCATTCGCGAGGATTGTGTGATCTAGGAGCCAGAATAAATTTGATGCCAACTTCATTGTATAAAAAGTTGGGGTTGGGTAGTCCTAAACCGACTACCATCATCTTACAGTTGGTTGATAGATCTGTTGCTATGCCAAAGGGTGTTGTAGAGGATGTCTTAGTGCAAGTGGGATCATTGATATTCCAGTAGACTTCGTATAGCTGAATTTTGAGTCAGATCCTGAGGTCCCATTCATTTTGGGGAGACCTTTCATAGCTACAGGGCGTGTTATGATAGATGTAGCAGCTAGGCAACTCACTATGAGGGCACACGATAAAGTGGAGGTATTTGATGTCTATAAGGAGTTGAAGCTCCCTACGGTGTATGAAGAGTTGTCTGCGTTAACGGTGATAGATATTGAAGCAGAGGCCCGTTATATTGCATCAAAAGACCCATTAGAGTGACTGCTAATGGGAGATGATATTTATGGGGCTGCTGAGGCACACAAAATGGTACAATTTCTCAATGCGGCAATTATGGGGATATAAAGAGATCACTGGGAGCCTTTAAATAGAGTGTTGGGTCCTCCACCCAAGCCCTCTATTGAAGAAGCACCCAAGCTGGAGTTAAAAGCATTGCCAACCCACCTCAGGTATGCATTTTTGGGTAAAGATAAAACTTTACCGATTATTTTAGCTACAGCATTATCTGAATCACAGGTGGAAGCAGTATTAAGCATCTTGAGAAAGAGAAAAATAGCCTTGGGTTGGCAAATGTCTGATATTCATGGTATCAATCCCGTATTGTGCATCCATAAAATCTACATAGAGGAAGGGCATAAGCCGAGTGCACAACACCAACGAAAACTGAATCCAGTGATAAAAGATATGGTAAGAAAAGAGGCGATCAAGTGGTTAGATGCAGGGTTCGTGTACCCCATATTTGATAGTAAATGGGTGAGTCTGGTACAATGTGTGCCCAAGAAGGGCGAAATGACGGTGGTAACCAATGAAAAGAATGAACTAATCCCCACAAGGACAGTAACTGGGTGGCATACTTTCATAGACTACATGAAGTTAAATGATGCCACTAGAAAGGACCATTAACCTATGCCTTTTATTGATCAAATGTTGGATAGATTGGCAGGATAAGAATATTACTGCTTCCTGGATGGATACTCAGGGTATAATCAGATAGTCATTGCACTAGAGGATCAGGAGAAGACTAGCTTCACTTGTCTGTATGGCCTTATGCGTTCAAACGTATGTCATTTGGATTATGCAATGCACCAGCGATATTTCAGAGATGTATTATGGCAATCTTCCATGATCTGGTGGAGCATTTTTTTGAGGTGTTCATGGACGACTTCTTGGTGTTCGGTGAGTCTTTTGACCTTTGTTTGACTAATCTTAACATGGTCCTTGCTAGGTGTGAAGAAATAAATCTTGTGTTGAACCAGGAGAAGTGTCACTTCTTAGTTCGAGATGGGATTGTGTTGGGGCACAAAATCTCCAAGAATGGGCTGGAAGTTGATAAAGCCAAAGTGGAAGTTATTGAGAAGTTGCCACCACCCATCACGGTAAAGGGAGTTAGAAGGTTTCTGGGATATGCTGGATTCTACAGGAGTTTCATCAAGTACTTTTCTAAGACTGCAAGACCCATGTGTTGCGTGTTAGAAAAAGAGGTGAAGTTTATATTTGATGAGAAGTGTTTGCAGGCATTTGAGTTGCTAAAAAGTAAGTTGATAGAAGCTCTTATCCTAATTGCTCCTAACTGGGAGCTTCCATTCGAGCTTATGTGTGATACTAGTGATACAGCGGTTGGTGCAATGCTTAGGTAGAAAAAAGATAAGATGTTTCATTCCATCTACTATGCTAGCAAGACACTTGATGCAGCGCAGTCTAATTATACTATCACAGAAAAAGAGATGCTAGCAGTAGTGTTTGCATTTGATAAGTTCAGGTCATACTTGGTAGGAACCAAGGTTGTGGTTTACACTGATCATTCTGCAATCAGGTATTTGTTCAACAAGAAAGATGCCAAGACGAGGCTAATTAGGTGGATATTACTCTTGCAAGAGTTTGATCTAGAGATTAAAGATAGGAAGGGAACTGAAAACCAGATAGTTAATCATCTGTCTAGATTGGAGGATTTATCTCATATGAGGAATGAAGGGCAGATTCGCGAAGAGTTCCTTGATGAGCAATTACTTGCTTTGGACCTTGCTCAAGTACCTTGGTATGCAGACATTGTGAATTTTCTGGTGAGTGATTTATTTCCACCTGGGCTCTCAACACATCAAAAGTAGAGGCTGAAGTATAATGCACATGTTTATATATGGGATGAGCCTTTCTTATTCAAGTAGGGACCTAATCAGATGGTGTGAAGGTGTGTAGCTGAACAGGAGGTAGTACAAGCGTTGGAGAGTTGTCACTCTTCGCCATATGATGGACACCACGGGGGCGAACGCACTACACATAAGGTATTGCAATCTGGTTTCTTTTGGCTTACTCTATTTAAAGATGCTGCTATGTTTTTGAAGGGCTCTGATTAATGTCAAAGGATGGGCACTATTTCTAGAAGGTATGAGATGCCATTGAGCAATATCCTTAAATTGGAGATCTTTGGAATCTGGGGGATAGACATCATGGGACCATTCCCATCTTCCCATGGCAATCATTACTTCTTAGTGGTAGTGGACTATTGTCCAAGTGGGTAGAAGCAGTTGCATTACCATCTAATGATGCAAAGGTGGTAGTGAAGTTCATCAGGAAGCACTTCTTCACCAGGTTCGAAACTCTAAGGGCCATGATTAGTGATGTAGGTACACAATTTATCAATAGTTCAGTGCGAAATTTGCTGGCAAAATATGGGGTGAGACACAAGGTAGCTACAGCTTATCATCCCAGACTAGTGGGTAGGTAGAAGTGTCAAATCGAGAAGTGAAGCAGATCCTCCAAAAGACTGTGAATGCCTGGAGGAACGATTGGGCAGACAAGTTAGATGATGCTTTGTGGGCATACCGGACTGCATACAAGACACCAATAGGGACTTCTCCTTATCAAATGGTGTTTGGAAAAGCGTGTCACCTCCCAGTTGAATTGGAGCATAAAGCATAGTGGGCGATCAAAAATTTGAATTTGGATGCTGAGTTAGCAGGAAAAAGAAAAGGATAACACAGCTACATGAGTTAGAAGAATTTAGGCTCCATGCATATGAAAATGCCAAATTATATAAAGAGAAAACCAAGAGGTGGCATGATAAGCATATTGTGTCACGCACCTTTGCGCCTGATCAATTGGTGCTGCTATTTAATTCAAGATTGAAGTTATTCCCCGAAAACTTCGGTCTAAGTGGAGTGGTCCATTTGAAGTTGTGAAGATGACCCAACATAGTGCTTTTGAGCTAAGGAACAATGATAGGAGCTCTACGTTCCTTGTGAATGGGCAACGCGTGAAGCACTACTTTGGAAATGATGTTGATCATGAGCTTGAAGCGCTCACCTTAAATGACAAGTAAGTCATGAGCTGGGTCATGCCATGATGTTAAATCAGGCGCTAGATGGGAGGTAGCCCATCGTGTATGTACTAATGGGTTTTGAGCTTGAAATATGCTCAAGATTTTAGCACCCATGGCACATCACAAAAAGGGGGCTGACTTTCACCTTGCTTAGTATTAATTTTCCAACGCAAGGCAGAATGGTCCGTGACCATCCCGCGTCGCGGAGTCAATATCCAAATTTGGTTTCGACAAGAAATAATTTCTCGTCAACAATAAAGAGACCACATGACCAGGCCGCGTCGCAGAAGGGGGTGAAAATTTTGACTTCATAAAATTTAATTATCTTTTGAGAGACAGAACACTCTGTGTAACCTCCTTGTCGCGCCCCCAGGTGAGTTATTTTGATCTTCATTAAATTAGACGGGTTTTACCTGTCTCCTTTTCAAATAACCCGACTCAATATACCCTTTTAACCCCAAAATTCCCATCCCCAAACCCTATTTTCTCCAAAATTTTGTGATTTTCCCTCCTTTTGGCTTGTACAAATTCTCAAGGTCTTCTCCTTATCACAAAGTCACTCCAACCCTTCTTCCTTCCTATTTTCTCTAACTACACCACTCCAAGTATGTATTTTCGCTTTAATCTTGCGATAATGGGTGTTTGTGCTTGTGGAGGCCGTCATTTAGAGTATTTGGGTTTGGGAAATTGTGGGTTATTGTTAAAGGTGGGGGTTGTGGTCGTGTTACTTGTGCAATGGGTGATAATGGGTTCGATTCATAGTGAAGGTAAAGTGATAGGTGTTGCGATGTTATGGATAATTTGAATTCTTGAGTAGACTGAACTTATTATTGCTTGCATATGAGTGTGGGATACATTATGATTGGATAATATCATTGCATCATGTAAAGTGTATGATTTTTCTTTGAATTGTTTTAGTAGAATCGCCTAGGGTTGATTTGTAAATGATTTGTAGGAAGAGTTATCTTAGATGAGTAACAGTATGTGCAAAGGTAGGTTGTGGGGCCAGACTCATAGTGTGTGTTTCAGGAAGTCTATTAGGTATTTCAAATTTTGAGTAGAAATTCTTATGGCTTGCTATTGCTTGAGTTTTGATTCTAAAATGGGTGCATAGGCTGATGCGGTGTGAAGTCTTGAGTAACACTAACTGATTAGTGCTTTGTGAAAGGGTTTGTGTGGGTCTCAATCCTTATGTTGAGGCTGAGCGTTTGTGGCTAGTAATGTGCTGCCTATGTGGTTATGAATATGATAAATAGGTTGGTGTGTTGTCATTCACTTTTGG
The DNA here is from genome assembly GCA_035578085.1 of Solanum pinnatisectum. Taxonomy (NCBI): domain Eukaryota; kingdom Viridiplantae; phylum Streptophyta; class Magnoliopsida; order Solanales; family Solanaceae; genus Solanum; species Solanum pinnatisectum. Next base: position 34,895,438 of record CM069079.1, on the reverse strand, counting down.
GAAGTCTGAGTACCTAGGCTGAGGAATGCTTTGAAATAAGTGTGGGGTGGTATGTGCCCGCCACCTGTGGTTATCGATATAGTGTATTATGCTTGGGCTGAATTGTATAGTGCTTACAGGTAACCATATCTGGAACGCAAAGACCCAGTAAGGAAGTTGCAACCTCTGGTTAGAGAAAGTGTGTTCGGAGTGGGGGGGAATGTACCTCCCACACCTTCAGTACCTAGGGGACTACATGGCACTATTATTCCCAGCACCAGTGGACATCACGATGACCAAGGGGCCCGACACTGAGTTTGGCCCAACTCTCACCACTGCAGAGCGCCATAGACGCGATGAGTTGATTATGGCCAGGATGTATAGTATAGAGATGTTGCAACACCAGAATGGTTGCCTGGTTTCCACTGACATGCAATTTGGCGACGTTGAGAGGCGTTATCCGTTGAATGCCCACGCCAAGGCCCTGCTTGGCTTTGGTCCTGTGTTTCATGAGTCGATCGATGATGATATTCCTACCAATGAGGAGCGACTGCGTACTAGCTTAGACGTAGAGTCCGATTCTGATGAGGAGGTGGACCCCTCTCAAGCCGGTGATGAGGCCGAAGGGGGTGATGCTATGGAGGATTGATCAGGGAGTGTTTTCACCTTACCTCTTGTATTGTTCTGATTTCTGTGAAGCATAGGGGATAGTGCTAATGTTTAAGTGTGGGGTGAGGGTGAAAATCATCTCTAGTCTGTATATATTATTGAACATTGTTAGAGTCTGCATTTTATTTTTTTATTTTGGGTTCCTTGGAGGTTGTTTTCGGTTCTTTGGCCAAGAAAAGTCCCTTTGAACCGTACAAAATACAAACATATTTTATCTTCTTAGGATTGAGTCAGTAGTCGTAGTTGAGTCACTTTGCCCAATGATAGATGGATGACGACCATCTTAAGGGCAATTTCGTCATTGAGTCTTAGGTTAGTATGTGCTGAAGCCTAAAATTCCAAAAGGAGAATATATGAAAGCATGATTTGAAGTTGATGTATGAATGCATTTGAACTTGTGTATTTTAATTTAATGATTGCAACTTAAGCTTAAATTTAACGTTGTGCATGAACTGATTGTGCTGCTGTGAATGATCTATTCTTGAGTAGAACTTGTGCCATGAGCGGTGAGTTATTGTAGTGTCCATGTAATGCATCGGAGTCTAGAACTTGTCTGGCATGTTATTGAAGCGAAATAAAAGTGGTGTTGTTTTAGAAGATGATAATAGGTTGTCTTTGATATGTCCTGACTATCAGCCTTTTTAGAAATAATATCCCTAGTACAGCCTCATTGAGCCTTTTAGCCTTGATTTTTTTCTAACCCACGTAATTGAGCCGAATACCTTTTATTGATACCGTTAGTTTTGATTCCAAATTCCTAATGCACTATGATAAGATGTATAAGTGAAAACGGCGGGAAAAGTAAATAGGGTGGAAATGTTTAGTTTCATGGGGAAGAGAGAAAAGAGAAAGTAAAATAAGGCCCCATAAGTTTTGTAAATCTGAGAGTGGACCTGGTCCTTAAGACATTGTGCACTTCGACTAAGGTTAAAAGCCTAAGTTGAAGGTGGCTAACTTGGAGAATACCTTAATAATGGCCCTGGTCCCTATACAGACAATATGCACCTTAACTCGAGAGAAATCTCTAAGTCAAGGGTGGCTATTGTTAAGTGTCAAAAAAAATATAGAAATAAAGGGGTGTGTGGAAAATAAAGGCGAGGTTGGAAAATACTAGTAGGAAAATATGCAGAAAGAGGAGGCTGAAGAAAAGAAAAAATTATGAATGTAATAAGGAAATTGAATCTGGTGCATTATGGAGGATAAGTCACTAATTTTATCTAAATGAATCCTCCCTTACCTCAAGCCTACATTACAACCGGAAAAAGTCCTTTTTAATTTTGAACATAACACACTTTATTAGTGGAGATGTACATAATGGGCAAGCTTATGGTTCGCAATGCATACATGTATGATGTCTTTGTTGAGTGAGAGTGTACTATGTTTGCAAAGTCCTTAAACTATATTCAATTTGCTGAGTTGAGTGTGCGGACTATTCTTTGGAGTGAGGGGCACTTGTTATATGAAAAAAGGTGATATGTAATGGTGCACATATTGTTGAATGCGTTGGTTGCTAAAAGTTGTCAAAGTCAATTACATGAATCATGCCCATTTTGAATGAAATCATGTATGTGTTAACTGATTGCAGATCCTTGGAAGAAAGTGGTGGATGCACGAATATCGTAGTGGGGAGTCTAGGTTTAGGATTAGTTAGTAAGTTGTTTGAGGACGAACAAAGCTCTAAGTGTGGGGTAGTGATCTTAGGCATATTTGTATGCCTAGAAACCTAATAATGTCCGCATTTAAGCCAAGTTCGGAATCAATTTGTGTTAACTTATAGTCGTGTCGATTCTTTTGATGGTATATATGCTAAACAACATGATTAGTTGTGTAGGTGAGCTTAAATGGAGAAACGAGCACTGAAATGGGCTTTAGGAATCACAAGAGGATGCGAGTGAAAAGAAGCAAGAAAGAAGGATGAGAAAATGAATCACAAATTAAATTTGTGTCCTCTTCGCATCGCTTAGAGGAATTTCATTCTTGGTGGTAAATTAGAAATTGGGACAGAGCACTCCGTGTCGCAGAGAGGGAATTTTATTTTGGTGCGAGATTCAACATTCGAGGCAGAGTGGTTTGTGTAGCAGCTGCGTCGCGAAGAAGGGAAACCTAAGTTAAGAACCACCTCCGCAATGCGCCATTAGTTGCTAGATTTGGCCATTTCAACTTAATTATAAATATAGGAATAATTTATTTTATTTAGATATTCTTTTTCTAGGTTTTGAAGAACGACGATTTGGAGAGTTATTTCATCAGTTTTTAGGGTTCTTTCCTAAACTCTTCTATTTTTTATCTTTGTATGTCATTTAAATATTGTTTGATTGACAATACCATAATGAGTAGCTAAATACCCTAGTTCTAGGGCTACGGCTACAGGATGATTGTAATTTATTGAGTTTTCATGGGTTAATTTTGATTATCATATGAATCTTTATGATGTTCTTGTTTTTCGTATTTCATGCATGATCACCATTGAAATAAATACATTGTTCGACTTGAACTCGGGAGAGGAATAAGAGGATATAACGTAGGGCATAATGAGCATGATTTTCTCTAAATAATTAGGGTTAATTTGTATCTAGGATAGGGATATACCTAAAAACCATACTTGGTCATTTACAGGAAAAAATCGTAATGCTCGGTACTTGGTACAACCTATCCCCACTCAATGATGTAGTTAGGTTGTCATTTATCGTAGGTGATTAGAGGTCGGGAGACCATAATCATATATGTACCCTATGATCATTGATTCGATAGTTGATAAATATCCATTTAAATAAGATAAATTGCCTGAATCCTAATAAGAGATGCGACCCTGGACTTTACCCAATCATTGTTTGAAACCCTTGAAATCTTGATAACACTTGTGTTTAGCTAAAAGTATTGGAACAATCAAGTTATTCTAATCATAAGTCTCTGTGGGTAAGATACCCGGCTCTTTATAAGAGCCACTTTAATACTTGAACGACCACGTACACTTGCGTGTGCGATTTGGGCGCAACAGTATTCCCCATCATTTCAGTTTATATGATGTTTTAAGCTTCCGCACAGTACTTTCTTATTTTAGTAAATCTTTAAGCATGCTTATGATATGCCAGCAGGGTTAGCTTGGGGTCACTCATGATCCTAGATCCTGTGTCCGCATCCTATGGGTAGCTTCGGAGCATGACAGATAGATTCCCTTGGTAATTAAGTCAACCATTTTGAAGCCTCCCCCATTAGAGAGAAGGGAAAGATCCTCTATAGAATGAACTCTTGGCTGATATTCTTGAAACTAAATGGACCACATACATCTAAAAAATTGCAAATATACTCATGCGGATCATTATGAGCTAGACCCCCAAACATTCCCTTCATTTGGAGCAATTGAAGCATAGTTCCAGTTGCATGAAATATAGAATTCTCCACAGTTGGGGGTAATCGGATAGCTCTCATACTTCATATTGCATTGAAATTCACATCATCTAAATTTCTCACATCCTAAGTTTACCATGTTGGATAGCATAATTGTTTCAAATGACACTTATGTCATCACCTATAAAGATTAAAACAATGAAATAAATAGTAAAAATGCTCTACCACACTAAATCAGTTCACAAAAATACTTCACTAAAAGAATTCTAAACACCACTACCCAGCTGTGGCGCTATTTTTTGTAACACTCAAATTACTTATAAAATCATTAAACAATTAAGCGGTCGTTAGCAATCTAATTACCCAACGTATGAGGTCGAGGTTAAATCCCATAGGGAGTGGTATGTGAAAGAGTTCAATTACGAAGTCAAATTGTGTTCTAATTCATTGTAAGTAGATAGTAACAAAGGTGGATAAATTCCAAATATCAAAATAAGATTGGTTACTAATCAATTTCAACAAATTAAACTAAAACAAATGTTTAGAAGGCAAACAGAGTAACAATCGAAGAGTGTGCAGAAGTGGGTATCAATTTCAAAAGCTCAGTCAATGTGATTCCTCAATAACCTTGATCACACATGGATAGGTTGGGCCCATAACACCTCGTACTTTAAAAAGGGCTAAAGATGGGTTTGTAAAAGTCACCCATCAGTTTTAAGTTTTGCATCAACTTCAAACGACCATATCTCTCAGCACATAAAGACTTAAGTGGCCCATGACCTATAGAATTGATGTTTTTTGAGTCCTCTTTCCAACACCACCAAGTTTGCTTCATTTTAAGTTTGGAGTAAAAAATATGCTCGTTTTAGTGAACCTTCCTTTTAAGCACCTCGACAGTTTTTAAGAGGGGTAGTTTGGTCTTATCACACTCTTTCTAAGCCTAAGCCACATTTTTATTCACCTAATTAAGGGTATAACCAGTGTTAAAACATCTTTTCATGTTCGTTAACACTTAGATGAATTAGAGCAAGGTTCCAAGAGGAGAAAAAGCTAGGGTTCAAGCGTTCTTCAAGTATCCATCAATTTTCACCAAGAACCTTTAGTCTTTCCAGGTATGTAAGGCTATCATAGTGTTGGACTAGTTTGTCCTCACGCCCTACATCTTAATTTAGTCAGAAATCATCGCATCTAAAGGATCCATTTGTAGTTCTTGATATTAAATTCGGTTCTATAACAGTTGAGGTTTTGATTCTTTTGTTTTGCGAATCTTATAGTGTTGTTCATGCTTAGTATCACAGAAACTCTATTGGTTTAGTAAAGTTATGTTTTCAAAAGGAGTTCTATGAAAGTTCTCATGTACATGTTTTGGGTTTGAGAAACAAGTAGAGTTTAGGAGAAATTTCTCAATTCTAAACTAATTTGGGGTATTAATTTAACTTGAAAATTTATCGAGGATGCTGGGGAAGGCCCTGGGGTGGTGCGCCAATAATGCGCTAGGCCTGGCCTTCAGCAGTCGAGCCTTGAGGCGGTGCGCGTGATGCGCCCACGACTTCTGTTTAAGTGCGCGCCCTGTGCCAACAGTATGCAAAGGATTGTTGGGCTGATTCTTTTCTTTGTTTCATCCGGCGCATGTTCCTTTAAGTTGTGGTCGCATTTCCCTTCTCTGTATTAGCTTCTATAAGCTCTATTTAAATTTGAAAGTTCCTGCATATCCTAATCACATGTCTTGATGCACATTCAAAACTAAATTGAGTTTAAGAGGAAAGTTCAAGACTTTTATCGAGTTGTTATTGAGAACCCTTTTTAACCAACAATGATCTTAAACTAATTTTTCCAAACAAAAGTAAGGATGGGTTTTGAAAGGAGTTTCATACATTATTGAGAAAAAATATAAGGGAGCTAAGTATTCTCAAATATAACATTTTTCCATTGAGAAAAGGGAAACTTTGATTTCTAAAAAGAGTTTAGGATATTTCAGAAAAGATACCTCTTTTAAGAGGTTATTTTGAGTAATAACCTCAAAACAGAGAAAGAGTATTTCTACTTGAGAATGAATATATATATTTATTGGAAGTAGTATTGAGCACCGATATGGGGATGAGTTCAGGCAACTCACACTCTCATAAACCATCTTGCCAACATGGGTAAAGAATCGTACTTTTTAGACGAATCCTTATTGCTTTGGAGCATAGATATAGTGGATCCACTTAGTTGAGATGTTCTATACCCCGGCAAGGTATAGAACAGTTCTGGCAGCATGGACGAGATGTTGTATCATCACATAGCTCATTGTGATGGTTGTCGGTTAGAGAATCTCCTAAATAAGAGTAAAGAGTAATTTATTGTATTTTTATATATATCCTTGAGTTAGTATCTTTTATTTATGAAGCTTTAATCATTTCATATTTTATTATTTCTTTTGTATTGAGTTGAGTTGAGGTAAATATACTTCTAGTCTTATCATTTCAGTTATCTATGCATTCAATTTTCTTTACATACTAGTACATTCAATGTATTGATGTCATTCGACCTGCATCTTATTATGATGCAGATACAGGCGTTCAAGGTTATCAACAGGTGCTTCATTGATATCACTTTCACTCCAGTTAGCTTTGGTGAGCCTCCTTGCTTTCCGAAGGATTTCACATTTATTTTCCAATTATTGTTGAGTTGTCGTGGGTCTTGTCCCAACATATATCCTAGTATTAGCGGCTTCATAGTCAGTTATATTTGATGAGTCTCTTAGTATGTTCCTTTCTGTTTTGAGATCTTGAGACTATTACTTATACCTTATTAAGTATGTCCATACATTTAATTGAATTGAGTTTAATTGAGACTATTGAGTTTAATTATCCATTTAAGGTTCACTATTTGCTTAAGTAAGTCTTCCGCTAAGTAGTCAGTCAGGCCAAGGATTCTCTTGGGGACCAGTGATGGTTCTCGAGTGCCGGTGACATCCAGGGTGTAGACTCGAGGTGTGATAGGGACCATCTCAAACACACATTGAATTTCTCAATCACAATATGCTTATCACAAGAATTCCTCTCGGACATTTCCATGTGTAATCAACTAAACAATCCAATACATTAACATAAATCTTCTTTCTCAAGCAAGACTAGCATTTAGAGATGGAATCTCAAATTCCTTTCTCAAGCAAATAAGGAATTTCAAACTATTATGCTAGCATAAAAACAATTACCCACTTCACATACTCTTTCTCAAGCAATATATGAAGATCTAAAGTAAATTAAATTTGCAACTTCAATTCATAAATTAACACATAATAATCAATTTAAATCTATGAAAATCAAAGTAAGAAAGAGAAATACACAATATTCGACCAATTTAATCAAAAGCCAACTCCATTGCACAACCCTAGAATAGGGGTTTAAGCCAATTTTGTTAAAAGTAAAAGAAAATATACTGAAAACATTCTCAATCATTAGATTGTTTACAACTTCAATTTAAGAGACCCACTTCTGAATTATCCCAAAAAGATGGGTTACAGGATTGTTTTTCACTTAAAAAAATAGAAAGTTCTATTGTTTCTAAAATCATAAAGTCTCGGATCCAAATTGTATTTTTTTTTCAAATGTATTTTTCTCTCACTTTGTGGCTATTTATTTTCTCAAAAATTTTATCAAATGACAAGTGATATTAATCAGGCTCGCCGACTTATTCGGTGAATAGTCGACTTATTCTGTGAATCGTTGACTTATTCGGTGAATCATCAAATTGCTCTTCTCCTCGCCTTTTCTTGGCTTCAGGTGTTTGAACCACAGTTGGAAAGCTTGATGGAGGCGTCGTTCACATTCAGTGAATTGTCGATATCACCCAATCTCACCTGTTTTGCCTTCAATTTAAAACAATTGTTTTGTCACTTTTGGTGAATATTTGTATCTCGTTGATTGAGTTTGGCGAATCATCGTGTACCCTTCTTCTCACCGACCTACCTTGATTATTTTAGTCAAAGACCCTGTCATTTTTGGTGAGTTATGGCACACTCAGCGAGTCGCCAAGTGCCTTTTGGCGTGCATTAATATCACATTTTTGCTCTTTTTCTATGTTTTTAGCCTCTTTTGTGTGATTTCAACATTGTCTTGTCCTTATGTCTTCATAGCTACAAAACACAATAAATCATTAGATATAGACATAAAAAGGCATTGAGGACACTAATTGTTGAACTAAAAAGGCCTCAAATTAATCAAAATCTCAGACTTATCAGATATTATGCAAACATGTTACTAGCTAGGTTGTAGATGGCCTCAGGGAGTATTCCTCACCCTTCTTCAAATTCTTATTAATATAAATTTCTTTGAGGGTTAATATGATTTTATGTGGGGATGGGGATATCTTCTGATACTTGTGAGGTTAAGAATGAATATGTCATAAAAATTTCTTTCATTTTAGAAAAAAATCACATGTTTGGTGTGCCACACTGTGACACCCCAAAAGTTCTAAGTCTATATCAGATCTTAAGAAGCTAATAAATTTAAAAGACTATCAAAATTTTGGGATCTACGGTCTGTAGATGAAACCACGGGTCGTAGATGAGGCTCGTAGATCAACTTCAGAAGCTAGGATTTTTGCCTGAGATTTACGAGTCCAATATACAGGTCATAAACCCAGACAAGCTCATAGATCAAAGCTCTAAAATTTGAATTTTTTGTCTTACTTTTACGGACAACGTTAATGATCCGTATATGGAACCACAACCCTTAAATGGAATTCGTAGATGGACTTTGGAAACTCAAATTTTATCTTAATTTCTACGGATGGGATATACAGTTCGTAGATCAATCCACAGAGCATAGATAGCCTTGTGGAACCTATCATTGTCATATTTCTTTTAGGATTGTTTTGGTCTTTTCCCACTCTTTAATCCTTATATTATGTAATTTTAGCCTATCCTAAGTGGATTTAATGGAAATTTAGTCTACTAAAACCTCCCCATTTACTCCCTATACCCAAAAATCAAATTTAGCATGTTCTAAGTTCTCTCAAGGAAAAAGCTAGGGTTTTTCACCTCAAGTCTCAATTTAAGGATTCAAGCTAGATCTTTCATTCTAAGTATGTGGAATTTCATCAATGGGTATTCTTTCACCAATTGAGTTTCAAGAAAGCCCTATATTATCATATGTTAAATTACATAGTATTTTAGGATTCTCATGTTTAGCGTGAAATTTGAAGTAACTTTATTTCCCATCGTTACCGATTTATAAGTACATGATTTCAGTATGTTTGTTGAACTATATTTTATGACCCTCACATACAATGTATCTTGAATTTTCATATTGCAGTCAGCATATAAGAGTTTTTATAATTAGTTAGTATTTTGGTATATATGTATGAGATACTTTCAGATAAACTGTCTAATATTTTCATGTCATGCATTCAGCTGTATTCATGATTTATTGAGTTTTACTATTGTTATCAGCATAATCAAATTATCAACATAAAAATGCAGTTGGGAGAATTACTTAGAACCAAGTGGACTATAGGGAGTCAGTGTCCACTACGCCTTTAGTAGCAATTCCTAAGCCATGGAACTACATGTCACTGTAGGTCTATGTAGCCCTTGTAGACACATATTATCAACTTAGTGGTACCATGCCAAGTCAGATCAGTCTTTATACCTGGTAAGGTATATTGGCCCTTTTTGATGGATATTATTTATCAAACTCCATGGATAGCCCACATGATTATATGTCGGTTTTAGTATCTCTCATAGTCCAGTCTCTCGGATATTGCATGACCATGTATTCAATTATTTCAGTTTAGCATTATCAATTACATGTTGTTTTACTTGGTCATTTCATCAGTTCATGTACATCATTTTAGTCTTTCAGATTTAGCATATTGAGTTTAGTATACTTGTGATGCATGTCTCACATACTTACTATATTCAAAGTACTAACTGAATACTTTTCGCGTTAAATTGTTTTATAATATAGATTTGTACATTCAGCATCTAGTCTGCAATTAGTACGACTTCATATCAGCTCAGCAGTACATTTGGTGAGTCATCATCTTTCGATGACAACCTTTATATTTTTTCCATTATTTACTATTTTAGTTTTCAGATAGTTAGAGTTAGTTGGGGTCTTGTCCTAGCAACTCATCGTAGTAGAGGTTTTGAGGTAGACAGTTAGGCAGACATATCAATTTTTTATGTTGTGTCAGATAAAATCACTTTTGAGTATTCAATTTTAAATCATTTAGACTATTTATTTATCTTAGTAGTTGCTTCCACATTCAGCTATTGTTTATGTTAATCGTAGTTTCATGCCAGATCATAGGTTAACTTGGGGTCACTTGTGACTCTAAGCACAATGTTACGACTAGGAGGTAGTCTCGGATCATGACACATGCTAAGGATGAAATTGTAGAAGGTGAAAATCACCCTGCCATATATACGCATAGAGTGGGGCAATTAGCCAAGCCTATAGTCCTTGATTCAACTCCTTACTCTGGTGTTCATGTAGAGTAGGTTGTATATTCACCATGTTTTTCTGCAGCTACTACATCAATCCTCAAGACAGTATCATGCGGAAAGAAAAAATCAGAACCTTTTCTTTAAAAAAATAAAACTTAAAAATTATGTGCATAACATTAATAATGATTATCTTAAATATTTTAATATTTTATTTTATGCATAATATATTTATTATAAAATATTATTACACAACATTTGAGTGTGATTGTTAAAGAGGAGTAATTTTACAAAAACATATATCGTTATAATGATTGTCATTGTTGTTATAAGTAGAACATTATTATAAAGAGGTCAAATATAATTTAAAAATATGTTTTAGAAGAACATCAAGTTATTACGAAATCTCATTATAACGAACGATTCACCAAAAATGTGGTGTACTGTATAGGATTGCTCCTGCCTTAATTAGAGCCCAACATTTTGGGCCCTGGACATAAAAAAAGTATTTGTTAGAGAACCTTTTCCAAGTACGTCTTATACAATGCGAATCCAAATTAATTGAGATTCAATATGATATTGCACACTGAGTAGAAAACCAAAAATAAATGCAACAAGGCTTGATTTTATGAATTTTATGTTAAACAATTTTAAAAAAAAAAAAATTGTAGGGAAGATGTATAAGAGACTTGTCTATGCATGTGGGGCAGGATAGATTGAAAATGAAAAAATTCTCTATGAAAGACAGGTTAGAGTCTTCATACAAGTTTGGCCCCAACCACACCACTAGGGATGACAAATGGAGCGGTGTGGGGTAGGTGCAGGGTAAACTCGCATAAACCTGTAAAGACTTCAATTTGTCCAGCCCCGCAAAATTTTTTGTTTTGAATCTGCATCGCATGAATCTGTCCCGCACAATTTACTATTTTTTATTTAATTTAAAAGAACTGTAAATACTATCCATGTTATCTAAATCCTTCCCAACATAATTGTTACTCTACTTTCTTTTTAGATAATTATTTTTACAATTTAGATTAAAGTTTCACAACTCACAACTGATGTATGCTAAACTAGACTCAAATTCTAAAATCTAAGGATTTTACAAATACTATGACGAAGTAGTCTATATACTTTTCATTTGTTTGCTTTTTCTTTTTTAGATGCAACTAGATCATAATTTGTAACTAATTAATAAATGCAAAAAGGTTGAAGTCCATATTTGTATGAGCTTAAATACAAATATGTATGTAAACTTATATACTTCATGTGGGCATATATGGATTCTCATGTTTACTATTTTGTCTATATTTGTATGAACTTAAATAGGTTGGAGTTCATATTTATCCATTTAAGAAAATATGAGTGATCCATTTAATTTAATAAGAGAAAAATGAATTTATTTCACTTATATGGGCTGAAATTGTCACCCCTACCCCTATAGCGTTTGTCATTTCTGTGGACAAGTAGGTTTATACTTCTTTTAAAAAATTAAATTCTCAAAGATAAAGGATCGATCAATTTAATTTTACTCTTTCACAAAAAGACAAATTTCTCTAAGAAAAAATGATCGGTCGATATAATGTTACTTTTTTGGGCAAAAAATTAATTTCATGTGTTTGGCATAGAGGAACACATTATCCGAAAAATGTATTTCAATTTTTCTATGTTTGGTTGGTCAAAATGTTTGTAAATTTAGAAAAACAAGTATATTAAAAAGGGATAGTTTGAAGTGTATATATCATAAAGTAATTACTTCAAATATAGCCATTTTTTATTTACATAAAAAAAAAAAAAAAAAAGGTCAAAAAGTTATAGGTCATTAAAAGTATACACTGACCATACACTATAGTTTGCCAAAAGTCATAGAAAATATACATTAACTATACAATATATCATACCTATATATGAGATATATACACTAATTATAAATTATGATACACTCAAAAAACTAAATATAACTTAACTATACATGAAGTATATATTCACTATATTGAAGTACACATTGACTATTCAATCTCGATCAACTCGAAATCACCTCTAATTAATCCCAAAATTTTAAATATGAAATTTTCTCGATATTTCGAGTGATATATAATTTGCTCAAAATGATTCACGTTTACAATATGTCAAATTTTAAAAATAAAAACAATGAAGAAAAAGAAGACTATGCAAAAAAAAAAACTCAGAAGAAGAAAAGGGAGGAGGAGGAGAAGGGAAGAAGAAAAAGAAGTCGTTAATGGTGACATAGGAAGGATGAAGAGACGATTAGAAGCCATCAATGGCGAACTCGAAAGGAAGATGAAGAAGTTTTGGCCAATTTTAGTAACTTTAAATTTGGCTAAAATTTTGGTAATGGAAATAGCCAAATGGCTACTTCTTAGATTTTCCCTATTAAAAATGAGGTAAATGACTTCTATAAAGGAAGTGAGACAAACAAATTACATAAATAATATTCTAAATTTATTGTCTCTTTCCCATCCGCCTGATCCCTCAAACCCTACCCACCTTGATCATCCCATCCCCAAACCTCCCCATATCATCCCTCATTTATAGTATTTTGCTAAATAACATATAAATAGGGGTGTCAAATAGGTGAAGTTGAAATTTGAGATATTAAAATGAATTGAAGTAGAAAACGGTTGGGTCATGACCCGCCCAAATTTACTTTGGGCACTATGGGTGGGCTAAAAATCGTGTTGGGTCATGATCCGCCCAATTTGACCCGCTTAATCTCAATAATTTTAACATATTATTATTATTAAAAATATTATAAGCACAATTTGAATTTCAATTCAAGAAAATTGAATCAATAAATCCTAGAAAATATAAAATAGATAATAATTCATACATTCAATATAGGGACATATATTACATCAATGTCAATAAAAAGTCTTAAAAGGGGTTGAAATAGGAGATTAAATTAGGCTCAAATGAAGATTCTTTTAAAATTGGTTTAGGCTTAAATGGATTGAAATTGAATCGAATTCAAATTATATTGAGCCCAAACTATAAGTTTGGACTGATTGGGCAGGTTACCTATATTTGGACTCATTTTGACACCCCTACATATAAATGTTCTGGAGATAATATTTTTTTATTTACCAAACACTAAAAAGTTAGTATGAAATCCACTTGTTTAAAACACGAGTAATTTTCCTAGATAGTCACCCATGTTTGGAAAATTATCTAGTAATATTACTCTTGTTTGTTTTATGACTACAATATCACCCAACTTTACATATTTTCAAAATATACTTAACACAAAAAAAAACATTTTTCTCTTTCCTAATGGGATGCCACATCACATTATTTAATTTTCATTAATAATAAAAAAAACAAACTTCTTAAAACACCCATATGTTATACTCCATTCAGCAAAAAAAACATCTAAATTATTTATCATTTTTAGTTGTTTACTTTAGCATAGTAAGAGATAGAATTTTTTTCTACCATTACATTTAGCATTAATTATTTAGTCTAAATCATTTCTCAAGTCATTCATTCTTTAATTTCTTAATAAATATGTCAAGTGCACACTATTAATGGGTTGTCATGTCATATTATTTCTTATTTTTTAATAATAATTTTTTTTCTTTTTCCTTTAAATTGCGCTTGTTATAATTACTTTAGTTCTAGAATCTCTCTATAGAGGAAATTTAGTTTCTACTCCTTCTGTCCATCTTTACTTGTTCAGTATTAATTTGACACATCACTTCAGAAATAATAAATAAAATGATGATTTTACTATATTAATCTCTGAATATAATAAATTTAATATTTTTAAAAAAATGCATTGACAAATGACTATAACTAATAATAAGAGTGAATTATGAATTAAGTAAGAAATTATCTCTTGATTTTCTAATGTAAACAAGTAAAAATGAATAATTAAAATAGACAAAGAGAATAATTGCTACGAAAAAAAGTCCGTAAAATGAGTCAATTGATATAATACTCTTGATTTTTATGAATACACGAAAATTGTTCTCTAATGTCACTTTTTTTTTCCTTTTCATTTCACTTTACTTGTTTTTAATGTTCACCTTACATTCTTTAAGAACTTAAAGAAAGAATAATTTGAAACATGATTTAGAATAAATATTTAATGTTAACCGTAATAACAAAAAAGAAAATAAATATGATTGTTTAAAAATGTTCACTTTGCACTATGTAATTTTTCTTTTTTACCAAGTATAACATACGGATTGTTAAAAAAAAGTTTTTAAAATGTATTATTAATAAAAAGGGAATAATGTGATACGACATCCATTAGGAGAGAGGAGAATGTTTTTTTGTTTCAAATATATTTTGAGAAAAATATGTATAGTTGGGTCACATTATAGTGTCTTAAAACAAACAAAATGCTACTACTAGGTAATTTCTCAAACATGGGTGACTATCTAGGAAAATTACTCTTTCAACCACTTTCTAAGAAAATATTTTCCAAAAAAATATATTTTTCCTTCTACCAAACACACAAGTCAATTTAATTTGACTCTTTCAAGATGGCTAAACCACTGGACTCTTAACAGTAGGGATTGGGGCAGTGCGGGGTAAGTTTAAGCCTATGCTGAGCGGGGCGTATTTAAAATTGTGCAGGGCGAGAGGAATGGATGACAGTTGAAGTGGGTTTTTTTAAAACTAATGCAAGGCGAAGCGAATTACGGATATATATGATTTTTTTTTTAACTTTTTACATGTTTTTTTTAGATAAACATTTCAATTAATGATTGATTAAATCAAAGTTGAGTACATCATCAATCAAAGATGGGGGATCTATTATCCACTACATAGCATCAGTCATAGAGCCCAAAGTCTGAGCTAACTTACCGTGATAGAGCACTATTTATTAAAAAGGGGTGCATTCTTATATACTTCACAGTTCGTACAACAATTTTTAAAGAGAGAGAACTAATATGAATTCATCGCACTTGGAAAATGTCAAATTGTCAAAACAAAAATGAGCACGAAACCCCAATCAAAAAAATACTTAGAGGAGAAAGGTACCAAATATGCGATTTCCTCTAAATTCATAGCCCCTATTTCAAGGCACCAAGCTTAAATGATGTATACTTTCCCTAGTGTAAAGTGATGATGCATTTACAATTAAGAAAGACCAAGTGTCGTATAGCATAGAGATAGATATATTATTTGAGGATTTCCTATGTACAACAAACTCCACGCCATAATTAGAGTACGATGCCATATTTCAAGTTTCCAACAACTTCAGAAGCTAGCTATACCTACAGAGCGATTGATGACTTATGGGCTATGTCATAAACCGAGATGAGGATCTCCGCACCAATCAGTATAATAATAAGCCATTCAAGGAAATCTGACTTCCTATTTTGAAGAATTTCTTGAAGGAATCGTATATTATGCTGCACACAAATATCAAAATGTTAACTACTGCATTTACTCGTATGAAGAAATTCAACAGTTTTTATCTTTTATAAAAGGACCTGCAAACATGGAACACGTCAGGGTAAGGAAAAAAAACGACATTTAAAGAACCTCTAGTCTTGGTTTAAGGTAAATCAGTAAAAAGAATAATTTAGAACCGAATAAGGCGTATTGACTACAGAGAATTCATGTAACTGAACCAATCTTTGTTTGGAATTTGAAGCTTCATTGATTGATTAAGAATGGAATACCATACCTCAACAAATTTCAGCTTAAAGTCGAGGCTTGCGAATCTTTGAGTCAACTCAAATTCATCTCTGAGATATTCCCAAATTTGAGCATATTTCGCATCCTTCCATGCAATATCCGATCTGAAAACAAAAGAAACTTCCATATGATACCAAACAAAGAGCAAAGAAAGTGTTACCTACCAAGAAAACTACTGTCCATGTAAAACCGGGTGTTGCCTTACAATGAATTCACGCGACGTCAAACAGAAAGTATCAATAATTCCAAGAAAGACATGTTTTTTAAAAAAAAAAAATAATGATGATGGTTCGAGGGCCAGCTTGCACGTACCTCATTTATGTAATAGGTATCTGCAACATCCCCCTAAGACATCAAATACCGGATAACTCTATCTACCAAAATTTCAAATACCAGATAACTCCATCTACCAAGACTTCAAATACCAACTAGCTTCACTCAATCCACCAAGGCTTAGGCATACAGGAAGAAATCACCCATTTTTTGCCACTGCTTGGACTTGCACCCTCTTTATTGTCCACTAATACGCCACACCCTTGGCTGCTAAGGGTATTCTAAAATGAATTACTAAGACTAGGCATGCTTATTTACCTATGTGTGTGTGTGTGTACATATATATGTGTATATATATATATATATAGTTTTTAAAATGTTTATACTTGATACTATGATCTTTTCTCTCTGCAGCAATCAAACTGGATCAACTAAAATTGGGAAAGTTTAGTTGTAAGAAAGGTCAATTCTACACTTAAAATCAATATCTTGAAATGTCGCTCTGAAATCCATGATATAACCATATTCAAAAGGATTCAACTATAAAATCAAATTGGGAAACTATTCAAGAAGAGAGGCCTCTCACAGATGATGAATTGTTGCAAAAGGCCAATTTGACCATAGATTTTGAAGAGGTAGCAAAAAAGGAAGAAATTGACTGGAAGCAGAGGTCTAAAGTCCAATGGTTAAAGCATGGGGATAAGAACACAGTTTTTCCACAGAACTGCAACTTCTCACAAGAGATTCAACTGCATGGAGCAATTAGAAGTGGATGGTACTACTATCCAGTATCTAGATAGTATCAAGGAGAATGTGCAAAACTACTACAAAGATCTTTTTTTTGAGAAAGAAAACTACTACAAAGATCTATGCCTGAAAATTGGAGACCTAATTTTATAGACTCCATGAGTCCTCAAGGAGTACTGATGAGGAACAGATCTGGCTGCAGAGACATTTGCGGAGGAAGAGATACTAGAGTGTTTGAATATATGTGCTATGGAGAAATCACCTGGATCAGATAGCTTCCCAATGGTGTTTTTCTAGAATTTCTGGAATCTACTGAAGGAATATATTACCAAGACCATCCAACATTTTCATTCAAATCAGGTCTTTGAGAAGAGCTTCAATGCAACGTTCATTGCTCTGACCCCAAAGAAGCCTGGAGCCTCGGAGCTAAAAAACTTCAAACCTATTAGCCTGGTTGGGGATGTAACACAAGATTATTGGCACAGAGGCTAAAGAAAGTATAGATAAATTGGCCAACAAACATCAGATGGCATTCATTAAAAATAGACAAATAATGGATGCAGCATCATAGCCAGTGAATGCATAGACTCAAGATTGAAGAGTGGGGTCCCAGGCATAATGTGTAAATTGGATATTCAAAAAGCTTATGACCATGTGAATTGGGGCTTTCTTACTGAATCTTCTCAGGCAAATGGGGTTTGGAGACAGATGGGTGAAGTGGATAGAATACTGCATTAAAATAGTCAGGTTCTCTGTGCTTTTGAATGCAGAACTTGTTGCTTTTTTTGCATCAAAAAGGGGTTTGAGACAGGGTGATCCCATCTCTCCTTTCCTGTTCATTCTGTCAATGGAAGGTTTTGATAGCATGATGAGAATAGCAGCTCAAAAAAAGATGGATCAGAGCAAAGTTGGGGACAGTGTAGGTGAGAGAGATGGAAGTTGGTCATCTGTTGTATGTAGATGACACCATCATTTTTTGTAAACCCGTGGCTGAATTGATAAGCTATATTAGAGTGATCCTTGTCTTGTTTGAAGCTGTAGCAGGGTTGAAAGTTAACTGTTAACTGGGGGAAGAGCAGTTTAATCTCGGTGAATGAGGTTCACCAGATTCAAGATATGGCCAGCATCCTGGGATGCAAAAGAGAGCATTTACCCACAACTTATTTGGGTTGCCCCTGGGAAGCAAACATATGTCTTTAGAGATTTGGGAGAGCGTCTTGGAAAGAACAGAACAGAAATTCTCCAAATGGAAGGCTCAGTACTTAGGTGGTAGACTGATCCAAATCAATTGGCTCAGTACTTGTCCTTAAGTGGTAGACTGATCCTAATCAATTCTGTCCTAGATGCATTACCCACTTATGTGATGTCCCTATTCCCAATTCCCAATTCCATCAAGTTGTGAAGAAACTTAATAGTTTAGAAGAGATTTTCTTAGGCATGGAAACAAAGAAGGGAAGGGTTACTGCCTTATTAACTGGAAAACAGTAATGCTGAATAAAGGAAGAGGAGGATTGGGGGTCGGAAATCTCAGATTGCAGAACGAGGCAATCTGATCCTTATGGTATGGGAGTTTGGAGAACAATCAGACGCCATTGATGGAAGCCAATCTTAGCTTTAAGATAGGCAATAGAAACAAGACAAAATTTTGACAACGATGGATGGATTGATCAATCACCATTCAAAGAGAAATTTCCAGATTTTTTTCAGATATGTGGTAACACTGAGGCCAGAGTAAGTGAGTGTTGGGTCAGTACAGGATTATAACATCTCATTCAGACGAACGCTAAATGATTGGGAGATTGACAGAGTGGCCTCATTACTTGGAAAGCTAGGAGGAAGCAACATTGTCACAATAGAGGCAGATAGGGTGCTGTGGAGCTCCCGGAGGGGGGGGGGGGGGGGGGTTGGAACTATTTCTGGAAAAGTATCATCCCCACCAAGGTAAAATACTTTACTTGACTAGTGATTAAGAGGGCATATCTAACTCAAGAAGTTCTGTAGAAGAAAGCGAGACAATTAGTTCCTAGGTGCTTTGTGCGTAACACTACAGGGGAGACAAACAAGCATCTCTTCCTACGTTGCAGCTTCAGTTACTCAGTTGTGGAATCTCTTCCTCAACATAACAAGTTACATCTGGACCATGCCAGAGCACACATCAGATCTATCAAGTAGTTGGATTAGGAGGGGAGGTAGTAAGAGTCAGAAGAAATGGTGGAGATTAGTTCCATCATGCATATGGTGGTCAGTATGGCTGGAAAGAAGTGGTATATTTTTTGAGGATAGGCCCAATTTCATTCATAAAGTGAAATGGAATTGCATTGAATCCTTACTTTTTTGGTGTAAACAATTGTGTATAGTTGATATATATCAGATAGTAGACAAATAGGAGACTTGTAATCGATAATATTCCATTTTGGAGGTGGCCAGCATGCTCTTAATACTTAATACTGAAGAATACAACCTTACCAGTTTCAAAAAAAGAATTCAACTATAAAAGTAGAAAGATTGAAATAGCAAACACGAAAAAGTTACAAACTTTTTCCAGAACATGAATGACTAATTGGGGTGCAACAATTAACTTCTGTTTCTCATAAAAAGGGCCCCCAGTTCTTGGATTGAAAGAATAATAAGTATTAGAAAAAACAAAGCACATTTCCAGGCCACTTCCACTTTACAAAAGTTTCCTAGTTCCCAGATAGAAAAAGTTAATTTCTATACCATACTCTTCCAAATCACAATATTGATATAATAGGGAAACAGAAAAAGGAAGAAGAAATAAAGAAATTCATGGCATAGCTAAATATATGCAAATATACCTTTCAAAAAGTCCTAGCTTAAGAATCACATCAGCAAGATTAGAATTTGCCTTGCCAACCAGTTGGAAAAGCTTTTTTCTCTCCATTGTGAAAGTTCCAGTCTTCTCCATTCCACGATTGATGTCCGTAAACTCAGCAACCATTCCATCAACCTGGAATGGCAGAGGATACCAGTCAGAAAGTTACTACAACTAAGAACCTTCTCAGGCTGATCAAATATAAGTTGGAAGACACCTACTTGGCGAACATAATAATCAAGAGCAATACTTTGACCAAGAACACTGCCAATGGTTCGGATACCATCTATATTCATATACTGCAACATTATGTAGTCTAATCCACCTTCCATCCATGTGCTCAAAGTTGGCTTCTCTCTTACCTCATATTCTAAAGTTCCACAAAATAGACATCAGTGAGAGTCCAGAAAACTTTTGTTCTTAAAAGAGATGAGAGAATTGAATCTCACTCAAAGTTGGTACAGAAACACATGAGATGACTTAAATATTAGATTCCAAATAAGACTAAGAACACAATTCTACAGAATGAACAGAAGCACAAATAAGGGAATGATCATTTACATTTTTTTTATAACAAGGGGAACTCGCAGCCACTACACTTTGGGTGCGCATAAGGTAAAACCCCCTCTCCTATGCAATAGCTCGCAAACCACACATGAGAGTTAACCCAGGGAATGATCATTTACATACACAATTGTCCAATGTACTTAATAACGACAAATTATTTCAAGTAGCCAAAATTTGCTAGATCAAGAACTAACATGCAACTTCAGTATGACGCACACTTCAGTTGATTAGTATAAAGGAAAATAATTAAAATGCACTCCAAGTCCTAACACGAGTGTCATTCAGTTTCTGACGCTTCCCAGAGAGGTCATCAAGTAATGGAAGAGTGAGTTTTAGGAAGTGAAGAGATTCTTCCATGAAATTCCATAATTTTGTGTGTTCTATTTATAACAGGCCTGAATCAGCATGTTAGAAGAAGAAAAAAAACGGAGGTCTGAAATTGAAAATAAAGTCACTAATAATGCCAAAAAAAAACTTTAGCATATGAATGAAAAATGTCATTTGGATCTCCCCCAAAAAAAAAAAAAAAAGGCCTGATTTGACTATTAAATTCCTAAACACATCCACCCCTCCACGGGAAAGTAAAAATGTCTTTCTCTTTGCTTTTCTCCCAGAAAGTTCTACTCAGTGAATCCTTTGAGGGGAAAGCAGAAGTTAGAATTGGCAGCAGAACTGAAGATCCAGGTCACTTCTGTTTCTTGTTTTTAAGAAAAACCAACTCAAATCCAAATTCCTAATATCAAGATGCAACCTTATCATAAAACATTTACTACCTCAAAAATATGTAGCTCCAATAGTGATGGTGTCAGAAATAAATGAAAGAATAAGAATAATAAACATTTGTCCAAAAAAAATAAGCAAAATGAACAGACTATATAACAAATTTAAAACGCATTTTCTTTTATTAGTATGTAAATTCATAAAGCATTTTGTAGCTTGAATCATTCTCACATAAACTCACCATCCTTTCTCATCTCCGGTAATAACCCTGAAGCATGTCTCTCGACAATCTTCAGGTATCCATCAACCTCGTGATCGGAAACATTAAACAAGACAATCGAGCCATATTGAAAAACTACCATGTAACAGCAGTCACTGCCACTTAAGTTGGCACCTAATGCCTGAAAGCAGAACACATAAGAATTATATTAGGAAAAAATACAATAACACTAACAAGTAATATTGGAATTTATTATATGCTTATTTAGCAAGGAAAAACAAAAACAAGACCACCTCAATCCAAAAACTTCCGCACTAAAAGAAAAACAGAAATCCTCAAAAACAAACCTGCACAGGAGCAAGCTTGGGGAAAAAAAGTATAACATGGAAAAGGAAAGGAAAATGTCAGGCAAAAAAACTTTCAGCCCAATGCCTTTAAACAGAACCAACATCAATCAATCAACCACACCTTGATTGCAAACTGGCTGGGGTGGTTATGTAGATCTACCATATCCATTCTATTGTAATAAGATCTATTTCATCGCAATACTAACAAATTAGGCTCTTAATGCAAATCAGGAGTTCTCTAAAACTACTAAAATCCATCATTCACTTCCTACATTGACATGCAATTGTTTCAACCAGATTGACAAAAACTCCTAGATATAACAAAAATTTCCAATGAGGCAGATGTGGTCAATCAAAGTGAACTCATGTTCACAGGGGTTCACTACGTGGAATTGTAGATGGTCTACTAAAATCCATCATTCACTTCCTACATTGACATGCAACTCTTTCAACCAGATTGACAAAAACTCCTAGATATAACAAAAATTTCCAATGAGGCAGATGTGGTCAATCAAAGTGAACTCATGTTCACAGGGGTTCACTACGTGGAATTGTAGATGGTCTAGTTTCTACCTGTTGCAAACAGATAGAAAAGGTCTATTGTCTGCAGACATCAGGAAAAATTCCTATTTCTGATAAAATTAGATCATGAACCAGGAAAGGTAATTGACGAACGATCAGCCAGAACCTAACAACAGTCAGAAATTAGATCATGAATCTGGCTATGGCTAGATTGCAAGAAGGCAAATAACAAAATGATCTCAACTACAAACCAAAGAAGAACATTCACATCATGCGTACAATGGCAAGTAAAGCCATAGTTTGCACCGAGGCAGTTAGACATATAAGTGCTCCTCTGTAAATATGCAATCTTCAACATTTAATACTTCAAGAACATATCACCAGTCCATGCCTCTTTTGGGGGAGCATGAATTTGAAGCTGAGAACATTGAAGATGCTCCAATCACTATTGTCAAGTAGATAAAGAGGACATCATACCCCCAGTTAAAATAGCAAACCAGTCTAGCACAAGAAGAACAGAGAAGGGTAATTTATATATTTCATCTTGCTGACGCTTTATCATTTTGAGTGCTTATCATGCTACATATAACAGATCCATACATGTTATGGTCCATAAAAATCTATAGCTTCATGCATTACAAAATCACAATTCAAGTGCCTACAACTTTAAAGATAAAAAGTGAAAGAATGCCACAATCTATCAGCAACTTTGTAGGCAATTGCAGCAAACACCTCTGTACTGGTTTTACCCTCTTCTTTTTTTTTGTAAAAAATAAATACTAATGATCTTTGGTTAAAAGAAATTGAAAAGTGTTTATTGTTTCCAAATTTTCAGGAAGAAAATTTCAACCATATTTGAACAACCCCACTTTATCCTGGAAGATACAAGAGTGTTGATGAGCCAAACTACCTCCCCATGACTCAACTTGATATTATCTTCCCCTGAGTATCACAAGTTACTTCTAGATTCTCATGATACTCATCGAGATGTAGTGATTAGTAACTTTTGATATATAAATCTGCTCCAGCAAAAGGATTACGCTACAATGGCTGAGGAGAGAAGAGCGTTGAGTACATTAATGTAGAATGAGCAGGACCACACTGTGATAAAGATCTATTCATGGATACTCTGTATCTTAGTTGGAGATAATTTAGTGTCATGGAAAAGGAGGAAACATATGTGATTGCATATTACAGTGCAGTGCAGACGCAGAAAATCGAACTATAATGGTGGAAAATGTATAAAGAGCAAGCAACTACTCAACGAAAATTTGGATAAGTAAGATATTACTTGAGGTTGAGTGTAATATTTATTAAGCACTTCATATTGTATCAAATCCAATGCTTTATAAGAGAATCAAACACATAACAGACTGTGACTTTGCAAGGGAAAAGATATCTTAGGAGACATAGTTTACAAGTTTTATTCACCAACTTGAAGAGGAGTGACAGGTAGAGGGTGCAAACAAATTGGACTTAGATAGAAAAATGAGTAGACACATCTTGAATCAAGAAATGCAAATATAAACACCAAAGAGTGTAAATATAAAAAGTAACAAAACATACTCTCAACCTTCTCTGCCGTTACTCATCTAACAGATTATATTTCCATAAAATCAACCAAACAAGGTCCAAAACACCAAAGAAACCCTCATAATCATGTGTGTCCAAACTATTCTTAGTATCCCCATATCTTAAAACAAAATTATTCAAATTCAAAGACAGAAGATACACAAAAGACACACTCACACTGGCAGCCTTCTTAGTATCCCCAAATCTTAAAACAACATAATTCGTCATTCGAGACGAAGGTGGAATAAAATTCTGCTTGTTCTGTTCCACTAAGCTCCTCAAATCCACACTGCAAAAACTTCCAATCAATACTTCCCTATTCTGAACAAAAAAACGAAATGAAAGAAACAGATATAAAAATAAAAACCAAACCTAGTAGAGAAAAAGAATGCCCTAACAGGAATATACGGCTTAACAGCTGTAGCACTAGCATCATCATCATCCTCTTCCCTCTCCAAACACAATTCCTCAGCTTCCGCGATCTCCGAGCACGAAAGGGCGTCGTTCCAATCCACCGTGTGCGCTGAAGACGATATTGAAGAGAGACATTTAGCCACAGCGAAACTAGGCTTCTTACTAGAGGAAATCAAACCGTGGTTCAAAGAATGCGATTGTCGTCGGAGAATGAGGGAGAAAGTTAGAGTAATTGGGTGATGAGAATTTTGTAGGTTTCGGGAGAGAGTGTGGAGAAGAGAAGGGTTTGTTCTGGAGTGAGTGAAGAGAGTTCGAAAAGCTTTGTTGACAGAAGGAATGGAGGAAGAAATAGCAGTAACAGACTTCATAGGAGCAGCGTGGAGAAGAAAGAGAAGCAAAGCAGTGGTTTATGGGTCTCCACTCTCCACACTGTCCTTAAGGTTTTCAGCCGCATTTTCTAAATGACTGGGCAGGTTGGGTGTTATAATAGTTTCTCCTCTTCTTTTTTCCAAAAAATTTTTTCCCACAAATGGCTTCTTCTTCAAGTTAAGCTGTCTGCTCTACTTTTTAGACTTACGGTGTGTTTGGTAAGAATGGAAAATATTTTTCGAAAAATATTTTTCAACTTTTTTACATTTAGTTGGTTTAAATGTTTTTCAAATCAACTCATTTTTCTCAAATTTAAGAAAAACGACTTATCTTCAAAAATTAAGAAAATGTTATAAAATCAAATGGAAAGAGTAAAGTAAGAGAAAGACAGAAGGTAGAGAAAGAGGAGATGCAACTAATTTTTAGTGTCTTTTTATTGCTTTGTGAAATGCTATTATATAGGCAAAATATAACTTCGAGAGGTGATATTCCTACGGTAACAATAGGGGCCCACACATAACATCCACCACTATTTACACACTCTCCCTTGCATGTTCATGTACTAAGAAATTTTAGCAAAAGAAAATATACATAATCATCTGTAATACACACTATTTGTTGCCTTGTTAAAAAACTGCCTATAGAAAGCCACTTGTAAACTGATTGTATTCACCTATTTGCAAAGCAACTTGTAAGTTGTTTAAGAATTTGCTTGTGTAAGTTGTTTATAGCAACCTGTTTGCGGAGTTGCTTATTGGAACCCTTTTGTCGAGCTGTTTGTAAATTTGTCTTCTTGATTTCAAGTTTATCCAAAAAGTTGTGTAATGAGCAATAGATATATTTACAGCTCATTGGAGTTCATCCATAGATAATGTGTCTCGCTAAAACCTTACTAAAAAAACTCAATGGGAAAAAGTACTAGTGAAAGAAAAAGAGTACGCACATCTAGTAATACGCATTGAGAGCTGCCTCATTAAAAACCTTACCAGAAAAATCCAGTGGAAAAAAACCTTGGTTAAGGGAAAAAGAGTGCAGCTGTATATACTCCCCCTGATTAAAACATCACTTAACAACTCGAAAATGACGCATTCCAATCTTATATCTCAGCTTCTCAAAGGCTGAAGTTTATAATGCATTGGGAAATACGAAGTATTGAACATCAGTTATATCCTTCTTTTGAAGATCATGACTAAGAAGAAGAACTTTGATGAAATATATTTTGTCCAGTCTTCTTTGATGTGTCCTCCTTTTAGTTGAGCAATACATGCAACATTGTCTTCATACAATATTGTTGGAATATCTCTTTTCAAAGAAATGTCACATATTTTCTGGATATGTTTATTGATCTCAACCGAATATATTTTTGACAATCACTCAATTCGTGATCTTGTCGGTGTAGATATGTCACGCCCCGAGCCTACACCCTGGGTGGGACTGGCACTCGAGAACCATTGCTGGCCCCAAGCGAACCCTTAGCCTAACTTACTTACTCAGCGAGAGACTTAAACATAAGAAATTATCCCAAACAAGAAACTTATGAATTCAACTTAGAATGTCTTTAAAGAAACATTCAAACTAGCCAAATTGTCTACTCAAGTCTCATAGCAAAACATCTTAAATACAAGACTTAAATACTATAACTACTCGTCTATAAAGCCTCTAAAACAAAGAGGGATGTCGGGAGAAGACCCCCGATCATCCTAACAACTGAAATACTAGAAAGCAATGTAAAAAAGAGTCCTCCGGAAAGCAAGGAGGCTCACCAACTGACTCTGAGTGCTCAATTGGATCAACGAAACGCTGGATGCTGATTCTGGTTACCTGTGTCTGCATCATTAAAAGATGCAGGCCAAATGGCATCAGTACATTGAATGTACGAGTATGCGAGGGGAATACTAAACATAATATAAGCTTGAAAGGAATCTGAAAGAAACACTTACCTTGGCTTTACTCAACTCATGAACAACTTACGCAAATGCAAAGAACTCAACAATAAATAGGGTGCAGATGCACAAAGCATTTAAAACAGTAGGTAGCAATTCAATTCGTTAAATAAATGCAATAACAACTCAATTTACTCATATAATAAAGTAACATAGTTTCTGTGGGAGTTTTTCTAACTGACAACCACCACTATAAGCCAAAGTGGTGATAAGTGTCTTGCGCACGCTTCCAGAACTGTCCTATACTTTGTCGTCATATAGAACGCCTTAACTATGTGGATCCACTAGTATATGCTAAAAAGCACTAAGGAATCATCTAAAAAATATGATCATTTTCTACCCATGATGGCTATATGGTTTATGGAGACTTGAGTTATTATGAACTCGCATACCCATATCGGTGCTCAATACTACTCCCAAAAGTATACTTAGCTCATATTTTCTTAAAACAAAACTTCTTTCTTTGGTTTGAGATAATTACTCAAAACTTAGCTTAAAAGCTCTCTTGGAAATCGGTGTTTCCTTTCTTACTCAAATGTGAAAACATTTTAGCTTTTGGGAATACTTAGTTCCCGTATAATCTTTGAAGAAATGAACTCTTACTCTTACTCTTTAGTCAACTCAAAGCTTAAGTCTTAAAACAAAGTTAAAACGTTTGTGAATGACTTTTGGAAAACTTTATGAACTTCTCTTGACTTAACTCTTAACCTCTTGACTTGACTCTTAACTTTCCTTGAAATAAATTATGGATTCAAGGTTCATGATCTCATGTTTATGGATGATTTCATGATGTTTATACATACCTTAGAGTGTTGGAATCAACTAGAAAGCATAGGTACGTTGCTAATGAACTAGTACGGAAAGGTGGGGGGAGAATAGAAAGAACTGGCGTCCCTGGTGCTCTGAGCAATGTGGGGCGCCAGAGGGAAAACTTCAGAAGCAAGGGTGGGGCGCTCTTACTGGCGCGGCACCCCAAGACCCAAACTTCAGAGGTTCTTTCTTGGGGCTCTGAGAGGGGCGGCGCCCTAGGCCCCTGCCCAGGTGCACTCCGACTTTTTCTTTTATTTTTCAACTCTAAATCCCCTATTTAGACTTGGTTCTTTCCCCAAACACTTAGAATCGACTATACCCTCAATATATGCAAGATTCAACCCGAAATCACACCTAAAAACATGAATCAACCTCAAGAAACTTCAACAACAAGAACTCACAAGATTTCAAACGAATTTCATCAAGAAGTCATAAGATTTGCTTTCAAAATTATATAACTTCGCTGAATTGAATCATGGTTGGCGCGTGGGTTAGTTAACCCAACGATATGTGATCTCACATACCTCGTATGGATCACCCCTTGATGAAATCCACAAGCGATTCTCCAATAAATCGACGAATCTTGAACGTTCTTCTCCTTTCTCCTCTTTTCTCTTTTCTTCAAGCCTTAGCGTGAATTTCCAATTGACTAAACTGATCTACTTCTAATTAGACCTCAAATAAACTCCTAAAAATGAAATAAAATAATTTGGTAAGGAAAAGACAAAACTACCCTTCCATAATCCGGATTAGACTTTTCTTATTTGAACGACCCAACTTCAAATAGGCATATCTCACTCATACAAACTCGAAATCATGCAAACTCGGCGGTGTTGGAAAGAAAATTCTAAGATATTTCCTGCGGTATCTGGAAGCACACCTATCTCATCCTGAACTAGGATTTATGGTCGTTTGAAGTTGACCAAAAACTCAAACTTAATATAACTTAACCAATTTATAGATTTTCCTTTCTTTCCAAAAACAATTCTTTCCAAATCTATCTCTTTCTAGTAATTTAAATTAGCGAGGTGTTATAATATCTCCCCCTTGGGAACATTCATTCTCGAATGAGATTACTCTTAATAGGCTAAGGGTGTAACATCTAACATTCAGCTCAAACACCTAACAAGCAATGCAAATACAACATGCCTACTTATAAATTAAAAAGTACTAAGAAGAGAACTAGTACCTTGGTCTGGAACTTCTCTGGTTTCAAAGGATGTGGATATCTCTTCTTCATATCTTTTTCAGTTTCCCAAGTAGCTTCCTCAACAAACTGGTTCTTCCAAAGGACTTTGGCTGATGCTACTTCCTTAGTCCTCAACTTGTGAACTTGGCAATCTAGAATCTAAACCGGAATCTCCTCATAAAATAAGATATCCTTATACCAATATCTTCAGTTGGTATGATAAGTGAAGGATCTCCCATGCACTTTTTCAACATGGAGACATGAAATACTAGATGAACCGCTGTAAACTCTTGAGGTAGTTCTAACTCATAAGCTAAATTGCCAATCCTCTTAGATATTCTGTAAGGACCAATATACCAGGGACTAAGCTTCCCCTTCTTACCAAATCTCATAACACCCTTCATGGGTGAAACTTTCAAGTATACCCAATCATCTACTTCAAACTTTAACTCCCTTCTCCTAACGTCAGTGTAGGATTTCTGACGACTTTGCACCGTTTTCAACCTCTCTTGAATGACTTTAACCTTCTCCATAGCTTGATGAACTAAGTATGGTACTATCAACGCAGCTTCACCAACTTCAAACCATCCAATAGGAAATCTGCACCTTCTCTCGTAAAGAGCTTCATAAGGAGACATTTAGATGCTAGAGTGGTAATTATTATTGTAAGCAAACTCACTGAGAGGCAGGTGATCATCCCAATTGCCCTTGAAATCACTCACATAGGCCCTCAACATATCTTCTAGAGTCTGGATAGTGCACTCTGCTTGACCATCTTTCTGAGAGTGAAAATCGGGACTTAAATTCACCTTTGAACCCAAGCCTTTCTGAAAAGATTTCCAGAACTGTGCAGTAAATTGGGCACCTCTATCTGAAATAATCGAAATTGGCACCCCATGAAGTCTAACCACCTCTTGAATATACAACTTAGCATAATCTTCTACTGAATGGGTAATCTTTACCGGCAAAAAGTGGATTGATTTTGTCATTCTATCAACAATCACCCAAATAGAATCATGATGCCTGCGAGACCGTGGTAAACCTGTGATGAAGTCCATATTGATCATCTCCTACTTTCATTCCAGAAGTTCTATATTTTGAGTCATACCACCGGGCCTTTGATGCTCTACTTTAACTTGTTGGCAATTCGGACACTTAGCAACAAACTCTGCAATGCCCTTCTTCATACTACTCCACCAATAAACTTCTCTCAAGTCACGATACATTTTTGTGGAACCCGGATGAATGGAATATTTGGAGCTATGAGCTTCCTCCATGATCTTTTCTTGGAGTTCATCCACCCTTGGTACACACAACCTACCTTGATACCTCAATACTTCATCTCCCCCTTGTTCAAAAACCAATACTTTTTGCTTATGAACATTTGCCTTCAATTCAAGCAAAATAAGGTCTTGGTCTTGTTTCTCTTTTACTTCTGACACTAAGGATGATTCAGCCCCATTCATTACCACTACTCCTCCTTCTGTGGAATCCATTAGTCGGACTCCTAAGCGTGCAAGTATGTGCACATCTTTTGCTAGCTCTTTCTTATCTCCCTCAAAATGGGAGGTACTACCCATAGATAACCTGCTCAAGGCATCAGCAATAACATTATCCTTACCTAGGTGATAAAGAATACTCATGAGTAATTCTAGCCACCTTCTTTGTCTGAGATTAAGCACTTTCTGAGTAAACACATAGTGAAGACTCTTGTGATCGGTGAACACATCCACATGGACACCATAAAGATAATGGCGCCATATTTTCAAAGCAAATACTACGGTAACTAATTCTTGATTATGGGTTGGATAATTCTTCTCATGAACTCTCAACTATCTAGAGGCATAAGCCATAACTTTGTCATTCTGCATTAACACACAACCCAAACCAACCCTAAATGCATCACAATTAACAACAAAGCCTTGCATGCGTTTTGGTAAGGTCAATACTAGGGCAGTAGTCAACCTTTTTTTCAATTCCTGAAAGCTTTTCTCACAAACTTCAGACCATTGAAATTTCATTGTTTTTTGAGTTAACTTGGTCAAAGGGGATGAAATAGATGAGAACCCCTCTACGAACCTTCTATAATAGCCAGCCAAACCCAAAAAACTCCTAATATCAGTTGGAGATGTGGATCTAGGCCAATTTTGCACTGCTTCTATTTTCTTGGTATCAACTTTGATTCCCTCTCCAGACACAATGTGACCTAAGAATGCCACAGACTCAAGCCAAAATTCACACTTAGAGAACTTGGCATATAACTCTTTATCCTTTAAAGTTTGGAGAACTATTTTGAGGTGACTAGCATGATCTTCTTCATTCCTTGAATAGATTAGTATGTTATTAATGAATACGATAATAAACATATCTAAATAAGGTTTGAATACTCTACTCATAAGGTCCATGAATGTTGTAGGCGCATTGGTCAAACCAAAGGATATAACTAGGAACTCATAATGACCATAATGGGTCCTGAATATTGTCTTTAGAATATCACATTCCCTTACCCTCAACTGATGGTAGCCTGATCTAACGTCTATCTTAGGGATTCTTATTCTTGGTGGTAACCTTATTCAACTAGCGGTAATCTATACACATCCTAAGGGAACCATCTTTCTTTCTCACAAATAAGACTGGAGTGCCCTAAGGTGAGACACCTGGTTGAATAAAGCCCTTATCTAGGAGATCTTTCAATTGTTCTTTCAACTCTTTTAACTCTGTTGGTGTCATTCTGTATGGCGGAATAGATATAGGACGAGTATCTGGAAGAATGTCTATACCGAAGTCTATTTCTCTCTCAGGAAGGACTCCGGGAAGATCATCAGGGAAGACTTCTACAGAAACTGACTGAATAAGAGATATCTCAACACTAGAGTCATTAACTCGGACTAAGTGATAGACACACCCCTTGGAAACTAACTTTCTCGCCTTAAGGTATGAAATGAAACGACCCTTAGAAACTGCTAAACTGCTACTGCACTCTATAACTGGCTCATTAGAAATTTGGAACCTAACAACTCGAGTTCTACAATCAATGGAGGCATAACAGGCATGAAGCCAGTCCATACCTAGAATGACATAAAAATCTACCATGTCTAACTCAACTAAATTAGTCATGGTGTTCCTGTGATTGATGGAAATGGCACAATCACGATATACCTGCTCAGCTAGAATAGACTCCCCAACATGCGTAGAAACACAAAAGGGTTCACAAAGTTTCTCAGTAAGAACATCAAAATTATTTGCAACATAAGGAGTCACGAAAGATAAACTTGCTCCTGGGTCTAGCAAAACATAAACATCAAGAGTAAAGACTTTGATCATACCGGTGACAACATCTGGAGAATTCTCTTGCTTTTGACGACTAGTGATCGCATAAAGGCGGTTTGCTCCTCCGCTTGTACCGGAAGTAGCTTCTCTAGGTGCAGCCCTGTCTGGTGGAACAACTGATGAAGATTGGGCTCTATGGCCTTGATTTCCATTACCTTGCCCGTTCTTAGGGCACTCTTTCATGAAGTGACCCTCTTGTCCACACTTGAAACAACCTGTGGATCCATCACGACATTTACCTGGGTGAGTCCTTCCACACTTAGCATATGCAGGAGCCTAGTTACCTCCTTGTGCCACACTACCCTGAGACTGTACAGGTCTAGCTCTGAAGTTCTGTGAATTCTGACCATTGTACTCACCTTTGTTTCTGGGGTGCAGGTGCACTAGCAGATGATGGAGCATGTCCTTTTTGCTTTTGTTGGAATGAAGATCAGTTCACATTATTTCTCTGCTGCCCGGGCTCATTCTCTGTCTTTGCTTTCTTGTTTCTAAACTCCTCCCTATCCTTCGACTTCTCCTCATTAACCTGCTACACATAGACCATCAACCTCGCTATATCCATGTCACATATTAGCATTGCAGCCTTACCTTCCTTACTCGATAGACGAGACAACCCAACGACAAACAAACTCATTCTACTCCTCATATCTGCAACCATCCCCGAAGCATAACGGGATAGTCGGGTGAACTTCAACCCATACTCATGAACACTTAGTGAATCTTGCTTAAAAGTGAGAAACTCTCGTACCTTGGCCTCTCTCAGTTCTCGGGGGAAGAAATGCCCCAAGAAAGCCTCCTCAAAACAAGCCCAACTCGCAGGTGGTGCTTCATCAGCTCTACCCTTCTTCCACTGGTCAAACCAAGTCCTAGCAACATTCCTCAGTTGATATGCAACTAGTTCTACTCTCTCAGCATTGATAACGTGCATAACTTCAAATACCTTTTGTAGCTCCTCAATAAAGTTCTCTAGATCCTCACTAGGGCTTGAACCAGTGAAACTTGGAGAATTCATCCTCAAGAACTCTCGGATCCTCGAAGTATCATCCACTTCCTGTTTAGCACCTCTTTGTTGCCTAACCTGGTTAGTCAAAGCTTGGCTCAACATTCGAATTGCTTCCCTGAACTCAGCATTCGTGACTTCTCCTTGGGGTTGCACTTCATGTGCATTAGGTACCCCTTGCTCCTCAACATTCCTTCTAGCAGGAATGTAATGACCCTTTCCAATTACCATATGCAAATAAATCATGAGATATTTTTATGCATATATTGTCCTTGTGCAAGTAAATAATGATAATAAAAAAAATATTATCAACTTCCGAGTACCCAAACTAGTTGGGTTCATGCTTCATACGATCATTCCAAACAAGTAGTAAATGTAACATATTACAAAACTTGGGCTTACACACCCCAAATAAACCAAACATGTAGCCTTACTTAGATTACAACCCATGGACATGATACGGATAACCCTCAAAATTTCATGCAAATATACATCACATAAATCGTATATAAGTACCAAAATTTATACAAAATATAGATGCATATATGCAAATGTGATCTTCTTAAAAGTTCTCAAAATTTCCATCTCCCATGGCCATCTTCATGCCTTCTCTCGATCAGCCCCTACGATAGAAACAACTATCGCTAATCATATAGCTTAGTGGTGTAAAAACTACAAGTTCGGAGTCCTCAAAATTTACCAAACTACCTTTTTCAAGTCAATGAGCAGATACTTGAAACATAATAAATAAATCAAGTAACAATATATAACGAGTATCAAGTTCGATATTCAAAGATACAAATGTCAAGAACTCTCATAGCATAATTTTCCAAGAGATTCAATAACAAGGATCGCCCTATATATACCTCATGTCGTCACACCCGGCATAAACAAGTATCAAGAAGGGCCAACGCCCTGTATCAAGAAGGGTCACAGCCCAATAATAAAGAGAACCAAGAGCCATATTAAAAATGACTTTCTAGTTCGTACTTAAAATGGACAACTTCCATTCTTAAGATGGACTACAAATCCAGAATCAAGATGGAAAATGATTCGAATCAAGAGGCATGCCAAGAGTAACAAAGTCACAGCCACAAGAAGGACAAGGTCCCAACAAGAGCGCCAAGTGATCAAACAATCCGTACAAGTGGGCGAGTTACACAAACGTCATACCAACACGACAATGCAAAGTGACAAGAGGTAACCAAGGTATCGAGATCAACTTTCAAATATAAAGCAGTTAAAAGAGTGCAAGTACAAGTTTATATACAAACCTCAATACTTTAGTGTAGCAACAGACCAACAAAACTGCGCGAGCTCAAATCGTAGACCAACCAACGTATCAAGGTTCTCAACTTGTTCACAAGTATATACAACCTTAAAAATATAATTAAATAACTTCTTTAAGTCCTAATATCTCAAAAATATCGAAATAAAACAAGATTATCATCACAAGTAAGCTCAGCCTGCACAGATAAACCTAGGTTCCCAAAACAGTGATTCTGGCCAGTCTAGTACCCCATGTTGTAACTTAAAATTGAAAATGGAAAAGGCAAAACTAGACTTTATAATCTTCATTAAAGATGTAGATACATCTCTTAAGATTGCAACGCAACAAGAATCACCAAAAAATATATTTTGTATAAAAAGATATCATCGATGCACTAACAGTGGTTCATACAAGATTTCCAATTTCGAAATCTGGACAAAACTTGTCCTGTGTTGCGTCCCATATTTAAAATCCATAACAGCTAAATTAGACTTTCACATAAATATAATAGTTGTAGATATATGAATTATCTTTCCAAATCATATTTATTCACCCAAAATGGAGTTCCAGAGAACGAGATATTCTCAACGTAATACACACTACTCAGCGACAAAAACAGAGAAATCTGGACAGAATTTATCCTGTGTTGCGTCTCATATTTCGAATCCATAACAGCTAAATTAGAGTTTCACACAATAATAAGAGTTATAGGTATATGAATTATCTTTCCAAAACATATTTATTCACAGTAAAATAAGCTCTAGAGAACAAGATATACACAAATTACCAACCACTACCCAGCTTAGAAACACATTTCAGCACTTACCAAAAAGCAGTGGGTGTATCGAATTCCAGCCAAAAGAACCAAGTTTTTCTCTTGTGATTTTGATGAACAAAAGGTTAATAAAGGTTCTAAGGTTTCAAGTCTTCAAGAGCCACGAAATTCACTAGAGAAGTGTTAAAATATATAGCCACACAAAGTGATATTTATCACTTGGACAGCTGTCCTTCAAGCTGCCCAAATAGTGTTGTGGGCTGCCCAAAATGCATACATATACACCTATATCTATATATCCTTCACCTCCTTTTAAAATTATACATAATTTTAATTAGATTATTACATAAATACCCCCATACAATCCCATAAATTACGATCCAATCTATGCTAAACAAGCTAGCAATTATCCTAAAAATTTCAAGTTCCCAAAATGAAAATAAAACATATTGAAGTAGTTTAACGATGGTAAATCGAAATACGACTCTTGATAGCATTTAGGGGTGTTACAACTCTCTCCCCCTTAAAAAAATTTCGTCTCGAAATTTACCTTACATTAGTCCCGAAACAAGTGCAGATACTGGGTCCTCATGTCTTCTTCTCTCTCCCAGGTAGCTTCTTTTCCCTAGTGGTTCCTCCAAAGTACCTTTACTAAGTGGATTTTCTTGTTTCTAAGTTGCTTCACTTCTTGAGCTTGAATTAAAATAGGTTCTTCATCATACGCCAAGTCAGGATTAACCTCAATAGATTCAACTGGAAGAACATGAGATGGATCAGAACGATATCTTCTGAGCATAGAAACATGGAAGACATTGTGGATCTTGTCAAACTCAGGCGGCAAAGCCAATCTATATGCAACTGGTCCAACTCTTTCAAGTATCTCATAAGGTCCAATAAATCGGGGACTAAGTTTTCCCTTTTTGCCAAATCTCATAATCTTTTTCCATGGAGACACCTTTAAAAATACTTTATCTCCCACTTGATATTCAATGTCACGCCTTTTCAGATCAGCATACGACTTTTGTCTATCCGAAGAAATCTTTAGACGATCCTTGATAATTTTTACCTTGTCCTCTATTTGTTGCACAATTTCAGGACCAATAAGTTTCCTATCACCAACTTCACTCTAACAAATAAGGGTCCGACATTTTCTTCCGTACAAAACTTCATAGGGAGGCATTCCAATACTCGATTGGTAACTATTATTATAAGCAAATTCTATCAAAGCCAAGTGTTTGTCCCAACTACCCTCAAACTCCATAATGCAAGCTCGAAGCATATCTTCCAAAACTTGTATCACCCTTTCCGATTGGCCGTCTGTCTGAGGATGGAACGAAGTGCTAAATTTCAGCTTAGTACCCAAAGCTTCCTGCAAGCTACCCCAAAATCTAGATGTAAACCTTGGGTTTCAATCAGATACAATAGATATAGGGATCCCATGCAGTCTTACAATCTTATTAATGTACAATTCGCTAAACGCACAAGTGAGTAATCCATCCTGATTGCTAAGAAGTGCGCCCTCTTGGTTAGTCTGTCCACAATCACCCATATTGCATCATGATTTCTTTGGGTACGAGGAAGTCCAGAAACAAAGTCCATAGTTATTCTCTCCCATTTCCATTCCAGCATCGACAAGGGCTGTAGCAAACCAACTGGACCTGATGTTCTGCCTTTACTTGTTGACAAACCAAACATTTGGAAATGAACTCTGCAATGTCCTTCTTCATACCATTCCACCAATAATTTTCTTTGATGGTCTGGTACATCTTTGTACCTCCAGGATGCATGGCATATGATGAGGTATGTGTTTCATTCATTTCTCTCTCTTCAAATTGTCATCATTAGGGACACAAAGTCTATCTTGATAAAATAAGACACCATCCTCTGATAATGTAAAATCAAGTTTTTCCCCTTTTTGAACTTCTCGGGTCACTTTGACAAGTTTCTCATCCAACTTTTGTGCTTCTTTCACCTGTTCAAGTAATATTAGCTTTACTTGTAGATTAGCAACAACTGAACCCTTTGAATCAAGTGTGAAACAAACATTCATGGCTCTTAACTCAAGAAACAAGGGCAAAGGATTTTCTACTTAAGGCATCTGCAACCCCATTAGCTTTACCTGGATGATAATCAATCGTGCAGTCATAATCCTTAATGAGTTCAAGCCATCTACGTTGTCGGAAGTTTAGCTCCTTCTGAGTACCCAAGTACTTTAAGCTCTTGTGATCAGTGAATATATGACATTTCTCTCCATACAAATAATGCCGCCATATTTTTATAGCAAACACCACAGCAGCAAGTTCAAGATCATGAGTAGGATAATTCAATTCATGAGGTTTTAATTTCTGAGAAGCATAAGAAATAACCTTCCTTTCTTGCATCAAAACGCATCCGAGACCATTGTGAGAAGCATCGCTATATACTACATACTCCTTCCCTTTAGTTGGTAAAGTAAGTATAGGTGCTTGAGTCAACAAGGATTTGAGAGTTTCAAAGCTTTCTTGGCATTTGTCATTCCAATTAAACTTCACTTCCTTCTGCAATAGTTTAGTCAATGGAGAGGCGATAATAGAAAAGCCTTTCACAAATCTTCTGTAATATCCTACTAAGCCCAAGAAACTCCTTACTTTGGTTTGACTTTTGGGAGGTCTCCACTCAACAACTGCTTGTATCTTACTAGGATCCACCTTCACGCCTTCGGCCGATACAACATGTCCCAAAAACTTCACTTCATCAAGCCAAAATTCACACTTGAAAAATTTTGCATAAAGTTCCCTCTCTTTCAAAATTTGCAAAATAATCCGGAGGTGTTTATCATTATCTTCACTACTTCTGGAAAATATTAAAATATCATCTATAAAAACAATCACAAACTGATCAAGATAAGACTTGAATACTCGATTCATTAGATCCATGAATACCGCAGGAGCATTTGTCGACCCGAATCGCATCACCAAAAATTCATAATGACCATACCGAGTTCTAAAAGCAGTTTTAGGAATATCATTCTCTCTAACACGCAGTTGGTGATATCCAGACCTTAAATCAATCTTCGAAAATACTTTAGCACCCTTCAGTTGGTCAAACAAATCATCGATCCTCGGTAGTGGATATTTATTCTTGATTGTGATTCTATTCAATTGTCTATAGTCAATACAAAACCTGAGAGTGCCATCTTTCTTCTTTACGAATAAAACAGGGGCTCCCCAAGGAGAAACACTAGGTCGAATAAAACCCTTCTCAAGAAGTTCTTGCAATTGAGATTTTAATTCTCTTAATTCTGCCGGAGCCATTCTATAAGGAGTGATAGAAATAGGGGTAGATCCAGGAATAAGCTCAATAGGAAATTCTACCTCTCTTTCCGGGGGCAATCCCGAAAGGTTTTATGGGAAGACTTCTGGGAAATCACGCACAACAAGTATGTACTTGATACCAGGACTCTCCAATCATGTATCAACTATGTGAGCAAGGTACGCACCACAACCTTGACGCATCAACTTTCTTACCAAGGCCGCAGAAATAATACTAGATGTCAATGATCTTTCACCTTGTACAATGATCAGCAGGGAAGACTAGATTTTGAATCATGAAGGGACAATCTTGATAAACTCAATTACACACAACTTGATAGCCCAAAGGACTTTCAACCAGCACATTAAAATTAAGTCTCACAGATTTCACGTTTTAAAAAAGATCAAGTCATGAACAAAGATAGGAATGTGTAGAACCAAGATCAAACAATGTAAACACACATAAGCCAAATAAGTGAAATTTACCGACAACCACGTCTTTTCCATCTTGATCCTCCCTCTGCTCATAGCATAAGCACGTGCAGTAGCCCTTGGTCCACTAGCTTTATTCGCTCCACTTGCACCTGTTGCTTATGCATTTTTAGGTCTTGCATCTTCATTAGTTCGAGGAGGATTAATAGAAGGCTTATGCATTGAGCCTCAGTTCTTAAGGAAAGAGCATTATTAGGATTAGGACAATCCTTCACTTTATGATCAAAGCTCCCACAATTGAAACATACACCAGAAGCTCTCGTGCAAGTACCATAATGATTTTTTTCACATTGTGGACAAGTGGGAATGCGAGACCTGCCTTGGCCATAATTTGGAGTGCTAGCTGTAGAAAATTTTGATCTGCTTTGCTTTTGTTGAGGTGGCCTGTTAACACTACCAGCTTTAGAATCATCAAACCTTCCCCTTTTGGATGGACCGCCAAAATCTAATCTAGGCTTTCGGAATTTGTTTTCATTTCGACTAGCTTCTTCTTTATCAAGTCGTTCCCAAGTAAAAGCAACAGACACTAACTTACAAAAGTTCTCATGTTGCAAGATCACCACATTCTTCCTAATAGAATCATTTAAACCATCTTCAAATTTTCTACACTTGTCTTTTTCCTCTTTAATAATACCTCCAGCATAACGAGAGAGCCTTAGAAACTTCTGTTGGTACTCAGCAATGGACATGCCTCTTTGCCTTAAATTCAAAAACTCCTTTCTCTTTGCATCACAATAAGCAGGTGGGACATACTTCATACGAAACTCCCTAAGAAAATCATCCCAAGTAAGAACAGGAGGTTTTACCTTGGCATTCGGAACACTTACCCACCAATCATAAGCATTCTTTTGTAAGAGTGAAATAGCATACTTAAATTTGGCAACATC
This sequence comes from Solanum pinnatisectum, assembly GCA_035578085.1. NCBI lineage: Eukaryota > Viridiplantae > Streptophyta > Magnoliopsida > Solanales > Solanaceae > Solanum > Solanum pinnatisectum. Next base: position 34,855,769 of record CM069079.1, on the reverse strand, counting down.
TAAACACTCTAACTGCTCAAATGCCCTCTCCATGTGCTCCAGCCACTGTTCAGCATCCGTGGGATCAACGGTGCCTTCAAACTCCACTCCACCCATTTTTCTTATTTTCTCAAAGTTAATCACGTTGGGATCATGCATCACTTCAGCCATGTGGTGGAATAATTCAGCCATTTGTTGAAAAGGAGGATTCATGGCTTGAGTACCACGACTCAAGTGAGGATGTGCACCAGCTCTTGCACCCTGATGATTTCCCACTTCAGACCCACTAGTGTGGGGAACATAATGATCCAAGAAAGGTTCCCCAAGCTCTTCTAGTGCATGAGGTTGGGAAACAGAAGCACCAGAGCCTTCATGAGCAGCTTCCATAGGTCGATCAACAGAAGAGGCCATAATTAATTCCTTCAAAAGGTAAGATCACATTGCATTATAGACGTGTATATGATGCACGTGCACTCTACATGTGATAAAAATTTATTATAAACTGGGTAAGTGAACAAATAATCCACACAAAACTTTTTTCGAAAGCGAACAAGTATACAAGTAATTCACAACAAAAGTCCTAGAACCACAAACCTAGGCTCTGATACCAAACTTGTAACGACCCTTTCCAATTACCATATGCAAATAAATCACGAGATATTTTTATGCATATATTGTCCTCGTGCAAGTAAATAATGATAATAAAAAAATATTATCAACTTCCGAGTACCCAAACTAGTTGGGTTCATGCTTCATACGATCATTCCAAACAAGTAGTAAATGTAACATATTACAAAACTTGGGCTTACACACCCCAAATAAACCAAACATGTAGTCATACTTAGATTACAACCCATGGACATGATACGGATAACCCTCAAAATTTCATGCAAATATACATCACATAAATCGTGTATAAGTACCAAAATTTATACAAAATATAGATGCATATATGCAAATGTGATCTTCTTAAAAGTTCTCAAAATTTCCATCTCCCATGGCCATCTTCGTGCCTCCTCTCGATTAGCCCCTACGATAGAAACAACTATCGCTAAGCATAAAACTTAGTGGTGTAAAAATTATAGGTTTGGAGTCCTCAAAATTTACCAAACTAACTTTTTCAAGTCAATGAGCAGATACTTGAAACATAATAAATAAATCAAGTAACAATATATAACGAGTATCAAGCTCAATATTCAAAGATACAAATGTCAAGAACTCTCATAGCATAATTTTCCAAGAGATTCAATAACAAGGATCGCCCCATATATACCTCATCTCGTCACACCCGGCACAAGCAAGTATCAAGAAAGGCCAACGCCTTATATCAAGAAGGGTCACAACCCAATAATCAAGAGAACCAAGAACCATATTAAAAATGGCTTTCTAGTTCGTACTTAAAATGGACAACTTCCATTCTTAAGACGGACTACAAATCCAGAATCAAGATGGAAAATGATCCGAATCAAGAGGCATGCCAAGAGTGACAAAGTCACAGCCACAAGAAGGACAAGGTCCCAACAAGAGTGTCAAGTGATCGAACAATCCGTATAAGTGGGCGAGTTACACAAACGTCATACCATCACGACAATGCAAAGTGACAAGAGGTAACCAAGGTATCGAGATCAACTTTCAAATATACAGCAGTTAAAAGAATGCAAGTATAAGTTTATACACAAACCTCAATACTTTTAGTGTAGCAACAGTCCAACAAAACTACGGGAGCTCAAACCGTAGACCAACCAACGTATAAAGGTTCTCAACTTGTTCACAAGTATATACAATCTTAAAAATAAAATTAAATAAATTCTTTAATTCCTAATATCTCAAAAATATCGAAATAAAACAAGATTATCATCACAAGTAAGCTCAGCCTGTACAGATAAACCTAGGTTCCCAAAACAGTGATTCTGGCCAGTCTAGTACCCCATGTTGCAACTTAAATTTGAAAATGGAAACGGCAAAACTAGACTTTATAATCTCATTAAAGATGTAGATACATCTCTTAAGATTGCAACACAACAAGAATCACCAAAAAATACATTTTGTACAAAAAGATATCATCAATGCACTAACAGTGGTTCATACAAGATTTCCAATTCCGAAATCTGGACAAAACTTGTCCTGTGTTGCGTCCCATATTTAAAATCCATAACAGCTAAATTAGACTTTCACATAAACATAAGAGTTGTAGATATATGAATTATCTTTCCAAATAATATTTATTCACATAAAATGGAGTTCTAGAGAATGATATATTCTCAACGTAATACACACTACTCAGCTACAAAAACAGAGAAATCTGGACAGAACTTGTCCTGTGTTGCGTCCCATATTTCGAATCCATAACAGCTAAATTAGAGTTTCACACAATCATAAGAGTTATAGGTATATGAATTAGCTTTCCAAAACATATTTATTCACAGTAAACTAAGCTCTAGAGAACAAGATATACACAAATTACCAACCACTACCCAGCTCAGAAACAGATTTCAGCACTTACCAAAAAGCAGTGGGTGTATCGAATTCCAGCCAAAAGAACCAAGTTTTTCTCTTGTGATTTTGATGAAAAAAAGGTTAATAAAGGTTCTAAGGTTCCAAATATTCAAGAGCCACGAAATTCACTAGAGAAGTGTTAAATATATAGCCACACAAAGTGATATTTATCACTTGGACAACTGTCCTTCAAGTTGCCCAAATAGTGTTGTGGGCTGCCCAAAATGCATACATATACACCTATATCTATATATCTTTCACCTCCTTTTAAAAGTATACATAATTCTAATTAGATTATTACATAAATACCCCCATACAATCCCATAAATTACATCCAATCTATGCTAAACAAGCTAGCAATTATCCTAAAAATTTCAAGTTCCCAAAATGAAAATAAAACATATTGAAGTAGTTTAACAACGGTAAATCGATATACAACTCTTGTTAGCATTTAGGGGTGTTACAAGGAAGACCTTTGACAACTCTTCGTGAAGGCATGATCAACTGAAAACACGCGCAAGCACAAATTAGAAGAAACTTCATAGAGATTAACTCTATCGCTCGAAATGAATGTGAAAGAAGTGAAATAGGTTCTTAAGTGTCGCAGCCTCCTAATTATAGATGTGGCGCGCTTCACACCGATAACTAGAACTTTACAGACACAACTTCATAGACGCCCTAGGACTCTTGAACTCTAGACTCCGATACCAAGTTTGTCACGCCCTGATCCTACACCCTGGGCGGGACTGGCACTCGAGAACCATTGATGGCCCCAAGCGAACCCTTGGCCTAACTTACTTACTCAGCGAGAGACTTAAACATAAGAAATAATCCCAAACAAGAAACTTATGAATTTAACTTAGAATGTCTTTAAGGAAACATTCAAACTAGCCAAAATGGCTACTCAAGTCTCATAGCAAAACATCTTAAATACAAGACTTAAATACTATAACTACTCGTCTATGAAGCCTCTAAAACAAAGAGGGATGTCGGGAGAAGACCCCCGATCATCCTAACAACTGAAATACTAGAAAGCAATGTAAAAAAGAGTCCTCCGAAAAGCAATGAGGCTCACCAACTGACTCTGAGTGCTCAATTGGATCAACGAAACGCTGGATGTTGATCCTGGTTACTTGTGTCTGCATCATTAAAAGATGTAGGTCAAATGACATCAGTACATTGAATGTACGAGTATGCGAGGGGAACACTAAACATAACATAAGCTTGAAAGGAATCTGAAAGAAACACTTACCTTGGCTTTACTCAACTCATGAACAACTTACGCAAATGCAAAGAACTCAACAATAAATAGGGTGCAGATGTACAAAGCATTTAAAACAGTAGGTAGCAATTCAATTCATTAAATAAATGCAATAACAACTCAATTTACTCATATAATAAAGTAACATAGTTTCTGTGGGAGTTTCTCTAACCAACAACCACCACTAAGAGCCAAAGTGGTGATACAGTGTCTTGCCCACGCTGCCAGAACTATCTTATACTTTGTCGTCATATAGAACGCCTTAACTAAGTGGATCCACTAGTTTATGCTAAAAAACACTAAGAAATCATCTAAAAAGTGTGATCATTTTCTACCCATGATGGCTACATGGTTTATGGAGACTTGAGTTATTATGAACTCGCATCATCATATCGGTGCTCAATACTACTCCCAAAAGTATACTTAGCTCATATGTTTTTAAAACAAAACTTCTTTCTTTGGTTTGAGATAATTACTCAAAACTTAGCTTAAAAGCTCTCTTGGAAATCGGTGTTTCCTTTCTTATTCAAATGTGAAAACATTTTAGATTTTGGGAATACTTAGTTCCTTTACAATCTTTGATGAAATGAACTCTCTCTCTTACTCTTTAGTCAACGCAAAGCTTAATTCTTAAAACAAAGTTAAAACGTTTGTGAAAGACTTTTGGAAAACTTTATGAACTTCTATTGACTTAACTCTTAACCTCTTGACTTGACTCTTAACTTTCCTCGAAATGAATTATGGATTCAAGGTTCATGATCTTATATTTATGGATGATTTCATGATGGTTAGACATACCTTAGAGTGTTGGAATCAACTAGAAAACATAGGTACGTTGCTAAGGAACTAGTACGGAAAGGTGGGGGAAGAATGGGAAGAACTGGCGTCCCTGGCGCTCTGAGCGATGTGGGGCGCTAGAGGGAAAACTTCAGAAGCAAGGGTGGGGCGCTCTAGCTGGTGCGGCACCCCAAGACCTAAACTTCAGAGGTCCCTTCTTGGGGCTCTGAGAGGGGCGGCGCCCCATGCTCCTGCCAAGGTGCACTCCGACTTTTCTCATTCGTTTTTTCAACTCTAAACCCCCTATTTCGACTTGGTTCTTTCCCCAAACACTTAGAATCAACTATACCCTCAATATATGGAAGATTCAACCCTAAATCACACCTAAAAACATGAATCAACCTCAAGAAACTTCAACAACAAGAACTCACAAAATTTCAAACGAATTTCATCAAGAACTCATAAAATTTGCTTTCAAAATTATATAACTTCGCTGAATTAAATCATGGTTGGTGCGTGGGTGAGCTAACCCAATGTTATGTGATCTCACATACCTCGTAGGGATCACCCGTGACGAAATCCACAAGCGATTCTCCAATAAATCGACGAATCTTGAACTTTCTTCTCCTTTCTCCTCTTTTCTCTTTTCTCCAAGCCCTAGCGTGAATTTCCAATTGACTAAACTGATCTAATTCTGATTAGACCTCAAATAAACCCCTAAAAATGAAATAAAATAATTTGGTAAGGAAAAGACCAAACTACCTTCCAAAATCCGGATTAAACTTTCCTTATTTGTACAACCCACTTCAAATAGGCATATCTCACTCATACGAACTCAGAATCGCACAAACTCGGTGGCGTTGGAAAGAAAATTCCAAGATATTTCCTAAGGTATTTGGAAGAACACCTAAATCATCCTGAGCTAGGAGTTATGGTCATTTGAAGTTGACCAAAAACTCAAACTTAATATAACTTAACTAATTTCCAGATTTTCCTTTCTTTCCAAAAACAATTCTTTCTAAATCTATCTCTTTCTAGTTATTTAAATTAGCAGGTGTTACAAGATAAATTGCTCATTTGGTTTAACAACAATAACACAGCACTGACGGACTCTTTCAATAAAATTGATTGTCTTGTGGAATGATTTGATATGACAGTATTACCAAATGAAAATAGATAACTTTCTTGAGATCAAACTTCATAATTTCTTGCAATTCCATGGTCAATAAACCTTGACACAATTGATCATAATAAATAATTTCTATCGATATTTGATTCACTCTAATATCTCCACCGATAAGAGTGATGTTATATTTTGCATGCACATTGATAAAATTATTATACCATGAATAATAATAGCAGGATACATAAGTGCACCAATTGCACTATGACGTGGTACTTTCTAAACATTTTAATGAGATCAATATTGATCTTTATATAATGTGCTCTTACAACCATTGGGGTACTATTCCATGGAATCGCTTTATAACTTTTTAAATCTTTCAGGAATATTCATATAACATTTAGTGTCTAACTAGACATGATAATCATTCATCGTGCGTATTCAAGTTTTTCATATATTGTTAGACTGATAGAAACCTCATTGCATCCACCTTAGGAGAATACATCTCCATATAATAATGTCAGGACTTTTGTGAAAAATCTTTATTTTCCAATTTACAAGCCGTACTTTATATTTTATGATTTTACTTATCGCACAATAATTTATTTGTACCCCACTGACATTATATTTTGGTATATGGACAATAAGTCCAAAACATCACTTTTCCAAGTGAAATATAATATACTTGGATTGTATTTTCTTTTGCCAACCATTTATCTGTCAACTTTCGATAGATTTAATATCAAGATCCTCGTCACCATTTATAATTATGTGCGCTAAATTATATTAAAGATATCGTCAACGGTTTATTTGATACCGATTCTGATATGACATAACTTGCCAAGCTCTCTTTATTTTTCATCATTTTCATGTACTTGAACCTTTGCCAAGGTTTTATGAAGTGCTATGTCATGATTCTCTTTCTAAAGCACTTGCCTCATTATTATGACCATCTTAGTCATTTGCTCCTCTTCTGCAAGAAGTTTTAATCTTTCGAATCGATTTATCTATCATGCTTCATGTGTGCCATAAATTATGTTATTCAAGGACTTTTCACTGGAGCATTTATAACTGGATTATAACATAGGGTCAGCGAATGCGTCTGACAATTGACTTAAATTATCTCTTTAATGAGAATCATACCAATGATAATTCATTATATATAACTTATTTTCCAGTTGCTTATCTCCCCCTAATGTTATAGAATATAACATTCACCCAACCTTATTTGGGGACTCATCTTTGTGCATTGTGTAATGGTGGAGCGATAATATACCGCACATTTAAATTTCTAGATGAGAATTATTTGATTCCTGACCCTGAACCAATTCTGATAGGGGAACCTTATTGGCTTGATACGTACAAGTGTTGCTATACTTTAAATAACACATCTCATACCAAATTTCTTTTGGGAGTTTTGTTCTCATAACCAATGGTTTAGCTATAATTGGAGGCATATAATTTTTGTTTAAATCACTTGGATATATACCAACATTATCAATATAGTTTTATAATTTGAAATGTGCTCTTGATTTATCAATTCAAGCAAACAACCTTTGCAAAAATCAAATTACAAGTTGATAATAAAGCACATGTGACCATGACATAGATGCATCTATATAATAGTAAATGGTCCACATGGTGGGTGAACGGGCCCATATTCACCTTTTTATACATTTCAAAATTTCAGGAGATACAATCTCAACGTAAGCTGGTACAACGATAATTTTATTATGAGAACAAACAACAGAAGTCAATTCTTGAAGAATTTATTAGTTCTTCAATATATATATAACCACATAAATTCTCATTTATTTTCGTTTCATATTTGAACCGAGATGGTCGTCAACCGGTCATGCCAACTGATATTTATTTCAATAAACTTCTAGTTTATTTTGCATGTGATTCCATCATCATGCCCATAATTAGTTACCACAAGCAATATGAAAAATAGGTAATCTTTCACATAAATATTTATAATCCACTTTGATTGTAGTAATATGATGATCTTAAATCTTTCCATATTTTATAGTCTCAATATTATTATTTTTCTTTGACTATTTCTTTGAAACTTAAAAGTTTCTTTCGAGACTTACTACAATTCCAATATCATGAGCAATTTTGTTTCTTTGAGTAGTAGCTCAGTAGCTCACCAAAGCTCACAATTAACATTGGATACTACCACATACTTCATAACAATGTTTGTGGTAAACATCTCTTTCAAGGAGAAATTTATATCATTATTATCATGGTCAAAATCACTGCAAGCAAGACTTGTTTCTTGATTTACTTTTGTCATTAGTATCTCCTCACTTTTTATTTAATACCTGAAAAATGTTTTTGGCATACAGAGATACATAATCAATGACAATTTTTTTATCTCAAAAAATTATTTTCTTCTTTTGCCCTTTCTGTAGTTCATAATAAAACATACCATAATATTTGTGATGTACTAAAAGTACTTGACCAATGATCTTTTATATCAACATAAAATTTCTTTATTTCTCTCTAACCTCCCATACGGGTGAGTTGTGGTATTTATTAAATCATACATGAGTATGTCTTTATTTATAATTTTCATCATCTCTTGACGCATTCAATTTTAAGAATGGTCGAGCATTCACAATGTTTATCACAAGTCACATTCTCTCCAAGGAATTGCCTATAATAATATATACATGCTTCATAATTTATTTATTTTTAATTAGAATCTCATTGTCATGATTTGAAATTTATCATATTTACATGACACACCTCAACATCATTTTTGAAAGGTCAAGTGCATCACCACTTTATATTTCTTTATTTTGATGGAGGATTTATAAAATCAAATTATTAGACCACAAAATAACTATGTATCTAATGACCTTTTATACCATTTTTATGACAAGAATTATCTTCACTCTTTGAAAGACCATTTTGAGAACTCATAATGTTCTTTCTTTTATAATCATCACAGTTATGACTATTTTTTTTTCTTTCATGCCCATATTCATATGTTCAACCACTTGTCATCTTTCAAACATATTACGCAGTGCTATCACATCACATAAGAGAATGAAGCAAATCAATTAGGTGGATTTCACAAATTTTATCAAGAGCATATTAATTTGCTCAGTCATCATTATACCATCAATATAATGCATTGAGATTTGAAATCCAACATCTTGCCCATGAAAAGACGTTTTAGGTTAATGAAATGCAAACTCAATACCTTATCCTCTTAATGCGACGAGACTTGAATCTTTCACCATAATTTCAATCAATATGATAGACCAAGGTGCAATGAAACTCAACCACGGTCCTTTAAACTATCATTGCTTTATAAATATATGCATGATTGAATTAAATTCCAATAAAATATAACCAATAAACTATAAACATGATAAATAATATTCTATTTGCCCCTTCAATAATCAATATGAATAAATTATAATCTAATCAAAAGATTATACCCGCAATGAATATGAGAAGAAAAATAAACTTATTTGTATGCAATTTTACTTTTCAAATACTAGTATACTCTTTTAGAGAAAGCTCATTAATATGTATAAACATACAACCACACTTACCTTTTCAGTAGTTAAAGAGCAACAAAAGTTATCTTTGCTTATTGACTTTTGGATCAGAAAAAGACTTTGTAATAATAAATTGCTTAATTTTTTTTATTTTTTATTTATCTTCAATATAAGACACATAGCAAGCATCTATATATATATATATATATATATATATATATATATATATATATATATATATATAATAAAGGAGAAACATAAACAATGTGATGTGGCACCTCTCTATGGCCTCCATTTGCATTTTTTTCTCTTTTTTTTTTTTTGCCTTTTTTTTAATTTTAATTAATTATTGTATTGTAAATTATTGTATTGTAAAAGTAATTACTTATTTATTACAAATAAATATTTTATTAATGGATGAATATTTATAACAAAAACTCTTCACATTCTTTTTTATTTGTTTGTCTCACTTCTAATCATAAAATGATAATATTTTAAGTATTTTTTAATTTATTCACAAGGAGTTATTACCCATGACTTACCTCTCTTTAATTTTGATTTTTAATAATATTCATAACTCCCATAATTTTTATGTCCATAACCTCCAAACTTAAATTTGTAAGTTTATGATGTCTTATGGTATTCCTCTATTTTGCCTATAAATTCATACTTAGTTTCATGAAGATTCACATTCAAGAGTACCTTTTCTCTTCTTCATCATATTGGTTTGTGAATGAACTAACATGTAAGAAAAAAGAAGTACATGAAGGTAAGAAATATTTCATTCCCAAGTCTTTATTTTTTCATTGTTCTATTTTGTATCTATATAAATTCATATTTAGTTTCATGAAAATTCATATTTAAAATTATTATTTCTCTTCTTCATCATATTTGTTTGTGAATTATCTAACATGTAAGAAAAAAAAGAAGTACATGAAGGTAAGATATATTTCATTCTTAAGTCTTTATTTTTATTTTTATGTATTTGGACATGTTTTCTTAATATTTTGTTCATATATGTATTATATATCATTCACCAAGCAAGTATAATAAAAAAATATCTTTGTAATTCTTAACAATGTGTTGTCATTATGTAATTGTTCTTTTATAATATTTGTTAGATTTTAAGACATGATATTTATTTAGTATTGTTAGTACTATTGAAAAAATAATATACAAATATATTACATATGGTTTAAATTTCTTTTTTATTTTGGTATAATTATTTTTTAATTGGTACATGATATTTTATTTACTCATATAATATATTTTTTTATTCAATTGGTTGCATATAATGAAGAGTTTGACATATGAAGCAAAATATGATGGCGGATCTACTTGCAAAGGAAGATGGTACAAAAATATGAAGCATAATTAAAAATTCTTTTTGCTAGATCTTTTTTTTTTTTTTTTTTTTTTTTTTACTTTGACTTGTATTAGTAACTTAAGCTACTTTTCCTAGAATTTTTTTAAATTTTGATTTGCATAAATTGTCAATGTTAATCATTTGGTCTTTTATTATTCTACTTTTTTTTTTTGTTATGAAGCACAATTAGTATAATTATCCCATTTCAATAACAAAAATATGATGATTAGGAGTTTCATTTTTATTATACTTGCAAAAACGTAATTGAAAATAAAATATTAATTTCATGATGCCATTTTTTTGCATGTGCAACAATCTGTTTTTGTCACCATTCTATTTTGTTTGAAATGAATTTATAATTTTTATGCAATCACCGATTATTATAGTTTTTTGTTCATTTTTTGTATTTTCGCCCCTTATTTTCATTTATTTATTTTACAAATAAAATCAATGCATAATTATTAATACATTTAATGTAATAAAAATGTGCATTTGAATTATTTATAACTCATGTCTCTTCATCTACTTGTAACTTCTAATCTCAAATATTATTCATAACTTTTGTATGTTTCATTTTTCATAATTCTTATAAATATTTAATTAGCATTTAAAAATTATGATAAACAAATATAACAATAAAGACATAATGAAAAATTTAAAAGTCTTTTTAGAATTTGTATAGAAAATTAGTACTCCTACAAAAGATAGAGGAAATTCAAACATATAAAATATTTTCAACGTAATACAATATACTGTTATTTCAACATATTACCTCTTATTCGATTTACTTGGCCACGGTGAATATTTTATTCTAATATATACATATAAATAGTTTGCACTTAAAAAGATGCAAAAAAAATTCTATTTTATATGTTTTAAAAAATGAAAAAATGTATCATGTCGCAGATGAAAAGAATTATTAATATTATCTTATATATTCGATACTAACCTAAATATAAATATTATATATTAGTATCTTATAAATATTTCATATAACTGCGTGAAGCACAGATAATTTCACTAGGTATAAACTAAAGAGCCAAACTATATGTAGTAGGATCACACTTGACAAACGTGAAAAAATAATTGACGGTCTTCAAACAGCCAATAACTTTACCAACAACCAGATAAATAGGACAAAAACTTTCTGCAAATGACAACCAATTTCCCCCTTATTTTTCATGTGGGTTTTGTTGGAATCACAACAAGAATTTGAGAAATTTGAGGAACCCATTTCATTTTATTTTAAATTCAGATTTAAAATCTTTGGCGTGTTAAAGTGATAAAGAGGTTGATGGATTTATAAAGAAAATATTGAGGAACTCATTTTATTATAATGAATGTAACTTTACAAGTTCATCTTCTATATTTAGCAGATCTCCATCATATATTATCATATCAATAATAAAATATTTCTTCCTCCATTTTAGTTAGAATGCTCACTAAGTTTCTAGATAATGACCAAACCAATAAAATTAATGAACTATTTTCGGAGCATATACATGATTTTTAGGATCAATACAAATGAATTGATTAATTTAAATTACACAGATAACTAATGTGTATGGGATAATAGGAATGATGGTATTAAATGATATTCTTAATAAAACTTATACTTGATGCCAAGTATAGCAGAAACAGAGAAAAAATATTTCTTTAAGCACTACCAATGGTAAGTGCATATTCATACCTTCAAAAGAGATACTGTAGCTTGTTTCGAAGAAGAAAAAAGCTCAACTTCAAAATAATAAATTTGGTTAGAACTTTGTGGTGATAACGTGCTATAAAATCAAATGGAAAGAGTAAAGTAAGAGAAAGACAGAAACTAGAGAAAGAGGAAATGCAACTAATTTTTAGTGTCTTTTTATTGCTTTGTGAAATGCTATTCTACATGCAAAATATAACTTGGAGAGGTGAGTAACAATAGTGGGCCCACACATAACATCCACTACTATTTACACGAGGAAAAATATTCTTTCTTTTTTTTTTTTTTTTTAAAAAAAAAGATTTTATTAAATTGGAAATGAATCACAAAGAAACAAATTTGGGTCAAGTCGAGAAAAAAGAAAAAATTAAAAGAGTAAATAAGACAACAGCTGAAGTCATTTGTGGAAATGTTGTCGGGTAGATTTAGACAAAACTCTTCCATTTTCAACTCCCAATCGGCGAAGTTCTCTTTGGATGGAGCTCAAGCTGTGCGATATGTCTGTTGTGGTTCTCTCGTTGGACCGCATACCTCCGACAGTGATATTGTGAGCAATAGTATTCCTCTTTCCCTTTCCTCTCCTCAGGTAATCTTCTAAATTCTTGAGTAATTTTGTCGCACATGAGTCTCGAAGCTTCTATGTGGTACTCTATGTGTGCTAGATCTATTTTCTCCTTTACTTCGTCCCACTTGGAGTCCTTGTAGCTTTATTAGATTTGCCAAAAATTGATTGAGTTGTTGTAATTGATGCGATTGAATCCCATAATAAGCTGTGATTTCAGCCTTACACTGGATAGGAATTAGCATATAAAGCCTGTGAGTTTCTTATTCAGAATCTATCAAATAATGTATATTGTCCTTCCTTCGGCCCTCTCACAATCATGCGTAAATTCACGATTCCTAATTCTGATTGTGGGTACTTGCTGCTTATCTAAATTTAAAAAACTTTATTGCTTGCCCGAATAGATTAGAAAAGGAATTAAATTCACACCTTCCTGGTGTGTCTAGTGCATAATTACTTATACAACCTTCTCTGTAAACATGTTGTATTTGAACTTTGCAACGTTGTGATGAGTACTATGTATCTTTAACTGTGATTGCTATATTCCAAGGTACTTTCCATACTTTAGTAACAACTTTTATTAACACTAGAGAGTCAGTTTCCAAGCAAATATGTGTTATACCCACAGTGACACAGTGGGCCAATGTTTCCTTAATAGCTATAGCTTCAGCCTCGATATTTGTTCCCTCATGTATCTCCTCTCCGTGAGAATAAATTAGATCCACATCTCGATTTCTTAAACAAAAACCATAGGAGCACCTTCTAAGATTTCCTCGAGATGCTCCATCTGTATTGCACTTCATCATCGTTTCATTAGGTGGCTTCCACTTGACTGGAATGTAATAGATAGTCTTCCAAGAATTCCACTATTTTACCCCATCTCATTGAAAGATTTTGCAAGTTGGGATAAGTATTTCTCCTTAGTTTCCACATATCAACATTCACTGTGTAGACCAAACTATTGTAAGAGCATTGTCGACCATGTTTCAAGCTATTTCTTCTTTTCCATAAATTTCATATGATAATGGATGGTACAACTCTCATAATTGGTTTCAACTTTGTGCTACAGCTTGTTGTCCACTATTTAGAGATGACTTGTGAGAGTTGCATGCCTCCTCCCACTTGAGTTCCTGCAAAATTAACAAACTGTCTCCACAGCATTGCAGTTGTGGAGGATGTTAGAAAAAGATGATACATTGTCTCTGATTTAGATTGTGCACAATACGAGCACCTTGAAGCCATATTGATACCTATATGCTTCAAAACATCATTCACGGGCACCCTGAACTTCCAAGCTCGCCATAAGAGTCATACCAAAAATTAGAGTCTCCTCTCTTAATTTGCCATCCTATCTGATATTTAATGAGTTCTCTCACCTTGATTAATTACTTCCATACTAGTGAGGCCCCCATACTTTGGGCAATCATAGGATGTAACATTTTACAGTATTTATTTATCATAAAATCTCCCCAGGGTAAGGGTCTACGTCTTATATTCCACCACAATTTACAAAACAAGGCATTAGAAATATCAAAGATAGATCTAAAACCTATTCCTCCTTCTTCTTTGGGTAAGCATAGATTGTCCCAATTCACCCAATGTCTACTCTTCTTCTCTGTATTGTTATTTCAGAAGAACTTAGCACACATGCTATGTATCTTCTTAATAACACTAATAGGAGGACAAATAGCTGACAACAAATGTATAGGAATACTTTGAAGGACATGATTAATAAGCACCGTCCTACCTTCATAAGATATGATTTTTCCTTGCCATCCTTGGATCCTATTTCCTATCTTTTTTTTATTAAAGAATCATAACGGGAGGTTTTGTTCCTCCCATAAAAAATAGGACAACCAAGGTATATGAATGGAAAAGCACTTTGTCTGATTTGAGTCATGGTTTTTATTCTTGCTACTATAACACGAGGCAACTTCTTATGCACCTAGAAAGCGCTCTTGTTTAGATTAATTAGCTGTCCAGAAACTGTTTCATACTTTTTCAGCATTGATATCATCAGCTTCATAGCCTTCTTCGACACAAATAAAATAGTATCATCTGCGTAAGCTAGGTGATTTATTTGTTCACTCCACTTTGGAAACCCATTTTTTTTTAAATCTGCCCTTCTATTTAAAGCATTGAGTCCCCTTGATAAAGCTTCCGTTGCTAAACTAAAGAGTGTTGGAGATAATGGGTCTCACTGATTGACCCCTCTAGTAGATTTGAAAAAACCATGAGGCTAACCATTCATAAGAATATAGTACATATTGTTGGCCAAAAGTCTATACACCATATCTATTAGCACTTCATTAAAACCAAATTTTCTTAGTACCTTGGTAATAAACAACCAAGACAAACTGTCATAGGCTTTTGTCATTATCCAATTTAATCACAACATTTGCAGTTTTAGTCCTCATTCTCATATCCGAATAATTTCCTATGTTAGCAGGATATTCTCCACAATACTCTTGCCTTTACAAAATCAGTCTGATTACTAAAAATAAGGCTAGGAAGTAGACCCACCAGTCTTTCATGTAAGATTCTAGAGATCACTTTATTAATAAAGTAAAGTTTCTGACAAAGTGTTGATTTGGTCCTTTTTGGGAAGTAGAACTAGATTTGTATGAGTAACAAATCTAGGTAAATCTTGTCCTCCAAAAATGCCTGAACAACTGCAATGACGTCCTTTTTTATAATGTCCCAGCTTGCTTGATAAAAAAACTCCTATAAAATCATCTGGTCCACTAGCATTTCCCTGCTGAGGGCAAAGACTGATGCTTTGATCTCTTCTTCATCAGGCAAGTCAAGGAAGTGTCCTGATCAACAGTGATATTCTCAAGGATGTGGTCCAGAATGCTAAAGTCGTCTGGATGACAGTCTTCTGTAAACTGGTGCTGAAAAAATCAAACTGCCTTTTTTTCCATGTCCAATTGATTGTTTATGCATTCTCCTTGAGATTTTTGAATCTTGTGCAATGTTACATTTTCCTTCTCCCATACACATAAGCATGAAAGACCTTAGTGTTCTTATCCCCATCCTCAAACCATTTCATACCAGCTTTTTGTTTTCAGTATTCTTCCTCTAGATGTAAATATCTCATAAGATCTGCCTGAGACTTATGTAAGCTTTCTCTGTTCTGCTGAGTGGGGGCTTCCTCAAATCGGGTTTTCTGTACTTGAATCACTTATTCAAGAGTATCAATTCTCTGAAAAATATTCCCATAGACTTCCTTACTCCATTTCGTTAGGCCTCTTTGAGCTTTCTGATTTTATGATAAAAGACCAGAAAGGGGTTTCCTTCAAAATCAGCGACCCAATTCTCCCTCACTTTGTTCTGAAATTCCTCATGCTTAATCCAAAAATTTAAGAATTTAAAAGGTTTGATTATTACTCCTGTATTCTAAGAGCAGTGCACTTCCACAAGAGAATGATCATAACCTTTTTTCATAAGGTGCTTCACTTGAATAGAAAGGAATTTATTCAAAAATTGTTGATTGCTTAAAACTCTGTCTAATCTCTTAATAATGTGGGCTTCATCTGTTCTTCCATTCCACCAAGTGTAAATGCTTCCACTATATCCTAGATCAAGTAGGCCATATTCAGTGAGGCAATTAGCAAAGCCTTCCGTTTCTTGAAAGAAAACTGGTAACCTACCAAGCTTTTCTTACCAAGATAATATGGCATTAAAGTCACCATCAATTAACCATGCTTGATTATGTTGATTTGCAATGTGTGCTAGTGAAGCCCATAGATCTTTTCTGGTGTTGACACTACATGCAACATAAACCAAAGTAAATAAAATATCTTCTCTCCAATTTTGATGTTGTACTCTAATAGTCAGTTATTGTGTAGTATCATCCGAAATGCCGACATGAATCTCCTCTTTAGTAAATAACCAAATCTTTTCCGATTTGTTGGCTATAGTAGTATGATGCCCAAGGGACCTTCTATAGAAATCTATGTTTGATGAATCTTGGAAAGGTTCCATCAAACCAATAATCCAATACTTATTTCTTCTATTTAGATTAGTCAATAGCTCAAATGCTTGTTGAGTATTAACTGACCTAACATTCCAAAATAATATTTTGTTCATCATCAACACTGCTTCATTTTTATAATCCTCTTTGATAATGGTCTAACAGGAGTATCAATCTCATTTTCTCATTTTCCAGTCTTGTGCTTATTGTTGTTACCTCTGATCTTGTCTACTTGACACTTACTTAATATTATTAGTCAAGTCCTCCCCTGTGTTATCTGCATTCTTCCTTTCATTCTGTTCTATCCCAAGTTTTAATGTGTTAACATTAACTTGAGGAAACACATGAGTTTCTGTTATCTCAGTATATTATTTCCTGTCCGCTTTATTGGAATTGTTGCTATCATGTCATCCATCCACCTCCGTTAAATCTTTTTTGTCTTCTTTCCCTTCTGGTTTAGATCCTGAAATATTTCCTACTCCCCTTATATTTATTGTTGCTTCATCTATGTTAACCTTATATTGTACAGAGATGTTGTCATTGTTGTTGTGCTCTCCTGAACTTTCAGACTCAATTATTGCAATTTCTTCTTCAATATTGATGTCAAGGTCTGTACTATTCTCTATACTCTCCTCTTGTGTTGTGGCCTCACCATTAAACTGTTGATTATTTTCCTCTATTGCATGAATTGTTTGCTCACTAGCTTGTGTTTCTGTCTGCCTTGTGCTGGATTCTGATATTTCCCGCTCCTCCACTAGAGTGTTAGTTTCCTTAGTCACCTCTTGGTTTTGTGATTGGATTCCTTTACTTTGATCATGACCTTCATTTGGATCTGCATCTACTGTATTTGTATTTGTCCTTGATGCTTCGTGGACCTTTTTCGAACTGTCTCCCTCCTCAATCACATTATGATTTTTTGAGTGACCTCCTATTCTTTGTTGATCTCCAGTTTCTTCGTTTTGTGGATCTGTGATCTTACTGAATGAAGCTTCGATCCAAGCTTTACAAGACTGGTTCTGAACCGGGTTTGATCCTTGACACCATGCTCCTTCTCTGTGCTAGCTAGTGCAACAAATGAATTTGGAATTTCCAACGTTGATTTTGTGCTGTTGAGCTTCTCTTGTGGAGGTCTCACTCCCTTGTTAGGAATAAAGACTCGATTATCCTTAGTGGCATTCCATCTCTTTATTGTTTGATTTGTATGTTGACGACCTCTTCCTCTAAAAGGTGCTTCATTTTTCTTTAATTCTGCATTTGGTACCTCCTCCCGAATCTGATTTGGTGGACCTACATTCTTTCCACTAGTTAATGTCCTAGATCCATCTTCCTAGTGTTGATGTTCTTCATTATTCTACACTCTCATTTTGTGCTCTAAATTCTAGATGAAGCACAAAGTGTTCTAATTCATTGTGCCCTATAAGCTTGCAAGTTTTGCAATACTTCGGCATGTAATCATAACGGATAGTTATCCATGTTGAGATAGTTTTTCATGTACTGGCTTTTTTAATTCCAACATTAATACGTTTGGGAAATTCTCTCAAAAGATCTACTTCCACTTTCACCTTAGCACAACTAGGCCTAGATTTGTTTTTGGTAGCCATATAATGGCTTTCTAACTGCTTTTGCCATTGTAAATGAGGATTCTTTAACAAAAAAATTTGGGGACAGAGCAGGGAACGAAATCCAAGCTGAAGTAGTTTATGCTTCTTATTCTAGGCTAAAACAAGGCTCCCATTTGAGAGGTCTCATCTGATAGTAACCATCTTTGGCCCGAGGAAAATAAGCAGGATTTGACATGACATGAACGTAATCTTTCATGGTGGAAAGACGAATGAGTATGTGTCTATCTCTCAGAAAACCGATCTTGCATTCCTCCTTTATTTCACACTGTAATGACACAATTTTTCGGATCTCCTCCAGATCAGGCCATCCATAAGAGAATTTGTCAATAATTGCAAATCCCAAATCTTCATGTATAATCATATTATCGACCTCTGCTTCCTCCCAAACTACTGTAGGTTCTCATATGTGATTTCTTTAATTGGGATGGGCTTGACAGGTTTGCTGATTGCTGGGGTTAAAAAATTTAGGTATGTAACTTTCTGGGTATTGGTGGTGGCGCACCACCAGGAAGAGGCGGCCAACCATCTCTGACAATGGTTATGGAGCCTCCTGACAGTAGAGTTAGCTTTAAGGTTTCTAGCGCTCAACCCTCCCCATCCAAAAAAAAAAAAAAATTAAATTAAGTTTTCTTATTTTTTAAATTTCAAATATATTTTTACCCTACTCCCAAATCACCCCGCCACCCCCACCCAAGCCACCCCGTCAAAAAAAGTTAAAATTATTTTTGAAAATATTTCAATTTAAAAAAAATTCATTTTTTACACCGCCCCTACCCTCCTTCCCCCCCCCTTACGCCACCCCCACCCAATCAAAAAAATTAATAAAAAAAAGTTGTTTTTGACAAATATTTCAAACTTTAATTTCTTTTTTTACGCCACTTCCACCCCCCCAAACCCAGGCCACCCTGTCAATTTTTTTTTAATAAAATTGTTTTTGAAAAATATTTCTAATTTTAAATTTTTTCATTTTTTATGCCATCCCTACCCTTATCCCCCATCCTTTGGCCGCCACCTCTGCCTCCCCCCCCGCCCCCACCACATCAAAAAGAATTTATTTTTGAAAAAAAAAATCTGGGGTAGGTCCTGGGTCGAAAGTCCGAGTCAAATCTCAGGGTCGAATTTTGGAACGGTCATCGGGGTCTTATTCTAATTCGGGTGTCAGGTTCGGGCCCTAGATCAATTATCGGGTTGATTTTCATATCATAAATTATTTTTCTAAAGAGTATTTTCTAGTCTCAAGCCAAAAATAAAAGATGTTTTCTAGAAAATATTTTTCATCTACCAACCAAATATTAAAAAGTATTTTTTCAGAAAATATTGTCTACTCACAAATCAAACATGAGAAAATAAGTTAGAAATTCACTTGTTTTCCAAGAAAACATCTTCTAGGAAAACATTTCCTTCCTACCAAACACACCCTTAATTCCAAACAATTTTCTATTTTTTTTAAAAACTGTTCCAAAACAACCTATATATATTATATGTAGAGAGAGAGAAAGAGAGAGAAAAGAATCCTGGCCCACCTATGTGACATCCTTAGAATTCAAGAGTTTACTTTTATATTTTTCTTCATATTCTTAGGTTTTTTTTACCCTAATTTATGTTTACCTATAAAAGTATTTCCTCAACTCTTGTGTCTCTTCCCTTCGATTTCGCCTCTTCATGAACTACCTATAAAAACTAGGTAAATCATACTTGTTTTGTATCTTCTTCTTCGTGACAAATTTCATCTCTAATTTATGTGGAACTTCGTCAATTCCTCGGAAGTCTACTTTGGATCTTCACCAAAAAAAAAAAAATAGTGAAACAAAACTAACCCTTCATGAAAGACACAATCCTATGATGTGAAAATGTGTCTTTTATATATGTATATATACACACTAAATTGGGTGTTCTAAGAAGAAGAAGAAGAAGAATAGAAAACTTAGAAAATTCATAGTTTAAAAATGTGAGGGAAACCTCTATTTATAGCCAACAAAGGTAGTTTGAACATGTGCTTATTGTGCCTTATCAGAAAAGACAAAACCTTTAAGAAAAGTTACAACCCTTCAGAAAGGTTACAACTCATCCAAAAAGTCACAATTCTTTAGAAAAGTCACAATTATTTGAATGTCACGCCTTAAGCCTACACCCTGGACGTGACCGGCACTCGAGAACCATTGCTGGTCCCCAAGCGAATCATTGGCTTGACTGACTACTTAGCGGAAGAATGACTCAAGCATTTAAAGGCTTAAAATAGGAGTAAATCATTAAAATTGTAAAATACTCAACTATATTGTATGAAAATTACTCAATGCAATAATAATTGTTCGCAAAACATCTCAAAGAAAAAGAAAGTACTAAGAAATTCCTCAAATCTATTTATCTGTGAAGCCTCTATAGTTCAATATAGATGTCGGGACAAGACCCACGACACCCTAAAATGACTAAACTGACAAGAAAAGTGAAGTCCTCCGGAATGCAAGGAGACTGACCAAAAGCTAATTGGAGAGCAAAGTGATCTCAATGAAGCGCCTGTTGAAGATCTTGAACACTTGTATCTGCATCATAAAAAGATAGTCGAGTATGTAATATAGCCGGAGCAAAATAACTGAAAGAAAGGATTGTAATACATAAAGATATACTCAAGTTGAATGTAAAGAAATAAAGGAACTAAATCATTTAAAACTTTACAAGTGCTTACTTATTCTTTGAAACTCAACATACTAAATGATATAGTAAAGAGAAAAGACATAAAGTCACCACTGAAGTTGTCCTGAATTTTCGAAAAGACACTTTAATTTTGTAACCGTCCTCTTACCCCTAACAATTATGAACTGATATTATTATATCATTTTTGGATCATCCCCAGATTTTAAGAAGCAAGTGTGTTCACACACCAATCATTATATGACACGTGTTAATTTAATTAAAAATATAATATTTTTTTCATTTTAAGTATTTTCTTTCTCTCTCTCTTAATTTTTGATTTATTTTAATTTTGATTTCATCTTAAATTCCACTTTATCTTCCACCACTTTCAAGTTGATCCATCCCTCCATTTTTTCTTTCTTTTTCTTCACCTCCCACCCTCACCTCACCCCCCACATCAAGTTAAACCCCTCTCTTTTCTTTTCTTTTCTTTTTCTTCTTCTCCAATCAAATTCTTTATTTGAGTGATTTTTTTTTTATAAAAAAAGAAATCATACTATTTTCTAGACTTTATTGAATTATTGATAACAAAACTAATTATTTTTCTAAGAAAATTTAAAATTTTGAAGGAATCATCAATTACTCTTTTTCATATAACTTCAAAATTAGAAATGATAATTTTAAAAGAATCAATGAATTCCTCAAAAATTGAAAGAACTTGATTGAAATCGGATAAAAAAATTTATATGGTACCTCCTAATCATCTTGAAATCTAATAGATTTATCAAATTGTTCGAAATGTAAGAAAATATTTAGATAAAGTTTTAAAATAAAAGAGAATAAAACTAATTGTAGTAAAAAAAGAAGGTGAAGTTGTTGTAAAAATGGTGACATTGAAAGTGAGAAGCTTCAATGGAGATGACAATGAATTTTTGAAGAAGAAGAAGAAGAAGAAGAAGAAAGAAAGAGAAAAAATAATAAGGAAAAAAGTTAAAATAATAAGAAAATATATTTTATAATAAAACACTTGTATAAATAAAATTATATTAGTTATTTTAGGTTGCTCACTCTCTTTGAGAGAGTGCACACACTCTCTATGTAAGGTGGACAAAATATGATGTAATAATATCAGTTTAAGATTGTTTGGTGGAGTAATAGGACGCCCACATAGTTAATGTGTTTTTTTGAAAATTCGGAACAAGTTCAGGTGTCATTTTATGTCATTTCTCTATAGTAAAAATAAACTTTAACTCCACGGCATGAAGACATTGTCAAATTCTTTTTTATTAATTATTTGTTATTTTCTGATGGTAATGAGTTATTGATGTTAGTACACCATTTAGAAAGAAATTTAACATGGGTAAATTTATCTAGCAAAAGAAAGTAAATATTTAATTGAAATAATGAAAGAATACTTTTTTTTTGTTTTCCACCCGATGTCCGGAGCCCACATTGGAGCTCCAACTTAATCCGGATTATTCTCTGCAGGGTCCATTCGGAGTGGTGCTCCCAACATGATTTTCTCCATACTTAGGGCTCAAACCCGAGACCTCTGGTGAAGGGTGAAACACTCCCACCAGTGCACCACAACCGATGTTGGTATGAAAGAATACTTAAGTCAGGTTCACAAATGAAATGTCAATTAATTTTATAATCCTTTATAAATTTATATGTTTTTATTAGACAAATTTATTTTAGGGCGTTGTTGATACGTAAGAGAAGATATCTTCAATTTCCTTATATTCGGTTGGTAATTTTTGAAAATTCTTTTCTAACAGAAAACATTTTTAAAAAAAAACAATGTCTAGTAGAAGTATGGAAACAAGTTTCATAAACGGCGTCCCTCATTGATTGTATCCAACTCCTATCCTCCAACACGTCTCATCTTCATCCCACTCCCATAGCTCCTAACCGATGCCTCTACCCCATTCCCATCTCTCATAAATTAAATACATATACATTTAGGATGATATTTTTTGATTAAATACCGAAATAGAAAATAAGTGGGAAATTTGTTTATTTTTCTAAAACACATACTGAACACATCCTACTAAAAAAATAACATATCTAGTGAAATCCTACTAAGTGGGTATGGATAGAATAAAGTGTACACAACTTATCACTACTTTGAAAAAAGCTCAAGTCCATTGAACCCAGTAAAACATTCTTATCCATGAGAGATTAGTTTAACCCGTTTGACCATAAGATGTGAAATCATGAGATGAAGTTGAAGTTTTGTTTGGACATGCAATTACGATTTTTTATGTTGTATGTTTTTTCATAAACAATTAAACCCTATAAGTTGTAAAACTATTAAAATTATTCAAATTCTTTATACAATTTAACCAAATAAACAAAAGTATGTAAATTCGCATAATACACTTTCACAAAACTATTTTTTTTTTTTTTTTGAAAAATACAACATTTATTGATCAAACATAATTCAATAAAAATAATCAAAATTGAAACATTGGTAGGCAAATAAATTTGATCAATATAAATGGTAAAGTAAGAATTTATTTGAATTTTGAAGTAATAATAAATTTTATGTTGGTGAGAATAATTATTATATGAGATATAAATGGTTTAAAAAATAATGATATGAATTATAAATTTTGTTTACATATAAAACATCTATAAATGTGAGTTTTTTTCTTTCAAAATTCCAAATCATCATTTGAAATTCCATAATAAAATGTCCATTTCAATTTTCAATAAAAAAGAAAAGTAGTTTGACTTTATTTATTAGTGTGTGACGGTTTGCTAGATTAGTTAATGAGAGAAAATTTTATAAAAATAGAAAATGAAAAATATATAAAAAGGAACATCAAATCCATCCATAAAACCTGAGGCTTTCAATCCTCTGTTGGTTTTTCGCGTCCCTTTTTTCATTTCACATTAAAAAAAAAAAAATCATTTGTAAGTTCCATTTTTTGGTTCTAAAAATATTTCTCTCACTAGCCCAAAAACATTTTATTTAAAAACCCTAATATCCATTCAAATTTTTTCATTTCATTTTCTTCAAACTACCTGCATTTGCTTTGCATTCGACGCCAAAAATGTATGTTGTTGCATCGTAGTTGTTCGCTTTTCCGTTGTGTTCGTGGAGAATGTTGTATTTTTCATCTGCATGTTCGGAATTTGGAAATTCTATGAATTTGAATATCAGTTTTGTATTGGGAAGTAATCTGCAATTGGAATGCTGAAATTTTTAATCGTTGTATGTTATTTGCTGGTTAGGGTTTATAAGAGTTGGCATTTGGTTTGTTTGTGTTTTTTTGTACCTATATTTGGAAAATTTTAGGTGTGTGTTGTTGAGTTTTTTGTTTATGTGTAGCAAGGACTGAAATCTATTGAATGACAGGACAGTGATGAGCAATGAAGAAGAGAAAAGGTGTCCTCTTTGTGCTGAAGAAATGGACTGGACTGATCAGCAATTTAAGCCTTGCAAATGCGGTTATCAGGTTTTATTTCTTTTTCTGAAATATTCCTTTTATATGTTCCTGCCATTTTCAATCGAATTGAAAATGAAAAATAAAGAGTTGTGCTGGGGTCTTTTTATTTTAGTATATGTGTTTCCAAGTTTTGATAGACAGTGGATTGAACACAACTTCAAATTAACCTAGAGATCAGCTGAATTTTAATTTTGGGACTATTCAAGTTATAACCCCTGGTGTCTAGTGTCCGGTGTCCGGGCCTTGGACTAATTCTAGGGGGTATCTTCTACCTTCCACCAGGACAGTTACATGTTAATTCTGTCGACAAAGCTTGAACAAATGAGAAGAAATCACCATTTTTTTAATTTTAGTTCTGGTCTTATTTTTTCTTTCTTTAATTCAAACTCTTATGTATTATGACAGTCTGCAATATTTTGGTTTATGAAAAATTTTGTGGACATGTTTTGACTTCTTTGGAAATTTGATGTTTGTTGCATGTTAGTAGAACTGTATCCTTTTTTTTTTTTTCGATGATCAATGAATAGAATGGTATCTTAAACAATTATTGATCAAGGTTGGTTCTTGTCACAGTAACTTTCTAGTTGTAGTTAACTTTTTTTAGATTGTAGAATATCAAAATAAATGCTTTATGAGCTTGTTTTTATTAAATGATTAACTAATAGATGGGATGGGGATACAGATAAATGTCGAGGAAAGTAGAAATTTGCATCTTTTTCTTGCAAATACTGCACCCCAACGGTCATCCTTTCTTTCAAAGTTTAAGCATTATAAATGTCATCCGACAACGGCCATGTACTTTCCTGTTAAAAACAAAGCCATGTACTTCCCATCCACACAACAACATCTTGGATGAGTCCGAGTAAAATAGCTTTCCGATTAGTTCTTGTGCTTCTAATACAACTTATCTGAATGGGCGAATACTCAGACTAGTGTTTTAAAAGCAAAAACGCCAAAAATAAAAAGGGTCCATGGGCTTAAAATGAAAATGAGACATAAAGCATGCTTTTTTGAAGTGAAGTGCACGGAAATTTAGAACTTAAAAGTACCAAATATATATGAATTTCGTTCTTCTACTACTACAATAATTAAATTACAATTAACGTAACTACTTCAGCATCTAATTTATAGTATGCTAACATTAGTCGACCTCCTCAGAGTTGAGATTCAAATAGCCGGCTGCTTTTCATTTGGATAAGTGTGCGCCTGATGTTTGAAGTGCACGGCTTCAGTCCTAGCTTTGTATTGCTTCCTCACTTTAAGCGACGAAACGTCTTTAACAAATGCAAACTATTGCTTTAAATACTTTCATAATGGGCTACTTACGAATTGATATGGATGGGTCAATGGACATTTATCAGAGTGGATTTTGTGCCAGTTTGTAAAATGTCATTCTCCATGTACTCATGTTATCCTGGTCCACATAAAGATGGTCCTACTTACTCTGTGAGTTCTCCTTATTGTCATAAACTATAATCCTGAACTCACAAAATTGCCAGTTTTGGAAGATCTCTATTAGCGGGTAAATCAATGGTAGGTCTACTCTATAACTGAGTAGTGGATTGGAAGTTGAATTATGTGAGATCTATCTTAGTCGGCACTAGTGTGGTGGGTATCTTTTTGTGCATAGAGTCCTCTCAAATGTTGATCGAGTAAAGACTTATATTTGAAGGAGACATTTGAGCGTATAATTATGATGGGAATGAAGTTATTCTGTGCTGGGGAGTGCAGATGATGCTTTCATACTTCAATTTTGATCCAGTCCAAAAGTTTTGGGCTTTTAGCTATGTAAGTGAAATTACAATTTGATTATATGCTAACTAGCATAGTTCATTTGTGAATAGGCTGTACTTAGTTTGTGTGTTCTTCAGGCCTCCTAGTTGATTGCCATTTTTCCAAATAGTCATTATTCAGAGAAATTTAGGAACTTAATGAGACAACCTCTTCAACTTCTTTCTTGATACTGTTATTGTTTCACTGTTTTCAGTAAAGGAACATCAAATTTAAGATGTATCAAGATTGTCAATTAATTCTGCTTTTGTGGGTTTCTAACTTTTGTTCACTATAGGTGTGTGTTTGGTGTTGGCATCACATAATGGACATAACAGAGAAAGATGTGTCAGAGGGACGATGTCCTGCATGTCGAACTAAATATGAAAAGGATAAAGTTGTGGCAATGCAAGCAAATTTTGAAAGGTAATTTCTTTGATTGACTAATTTACTTCTCAAGGTGTTGGACACAGAATGTAATTGACAATTAGTTAAAACAGGGCAGGGAACACAAATGTGAACCGGAAAAGTAAACCACCAAAGGCAAAGACAAAAGCTAATGAAGTCAGGAAGGATCTTACAAATGTTCGGGTCATTCAACGGAAAATGGCATATGTGACCGGGCTGCCTCTTGGTATTGCGGATGAAGATGTATGGAGCTTTTATCTTGTTATCCATTTGCTACTTTTAAATGTCACTTAATTGAATTCTTCTTTACCATTAGCTTGAAGAAGGTTTCTATATCTTAAATTTTCATGTATTAAGAAAAAGTCTTATATTTCTTGGGCAGCTGTTACAACGGAAGGAATCTTTTGGGCAATATGGGAAAATTTCTAAAGTTTCTCTATCTAGGACTGCCGGTGGTTCAATCCAGCTATTTACCAATGATACTTTTAGTGTGTAAGTTTGACATACGTCTATTATCTTGGTTTTGTGTTGTTATAACTGATGGGTTTTCTTGTGTTTGTTTATTCCTTTTGGACAATGCAACTTCCCCAGTTGTCTCAAGTGATGAAATTTCATTTGCTTGCTGTCATCTGTCTTAATATTTTTCATTTTTCATTTCTCATTTTGCTTTGTTTCTTTCCTGGTGCAAATCTTATTGCTGCAATTAGGATTTTAAAGGTTAACCTTACTTGACAGTTAACTGGCTCGAGTTTCTAGGTCCTTTTGAGAATTTTTGTTTCTTGTGTTAGTTTGACGTGGTTACATTATTCTTTTAAAATCTTGATTCCAAGTTCCAACACTGTTCTAGAGTGTGAAACCTTGCAATTGCAGGGAGTTGAATTTTTTGACCTAACTTCTTTGCATTTTATCTCTGGCTTAAATGGTAGATTGCAATATGGAAATTTCAAAACAGCTATGATATAAGTTGAATATATTGACTATTTGGCATACAAACTCCTTTTATGGAAAACCTGTTTCTGAAATTGAAAACCATTTTATTATAATTTCAGTGGTGATGACACATTACAACCAGTGGTGTTCTGGTTGATTTCCACCTGACTATTTAGTCTGTATTGTGCAAATCTCTAGTTTTTACCTATGAAGGCATCTAACTGAGTGGCGTTGCTCTATTACCTTAGATGAAAAAAGTGATTTTGCAGAATCATGCAGTTTCAATTTTGTTGTAGTAGGGACTCTAAAATGTTTTACATGATAGATTGTAAGAGCTGTCAATACTTATCAAAAAAATTGATTGTAAGAGTAGTCAATAAAATATATTGCAGTGAAAATTGCATTTTGTGGACAATGGAAGGTTTGATTAGATCTATGCTTGTAGTTTGTCCAGTATTTATGGAAGTCAAAAGGGTTGAGCTGTAGGTTCTAATAGATGATGATAACATGATTAAATCCATGTTGTCTGGACTTGTCTATTTCTAGGGTGTGCGTGATGCCGCAACCTGTGTTAAAATTATTGTTCGGTTGTTTTTTTTCCCTTTCTGATAATTGTTGTTTGCCTCTATAACTGTTTTTTTTTTCTTCTGTTCTTTTCTTCCTTGCAGATATATTACATATTCTAAAGAGGAAGAGGCCATACAGTGTATTCAATCTGTACATGGTTTTGTCCTGGAAGGAATGTATTTGAGGTAAGGACTTACCCGTCATAAATTTTCGTCAAATTTATTCTTTAGTGACAAAGCGAGAATTGCAATTTAGAGAACCTCTAATTTGTCTTATCAAAGGTAATTATTTATTATTGGAAAAAATAGCTCAAATAGAGCGAAGTAGATACAAAGGATTCATATCACTCTAGCAGGTTTCGGGTTAAGGCTAGTTGATTGATTGATTTTAATTTATTGACAATGTGAAATGGCCCTTGCAGAGCATCATTTGGGACTGCAAAATATTGTCATGCTTGGTTGAGAAACACAGTACAGTACAAGGTGCTTCTTAACCTCATTTCTTTCTGTTATGCCCTTTGCAGAGGAATGTGAAAGTGACCAACGCAATAGAAATGTTGACATTGTGCTTCTTTTTTCCAGCCTTGCAATAATCTTTCCTGTCTATATTTGCATGGCCTTGGTGCCGATGAAGATAGTTTTGGTAAAGATGAGGTAGCTGCAATTCATACAAGGTATTGGTCATGCAAACATTTATTTTGCTGCCCTCCAAATTTAGACATGCTTTCTTGGTTGCATTTCTGTTTCTGATTGAAGTGCTTCCGTGATCCTCAAATTAAAGTTGACTGAAAGCGGTATATTACTGGATCCCTGTGATAAATTTTAAATTCCTACGTTCTTTTTGCAAGTATCTTCTTCATGTGGGGTGAACAACACAACACATAAAAGAAACATTGCATCTCAGAATGTCTGAGTGAAATTGATCTGTCCAAATCCATTCCTGCAAAATTTACATTATTATGTTTTCTAGCTGCTGACTTTGACAAGATAGATACTTTTGGTTTATCCAAATAGATATTATATTGTACAACTACATGTGAAAAATTATTCAAAGTAGGCATTTGGACATAAATTGAGCGATATTTGAAAAAAATGGTATTTGAAGTTAGTTGAAAAAGGGTATTTGAAAGTTGAAGTTGTGTTTGGACATGTATTTCACTTGAAAAAATGTTATAAGCTTTGTGCTTTTTTTTTGGTACTTGAAAAATTGGTTCATTGAAAACTTTTTTCCTTTCAAGTTTGGAGTTAAAAAATGACAAATTGTATAAACAAACAGGTTTGATTTTTTTTCTTTTCACAAAAAGCAATACAAAGTCTGACCAAATGGGCCATCTCTGAGATGTGAGCATCCATTTCATCCGCCTTGCATCATTATAGTGAGTGACATCCTCATCGATCTTCCCATTTCCGACCCAATATACTCAAAAGTTCCTTTCTTTTTGATGGCTTATGTATCAAGCCTCACTGCCACGTTAGCATCATGCGTTACATCACTGAACTTGCACTCCAAGTATCTATCTTGGTCCTGCTCAATCTGAACCCCTTAGACTCCAGGGTCTGTCTCCAAACCTCTAGCTTAGCATTAACTCCGCCATGAGACTCGTCGAATAGAAATGTCATCCACAAATAACATACACCATGGCACTTTACCTTGGATTTGCCTCATTAATTCATCCACCAAGGCTCTAAAACGGACTCCCCATTCCATTTTTGGGTTCATCCATGTAAGGATTTTACTACTTTGGAACAATAGTGACGGGATAACTTATCCCGGGATAAAATAGGTAAATCACAAATATGTCCCTTTAAATCCTTTTTATACATCATTTTTCACATTTATGTATATTTACATTTTTTTTAATACCGTGTATAATAATATTTACTACTTATTTTTATGAAAATTATACATATTTTTCTATTAAAAAATTATTCTATATAAATATAATTTTTATTTATAAATTTATTTGACTAATTCTTATGTTTATTTTATTTTGATTTCTCATAAATTTTCTTCTCTTTAATAAACTTAAGAGGGAAGTTCTATTTTTAAGCTAAATAAGAAAAAAGTTATATTTTTAAATACACATGATACTTATAATGGGAATACATAAACAAAAATATTTAAATAAAATAAAATAAAAGTTTTATTTTAAAAAATGAATAACTAAAGCTCGCAAAGAAAAATTTAAAAAGTTTAAATAAAGTGAAGGGTAATTTTGTAAACAAACAACTTGCTCTTAAAATTTATCAATATATATTATTTTGAATACAACAATCCAAACACTCAATAAGAAATAATCCCAGGACAACTTATCCCATCATAACTAATCTCAACATAACTTATCCCAACCTAACTTATTCCATCATAACTCATATTCAAACCAAACGACCCCTCAAAGGTTCTGGAAGTTGAATCATATTGGTTTTTTGGGATTTTACTTGCATAGATGAAGGATTGATTGTATACCATCTTAATTGGGTGATTAATTTCCCCATGGGTGTAGCTAATTGGTGGTTTTTCACTTTGGCGGTTATACAGGAGCAGAGTTCAACAAACTGTTGGTGCCTCTAGTAGTGCAATGAAGCGCTCAGGAAATATCTTGCCACCTCCAATTAATGAATTATCCTGTACTAGCTTTACTTCTACGGAGAGTTCTACCATTCAAAGTGCAGTAAGTGTAAAAATTTTGGAATTTAATTATGCTTGTTGGCTGTAAATTCCTTTATCAAAGCATCTAAGGCAATCAATTGCTCTAGTTTTCAGTGAAGTATGCTATATTTTTTCTCTATTACAACAGCAACAAGAAGAACAACAATACCCAGTGTGGTCCCACATATTTTTTCTCTATTAAGTTCTGATATTATGGAAGCTACTATTTCTTGAAATCTGGTTGCTTGAACTGCAAACAATCTCACCGGATGTTTTTTTTTTTGTGCGATTTTAGAGTGCAGCCAGTGATATAGTGAATCACAATAGCTATATCGCTCGTGTCATCGCTTATAGTGATAAGGATGAAGATGCTGGTGACCCCAACAGAATGTCAGCTTCTGTAGATGTTGGACTGTGTAATAGTTCTGGTGCAGAGAAAGATAGAAATTGCAGTGAGGACAGTAGAACTTTGGATTTGTGTTCTAATCTATCTCCCGTAACAATTAACAAAGATAATCTTACTCAAGAGCCATATTCTGATACATTGCTGTTTGAAGTTCCATCTTCTAACCACCTTGTCAATCATCTGCCAAGGGATCAAAATTCAATAGAAATTTCAGATGAACCATTCAGGGAAGACTCTATATCTATTGACGGTCAACGATCGAAGGGTTCAAATAGTATTAGCCAAAGGGCGTTCCTTATGTCCTCTCATTCTGCTAAATGCACAGGGGATTCTGGTGGTCATTCGCTAATGCATAGGACATGTAGTCTGAGTAATAATGGCATGGAGCATAGATCTTTACATAATGAAGTGGAAGAAGCTTCTCCACTTTCATGTGTAAATTTGACAATAATTGATGGATTACATGATTTGAAATTTCAAAGTTCTGTCAAATCTGATACAATTTATAGAGGTTCCAACTCATTCTCCAATGAAGAAATAGTAGAGCACCTGCGAAGGACTAGAAATGATTGTTTGAATAATTATGATGAAAGTTCCACATTCAGTCCTGTGAAGAACAGTATGAATTTAAACATTTTGGCTATGACCTTTGGTTCACGTGACGATTCCTTGACCTTGCGTCACAGTTTAACTGGCTTGTGTAATGAACCTAATGGGCAGCATGATTCCTGGAAATTCTTACACAGTGGTCAAGGATTCTCATTTATGAAGCAAGATGGATCTTCAAGTCAAAGGGCTGATTTGAATTCTTCTTCTAGTAATATCAGTCTGATATCTAAACAGGTATCCATCCTTCATGACTTCAGAGAAAAGAAAGAGCAGCATATGCTTGATTCTCAGTATCAGAGTAAGTGTTAACATAAATTTCCTTTATTTGATGACTAAAGTAGTTGATCTTTGCTGCCTCAGTTTGTCATTCATGGACCTCTCTTCCTTTTGGTTTCAAGTGGCTATGTCCTACATTGTTTACTATTCTATGATATATTCTTCTGTACCAATTAGACAAGATTTTTACGGGGATGGGAATGGGGCTGCAATAGCGTGGACTTGCCAGCAGGGATGGGGAGTGACTTGAAGGGCTGGTCCAGGTTGAATAACTTCTTTTCCTGCAGTTGTAGAGAGGGGTGGAGAACAGGTTTGGGTATACAAAATTGTAAGGCCCTGAAGGAAATATTTGGATGTAAAAATTGAACCAGGTCTCAGTTATTATGACTATTCTCAGGCCGTGCCTTCTCAAATGCTTCCTCATTTGCCACTGTTGCTTGCTAAAACTCCATCTACCCTTGTTTCAAGCATACTATACACTACTCTAGACCATAAAGTTCTGTTCTTCCTGCCATGTCTAGATTGAGCCAAAAGGATCCAAGCTCAACTCAGGGAAACAGAGTTTTAAGTATTCAATACAATTAGCAAGAGGCAAAGGGGCGGGGACCCAGATGTCTTGTAGGGAATGCAAGAGGTGTGGTGGGGGGCGTGAGGTTTTTTGTCAGTACAAATTGAACAGGGGAGAAGTGGCAGTTTGGGGAGGGGGTGGGGGTGGGGGTGGGATTGGTAGAAGCAAATGCGTTGGCCTATCCCAATTGCCATGCATGGTTACATTTTTCTAAACCAGTGTTAAACTAGTTTTTTCTAACCTTACTGCTGCATATGTGTTATTCTTCTGGCACTCAAAACTTAATTTGCTTTGGTATGTTTCTGACAAGCATTTTACCCAATGTTTAATTGTCACTTTTTTTCATTCAACAAGTTATAACTCTTGACAGCACTACAAGGAATGTAAAAAAACAATACATGGTTTTTCTGGTTCTGCTTGGTAATAGATCTCAAGGTAGGGGTCAGTACAACAATACTCCAAGTAGGAATCACATATTACTTAATTGTGCATGTGCATTTCATGACTTCTGTGATGGAACTTACCAACATGTTGTACCATGGTATTGCCGAGCATCTTAACTAGGAAGCATTACATCATTGATAAGTTTTACACGCAACTGATTTTTTCAAATTGAATTTGCTGAACTGCCTTAACAGTCTCAAGACCGAAAGGTATAGCACCACCTGGTTTCTCAATATCCTCTAGGGAGCTGCCTCCTGGTTTTCCGTTGTCTGATGAAATTTGTGGATTCCCCCGTACTCTCTCTGGTAACTCACCTGTCCTGGCATTGTGTATTTTAATGCCAAGCTTTCTTCTGTTTTAAATAAAATTGATAGTAGTTTATTTCTGTTGCTTCTATCTATGCAGGAAGTCAATTAGTAAATAGTTCATCAAGTTTGATTCACCACCCCTCGTCAATGAGAAGCTTTAGCAGTGCAGGTAACACTGATTTTATTGACCCTGCCATATTAAGGTCCGGTAAAGGCAAAACAACAAATGGTTTCAGTATCTCAGGTCTGGAAATTGGGTCACAGAGTAGAGCTTTGGAAGATGAGGCAAGACTCTGCCTTCTGATGCAACGAAAACATGCTGGTCGAGATGGGAAATTCTCTCATGTTCTTGCTTCACAAACTCCATCTGCATATCAGGACCAGAGGTTTAATGGTGCAGATGAGCTTATATGGCTTTTCACCAAGGCTGCTGGATCAAGGCCAAAGCTTTGATCAATCTTTGTACACACATTTTCCCCCGCAGAAGTTTGGTAATGGCCCCATTTCCAACGGCTATCAGCATGACATCTTGGGAAATTTCCAATATAGAAATGAGGTGGACGGGATGGCAGAACTTGAGAGAAATGAGAGATTAGGTTTCAACAAATACTATACTGGGTATGGAAATCAAACATTCCAGGGGTCCGGGTCAGGTGATTTATTTGCCAGGGTGTTTGGGATGTAAATTATCTTTTCTCTGAAAAATTAAACTGTCCTTGTTACTTTATTGCTATGTAGTGTGGGGAAATTATGAATATGTTACTACTTAGTACTGCCTTGTTCTTGGCTGTTATTGGGTTCTATTTGGGGATGGGTGGGTGGTGGTGGAGGTATGGTGCTTATATATCTTCTGTGTCAAGGGCTCATTACTCCCTCCCCTTCTTCAAACTCTGGGTCATACTTTAAGTTCATAAATCGCTCTCATAGGAGATGGTCTTGGTATTTTGTTTCCATAAGAAAAGTTTTTTAGAAAAATAATTTTCATTCATTTAATGAATTTTTTTTGGACAAAATTGCCTTCTAAATTCTAACAAATTAAAGGGGCTTTAATATTAGACAAAATGATCTGAGATTGCATTATCACCTAGACACTTCTACTCATGATTTTGTCAATTGGACAATTAAATTCAATGAAACACAATCTTTTAAACCTTCCTATAAATGTACAAATGAATGCGCATGGAATTACATGTCACTTAAAATTTTCCATTTTCCTTTTCTATTTTTTCTACTCCATTCAAAACTATTAAGAACTGATCAAGTAAACAAAGAGATTTTAAAAATATTTCAAACTAATAATAGCAGAAAAATAACTTGAAAATCTCTCTGATCAAAAAGACTATTAAAAAAATGTTCTTTGTTGTAGTTTTTTTCTTTTTTTTTGGCGGTGTTCTTTGATGTTCATGACATTCTTCGTTGATAGTTAGGGTTGACTTTTTCTTATATTTTTTTCTCTTATTTTCAATTTAATTTGGCTTTTGGGTATTCTCAATTTGATGTTAATAATGTGTCAAAATAATTGTTTTATTGAATGTTGAGAGTTTTTTCAAATTAATTTATTATAATGTGTCAAAATGATGAAAGAGAAATGAAATTGTTGTTTTTATAGTTTCTTCTTTGTTCAAATAATTGCTATTCATAGAAGCTTTTGATTGTTTTTTTTTTTTTTAAAAAAATAATAATTTACTTCAAGCCTTGGTAGTGAAAATAGAGGAAGAACAAGGGGGTGGGGGGGGGGGGTTTGGGGGGGGCGGGGAAGAAGGGAGATAGGTGTCAGTTTTTTTATTTGTTTATTTCAATAATTTTTGGTCCAAAATTGTTTATGTACGCGTATGAAACGCGTGAAGTTGTCCAATTTAACAATGAACTTGCCACATAGGACGGGTCAACAATCAAAGGATTTAAAATAATGTGTTTTAGTGAGTTTAAGTGTTCACTTGACAAAGTCGTGAGTATAAGGGTTCAACTGACAAACAGAGTCAAGTACAAGGATCTCCTAGGTCATTCCGCCTTAATATTATATCAATCATTTCTGTTTTGATAAATAAATGAAGCTAAAAGAACTTATTTTTTTTTTGCTCTTTTTTGTTGTTTTCCCCTTCTTTTTCTATTTTTTCTTTCTTTATTTTAAAAGTGTTTATTTACCTTTTTTTTCCTATTTCTTTTTGTCGTTTCCTTTTTTTCTATTTTTCTTTAAAATATTTTTATTTTAACCTTTTCTTTTTCTTTTCTTTTTTTTTCAATTATCTTTATTTTTTCTTTCTTGATATATATATATATATATATTCGGTTTGATTTGATATTTTATGGGATATTCTATAACTTGTTTTAGAGACAATATTTAGTCCAAGGACTTTCAAAAAAAAGTTATGTCCCATGCGTAAGAGTTGATACTATTTTTTGTGTTTAGATTTATGTGATGTTCGATAACTTTTGCTTTAGAGATAAGACTTAGATCAATAACTTCAAAATAACAAGTTATGCTCCATGGAAAAAAATTGACACTATCTTATTGTTTGATTTATAAGATGTTCTATAACTCATCTTAGTGGAAATACTTAGTCCAAAACTTTCAAATAAAAAGTTACGGCCTATGGGCAAGAATTGATACTATCTTACTGTATCTTGATTTATGAAATGTTCTATATCTATTGCCTTAAAGGAAAGATTAAGATCAAAAACTTCAAAACAACACGTTACTCCTCATGGGCAAGAGTTGACACTATCTTCCATATGGATTGACGAAGAGAATTACTTATTATTTGTTCATCAATTCAATCTAGCAAACACACTACAATAATGATAATATACAAAATGGGGGGAAATATAACAAAGGAAAT
The DNA here is from genome assembly GCA_035578085.1 of Solanum pinnatisectum. Taxonomy (NCBI): domain Eukaryota; kingdom Viridiplantae; phylum Streptophyta; class Magnoliopsida; order Solanales; family Solanaceae; genus Solanum; species Solanum pinnatisectum. Next base: position 34,819,523 of record CM069079.1, on the reverse strand, counting down.
TGCTTTAATTACCAAAATCAGTAAGCAACACAAGAAGAGATTTCTGGAGATTTAAAAAGACAAGGGGTGTGTGCAATTTGATGGTGCATCAGCTTGATAGGGGATAATTAACTAGTCTAGAATCAATCATAGCAATAGTAATAACTGGCTAGAAACTTTATTCAAAGTTCTCTTGATTCAATGAAATATATTTATTTTGGATGCTTTTGAACCTCAAAACTATGTCATTCAAATCACTAAATATTAGCTGGAGTGTACATAGACTATCTCTAGATCAAGCTCTTAAATGAGAATTTAATCAGTTTTAGATTATCTCTAGCTCTAATCCTTTGATTAATTTCTAACTCCTCACTGAAATTAGAGATTTCAATCAATGTTAGCAACCATCAATTTTAAGATTAAACGCTGAAGAAAATAATAGATTCATGCATAATAATCAATTCTAAGATTATTTAGTCATTATCCAATCAAGTATAAACATCCATCATACACCCCCATCTATAAAAGAGTTTAGCTTCTCATATATAATAAAAGAAATGAAAGTTATACGAAAGTAGTAGCACTTTATTGCATTCATATTCAACAAAAAAATATTTCAAGTTTCATTGTATCACCAATGATGTTGCCTCTTCAATAATCAAAGTAAAAGGTAGTATTTCTCTACTACAATGTCTAATACCCTAATTAGGAAAGAAGAATATAACTTGTAATTGGACACAAGTTAACTTCGAACCTTCCAAGGGACGTTCCTTTTCTCATATACGAAAATGCCCTTAACAAATCTTGTTGGCTCACTTGTGCTTGGACCTGCGTTTTGTAGGTCAAGTCTGCTACACACATGTGCGTCTCTTTCTTAGTCTGGACTAGCTTAGTTGAGAAGAATTGGCATTGGGACACCTTAATAACTTATATTACTCTATATCCACTTAATTTATTTTTGATTTATTTTCTAGGGTTGGACTTTTAAAAAAGGAAAAAGTGTGGGGTCATGGGTCTCTTTGGCCTTTTTGAAACTTGGGGTATATTTGTGAATGTGGGGGTCATGAGCTTGTCTATTGTTTTTAAAACTTGGGAAACATATATATCTTTACAAAATTATATTATAATCCCAATACATTTTACCTAATTTTATATTAAAATCTGATTTAAAATGTTAAAATATATATATTAAAAGGTACCTTTTCTATAACCTATTCCGACGTTTCTTCTGAAACCTATTCATCTTCCCCATACACTTCGGGTCCACCAGTGTAATCATTACTTCTCTTCCCAATACAACTTCTCAACCATTAACTTTTATACAAACTTTTCTTCCATAAACTTATACAAACTTTTCAATCATTTCATCGTCCTAAACGTCTCTCAAATCTTCATCTGTTTTATTCAATCTTCTTCCCCAAGTTCAAAGCTTTCATCTTTGGTAAGTTGAATCTTCTGTAATAGTGTTTTTGGGTAATTTTTAGCCGTATTTGGTTGTTTATTTTGTTATAGTAGTGTAGTGATTTGATGATTCCTTTTTCTGGACTGTTTTTCTTCATGTTGTTGTTTAGGATGAATTTTTCGCCGTATTCCATGAATATTTGTGGTCTCTAATGACGTTTTTGTTTGGATATAAATATTTGACCCTATTTGGTTGCTTATTTTTTTAAAAATAATTTATGTTTATCTCGCCTATTGATTTTGAAATTTTGGCTTTTGTTGTGGATTGTTGTTTTTCTCCGTTGTATTTGTTTATTTTTGCTGGTCTTGTTTTTTCTCATTACATCTGTTGTTACACGAAATGCAGTATTTTTCATTTCCCTCTTTTGTTAGATCACCTAAACTTTGATCGACTTTAGTGGCATTTTCTATCAACCGCATTGTTGATTTCTGTGTTGTATCTGCTATTTATTTTGCATGTTTTATTGTAGGTTTACTCTGGTTATGGCTAAAACTATAGGTGGGATTGTTAAACGATCTGTTCCTAAGCCTTCAAAAAACAAGAAAAGAAAGGCTGAAGAAGTTTCAAGATGTTCAAAAAAAGAAAAAATTGTAGTTGAAGAACCCAAGTCTAACTCAGATTCTGATACGATGGATGAAATCGACAACTATGAGGACAATAGTGCCCAAGCTACTGATAATGTTGAGTCTAGTGAAGAAAACAGAGATAGTGGAGATGAGGAGACTAGTAGAGATAGCCGAGATACTGGAGACGACGATGATGATCCTCTGTCCTTGCCAACTTGTGCAAGAGAAATCTCTAGTAGGTCCTATAATCTCACTACTTGGATGGATGAGTTAGGATCTTTTCCAACAAAAATTTCTGTTAGAGCAAGAATGACTCATTTTCATGATCTAAGAAATGTTTTACTTCAAGAAAAAAATTATAATGACTTTAAAGGTACTAATTTTGGACATTTAAGGCATATTCCAGGATATAACAAGTTCAATGGACAGATGGTCCATTACATGTTGTTGAATCATGTCAAAAATGATTAAAAAAAATTTGCATGAGATGTGGTTTTGTGTGAATGATAAGCCTGCTTGTTTTGGCTTAAAAGAGTTTGCATTGATTATGGGGCTGAATTTCTCAGCATACCCTGTGATGCAAAAATGAAAAAAGTGCTTCAGAAAGGTGAGAAATTTTACTATAAAGTAACCAAGAATAAGAATATCAGTGGTTCAAAGTTGTTGAGTTTGACTAAGTGTACCAGATTGAATAAGGAGCAGAATTTGAAGTGTTCTTTAGTTTGGTTCGTCCACTCAATGTTGCTTGCCCACGATCGATCTAAGATTGTGGATTCAAACCACATTAAGATGATCGATGATTTAAATTTTTTCAAGAGTTACCCATGGGGCAAAGAGTGTTTTGATTTAACAGTGAAGTATTTGAAGAACAAAATTAATTTGAAGAAACAAAGTGAAGTGTACAAGGAAAGAGGGAATGCATCGTATGGCGTCCCCTGGGCATTTTTGGTAATTTTTATCAATTATGGACTTGATTAATATTAAACTCTTATATATTTATATAGTATTCCATAGTCTCTGTTCATTTATCTATTATTTTATTAATTTCAAGTTTGGATATATGAGGCTTTTCCTCATCTTGGTAATTACACAAAGAAGTCCATAGATTCTCCTCTACCAATTTCCCGTTTACTTAGATGGCACACGACAAAGAACGATAATATTGTCAAAGGTGATCCATTTAAGTACAAAGGTATAAACTTATTTATTATTTAGCAATATTTGTAACTTGGTGAAGATCTTGTACTATTTATATTTTTTTTTGTAGGCCGTGCATCTATACATCATACCTACTGTCTGTGAGACCAAACAAAATTAGATGGCAACATTAAAGTCATATACGGACAAAGTGAAGGACACAATCATTGATGCCTTAAAGGCTAGTTTGAAAGGTGTCATTGTCCTCACTTCTGCAGTAGGGAATGTGGAGGATGAGTATTCAAATGATCACAATCCTAATCAACCTTGTGAGAATTTTGTACCAAGTACTTCTAAAAATGAAAGTCTGTGTGAGCATGTTGCATCCCTCGAGCAATCAATGGTGGAAATTATTGTTTTTGTACGAAAGGAGAAATTGAGAAGAAATGAAAAGAAAAAGAAAAAGAAAAGTAGATAAATTTATATATTAATTGTGTAAAGTAATGTATTTGTATTAATGCTGAGCCACTGATCTTGCAGTATATGATGACAACTTTTCATCACCAACAGTTGATGACGACATCCTTCCATTAGTTGTAGTTGATGATGATCTTGCTGCAGTTGATGCATACTTTGTTGAAGAAGTTGATGAAAAGATGAAGGAAGAGGAGATGAAAGAAGAAGAGAAACAACAAGATGAGGAGAAGATGACAGAAAAAGAAGAAGAGAAGATGGAAGAGAACGATGAAGAAAAAGAAGAGGAGAAACTAGAAGAAAAGAAAGAAGAAGAAAGTGAAGAGGAGAATCTGGAAGTGAAGAAAAATGAAGCAAGTAGAGAAGAAGAGAAAGAACAACAAGAGGAGAAGATAACAGAGAATGAAGAAGAGGAAAAGTTGGAAGAAGAACGCTTGGCCACTGATGTGGCAGAAGTGGAAAAAGAAATAGACATGATGGGTATTGTGATGGAGCTTAATGGTGAGGGTGGTGGTGATGAGTAAGGGCAGTTGTGGTTTTTGTGATGGTTATTCCTTGGTGTTTTAAGACAATTTTTGAAATTGTTCCTTTTTTATGACAATTGATTTTTGTGATAGTTGGGTTTTCCCTGGTTGGAAGACAATTGGTTTTTTTATATGGTTTTTTAAGACCATAGGTTTTTGATAAGTTGATTTTTAAGGACATGGTTAAAGTGGTTTGTTGTTTTGTTGTTTTTGACGACAAAAATGTACATATGACAGTTTAACATATTTTACTATGAAGGGTTTTTAGATTTCTTATTAATCTATGTCTTAATAAACTTGTATGTTTGTTATCACTGTTGATCTATAACATTGTCGATCAAAAATAAAAGATATAAGAGTGCAATAAACAGAGAAAAATACTTTATTTATTCAGCACTACATTCCTGTTACACATTTTCAAAAAGCAACACCAAAAATAAACCACACAATATAGCTTTTAGGCGTTTTTCTTTTTCTTCTGCCAAAATCAACATTTCTTTTAGTTGATCTCTATCTATTTCAACATCTTTTAGCAACACTTTCAAGTGATTCCTCTGCTCTTCGGCTTCTTTTAAGAAGTCATTAGCAGCTCCCTATTTTATTCGGATTCCCGTAGCTTTGTTAATATTTCAAATTTGGCAACGCCTTGAAAATTCGATGGGATACTCATTGATGATTCATTTTCAAGCCACCTAAAAAAAGAGCATATGCCAACTGCACAATTAAAGAATTGTCGACCTGGATTTGTATCGGAGTATGACATCCTCAACCTAGGTGGATTACTACAATGACAATTGTAAGACTTTTTTGCATTGGATGTTTGAGATGCTTGAGACATTGTAAAAATGAAGGTGTTTGAGTTGTTTATGAGGGATTGCCTTCCTTTTATACAAAAAAAAAAAATTCAAATGTTACCGTTGAAAAGTAGCATTTGAACTTTTATTACCGTTGTGAAATATGTATATGAAAATATGTACTGGTTGTCAAAATATATAGACCTCTTAAACAATCGATGCATATCTATGTGTTTGGTGTGTGTATGATCAATGAGATTTACACTCTGACATTAGTAAGGTATATTCGGGTTAATGTCTATGTTAAAGCATTGTCGATACTTCACGTACTAGAATATGACACTTATATATAGACCAAAACTAGTAGGATTTATAAAACAGACAATAATTAATTAATAATAAATTATATTTTTAAAATTTATCCAATTAAATAAGTTTAAACAATTCATATGATCATGTAAGAGTCCACATAAATTGGGTGTGGTGATTAGAGATGTATGAGGAAGAGTTGTGATTAGACAATCAACATCTAAGGATAAAAAATTTTGATAACCAGTAAATATTTAGATATACAAATTTTACAACGATAAAAAAAGTTCAAATTGCTACTTTTTTTTAATGGTAACATCTATATTTTTTACAATTCATTAAGGACTCATTTGGTAGAGTGTATATGCAAATAATTCTTGTATTAGTTATAGTTGAATTAGTTATACTTAGATTATTTCTTAAGCATTGTTTGATTTGGTGCATTAAAAATAGTCACAAATATCATTTTAATTCATTCTAATTCTAATTCTTAATCATATTATAATTCATGCATTAGACTCATTGCATTACAAATACCATGAATTTTCATATATTAATAATACACAACTTAATAGACAGTGTACAAAATGTATGTCGCCTTTTGATTGATCTATATTAGATCATGAGTAATTACGATAATAGATGACAATAAATTGACCAAAATGCTGGCAGTAGCTTGATTACAATAGCAAAAAAAAAAAAAAACAGTAGCTTGATTACAAAAACAAATTCAATCAAGCTTGTTTACGATTTGTTGTTGTTCACACATGTAGTTCTCTTGTTTCCGGTTCTCTTACAAATTGAACATTTGTTCCTTCTCTTGAAATTCTCATCGATGCCTTTGACACGTTTTATTATTTTTCTTCCAAGCTTGGTATCGACAAGAGGCGGAATAATCTTCACACTAAGCAATTCATCTGGAACACACCATTCCGACTTGAGAGGGACAACATTAATAGAATCCATGTATGCAAGAAGGTACGCTTCAACTTTATACAAAGGTGAAGAGTACTCATAGATGCTCATACCATACTTATTGCCATGCTTCGATCGCAAAGCGGTAATCGTGTGAGCACAAGGTATCTTGATCAAGTCATATTCCCTACATGAACATGACTTTTCCAGTAGGTCCACATAGACAGTAACACCCACACTAAACACGGTAAATTGATTGTCGTCCCCGATTACATTCTCCACATACAGGGAGTCGCCCTCGATCATTTTTTTTTGCGATTTTTCGGCAGCCGGCACCATTTGATTACCCATTGATTTGAGCATATATGCATGCATATCCCTAAACAATTCTCCAAACCTCTTAGCAATCGAATTAAATATAGATGCCACGGGATACTCTCTTTCGTCTATCAAGATAACATTGAGTGAGTCGACGATATTTGTGGTCATAACATCATATCTATTGCCAGGAAAATGTGCCCTGCTCCACTTCTCAAAATCAATATCATGCTCAAAGATGACGGCTACAGCGGGGCATTTGTTCTTGAATTCTACAAAATGATTGTCAAACTCCCTCCAAAGAATAAGCCTTTGCTGCATTGTAGTAAAGATAAAGATAATATCCACAATGATGATTTACGCATAAATTTTCACCGAGGTGCCTCATACAATATCTGTGGTGAGCATGATTGTAAACGTTCACAATACCATTGGCGATACTCTTGTGTCTATCGGAGATAAAACACAAATCTGGTTCATCGACCACAATCTCCTTCAATTTCTCAAAGAAAAATGTCCAATATGCATCATTCTCTTTGTCCACGACACAAAAGGCAATCAGATTCTCCGTATCTTGTGCAATAGCGCTCAACAACTCGCCCTTGTATTTACCATGTAAATGAGTGCCATCAATCGCAATCACCTTTCTCATGTGGGCAAATCCCTTAATGCAAGCACCAAAGGCCAAGAAATAATACATGAACCTATGACTATCCTCGTTTACCATGAGACAATAACTAGAACCAACATTAAGTGTCTCGAACATGTAAGAAAAAGTCGGTAAGCATGAATATCCGTTCTCTGCTGTCCCTCAGACCATTTCCTTAGCAACCATACCACCCTTCCAACATTTCCAATAGCTTGGACTACAATGAAAAGAATTAAACATAACTCTTTGAATCTCTTTAACATTTGGACCCTTGCCATCACGATACATATTTACACAAAGTGAAGCAATGACTTTGATTGAAATTTTTCTATGGCTACTGTTGGCATGTTCAACGCCACAACTATGTTCGGCAATGTACTTATAGATATGAAATCTATTCGAACACTCATATTTTCTCGCCCGCAACATCCATGCACAATTGAGAGATACACATTTCACCTTTAAGTATTAGTACAACTCTTCACAGTAGCAAAATCAAAAGACTTTTTTGCTGCCGCTTCGGCTAATAACAATTGCAACTCATTCTTGTTACTGAAAGTTTGGTTTATCCATAAATTAGTTCCATCGGAGAAGGAATAGTTGGATTGTGATCCCAATTTCTTTTGTACCCGCATTTCTTCACAACATTCGGGTTCAGGATCTTCCGCATCTACTGGCTGATTTTCCATATTAGTTGGATCATCATGTATATTCATTGAATGATCGCCCAAACTCTCATTTGAATTATCACCCAAGCTCTCCTTTGAATGATCACACAATCTTTCATTTCCAATCGAATCATTGTCATCGTTAAATGAATTTGTTAGTTCAATTGGAGGCCTCACATTAACGTTTATCCTCAATGTAGGCCTAGAACCATCAATACCACTATCTAACATGTACAAGCTCACATGCCTATCATTTTTTATGAATGTGGGATGTATTTTTCCCCTACCATTCATTTGATAGCTAATCACCAAGTCATTTGGCTCGCAAGTTAACTCACCGGCCTCATTACGCTTGCAATCATATCGTCATATGAACAATTGCGACGCAACGTAATGGGCACTGTCATCTTACTAAAAGATATCCAATTCTAGCTTTTGGGAGTCTCCTCCCATACCCCCATATAATCACCACCAGCAACAACAAATTTAGTTACTGTCATTATAGACTACAAAGATATATACTAGATTACAATATCAGTCGTTAACGATCGATGAAGTCTGACATCCATACAAAAATGTGATTGAAGGAGATCGTGGTTCAAAATGCAACTCCTGCAATGGCGAAACAGATTTTTAATGCTTTTAAACTACTAAAATGTATCTATAATGAGTTATTAAGTGTTTATTATGGAAAATTTCTCAAAATTTTAAAATGGCGGGAAAATCATTTTGAAGCTTGGTTTTTGAAAGAAAATGGAGTAAACATAACCATGGAGTAGGAGATGATGATGATTTTACCTTGAAAATGGATATTTTGGCCGGAAAACTCGCCGGAATCGTCAGTTTCGACAGCAGCAAAATGAGTTGCTCTTCTTTCCTGTTTGTTTGGATTTTTTCTTTTTTTCTAATACAATTTTTAACAAATGCAAATAGATATATATAATATTCCAAATTAGTTGGAAAAGAATGGAGGACCCAAGTGGAGATATGAAAACTTAGTGAGGTCTTTTGTATGTGTCAATTAGGACATGTGGATGATGTCATTAATAGTGGGTATACCACAAATTATTCAAGACTTTTGTCTTAATGTTCAATTAAGTTTGAGAGTGGCTATTTTGCCAACTCTCCCTGCTTAGTTGAACCTGCAGTTGCACCTACAAAATGTAGGTGCACTTTTACTGCACTTATTCCTGTTTCTTCTCCTCTCAAATGCATTGAACATGCAAAATGCAAGTGCAACTCTACTACACACAAATTTCTTTCCAACTTCAAATTGTTAAATTCTAGCTTTAATCATTCATTCTTTTCATTTCGAAGGAACACCTACATATAAGTAAACAAGGGCCTAATTTTTTTTTCTTCAATTATCATTAAAAATGAAAACAATTCATGCATAAAATCGCTTCACTGACCACTCCGTAGGATCTCTGAGACATTGGATAGATCAATTAGAACTCAACTATTGGTGTAATAAAAGTAATATTGAGAATGATTGCTTGGGCTGTCTGAAATGATCCCTTAGACTCATAATAGACAGTAAAACTAAGAATGATCCCTCGAGGTGTCAGGAATACACATTGTAACCGGTCTTATGTAAAATAATACCCAACAAATGAGGTCAGGATCGAATTCCAGAAGGACTAATGTATAGACGATTGAAGAACTAAGAATTATAAGCTACTCATTTATATTCGAACAATTAATACAAGTACTTTTTGGAGGGTTTTTGATAACGAAATAAATATGAGAACTAAAAATAACTAGATAGAGGATAGAATGATCAATGACCTTCTCAAGCAAGAATACCAAAGAGAGCTGAGAATGGAAAAATAATCAATCTCTATTATGATCCATTGCACTTTAATTGCATAGTTTTTCAATTAATCATGTGTCGAATCAAGCATGCCTTGGAATCTCAATTATTTATCTATATCTTTCAATTGTAGGTGAATATTTCCCAATTAGCTCTTTCAAAACTAGCTAAGTATCAACAAAGACAATCCAATTTTAGGTAATACTAAGATTTTACTATTACTAGCTTGAATCCATTAGATGAGAAATTAATCCTCAAATTAGCACCAATCAATCTTTTCCAACTTCAATTAACTCTTTCAGGCTAAATCAAAGTAAATGGGTAAGTCATTGATCATCCCCTTAGAAAAACAATTAAAACATGGGATTAACCTGATAATCGAAGACCCATTTGATAACTAAGAGAATATTCAACTAATTACCAAAACACAAGATATAAATTGACAATCCCAAGTCATTGCTGAGCATTTGAGCTAGAATGTGGTGTTTTCTTACCTCAGAGGTCTTGAAGCACTCTTCCATGGTTGTTGGACGTCCTCAGAAAAAAATATGAAAATGTTAGCATCATGTGCAAGATGATCTTCTAGTTGATACGTCGGTTAACATTTTTTTAAAGAAAAAATGGCACAACATGACAACCTATAGATTTAATTGGCAATAAATAGCTCATTTTTAATTTATTTGTAAATTATTTTTTAAAAAATATTTATTGGCATTCAATAGCTACGTTTCTTTTTCTAAAAATGTGATTATTATTTTTTGAGTTTCTCTCTCTATTTCCTTGACACGTCCTTTTATTTCTTGAAAAGAAAAAAATTAACTTTATTGTTCCTTCTTTCTCTATATCTTCAACCGTATCTTTCTTCTTCTTTTTTCTAAAAACGCTTCTTCCATTAGATACTCGTTACACCATAATTCTCTCTTATTGGAGAAATTGAGTCTCATAATTCTTCAACTATATCTTCTTCTTCTTTTTTTCTAAAAATTTTTCGATCATTAGATACCCATTACACAATGATTTTCTCTTGTTGAGGAAATTGAATCTCATAAATAAATTGAATATTCATTCGGCGTGTTTTTCTCCAAAACATTTAGAGTTTGGGGATTATATATCTTTCAGTCGGGAGTATCTTATTTTTATTTTATGCTATTTTTGTTCTAAAATTAATAAGTAAAGAGATTATTCTAATAATACTGTCAACAATTGAAATACTGATTCTGATTTTGAAGATTTTACTACCAACAATTCAAAAGAAATAATATGTTCAAAATTTGTTGCCATTACAATAGAGGTTCTCTAAAGTGACGACACACAATGTTATGAGTTTACAAATTGATAGAGGAGAACACATTTTGAATATGACACTATCACCATGAAATATGAATTCATATAAATTGTTACGTCTTCAATTAATTGAATGTATACGAAATATGATATTATGTATATACAGTTGACAATATATATACCAAACTAATTGTATGTATCAAAATATTTTGACGAAAGTAATATATCTATAAGAGGTAGATATCAACACTTGTGCAATATACTTATGTATGTTATTAATGTATAGAGAAAAGAGATAAAGTCACCACTGAAATTGTCCAGAATTTTTTAAAAGACACCTTAACTTTGCAATCGTCCTATTACCCCACTAAATAATTTTGAACATATATTATTTTATCATTTTTAGATCTGCCCTAGATTTTAAGAAGCAAGTGTGTTTACACACCAATCATTACATGACACGTGTCAATTTAATTAAAAATGTATTTTTTTTCATTTTAAGTTCTCTCTCTCTCTCTCTCTCTCTCTCTCTCTCTCACTTTTTGACTTATTTTAATTTTGATTTCATCTTAAATTTCACTTCATCTTCCACCTCTCACTTTCAAGTGATCCATCCCTCCATTTTCCTTTTTTTCTTCACCTCCCACCCTCACCCCACCCACCACGTCAACTTGAACCCCACTTTTATTTTTTTTTCTTCTTCTTTTCCTGTCAAATTCTTTATAGAATTCATACTATTTTTTAGACTTTATTGAATTATTGATAACAAAATTAATTATTTTTCTACGAAAATTTAAAATTTTGAAGGTATCATCAACTACTCCTTTTCATATCCTTCAAAATTAGAAATGATAATTTTAAAAGAATCAATGAATTCCCCAAAAATTGAAATAACTTAATTGAAATCGGATAAAAAAACTATATGATACTTCCTAATCATCTTGAAATCTAATGGGTTTATAAAATTGTTCGAAATGTAAGAAAATATTTGGATAACGTTTTAAAATTAAAGAGAGTAAACTAATAGTAGTAAAAACAGGAAGGTGAAGTTGTGGTAAAAAAGGTGACATTGAAAGTGAGAAGGTTCAATGGAGATGACAATGAATTTTTTAAGAAGAAAGAAGAAAGAAAGAGAAAAAATAAAAAGGAAAAGAAGTTAAAATAACAAGAAAAATAAGAAAATATATTTTGTAATAAAATACTTGTAAAAATAAATTATATTAGTTATCTTAGGTTGCTCACTCTCTATGTCAAGTGGGTGAAAATGATATAATAATATATGTTCAAAATTATTTAGTGGGATAATAAGACGGTTGCAAAGTTAATATGTCTTTTTGAAAATTCGGGACAACTTCAGTAGTGGTGACTTTATGTCTTTTCTCTTAATGTATACAAATAAAATATAAGTAATGTATGCATATTGCATTTGCCATGTCACAACCAATGTATACAATAAATTTTAAATCAAATAAAATAATTATACATCAACTAAGTCAATATGTTAAATAAATGTATACAAAAATAAGTTGCAATTTAGTTAATGTATACATAAAAAAAAAAAAATTGCTACATGTAGGGGTGTTCACGATTTGGATAAAAATTGATCCAAATCGAAAAATCGAATCAAACCGATAAAATAAAACTGATTTTATTTGAGTTTGGTTTGGTTTAGTTTGGTTTTAGATTTTTGAAAACCGATAGTATTTGGTTTGGTTATTGTTTTATTCGAAAAAACCAAAGAAATAACCGAGCCGAACCAATGAATTATATACATATATTTTATTAATATACATAATTATTATTTTTATAAACAATTTTAAAGATCTTATATATGTTTTCATTAAAAAAACATTATAATTTACTTATTGAAAGCAAAACTGCCTGAGGTGAAAACATTTATCTTATAGATTTCATGTATATGAGTGTCTATGACAATTCTTTGTTGGACTGAAAATGTTATTGTCTCTTCCTTCTAGGCCAATGTAGTGAATTTTAAAGCTTTATTGATAGTAAATTCAGTGATCGAAAGTTTAATAATTTAAGTCATTCTAACTATTTTTCGTTTTGAATGGATTGTTGTCACTTTTTTCACATTTTGAATGAATTGTTTCTTTTATTTTTGTGTATGGTTAATAATTGAATTACCGAACCAAACCAAACCAAAACTGATAACCACCAAATCGATAAATGTATATTATATTTGGCTTGATTTGGTTTTGATAATTTTTAAACCGATTAAGTTGATTTGGTTTTAATTTTGACCAATAACCGATCCAAACCGACCCATGAACACCCCTAGCTATATGTATCCGTAAAATGACATTCCTAATTTATAGGAATATAAAGACAATCACTATTCTTATGAATACAAGTTACGTTTGTTAAAAAGGTAAATATCAAGTATTTTTTGCTTATTTTAAGGAGAGAAATAATTTTAAATAATGTTTTGCCAATTTTAAGTAGAAATGGTTAGAAGTTAGTAGAGAGATAATGTTAAATATCGTTTATGATTTAAAAAATTATAATTTAAAAGGAGAAAGATAATTCTAAATAATCTTTTGCTAGAGAAATTGTTGGAAATCACAAGAAAAATGATATTATTGTTTTATTATTTTTAAAAAAATAATTTTAAAAATGCCGATTTATTACTTTTGGGCTAATATGTGCTAGTTTTTTATTTGTCTATTAATTGCTAATTAATATTGGACTATATATTGCCATTTATATGTAAGTTATATATGTGTCAATTTCTAATAGTAAAAAGTAAAAAATCTTCACATATTCGAAACATAATTATGCACCAACTTGGAAAGTTTTGCAACTCCAAGTTCTATTGTTTAAAACAACTAATTGATAATTATCTTTTCAGTAATAAAAAATAAAATGGGCGAATAAACTACCATAACTATAACTAACCTTAAATCCTATAAGTAGGGGTGTTCGTGGTTCGGTTTGGATCAGTTATTGATTAAAATCAAAATCAAATCAATTTAGTCGGTTTTTTAAATTTCTAAAATCAAACCAAACCAAACAAAAAAAATAACCATCGATTTGGTTATTGTCGGTTTGGTTCAGTTTTTCTGGTTTATTCGGTTTGAAAGTAGTATTTTTTTTTAGAACGTACGTATCCCGATAGACACAAACATCAAGTACATGAACAATCCATTGAAAAGCTAATGTCAGTTCAATTAAGCAATTAAGCAATACTAGAGTTATCATTAAAATTTAAAGTTGAAGACTTAAGTTAATTAAAATTTAACAAAATATTTTTAATTTATTTATTAATAATATATAAATAATTATAAAATTTATATATCTAATTTATCAGTTCGATTTGGTTATTTTTGCGGTTGTTTTTTAGTAAAACCAAAATCAAATCAAATAGTATCGGTTTTCAAAATTTAAAAACCAAACCTAACCAAATATCAATTTTTTTAATCGGTTTGGTTTGAATTGCGGCTCGATTTGATTTTTTAACCATAACCATGGACAACACTACCTATAAGTAACACACTTAATCTAAACCCTACAAAAAGTCACTGACTAATATTTCATTAGTTATATATACAAAATAACTAAGTGTTGGAGTAATATTTTGGGAGGTATATAGCGCAGTAATTTAGTGTGCTATATGGCTCTATTTAATTTAACAGTTGTTAAGTCGTGGTCCGTTAATGAATATTATATATCGTACTAAATTATAAAAGAATTATTTTTAGTTGTTTAAACAACTAAAATCACAAATAAATGTTTATAAAATACGGATTGGAACGTCAAAAACCAAAAGAAAGAAAGAAAAAACTCACTATAATTTGCTCCAAGTAATTACGTTAATCTTTTTAAATTAAAATGTTGTTGTAATTTAATCAAATATAGCCAAACTCCAATAGATAGCTGAACCTATGGTAGGGATTAGGGATATAGTTTGTAGTACCTAATTATAACACTTAATAGGTTTGCAAACATTTCAAACTTTACTTGGGTACGTGTTAATATAATTATGAGAAAAGTAAATAATTCACATTCAAGAATGCCGGTACTTAATGCAAAAAATTGGAGCAGCAACCATCAAACACGTGTTCAGAGAGGATAGATTAGCACAATAACAAAAACAATTTTTAGCTCTAATAAATAGACACATTAATAAAAAGTGCTAAAGTCTTTACTAGCATTAGTTAAGTGTGATTAGATTCATTATCGCTAAATGTTTTATGAACATACAAAAAGAGTGTTAATTGTCGCTAAAAATATATATTTAAAGGCAATTAAACTATTATCGTTAATTAATTATCGCTAAAGATATTTTTATCGCAGTGTAGCAAAATAGGCAAGGAGATCCTTTTTGGACACCACCACTTTTGGGGAAGTTCCACTAATAGAAGTTTTCTTGGTTAGGGAAGTCAATATATGTAATTTTAATGTAACACACATACCATTTTATTTTATTTTAAAAAGATACTTTTTTATATTTAAAAGTAATTTAACTTGAACTTGTTACTTTATTGGTTAATGACATGATTTTATAGCTACAAAAGGTTAAATTTCTAAATTCTTTCTTAAATTTGGTATTCAAATGAAATGCCTATATATATATTATTGTGAAGAGAGAAGAATACATTATTAAGAAAAAAAAGGGAGGATGGGTTATTCTATGTGGCTAGCTCTTGTATTAGTTGCATTGTTTACTTATCTTATTCAAGAATTAATATGTAAGAAGAAGAAGAAAATTCCTCCAGGGCCAAGAGGGCTTCCACTTAGTGGTAATCTTCATATGGTAGGAAAGAATATTCACCATAATCTTCATAAAATAGCCAAAAAATATGGCCCTATAATGTCGATGCGTTTCGGTCTTGTTCCTGTCATTGTTGCTTCATCTCCTTATGCTGCACAACAATTCTTGAAGAAGCATGATCTTGTTTTTGCTAGTAGACCATATAGTGAGGTTTCTCAATACATTTTTTATGATCAGAGAAATCTTGTGTCTAGCAAGTATGGACCTTATTGGCGAAACATGCGTAAATTGTGCACTCTACAATTGCTTAGCAATGCCAAGATTCATTCATTTCAGTCTATGAGGAAGCAAGATCTTGAAATTCTTGTTGATTTCCTCAAACAACATCGCGCTGTTGTGGTTGATCTTACTGATAAAATTTCATCTCTTAGTGCCAACATGTCTTGCTTGATGATATTTGGGAAGAAGTACATGGATGAGGATCTTGGTTTAAATGAATTGGTTAAAGAGACAATGTGTATAGCAGCAAGGCCAAAACTTGGTGATTTTATTCCCTTTCTTGGTGTGTTTGATCTCCAAGGATTGTCTCGTCGTATGAAGGAATTAGCCAAGCCTTTCGATGAGTTTCTGGGGAGAGTTATCGACGAGCACCTTCATAAATTCAGTGACAAGAATCAAGCTAAGGATATTGTTGATACACTTATGGCCATTATGCACTCTAATGAAGCTGAGTTCGAGTTTGATCATCTTCATGTCAAAGCCATTTTGCTGGTAATTCACTACTCTAACTGTACTACACTTTTGCTTATGTGATTTTACAGCAAATAACTAGTAACTACTCTTTGGAGAGATCTTCTATAAGTTGAGAGTAAGTTTATAGTGACAAAAAGTAGTTTAAAGAGTTCTGTTTAGGGCAAATTTTCTCTCAACAGTTTTAATATTATGTTTTTTAGTATAGTTTTTGTCATTCAATTTATCAGCATGATGATTTTTCAATTGTAAGCTTCCGCATATAGGATTTGCTGATGGCTTCAATGGATACATCATCAACAGCAGTTGAATGGATATTATCAGAAGTTCTAAGGCACCCTGATGTTATGAAAAAACTTCAAAATGAGATGGAACGAGTAGTTGGGAGAAACAGGATGGTGGAAGAGATGGATTTAGAAAGTCTGGAGTACTTAGATATGGTCATAAAAGAAGGCTTTAGGCTCCATCCAGTCGCGCCACTATTAATTCCTTACGAGTCAATTGAAGATTGCAGGGTTGATGATTTTCATATACGTAAAGAATCCCGACTATTAATCAATGTTTGGGCAATTGGGAGAGATCCAAATGTTTGGCCTGAGCCAGAGAAGTTCAAACCAGAGAGGTTTTTAGAATGCAACATTGATCTTAGGGGACGGGATTTTCAACTTTTACCATTTGGATCTGTCAGAAGAAGTTGCCCCGGAATGCAGCTGGGACTCACGATTGTTCGATTGTTGGTAGCACAATTGGTTCACTGCTTTGATTGGGAGTTACCAAATGGTATGGTACCAAAAGATGTTGACATGACTGAGAAATTTGGTTTAGTATTAGCTAGAGCTCAACATTTAATGGTCATTCCCAAGTCATATCGATTGAAATTTTCACAAAATAAATGTTAAAACAACAGTTGCACGGTTCTTTAACAGGAGGGGAATTTGTCTTGTGGTCATGATTTTAAATGAATAATGTACGTACCCTGGCACTTATGGTGATAGATCAATGCATAATGCAACTATTTAACTACTATTATAGCACGTAGTATAAATTTAGCACCTACCATGTAAATTTAAAATAAATGTCTCATATACAGAGCTGACAAATTTTAAAATATCTCAATGTTAAATTTGAAAAAAAAGGAGTAGGTAATATAATAAATTCTTACCTTTTTAATTTTTTTTTTACCTTTTAATTAGGGGCGTACAAAATCGAACCCAAAATCAAATCAACCGCAAATCGAATCAAACCAAAAAAACCCGACTAATGATTTGGTTTGACTTGGTTGGTATTGGAAAAAAAAAATCCGACTTTACTTGGGTTGGTTTGGTTTTAACTAAAAAAAAGTTAGCCCGAAACCAAACCAACCCGATATTATATATATATATAAAAAGAATTATTTTATATATAAAGTATTTACTTTGATGTAATTTCTAAATATTATTAATACGTTTTGAATATTTGTTCTTTAGTTTTACATTGGTTTTGACATTTAAAATACATAACATAATTTTAATTTTTCTTCAATGTTTAATCATGTAATTAATACTTATTAGACTTATTTTAGCACGGGCAGTACTTTTAAATTATGATCATTTTCATTATGACTTATCAATTTGAAATATTTATTTTATACGATTTCATTGTTATTTTTTATTGAATATTTAAGTTTCATCACTTATCTCATATTTTGTGTTATTTTCTTAAAAAACACCTTAGATAGTTGTATTTTGGTTAGACTAAAGAAATATTTGGAGCACAAATTAATCATATGCTTGGTTTAATACTTTTTCAAAAAAAATTCAAAAACCCAAAAAATTCTAGTTTTATTAGTTTGATTTGATTTAAAAATTTTAAAAATTCGACACAAATGATTTGGTTTGATAATTGAAAAATCCGAACCAACCCAAAAAAAAAGCCGAGGTTGAAAAATCTGAGTTTTATTCGTTTGGTTTGGTTTATAAATTTAAAATTTGACACAAATAATTTGGTTTGATATTTGAAAAATTCGAACCAATCCGGTCATGTACACCCCTACTTTTAATAGAAAATTGAAATAGTTTTTAGGTAATTGTACTATCCTTTCTTACGTGTTTATCTATTTTGTTGCTTTAATTATAACCTGAACTCACATTATTATTTCCATATTTACCTTTTTCGTTCCCCCTTTTACTATATTTGTTCTCACATGAAATTATTTTCATATAATTTAGACAAATACTATAAGAGATGGAGGTGAAGAGGTAAGGGAGTGGGATGGTTGAGTTGAGCATTATGGAGGGTGGGGGTGAAGATGGGTTGTGTTTGGAGTGATGGAAGACACAATCAATGTGAAATGTCACTAGTAGAGCTTGTTTTCCGTACTTTTGTTGGAAAGCTCATTTTTAAGGAGCTTCTTTTCCTCGAGAAAATATTTACAAAAATATCTAACCAACGGAATATGAAAAAATTAGATAAAAACTGTTTTCCTTCCTAACGAACACACCCTAAGTTTCATATCCAAACTTGAATTCTATGCCGTTTTGATGATTGACAAAGTAACATAAAACATATAAGTTAGCCTGGTTCACAAATACACCTATTGAATAAAGATAAGTGTGCAATAATCAAGGAGTGAATAATGATTAATTTGATAAACTCAAAAGAAACAAACATATGTTAAATTGAAGAATTGGAGTTCGACTACAACACCAAAGAAGCTAGAAGTTTGATTTGAAGAAGGAATCTCACTTGAAGTAGAACTCTAAGTAAAGAAGAGTTTGAGTTAATGGGGAGTTTCAATTGAAAAATAACTCTCTAAAGAGTTGTGCTTAAATAGATAAGATCAGACGTGAAGGAGTTTCACTAAAAGCAGAACTCTAAGTAAAGAAGAGTTCGAATCCAAAGAGGAGTCCCGCTGTAAAGAGAAGTCTCAAGTAAAATACAATTTTGTAGAGAGGTTGTATATATACCAAACTCATTGAATGGAGAAGGCTTCACACTTACAGAGCAAAAGGACAATTGACAAATTGACTTCACAAGTGTTACCAGAAGATTGAAGGAACACAATGAAGAACCAAGTCTTATTACAAAGTTTATGTATTAGGAGTTTTTCATTGAGTTGTCATATTGATGGAATCAGTGAGTTATAAACTTAATTAAAGAGTGTTGTCTTCAATTTGAGGTAACTCGAAAACTTGGAAACACACTTGAGAGGTTTGTGTGTTGTTAGGAATTATAGTTTACAATTTCTTGCGTTACATAGGTTTGTAATCTTAAATTGTTGAGGCTCAGTGATTTGGTGAAGCTGGAGTTAAATCTTGTAGGGGTACGGATCACGATTTTCTACACCTTTTAAGCCGGGTGTTTTCCACGTAAAACATTGTGTTCTTTAACTTATTGTCCTTACTGTTTCGTTGGAATATGTTAGGTAACATGTTTCAGACTTTCTCGAAAAGTTAAGTAACTAAATTGTAGGTCATGTAGAATATCAAAACTAAAATCTGATCAGATCAAGGCAAATTTCTTACAGCACAAGTCCCTTCAGCATTTTCTATTTTACAAACAGAACACTTAGTCTGGTTAAGAATCACCCATGTTTAATAGCTATATTGTAGCAGGTCTTTTTAAGTTTATTCTACCATCCTATACATCATCATGTGCTAAATAATTTACACTTGGTGCTGCTTTATGTATGATGCACACAGCGGAAACAGAATTCCAAGAATTTCATAGTTCAGTGACAGCCTTTATCTACTTGCCACTTGACTGAGCACGTATTCCACGATCATTAGGTGGTCGTGGCAATCCATCTTAACTGATGTTAAGGGTCAACGGAGGGTGTTGGAAAGTTGAGTTTGTGGGGAGACTTAGTTAGTTGCTTGGCGGTAGGAGGGAATTTGTATACAGAGTGGTAGCAGTAGAGAATCCTGATGATGCTGCAGAAGAAGAAAACACTGGCACTGGAGTGACCACACCTTGGCTATGTATTTTCCAACCCCAAGTTGGAAGTCCTGGAGACGAACTTGCTGCTTCAGCCTTCGTCATTGTTCCTTCCTGTTAAACAATACGAAATATCTCCATCATGTTTCATTCAAATAAAAAGAAGCAATAGATTCTGAAATAAATGACTATTAGCTATGTCCAGGCTAGAGCAGCCTTGAAATTTTAATTTGGCAGACGGTAAAAGACAGTCAGCATTGCCTGGTGTTACAATATAACATAAAACTCATGTACATGTCTGAGTAGAACACGATACTTACTGTACTGTGGGGAGAAAAACCAGGATACATGCCAGTCAATATGAAAGCTTAGACGCTGTTGGTGGACCTTGTGGAACAGTAGAGGAGCTTTCAATCTGTAAGATTGACAAAAGAGGAGTGAAGAAGAAAATATTAAAACCGAAAAATGAAGAGAGTGCAAAGTCGTGCTATAGAGTGAACATAGAAGTTAGAACTAATTAAAGTATGTGAAGTAGACTGGTTGATGCATCTTCAAAATTATTTTGCAGAGTGACAAAAAGCTCAAGCCACGGAGAATGTACTAAGAAGAAAAACAGATAAGCTATGAAGTTCTTTACGTATTTACATCAGAAAATACCTCAAATGTTTTGCCAATAACCATATCGCGACCTCGAAAATTGAAGTGAACATTTCTACCAATTTCACCGCCCTTTAGACCCTCCAAAGGCGGAGAAATCCAGAGGTTCAGATCAAGATTCTCACCACTACCTACATACATGTTGAGAGAACTTATCATATTCTGCAGGTTCCCAAAATGTCATAAGTTGCAAGAAAGATGTATAAGAGATAAGGTTAGATGGATGTACCACCATCTTTATTATCCTCCTTCATTTCCCGTTCATACGTGCTAGCCACAAAGTTGTTAACTGCTTCCCTTCCATTACATTTGATAGCTGCTTTTTCATAAGCCCTGCACCACAAATAGGAAAGTGCAGATTTGGTTAGATGAGATTCAGAAAATGAGATTACTAATGGTAAGATATTAAGTCTCAAAAGGCTATGAACTCATGATCACAAGGACCTTAAAGCTTCAATTTCGCTGTCAAATAACCCAAGATATCTATATATCTGCAACCAAGCACTTTAATCTTATAGGAGCAATTCACAAACTAGAGACCTATCATTTTTCAACTTTAATCAACTACCACCATGAGTTTGTAGTTTAGACAAGAAATTTGAAAGAAAAAACAACTAAACCACCGGGTATAAAAATTCACGCCAAAATATAATGCGATATTTTTCAAATAGCTAATTTTAGGCATCCTTACTTTTTCCCAAGGAATTGACCACATTTGTGCAAGGTTACACCTCTGTATTTTGAATTTCCCCTAGAAAAGCCATTACTTTGGCGACGGAGCACCTGAACAAATTCTTCTTTTGACAAGTTCTTCATCTGCAGATCAATGACCAACATTCACTTGTGAATTTTAATGATATCCACAATCATTCTTCCACAGATATTAATTATTCTACCTGCTTCATATCTTCGTCATAATCAGTTATATTGAAATTGATATCAGCATCGACTCCCCGAAATTTTATTGCAGCTCGATCATATGCCCTAAATTATTCAAAAGAAAACATTTAGATCTAGATCAAAAGTATGAAACATCGATTATATTGCTGCAACTAAACTCTTACCTAGCAGCAGCATGAGCTGTATCAAATCCTCCTGAATAAACAAACGGTATAATTCAGATTAACAAAACCCAAACTCGTCTTGGTATAATATAATTAACTTCTATGGATGCTTACCCAAATACACTTGTTTCCCACAATCCCTGCACATCGAATATTAAACCCAAATGAACAATAATCAGCATAAAAGTAAGCATCTCGATAGATTTTTAAAAAATCAAATAAATACGCAGAGCAAGTTGTGAATTATTACTCGTCTGTCTCAATTTAATTGAACAATGTTATTTTAAGAAGTACCAGATGTGTGATTCCCATCTTCCAGTTCGCCGGTAAAATGTGACGCCACGATACTGAGAGCTACGGGACCTGGGTCCACGTCGGCTTTTCTTATGCACCGGAGGTCTGTAAACGGGCACTTGTACCCCACCGGATTCCGACACAGACAAGTTGAGCCAGCAGTGAGATTGACCCTGAATCTTGTTCGTCTCATCTTTCACCGGAAAAAGCTGTCTGGTGAGCATATCACCAGTAGTACTACTCTCATCTTCACGATCGCTCTTAAGTATGGAGAAATTAAGAGTTGAAAATGAATGGTTAGGATGCTGGAAGGAGGAGGTGTTGGAGTCTGATGAAGCAGTGTTGGACGTTGCAGAATCATCATCCTTGAAGAAAAGAGTATCATTCACTGATGTATTCAGATCCAACATATCTCCCACTTTCACTTTTTCTCTTTTTCACAGATATATCTATATATATATATATTACATGTATAAACTAACTATACAAATTTTTACATTTGCGGAATAGACTGAGAGATCATCATGATCAATAATTTGTTTATTGGAGAAGAAGATAAGATTAAGATGCAATCACATAAGAGAGAATATTACAAGTTGATAAAGAGAGAGAGAAAGGTTGTGTGTGTATGGTGATGAAAGGGCTTACAAGTGGATTGGATAGATAGAATGAAGAGGAAGGGAAGGAAGTAACGTTAAGGGTGTTGGGTAAAACATAGAATAAAATGCAATTTTATCCTTTTTAGGTAAGTGATCACCAATTTATACCAAGGAATCCACAATTTTCTTATTATTCCATTATAGGAAACCCCAACATATATAGTACTGGATGGAGTATATTATATAAAACAATGTATTTCCCTAACTAACCTCTTTTCACCGTTTTCTTGGAAATCAGAAAAGGCAAGGATAGGAATGGGAAAATAACTCTCGTCTCATTTATTTATTTATCTTATTTTGACTTGTTATAAAGGTAATCTGAATTTTAAATTAAAGATATGTTGAATATATTAAAATATTTTTGATTTTATGATTTTAATCATAAAATGTGAGAAGTTAAAATTAAGGAAAAAATGGTTAAAAAGAAAAACATATTTATTTTAAAATTAAAAAAATTAATTAAAACGATAGTTTTTTTTTATGACAATTTTGGTTGGACTACTTCATCACCCATTTCATTAATCCAAACGGTAAGTCCACGAAACAGAGCGAGATAAAGAGAAGAAAGAAAACTATTTCTAACAAATCAGAAAACAACAAAGAAAAAAGGACCCTAATTAAGAAAGTAAAATTAATCCACTTTGGAGCTACATTTTCACTCTACATCATTTGTTCTTCCTCTATGTGTAATTCTTTCGATCTTGATTCTCAGATATAGGATCTCGATTTATACCATCAAAATTTAAAGGTAAATTTTATAGAGTGATGGTTAAGTCGATTTTGTTGTATGAAACGGGGTGTTAGCCAATCAAAATTTGTTATGTTTAGAAGATTAGTGTCACAAAATTGAGGATGATGAGGTAGATGTGGGGCATACAAGGAGCGATACGACTGGGAATGAGAATATTCGAGATATGGTGGGAGTGACCTCTGTAGTAGACAGATGAGGGAGGCGTGATTGAGATGTTTGGACATGTGCATGCGTCCTAATGATGAGGTGTGAGAAGTTAGTTGTAGTAGGTATGATGAGAAGCATAGGTAGGCCAAAGAAGTATTGAAAAGATATGACTAGATAGGACATGACACAACTTCAGATTACTGAAGACATGATCTTAGATAGGAAGGTGTGAAAGACACGTACTAGGGTACAAGGGTTAGTAGGTAGTGGATGATTGTTTTACTTTTCGAGTGTTTAGGCTTGTTGGTGTTTGTTGTTCTACTAGCCATATTTAAGTAGTTCTTGCTTTTGATATCTATCATTATTTGTTATTTATTGTATTTCGACTATTGCTCTGCTTTATTGTGCTTGTTTGTATGTTTTATACACTATTTTTTTCTTTGTTCTTTTGAATTTGTTGCACTTGAGCCGATGCTCTTTCAAAACAGTCGTTTTATCTCCATGAGATAGTGGTAAGGTCTGTATATATATACTCGACCCTCCTTTACCCCACTTGTGTAACTTAGTTGGAAATGTTGTTGTTTAGTACACAAGCCAATATAACCCTACAATTGTGTAGATAAAAAACAAATATGTTGAAAAAGTATTAAGAGACAAATAAAAGTTACTTATAGAAGAACAAAGACAAAATTGTCCTTTTTTCGTTTAATTAATCTAGTTTTGTAAGAACTAACCGTCACTGAGAATAGATGCACGAATTGTAACTTCTGCTTAAATGCTGCAAGTCGGCGAACCTAATTATTTTAATGGCAGGTTGCCCTCTATAAAATTAAAATATAATTATCTTATTTAAACTAGCAAAGTAAAGTGAAGTGACGTGTAAAGAAAAGACTTGAATTATTTTACTCCTTTTCAATTTTATTTTTATTTAATATGAAATTTAAAATTGAATCATGAATTCTTAAATTTTAAAAATGTCTTATATTTTTCTGGTCTTTGGATGCCCGCATAGTTAAATTAAAGTGTCTATTTGAAAATTATTTAGGAGAGCAATAAAACGTTAGCATAGTTAAGATGTCTGTTTTGAAAATAAGACAAAAAAGTTAGAAAGGGGAGTTATATATTTTGTATTTAGAGAACATTTTATTTAAAGGAATACTACGCAAATTGAATTCAATAGACAAAGTATTTACTTAAATTGGATCCAATTCAATATATTTATCTCGATTAGATCTACGGTTCAAATTATTAATTACCTCATTGCCCACTTGTTCTATTCACTAAATCATTATTTC
Source organism: Solanum pinnatisectum (assembly GCA_035578085.1). NCBI lineage: Eukaryota > Viridiplantae > Streptophyta > Magnoliopsida > Solanales > Solanaceae > Solanum > Solanum pinnatisectum. The sequence goes on along the minus strand of CM069079.1, from coordinate 34,794,367 downwards.
TTCATCATTTATACCATTAAAGTATATATATATATATATAGACGTTAATGATATCAAGAAATAATTAATTAGTGTTTTCATCAAAGCACTATTTATTTATTTAAATGGAAGTAAGGAACAAATATAGGAGTGTTTTGAGGTTGCAAATTGGTTGAAAGTGGAAGAGCCAAAAAGGGACAAACAGATCAGAAGAAGCAGGACAGTCTATATATGGAAGGAAGTTAAATAAATTTTGAGGTTAGGACCACTGGTCCCCTTCTTAAAATAGTTAGGAGGAGTAAGTACTTACTTTTAAATTGACATATCTATTAAAAAAATAATTAATAATATAGTGAATTTATCATTTTATCCTTATTAATTATGAAGTGGATGAAAAGTTTTATATTTTTCAAAATAATTAGTCATTTAATTAAGGATATAATAGGTAAAAAGATTTTTTCCTTTCTTGATTTATCAAAATAGACAAGTAATTAGAAACAACTATAAAAGAAAAAATGGACAAATAATTAAAAACAATAGAGTATTTTCTTCCAAATATTTGTATAAAATTAAATATGTGGATCCCACTGCCAATACAACCCTTTTTGGCTGAGAAACAATTACTAAATGATACTTCAATTGGAATTGTTTATTGTGTATAGGTACAAAAATGTTTCCATCAAATTATCATACGTGTGATAAGGATAAATGCTTATCATGACTAGTTTGGAGTAGAATATTTTAATATTTCGATAATTTTTTAAAAGAGATAAGTGTTAAAAATATATTTAATTTTTTTTTGAGTTTAATATCTAAACTATTGAGAGTATGAGTTTTATTCTTAAATTATCACTTATTAGTTGGAGAAACATATTTCAATGGTGTGTGTAATACACTTTCTCTTTTATTTGCAAAAACCTTGTCACATGGCAATTTACATGTACAAATATTTCACCTTGACAAAAATTAAATAAACTATTAATATTAGTTAAAAGCTAAAGATCAAAGTATTCCTATCCTAAAAAAAAGAAATAATATTCATAAGAGGGACAGTAGATATGAGAAAAAATAATAACAAAATAATATGTCATGTGTAGAGAAACTCAACGTAAAAATAAATAAATATATATATATATATATATATATATATATATATATATATATATTGGTATGTATGACATATATATATCTTATACTTTTAAATCCGTTAAACAATTTAGGTGACATATACTAAACATATGATTAATATACTAAAAAAAAAAAGACAAATTTTAAAATTTTTTTCTCACCGCACCCCAACAAACTCCTCATCTTTTTATTTTTTAAATTTCTTTCATAAAATATTTTTAAAAAGTTCAGATCTCAATCCCTCCGCCACTTCTTCCTAAAGAAAACTGATATTATTTTTATTTTTAAAATCTTACTCCACCCCATCTAACCATCCACTCTTTTTTTTTTTCATTTTTCTGGCTTTGTGCTAGATCTGTACATATATATTTTTTTTTAAATGTCATTTTCTAATTGCATACCAATATAACAGGAATAAATTTTATTATTAAAAAAGTCTTCCAATAAGTAAAAAAAACTATTCTAATTTATATAACATAAAACGAGAAAAAAAATCTGAAAGCGGAGGATTATGTGTGGTAGCTAGTAAGGTAGATTTGTTTTTTTTTTTAATAAATAAAGTTAAAACAATACCTAAATTATTATTTGAAGGGATTGTTTTGGCGGGGGGGGGGGGGGGGCGTTGAAATAAGAATTTGTTTTAAAAAGCTTTTATAAAAGAAATTTTTTATTAAAAAAAACTAAAAAAAATGGGAGGGAGGTGGGGGGGTACAGTTAAAGGAAGTGATGGAGTGGGGTAAGAAAAATATTTTACATTTTATTTTATATTTGGGGTAGTAATACTTTACTCTTTACCTGTAACTAATACTAATAATTTATTTAATTTTTTTCAAGGTAGAATGTTTTGTTATAGAGCGTGATGTAACAATTTTTTTTAAATAAAAGAGAGAGTGTATTACAAATCATGATGAGAGTATAATAAAAGAGAGATGTGTTTCTCAAACTAATAAGTGATAATTTAAGTATGAAATATTGAAACTCATCCTCTCAATAATTTAGGTATAAATTTTTTTAAAAAAAAATAGTTTAAGAGTATTTTTAACCCTTTATCTCTTTTTAAAAGTTTAAAGTGGGAAAATAAGGTGTAAAAAATAATCAAGACAAGAAAAATAGTCATAAATAAGGTGGATTATGATTTTTCTGTTTACATATTTTTAAAATTTCTTTTAATTTCACTTTTCTTTCTTTCTTTATATCTGTAATATCATGTTTAGAAATAAAAGTTCATACCTAATATATAAGAAACTGAAAGAAAGAAAAGTTATATGTGAGCTGATTTATTAGTTAGAGGCTATTTTGAGCCAAAAATACAACAATAAGGTATTTTTGTGATAAAAACATAATAAAAGGTAAAATTGAACTATTTAACATTTTTCAAGTTTCTTTTTCACATTCATGGGGGTTTATTTCTTTTTAGGGTGTGTTTGGTATGAAGAAAAGTGTTTTTCATGGAAAATGTTTTCCTATAAAATATTTTCTTAGAAAACAAGTAAATTTTTGACTTATTTTCTCATGTTTGGTTGATAAGTAGAAAATATTTCCTAAAAAATATTTTATTGCATTGATTGGTGAATTAAAAATATTTCTAGAAAATATTTTTTAACTTTTGCTAGAGAGTATAAAATACCTTTTAAAAAAATAATTCCTGACATGGTAACCAACACCGATAACCAATTTTAGGATACAACTCTGATACCCGAACTAGGAACCTGAATTTCGAATTGACCGGCGACCTCAACTCCAATCCGAACTAGGACACCACAATGACCGATCTGAAATCCGATACTGAGATTTGAACTTAGTGATCACCCCCAACTTTTGATTAGAGTATCCGACCCTAACTTGACCCCAACACCCGCTTGGACACGGACTATCAATATGAAATTCGATCCCGATATTCGAATAGAGACTCGAATTCCAAATCAGAACCCGACCCTTGATAACCAACAATTGATGCGGGACTCAATTTTGTAGGGGGAGGTTCGGGAGGTAAAAACGTAATTTGTGAAAATTTGAAAATATTTTTCGAAAATAAACTTTTTTTTTATCTTTTTGGTTGGGGGGGGTTGGGTTGGGGTAATTTTTTTTTTTAACAAAAAATTTAAAATATTTATCAGAAACAAATTTTTAAAGATTTTTTTGGGGGAGGGGGTGGTAGGTGTCGGGTTAGGGGTGGGGGTGGGGTAATTTTTTTCTTTTCTCAATTTAAATATTTATCAAAAACAAACTTTAAAAATAATTAAAAAATGTGGAAGGGGGAGGGGGAGGGGGTGGTGGCGCTGGGTAGGGGTTGGAGTAGGGTAAAAAAATAAAAAATAATAAAAAAATTAAATATTTTTTTAAAAAAAAAAATTATGTGGGGGGGGGGGGGGTTAAAAAAATTATTAAAATTTGAAGTATTTTTTAAAAATAAAATTTAAACTATTTGTTTGGGGAAGGGCGGGGTACATGATGGGGTAAGGAAAAATGTTGTATTTTGAGATTGAAGGAGAGTTATAGAAAATGTTTTCCATAATTTTTGAAAGGAAGTTTTCCTTGAATTTGAGGAAAAGAAGTTGATTTAGAAAACACTTTTCAAAACTTTTAAGTCGACCAAACTTGAAAAAATTGACAAACCCTTAAGGGTCGTTTGGTGTGATGGATAAGAAAAGTTAATTTCAGGATAATTTTTGAGTGACCTTCAATACGTTGTTTGGTTGCAAAGGTTGGGATAACTTCTCTAGGATTAACAATTACGACTGTGATAAGTTATCCCTCCCTGAGGGTAGAATAGTAATCTCAGGATAACTTATCCTGAGATAAATAATGTAAAACCCTCTTCTATACACCACTTATACATTCGTGTATATTAAATTAGTAATTTGTAATAACATTTGCAACCTTAATTATTCGTTGTTTTTGTGATAATCTATTCTTCTATTAAAAAATTTACATTTTATAAATATAATTTTTATTTATGAAATATATTTTAAGTTGAATTTATTTGCCTAATTCTTATGTTTATTTATATTTTAATTTCTACTAAAATGTTCACACCACTACTAAATTGTATACTTTTAATTAGATAGTTTATTACTAACTTAAGAATTATATTTAATATATCAATTAAAATGTAGATAACTTTAATGATAATTTTTTTTTTTTTACTTTAATGAACTTAAAATGGAAATTTTATTTTTAAGCTAAATGAAATGGAAGTTTTATTTTTAAATTAAATAAGATGAAAGCTTTATTTTTTAAGTTAAATAAGATGAAAGTTCTATTTTTAAACTAATAAGATGAAAGTTTTATTTTTAAACTTAATAAGATGGAAATTTTATTTTTAAGCTAAAGAAGATGGAAGTTTTGATTTTAAGTAAATAAGATGAAAGTTTAATTATAAAAACACGTGGCACAATCATAGAATTGTACACACAAAACATTTAAGCTAAATAAGATGAAAAAATTATTTTTAAGAATGAATAACTAAAACTTGTAAATAAAATGTAAAAAACAATAAACTAAATAAGTTGGAAGGTATTTTTATAAATAAACAACTTATTATTAAAAATTATGCAATGAATATAAGTTTAAATATGACAAACCAAACAAGCAATAAAACTACTCCTAATATAAGTAATCTCAGGACAATTTATATTCAAACCAAATTACCCTTAGTTGGACCATTATTAATAGACGTCATATCCAGGGAAGCATCCTCTTTCTGAACCATAAAAGAAAATCAAATTCCTTAAAACATTTTTTTAAGAAAGAATAATTTGAGAAAATGACTATTTCTTTTGGCAACCAAATACAATTTTTTTTTTCTTTTATTAGAAAGGGAAAAATGTCTTATTCTGTTATATTTTCCTCCAATAGTCGGTTGCAATGGTTTTAGGGGTCGGTAGAGCTGCAATGGTTTTAGGGGTCAGTAGAGTGTATAAAAACAATTTTAAACAGAATGTGTTAGTAATGCTAGTATTAGTTATGCTTGCATTAATTATATATGGATTATTTTAATGTATTGTTTGATTTGATGCAATAAAAATAACATACATTGCATAAAAAAAATTATTTACAAAAATACCTTCATTATTATGATGGAAAATATGTAAGAAAAGGTTTTGAGGGGCAATTGAGTCATTTATCATGTTAATGCGTTATGCATGCATTGAAATCATTGCAGTGCTAATACCTAAAAATCCATGATATTAACAATGCACACTTTAATACACAATAGAGTACCAAACAAGGCACTAATAATACATAAAGTTAATATATACATTATTTTTCCTAATACACTCTACAAACGACTCTGATATTGGTAGAAAATATTTCCAGTAGTCACGCAAAATAATGTACATGCCAAACGAAAAATTAGTCCATTGAGAAGTAGAATTGTTGGTGAATATATATAAATTATAATTAAAAATAATGTGTAATAAGTAATACTCTAATACATACTCAAGCTAAAGCGGTGATATTTTGCTTTGTTTAAGGAGATTGAAGTCTACTATAGTATAACTTTTGACTTGTTCCTTTAAAATATAATATTCTAATAAAATTGTATCACTCAAATAACTCTAAATTAACTGAAGATTTCAAAGTTTTATCAAATACTTTTCTTTAATATAAAATTACTCTCTTTTATATAGTGAGTGAATAAATCGAAAAAAATACGTTTGATCCTAATTTTTTTTTTCAAAGTTGAACTTGGGATAATACATTTGATTCTTCCCGAATTTTCAGATACTAGTAAAAGTTTTTCTAGAATAAGTCTTCAAAGAGAACTTGTCCATCCCTCCCCTAGAATTGAGCATTTTTTTTTATTTTTTATATATAATAGTATAATAAATAGGATCGGCAGGGTGTTAGGTATTTTGGCATGCCTAAGAATTGCAGTTTGGTCAATTATAAAAGCAAGGTAAAAAAAAAAGGAAAAGAGGAGCATTAAACGCACTTCTAAATTTAGTGTGAACTATTGATTTTGTTTTCAAACTACTGATTATTGGATTAATTGAACTTAAATACATTATTGATATGTCACATAACATAAAAAGTGGTCTCAAATTTTTGTAGGAATGTGAGATTCTTAATAAAAAATTAATAGAAGTGTTGAAAACACCCTTAAGATGATTTAGGGGTGTATTTACCCATGTGACAAATTAAAAATTTATTTAAATTCAACTAATCAAATAAAAAAATATTTTTAAAACTGTTAATAATTGAAAAATAAAACTAATAATTTACATCAAATTTAAGAATATTTTCAACACTTTTCTAAAAAAAAAAAATCATCGCAAATGTTCCCGAAATTGCATTGTTTCTTATTGAGCAGCTAGCTGGCAAGAAGCAAACAACCTTAAAATGGATCCTTAAACCACCCACCCCCACATCCTAAGTAAAAGAAAGTGAAAGGAAAGAACCATACACGTGGATCATGATGATTTTTGTTGCCCTTTCTCTCATATGAAAAGGCAACGAATTAATGAATAAGCTATGCTTTCTTTTAATTTTTCATTGCGGGGAATGGTGGACCAAGTCTATTCCAGCCAATATGATGTGACAAATATATTGTCCTAATAAATAGCAAAAGCCAAATAGATATTTTAATTTATATAAAATTAAATAAGTAGACATATGAGTGATATGTGACACAATCACATAGGACACCACGTCGGTTGAAAATTGCCATGTAGGATGTCACGTAAGGCACATGTGTCTATTAAATCAACTATATACAAGTTTAAATGTCTGTTTGTGCACGCCCAAAGTTGGGGGTCATAACTGTTCAGTAAAGTCAAGTTAAATGACATATTTATGTATTATACCTAAAAAATGTTCAAAAATGATCCCTTTACTAAACATTGTTCAATTTTTTATGCTAAAAGGGCCCTTATTATTGCGATAAGAATATGATAAAAGTATCTCGTGTACTAACCAAGTAAGAAATTACATCAACTATGGAGTAGCATTTTATAAGAAGAATATAAGTGGGTGTTTGAATTGACTTTTTTAAAGTATCTTTTGACTTTTAAACTCTTCTTTAGTTTTGAAAGTGTGAGAATGAACTTCATATGCTTTTCAAAGGGAAATAAGACACTATTTATAACTAATTTAAAATGAATAAGATCCATGAATCACACCCTTATAAAATCATTAATGTCACATAACTATAGTAGAGTAACGATTAGTGGAGATCTTGGGATCTCTTGTAACCGCTGAGTTCTTGCCCTAGCTTTTGTCTTATCGATATCTTGGATACGATGACTTACTTCTGGAGCTAGACAAACCTTCAACATGATATCACGATTTTGACTCATGTCTAACCTGTCCTATTTTCCACATGTCATTCTCCAATTCATCCATATGTTGAGTCCGAATTTTACACCATATATATAGTCCTCCCACTTTCTAGATACTTACCAAATTGTGATTGTAAAGTGGTAGAAATTCATTTTCTTGGCAAGAAAGAATGAAAAAAAAGTTTTCTAACACCATTTGATGAGGCACGCGTCTTCTCACATTTAAGGCTCCGAGCACAACTCTTTCAGTGATTGTCTTTGAACCACATCTGAGTATCGATATAATCCCTTCCTTCTCCATCTTTTTTCTTTTTTATCTCTTCCAAACTCAATTTTTAACCTTCTTTGAAGCAATTTCTTACCTTCCAAGCCTTCTGTAAGACCTCAAAAAGTTCTTAAGTCAAGATCAAAACATAAGAAGCTAAAAAAATAACTCTATAAAACTTATGGGTTTTATGGACGCCATCTACGGGCCGTAAAAAAACTATAGACCCTAGATGGGGACCGTAAATCAAAGCTCAGAGATGAGAAAATTAGCCCAAGATTTATGAGCCCGGTATACGGGTTGTAAACCCTTTTACAGTTCGTAAATTAGTTCATAAATCAATCTTCTGAAACTCAAACTTTAGCTTGATTTCTACAGATTACTTTTACGGCTCATAAAATTAACTATGAACTATAAATTGATCTCATAGATCAGACTTCAAAAAATCAACATTTACTCCGATTTCCATGATCAACATCTACGGACCATCTCTGGTCGCTTATGATTGAACATCATCTTTTGAAATATAAACCAAGCTTCCTATAGTGCTTAACTTGGAACTTATCTTGAGTAGCTAATCTCATCCCTAAGTTGGATATGTCTACTTAGAGGAAAGAACCTCTCCAAGACTATAAGCTCTATCCAGGTAGTGATGGATGCTTCTGATCTAAGTCATGTAGTTGCTTCACCAGTCAGACATAATGAGAACAAGCTCAATTTGATTCCTTCTTGAGAGATATAAGGAATGTTGTAAGCTAGACACAACCCATCAAAGTATTTTAAGACACACCCAAATGAAATTTTAATATATTTGTTCGGATCTTCAAGAGTTAGACCATTGAAGAAGCCTTTCATGCCCATTAAGTGCAGCATCATGCTAGGGATGTTGAAAGTTGCATTTTCAACCAGTGGTGGAGGTCTAATGGTCACAATATGACCCATTTGTGCAGTAGCCTTAACTTCCAACCTATGAACATTCTCATCACCCATTACAAAATTTAACCTCATCACCCAACTGTTCTTTCTATTTCTGGGTCAATTAGATTGAAGGGAGATTTTTGACTCCTTGTGTCGGGCATAAATCGTGGAAAATCCTACATTGGACAAAAAACAATAACAAGTGTAATTTGAAAAAGTAAATAAAAGCTACTTACTGAATTTCTACAAATTCTAAATCTCTAAGCTACACTTGCCAACACTAGCGCTGGAATTTCGATGTCACTCGAACTACACCCTTTTATGGGATTAAAGTGGTCGATTGCAAAATACAGTTTCATGACTCAAAATCAGGCAATAATAGCACCTACTATAAACCCCTAGTAAGAAAGCCTAAACCCAAAAGAAAAGATAACAACAGAAGATAATTAATATCTTAAAAGAAAAACAGAAGCATGAATAGAAATACAAAATGGGCCATAGTGTAGAAATGTAAATACGATACATAATATACAAAATAGACCCAAAAGTGATAAACAAAAGGTTAACTATACAAAAGAACCAATCCTCGGACCATGCCCACACAATGAACTGGCAATTTCCCACAAATCCCACTAAAATCCCCAAAGAAACGAGCTCCCAAATTGCCTGTAAACTCAATTCTTTTGAAAATATGTATGCTGAATTCGTGAAAGGGCAGTTATACTACTAGTCATTTAACTCCGTGAACACGGAGCCTGTCCATGAGCTTGGAACCTGTTTGCGAATGTAGAGGTCTGGTTAACTGACTCTCCGCGAACATGTCCATGAACGCAGAGATCAAGCCCCACGACCATCCATAAATTCATATCCTCTCCCATGAATATAAAGGCCAAGCATCCAAACTTTCATGAACGTGGCCAAGGGATCACAAACTTGGGGAACAACTAATGGAGGTATTATCATTAAAATGCTGGCTCAAATCAACACTTATAAATATAACAATATAACGACACATACTACCAAATCATCCTGATCACCTCGAGATCCAAACCAAAGGTCATTCTAGATCAAACTTGGTATTCTAGAGTAAATGTGTGCTAGAAATAGTAAAGTCCATCTTCTACTATGCCTCATCTTTGAGGTGCTATACATAGTAAAGTCCATATTCCTGTCAATATGCCCCCTCAGATAGATCTAACAAAATATTAAGTGACTGCACAAGGGCTTGAGAATATCTCATTAGTGCGCTTAACTTTATTTTATTCGAAAAGATGCATTATTGTTGTTGTCCATATAAATCCTGTATTGAGAAAGAGTATGATATGCTCTCAGACCCCTTTATTTTATTCGAAAAGATGCATTGTTGTTGTTGTCCATCTAAATCCTGTATTGAGAAAGAGTATGATATGCTCTTAGACCCCTTCTTGAACCTTTCTATAGATGATACCTTTAAGGAAAAAGTATGTTCAAGAACATTTGTTTAGTATTGTCACCCGAAAGATAGTGTGATTTGTGATGTTATGAGCCACTAGTAGTAGAATTGCCCAGAGTTGGAAGTTTGAAGTTAGAAATATAGTAATCCTAAAAGAGTAGGGATGATGATTGGAATAAAATATGTAGTTGCAGTTATGTCAAGTAAGTCTGTAATAAGGTGATAGGCCCTTATGTGTGTGTGGATTTCATAACTGAGCATAGAGAGAATTATTGATTAAGGTAACTTAAAGTATGTCTTTGTGGTAGTATAGATCAAGTCTAAGTGGTGAATAGAAGTTAACATATGAATAAGTTTACACTGATAGGCTTGTAATAAGTGTGGTGAGGCAACTAGAAAGTATATGTCCTTCTAATGCGAGTTCGTAAGGTGTGGCAAAATCTTTTGGTAGAAGAGGACTTTAAGCCTTTGGAAGATATGTGCACCCAAGATAGTTTAGTATATAGTCTTGTGTGGGTTTAAACTTATAATTTTCTATGTGTTCTTAGTCACTATCCTTGAGTAAAGTGAATATAGGGTAGTTTAGAGAATATGAAATAGGTCCACAGACATAGAATGTCGACTTTAGATCTTAGGGAGAGATGATAGGATAAGGAACCAATTCAAGTCTTGAGATTCAACTAGTGACGTGCTTAGAAATAGTTATGATGGTATTACTATCCATTCCTACTCTAGCATATTCCTAAAATCTCAATCATTATGTCACTTTGTTTATGTCTGGCATATTAGCGTTATGCCCATGACCTATTTTCATGCTCTTCAGATATATTCATAACTATGCTCTGTTCCTATAATATGAAGAAAATAATTCAACACAACAGTCCCAATCTTACTTCATGAAATTGAGAATTTCTAGCCTTATATTATATGGATCGTTATATATGGACTCATGTTCCGTTGTATGTTCAGTCCCAAAAACTCATGATGTATCCTTAATGGCTAGTGAAATCATGTTACATCAAGTATGTTCTTAGCTCAAATTCTTTGAACAATTCATGTTTATGATCTTTTCACTCTAAGCTCGTCTAGTGACCCTCTTTTAGTTTTGATAGCAACGTTGATGATAAATTAGTATTAGTTTACATATATTGTGAAAATCTTAGTATGCATATTCCATGTAAGATTTTTAATGTGGAGAAATACCAAAATAAGGTTTGGTTATATGTAGTACATAGATGTGGATATTTGGTGTATTTAGTTATAGTAACTTCCGAAATTTCAGTTGGTAGAGAAGATAGGAAAGTGGAAAATTCTTAGAAGAATTGGTTACCTAAAAGTCCGTGGAGTGGTTATAGTAATAGACTTGAGTAATGTAATGAGCCTTCAGGTTATTTTCTTTGTTTTCCGATCTTTTCATCATTTAGAGCTTTCCTCTAGCGACTGCAAGTCATTTATGACTTGTTGGGACTGATAGTTCACTCGCCGAGTCATTTGTTTAGATTTTGAGCATGTTTTCGTACTTTGGAGCCTATAAAACTTGAACAATTGAATTCAGTCAAAATTTTAAAAATATGGCCCCAAATTGTAGTTTTGACAGTTTCATAAGCTCCAGAAGGGCCATTTTAGGCTAGGGGCATGGTTTGTTCGGGCCCCAAGACTACTGGTGTGAGTTTGTGTCATTTCATATTTTAACTTTGAAGCTTAAGCCAAGGGTTGAATTTGGTCAATATTCTTCGTAAACGTGCTCGAATGAGAATTCTGTCAGCGCGGTTAGCACTGGAATGTTGAGTTTGACCTAGAACAACCTTTCGTGCAGTTTCCTAGGTTTTTGGTCTTATTTTGAGCCTTTTTGTGGTTTTTAGCTTAAAATGGAACTTGGGTGTGGGACCCACTTTTCTGTAAAACGGCCTCGAATTGAAGTTTTGATGGTTTCATTTAGTCTAGAATGTCGAATTCGATGGGGTAACATATTTCATTTGCACGCATAATGTTTCGAATAAATCCCAGGTACGCTGTCAGAGAATTCAGAGTTTAAGCAAATCAGTTGAAGTGCTGATATCTGGTGTAGGATTTTAGCGACCAGAAATTGGACTTTTAGCGACCCAAATATCCTTTTAGCGACCAGATTTCTTCTATTTATATAGTAAAATTACAACTTTTGTTCTTATTTTCAAAAAGTGATTTCTCCTTCGTTTCAACTATGATTGAGTGGATTCGAAGTCCAGTATGATCATGGAGGTGTTCAATACATGGTGGAGTGATTAGATTGAATTGGTCAACCCCCGTTTGAGGTGAATTTGAGCTCGAAGCTGCTGCCCCTCCTCTTTTTGGTGCTTAATTTGTGAATTCTTTGCATGTGATGTGTTTGCTGTGTTTGGGCCTCAAATTGTGTTCAATTTTGGAACCCAAGCTCGGTAAGGCGTTTAGGAGCTTTTGACGTAGTCAATTTTGGGATTCCCGATGCGGGTCCCACATTCCCATTTTGACTTAATTTTGGATCCTTTTCCAATTATTGCAATTTTAGTGTCAAAACATCCGTAATGACGTTGTGATTGATAATTTGATAGTTTGCTAGTGTTCATAGGCGTTTTGGGTGTGGATAGCTCGTGTGTGGTGGATTCGGAGTGCTCGTGTTCTGCTTTGAGGTAGACTTTGGTCTACTTTCTTGATTGAGCTTATTAGATAATGCCTAGTATAGATTTCATATAATTTCGGATGGTATTTGCCAGGGATTTAATTTTTCTCTTGTTATTCCATCCTTTCTTGATTCCGTAAGAGCCTTGGGCTTATTATTTTAGGTTGTGGTTTCGCTTGTGGTGTAGATGATCTTGCTTATCCTTGTTAGGATCGATTCATGGTGGCCTTAGACTACGTTGGACATTAGATGTTTTAGGTTGTGTTTTATCTCCTCATAGTTACAGTTTGCTCCCTTTAGGGCTTGTTTTGTGTCGTTATCCTTGCGATGATGCTTGTAACCTTTGTGGCTCATCATAGTCATGGGTTGTTCCTAGTTGTGCTTAGTCTGGGACTGGAGCGGTGTGATTGGGGTAGGGCGTCGTCCCTTGAGTTTGCTCCCCCTTTATTGATTTGAAATATCTTCTTGATCCCTTTTATTGTTGATTAGCGGTGGGCATGATATATCCTTATTGAACTTATGATCATATTGTTGGGCCCGAGACCGTATGCGAGGACCAATTGGATTCCAGGTTAGTTCTCTCTGCCTTGGTAGTGTGGTTTCATTTGTTTTATAATTATTTGATTTTGACTGCCTTGTTTGAGTTTTGGTGATGGCATGCACTACATTGTTTGCTTATTTTCACGAATTTGTGGTACGATACTGGCCTATGCATTGTCATATTTATCATTTATGATGAGATACTATTTTACTCAATTTTTATTCTAAACTGGTTTTAACAGGAATCATACCACCTAGATCACTTAACTTACTGATTTTTGAGATTACAAGGCGTCAGGGATGTGTTTCTTTTTATACTTGAGATATAAGAAGCATTTGGGATGTGCGGCACATCGACACTCTTTTATGCATAGTTTTAGTTTTGCTGGCACCCCTGAGAGTATACTAACTGGGTAGGTGCCCTCATTATTGGTTACTAACGGTTTGAGGCTGATGCTCACAGTTTGAGGCTGTTATTTCTAGTCCAAGGTTGATGTTGACGGTTCAAGGACGCTATTCCCACTCTGAGGTTGATGTTTTGCGGTTCGAGGCCATTACCTCTAGTTAGATCTTTGTATGGTTAGTGATGGTTCTATTGTTCACCCTGCATTATATGCATTGTCTATCACCAATATACTTGTTTTTTGTTTGTACCCATTGGTTTATGGGGGCTGGTTGGGTTATGGTTGCTGTTTGTACCTTTCGGGCTTATGGGGGTCCGATTAGGTCATTGTTTGACTATATTCTATTATATACTATTATGTTATTGTTACCTAGTAGGTTTTGACTTTAGAATCATTATTATGGGTCCTCCTGATACTAGGTAGTTGACTTGGTATCTTAGTTGCTTGCGATTAGGTTGTTGGCTTGCGATCCAAGTGTGCTCTTGACTCGACTTCTTACCCCTTGTTTCCTATTTCTATTCTTTATTTCCCGTCGACCTTGGTGTCTCCTGTTTAGTTACTTGTGCTATGCTTTCCTTATTACTTGTTGTTTATTATGCTATCTTTTAAGCTCAGTAGGTCGTTGCTTACTGAGTACCGTTTTTGGTACTCATACTATACTTCTGCCCCCTACAGATTGCAGTTGAGTTATCGCCGTTGATTTAGTGTCGTGCGAAGTAGCTTGGAATTTTGAAGATTAAGGTGAGATCCTGGTGTATAGAGCTACCAGTTTCCGTCTGTTTTGGCTAATCTTAGTCTTTATATTGTATTCAGAGACAACATGTACTTGCCTTGTATTTGTGAAAGCTTTGTTCTCTTGTTTTAAATTAGATGCTCAACTATTAACTGATGCTATGTTTTGAGATGGTTCCTATATTGTTGTTCGTGATTATCTTTTCGCTGATTTGTTCTAAGCTCTTACTTCTTGTTGTTGGATTCCTCTTGGTAGTCCATTGCTTATGGCTTCGGGCTAAGGGTTAGGCTTACCTACTGGTGGGGTGTAGTAGGTGGCATCATGAGAAATCAGGTCGTGACAAGTAAGGTGTTGATATACATATAGATAAAGCAGTAAGTACTCATTAATTAGAACTCGTGGTTTGTTGAATGAGTTTGTGTCACGACCCAACCCACTGGGCCATGCGGGCACCTACGTACTACCACCCAAGTAGGAGAGCCCTCTTACACCCATAATTAAATCATGCGGAAAATTTAATAAAGAGAAGGAAAATACCGATGAAATTTTATAAGTAGGAAACTTTAACACAACTTTGGTTACGACTTACACAACAATTTAACACCCCCAGAGATCTAGTCTAAACAAGTACAAGAGCTACTAAGAGTACAAATGGACAAGATAAATAAAAGACATAGGTCCCACCATACGGAAGGAAGAATAGAAGTTGCTGGAGAATTTCTTTGTCTTCACCTAATGAAACATCACCAACCTACATCCAGACATAACAAGAGTAGTGTCAGTACAAACACACGTACTGGTAGGCATCATCGGTCAACCTGAAGTCCATCACATAACATAAGAAACCAACTAGTAAGGTCATGAAATAAACCACTCGCTTCTCCACCTTTACCCTCTCTTAAAATACCTCCAATTTACACCAGCACTATGATTACTAACCACCTTCTCAATCAACTTACTTACCAGGTTCTTGATCATAGCCTAACCGTTCTAACACATCAACAAATCCCCAATTTCATCCACAAGCATTCCAACTAACCGCTCACTTCTTACACTTACTTTCTCGTCACATTACTCAACCATGGTCACATAATACACAACTTCAAACTTCCTTACCACTAAACCCAATCTCTTTCCCCAAGGTGAAATCCACCTAAGCATATTTCATCACATACACTACCTCTACTTCTCACCATTACGACATACGCACAACCCTTGCTATCCATTACTCACCCATTGTACACTTTACCCTCTACCATACCCAACAAGTTCGCTTAACACAAAGAACAATCAAATATAAGCCGTCATAACCTATACCCACTAAGTGCAACATATATAAGTCAACACAACCATATAATCACATGTATATATCAAACATGTACAATATTATCAACATTTAAGAACAACGAACATCTTCCTATTTCTCAAGCTACACAATTATGCAAATCATTGGTCCTCTCATGGAACCCAAACCCAAACATTTAACATATTAGAACATGGTACCCGATCCAATGTTTATGCCAAAACGTGGAAGCCGATCCCATAATTATGCCAGAATGTGGCAACCGATCCAAGTTAGTTATGCCATAAAGTGGCAACCGATCCATTCAACACACCACAATCACAATCACAAGTATATCTTTAAGATCATACATTTAAGTCATGATTTCATGGCAATCATCATTCATCTATCTCATTTACAACAAGTGTGATCAATAATGTAATATTCATATACATACATATATCATAATGAAGCAAAAACAAGCATATATTCACACAATCATAGAATCACAACCATCACTTCCAATGAATTGTTCATCAACGTACATCATGCAAACCCTAATTCGACCATACTCAGCCTTAATTCATCGTCAAAGGTTTCTTTCTAGGGTTTAAATCATAAATCATTCAGTGCACGAAGGCCTACATATAAATTCTACCATCAATTTACATATATTACGCAGTGAGCACAAATTTAAACTACTCAATTTATAAAACCTAGCCTACCTGGGCGCCAAGTAGCTGCACAGAGGTTTGGTCTTTGATTATTGTTTTCGAAATTCGTGATGGTGATCTTGACCAGAAATTAGCAATCCATCGACATCTTCACGCTAGAAATATATCTCTCCCTTCTTCCCAAGCTTGCAGCAGCTTTTGGGGGGTTTCTAAGGTGTTTTACGACTAAATTAGGTATTTTAAGAAGAAGGTGACTTTTTAACTAACGAATCGGCCATCACAGAACTACGACCACAAATGGTGACTTTTTAACTAGTTGATACAAGTAAGTTACTATACCCAAGGACCAGAAGAAAATTGAGACAACACACGAAGAAATAAAAGTGTTTAAACTACACAGTGTGGCCCGCTAGGGCGGGAGTCCTCCCGCTGAGACGGGGCCGCTGTGGCGAGAGATCTCCCGCTGAGGCAGGAGATCGGGAATAGTAAAAGGGAGATGAGAATGATTTCCTCATTTCTCCCTTTCTCCCCTACTCAATTCTCCCCAAAACCACTCGATCACTTCACTTTTGAACGTCGAAAACAAGGTAATTTCTCATCTCTTACACTCTTTACTTCAATACTAGACTAATGATAATTGCATGATGATTAATTGGTTGAGAATAGACGGTTTTTGGAGTAGGTTTTCGAAAATAAACTAGCTTACTTGATTTGCTAGAAAAACGTAACATGGGTACTTTCCTTACGTTCCCAATTCACAATGTCCTGGGCGTAAGTATTTCATAAAAATACGGTTAAATTGATACAAAAATGGGTGGAGGAAGTTGAAGGGTCCTTTGGTATAAAACTCCAATTTAGGCCTCATTTAGGAATTATTTTGCCGAAATAATTGCTTATTTACGTTCTAGGGTAGTTTATATACTCGGATATGCTCAAATTATGTCAAAATCGAAGGTTTTGGGATGAAAAGGCGCCATTATAGCGCCTGGTGTTCGTCCTAGATGAAGGCCGCTTTGGCAGCCTTCATCCCACCGCTTTGGCGGGATACGCTAGGCAGTGGCCTGCCTCTTAACACATAATTGCTTTTTTCTTATTTTAGCCTCATCCGACTATCCTATCGTGTTCTAACTTATATTCAACTTTATTGCAGGCTCTTTAAATGGCAGGTCAAAATGAAGAAAACTTACCCTTCATCCGGTTCCCCAATGCCGCAAATCGAGAAAGGCATTATGAAAACCGCAACATAATGGGATTTGTTGCGAGAGAGGGTTCGTGTTACTCAAGCTAGAGGAGAAGGTATCTGCATTTTATGCCCGCCTGATGGAGTTCGAATGGGCTCCACTGACTTAGGCTCCCCCAGATGCACGTTCCACTTGGGTGAGGGAGTTCTACACTATCCTGCCTACTGTGCGATAGGACGACTCTCACCCCATCAACTGTATCAGGGGAGTTGACATTCCTCTGAATGCCACTACCATCAATAAGGCTCTAGAGGTACCAGTGGTCTCGAACACTGAGTACGAGGCCAAGCTGAGAGAGATGGACCTGGAGTGGCTGAGAGATACCGTAGTTGCGCCTGCGCGCTGAGATCAGGTATACTGGGCTACTGCGGAGGGCATTACTAGAACTGATTGGTCACCTGATGCTAAGAGGTGGTTACACTTGGTGACTAGGAGCATCCGCCCATCAAGCAACCGCACCGACATAACCTTTCCTCGGGCTTTGGTGGTGGCGTGCGCCATACAGGGTGTACAGCTCAACATATGGATGCAAATTATTTTCGAGAGGAAGTAACAAGAAGGCATTCTTTCTCCCTGGTCTTATCACTGCTCTGTGTAAGCAGACGAGTGTGCCACTATTTGATGCTGATGAGGTACTTCCTATGGATCCCCCTTTCACCCTCTTTTGGTTAGATCAGGTTCTACTTCTAGGAGCAAGAGGAGAAGGACTGGCAGGACTAGCCGCAGCAAGGCAGTCGCGGATTCGGACGATGAGGCATGGGTCGAGGAGGATCTGGCTATCGTTTAGGAGAGATTGGGGAGTGCATATGCTGACTTCACTCCGGCCCCACCCAGTACTGCCTTGGAGGTCGAGATGCTTCGCTGCTAGTTGCGTAGGAGATGAGGAAGGGTCTGGAGAGGCATCATCTGCTGGTCCGGATATGAAAGACTGTGAGGACCATATTCACTTGCGTTGCCCCTGGTCAGGAGCTTCCCCGGGTCAAGAAAGGAGATTTCCAGCACTTCACTTTCTTGGATGAGGTCGTGACAGGCCTTGTCCCTCCGGAGGATCTCGACTCGGATATTGACACTACCCAGTCCGAGGGTTCTTGATTGGTTTTTCTTTCCCCCTTTTGGCTTGTAAATTTTAAGACAACTTTGTTTTTAGTTTTCACTTTCCTAAGTTTTGTAGCACATGGATGCTAGTTTTTGCTGGCTTTCACAGCTTACTAATTAAGTGCTAAGTTTATAATCTATACTCAATTGCTAACACTTAAAGGATTGCAGGGATTTGCCAGGATCCCATTTGGGGTTGACAATTTGTAACTAGGGAAAACAGGGTGGAACGGTTGAGATTCTGTCTCTCCCTATCCCGCTTTGGCGCGAGAATCCCGCTCTGGCGGGAAAAGTCTCGCCCCAGTGACTTAGACAGGACTAGAACCCAGGCCAATAATTCTTGGGTTCTTTTCGCTTTTCTACTATTCTTCCGAGGTTCCCAGCTTTACCAATCAATTTTAGGATGCTTCTCCGATCTAAGAGAAATCCTTGACTGCTCCAAATCAATCACACGATACACTAACAAGTATTTATTCTCATTACTTTGGCACCACAACCCACATAATTCGATCAATTAGGCCAACACATTGCACATATCAAAATTCAGACACACACATTTATAGTGCGCATAACCACATTGTCACAGTCAAGCCAGGACAACCTTCACATTCACAGTTAATTCAAGGAACAAGAAGCACACATTCATATATTCCAAGTTACAACTCACAAACAAGTCCAGATTGTTAATTAGTTAATTTAGATGACCATTACGGATCATCCATGCCTTTCACAGCCCCTAACGCCAGATACCAATTGAAACCTTCCCAGTTCCAATTTACTTTGTTTGTGTCCCTTCAGTCGTGACCACGACGTTTGGTTCACCTCGTTGAGATATCGATTGGAATCGGGAGATACTAATTGGACTCAACTCATACCAGAAGCGACACTTCGCACGAAATGAGAGAATGAGTGGGACGATTTCCTAAAATGCTTCCTAGCTTCCTGAAGACTAGATGTGGACGTCAACACACCAATCTGCAGGAGTCTAGTCCACATTTTGCTATTGTACGGGGAGATCAGTAACCTAGGCCCTGATACCAATTTGTCACGACCCAACCCACCGGGTCGTGCGAACGCCTATGTACTACCACCCAAGTAGGAGAACCCTCTTACATCCATAATTAAATCATGCGGAAAATTTAATAAAACAAAGGAAAATACCGATGAAATTTTATAAGTAAGAAACTTTAACACAACTTTGGTTACGACTTACACAACAATTTAACACCCCCAGAGATATAGTCTAAACAGGTACAAAAGCTACTAAGAGTATAACTGAACAAGATAAATAAACGACACAGCTCCCACCATATGGAAGGAAGAATAGAAGCTGCTGGAGAATTTCTTCGTCTTCACCTAATGAAACATCACTATCCTGCATCCAGACTATGTCAAAAAGACACAGCAAGAGTAGTATCAGTACAAACACACATACTGGTAGGCATCATCGGTCAACCCGACACCAACCATATAACATAAGAAACTAACTAGTAAGATCATGAAATAAACCACTCGTTTTTCCACCTTTACCCTCTCTTAAAATACCTCTAATTTACACCAGCACTCTGATTACTAACCACCTCTTCAATCAACTTACTTACCAGGTTTTTGATCATAGCCTAACCATTTTAACACATTAACAAATCCCCAATTTCACCTACAAGCATTCCAACTAACCGCTTACTTCCTCATCACATTACTCAGCCATGGTCATATAGTACACTACATCAAACTTCCTTACCACTAAAAGCAATCTCTTTCCCCAAGGTCAAATCCACCTAAGCATATTTCATCACATGCACTACCTCTACTTCTCGCCATTACAACACACGCACAACCCTTGCTATCCATTACTTGCCCCTTGAACACTTTATCCTTTCACTATACCCAACAAGTTCGCTTAACACAAAGAACAATCAAATATAAGTCATCATAACCTATACCCACTAAGTGAAACATATATAAGTCAGCACAACCATATAATCCCATGCATATATCGAACATGTACAATATTATCAACATTTACGAACAACGAACATCTTCCTATTTCTCAAGCTACATAATTATCCAAATCATTGGTCCTCTCATGGAACCTAAAACCAAACAGTTAGCATACCAGAACGTGGCACCCGATCCAATGTTTATGCCGGAACGTGGCAATTCCATAATTATGCCAAAACGTGGCAACCGATCCAAGTTAGTTATGCCAGAACGTGGCAATCGATCCATTCAACACACCACAATCACAATTACAAGTATATCTTCAAGATCATACATTTAATTCATGATTTCATGACAATCATCATTCATCTATCTCATTTACAACAAGTGTGATCAATAATGCAACATTCATATACATACATGTATCATAATGTAGAAAGAACAAACATACATTCACACAATCATAGAATCACAACCATCACCTACAATGGATTGTTCATCAACGCACGTCATGCAAACCCTAATTCGACTATACTCAGCCCTAATTCATCGTCAAAGGCTTCTTTCTAGGGTTTAAATCATAAATCATTCGGTGCATGTTGGCCTACGCATAAATCCTACAATCGATTTACATATATTACACAGTGAGCACAAATTTAAACTACTCAATTCATAAAACCTAGCCTACATGGGCGCCAAGCAGCTGCACAGAGGTTTGGTCTTTGATTCTTAATTTCAAAATTCGTGACAGTGATCTTGACAGAAAATTCGCAATTCATTGACATCTTCGTGCTAAAAATCTCTCTCCCTTCTTCCCAAGCTTGCAACAGCTTTTTGGGGGTTTCTAAGGTGTTTTATGATTAAATTAGGTATTTTAGGAAGAAGGAGAAAATAGAATTTCGCGTTATTTACGTTCTGCCTTGCCTACCCCGCTATGGCGCCAACTTACCCCGCCTTGGCGCCGCCTCTCTAGCAGCAACAGATCCGCTCTGGCGGGACAATGACCCATAATTTTTTTGAATTTTTGTTTCTCCTAAATAACGACAGTTCGGGTTGTTACAGTTTGTCAAAAGTAGTTTTTCTGAGATAGAAGTCTCTACAGAGGTATATAACATGAATCTCATAGTTTATACTAGTATGATCACCATATATATAGCACCTTGTAATTCCGAGTTAGGCTTGAACATGGTAAGAGTATACAATTAGACTTAGACCTTGGTGGTAGTAGTCATATATGTATCTTTGTGGGAGATATAGGTAGTAGCTTATGAAGTATATTGTTCATAAGGAGGAGCGTAGTGAGAAGTGTTGCTAAGCTTAAATGCTATCAGTCATATTGTTTAAGGCATAATAGTTATTTTCTTGTTCCATGCCCAATGTATCCATGTCTCATGTCAAATAGGTTCAGATAGAGTAGCGAGAAATTTCATAAAGGATGTCCAAACATTGGATAGTAAATGATAAGAGAAATTGATTATTTAAAGTAATAAAAAAAAAAGCAAAGTTAGAGATGGAATCGAACTTGGGACATCCTACACAGACTTAAACCATTTACCACTAAGCTATTGGATATTCATGTCAAATTTATGGATGTTTCAATTAATTATTAATTTCAAGTAGGTGAAAATAATTAATAAAAAAGGAAATGTGCATGCGAGGAGTCGAACCAGAGCACCCTCTCGCTTAGCGAGAGCTTTTACCACCGCGGTACAAGAATCTTTTTATTTTAAGGGTGTCCAAAGTGCTATATACACCCATATAGAGTCAGACTTTACCTATATATATATAGTGTAATTTTTCGACGAAGGGTGTCTAGTTGGACACCCTGGATACACCGTAGCTCCGCCCCTGTTTATACCATTTCAAAAGTTATGTTTCAAAGAAAGTTTAGTCACTTGAAGGATTCATTATGAAAGCTTACAACTTTTCATTAAAGATAGACATGACTTTCAAAGAGAATAGTCTTTTATTATGGAAACCATGATATAAGTATGTTTTAGATAGTTGTGGGCTTAGTCACACCAAAAGTAAAGTTCTACAAATTCGAGCAAAGACTCACAATCTGATTTTAGTTACAGTTTTCATGATATATTAAGAGGATATATAGATTATTCTGGGAGGATTATTTAGCACCGAGATGACACGGGCTTAGAAAATATAAGTCCCATAACTACGTGCCAGTGTAGAATTTGAGTATACCATTTTGTCGGACAACTCCATTTTGCCTTGAGAGGCTTAGATTAGTTGATCCACATAGATAGATAGGTTCTACACCCTAACAAGGTATAAGGCAGCCCTCCTAACTGGGTTATATGTTGGACATCATAAGTTCATGTGATCTATGTCGATTGTAAGAAACTCCCTAACAAAAGTAAAGTTATATTATTTCAGTATGTTCTATTATTACATACATTCACTTTTCAAGTTTTGTTGGTAAAGCACACCTGCATATTTTACTATTCTGTTGATTTTGTTTCAATCTATATTCAGAGTTACTCATTTCAGTTCAACACATTTAGTTTTAGAAAAATGTTTCACTCAACAATTTTACATATCATATATTCCATGTACTGACATCATTCAGCGCTACATAATTTTATGATGTAGATTTAGGTACTTATGACACCAGATGCATCATTAAGACTACTTTCATCTAGCTTTGGAGAGACCTTCTTGCTTTCGGAGGACTTCAATTCATCTTAAGTATTAGTAGTTGGTATATATTGTTAGTTGAGTATTTAAGTAGCCTGAGTTATTGTTCAGTTAACCTATCTTCAGTGTGTTAGAGGCTTCATAGATGATTCAGTTGAGTTACAATCTTAATTGTTTTATAAACATATGCATATTATACGGATTTTATATTTCTTTTACTATGAAATATTTGAGTTTGTTTCTGAAGTTCTTGGATGCTCATCTTTTAAAAGATTCCGCACATGTGTTATAGGATTCAATATAGTAGTAAGCTAGGCCAAAGGTATGCTTAAGACCAATAACAGTTCTGAGTGCTGACTATGCCCAGGGTGTAAGCTCGGAGCATGACACGTCTCCACTTAGAGACATGAAAAATAGGGTGAACACCCGAAAGAGATTGAGGTAAGTCTAAGTCATAAACCACCTCTCCAATCCAACTCAAAATCTCAAAAGGACCAATAAACCTAGGCAGGGGCGGCTCTAAGGCTTGGCCAATGAGGCCATTACCTTAGGCCTCAAAAAATTGAAGGCCCCAAATTTGTTTAAATTATAATTATTAATTTTATTATATATTAATATAATTTATATAAATAAAATTTTTATGGTATATTTTTTATTATTATTTGTTTGAGAGTATTTTTTACCAATAAGTTCATAAATTCTTATAATCTTTTCACTCATTATTTGATATATTTGTTTTAACTTCCAATTTTAAATTAGTGTATCCTTTTTATATTGGAGCTAAGTTATATATATATTAATAACATAATCATTTTTTTCTATCTTTTCTTAAACTACGTGAACACAAAAATATTCATGCACAAGTTTCCTTTTCATTTTAATTTAATACTCACTATGTCCCTAATTACTTGTCCATATTTCATTTTTTAGTTATCCCTAATTACTTGTCCATTTTGACAAATAAAAAAACGACAATTTTTTTTTTACCTATTATACCCTCAATTAATTACTTTGAAAAAAGATAGAACTTCTTGAAAATATTAAGTTTTTAATTCATCCACTTCATAATTAATAGGGGTATAATGGTAAACTCACTATGTCAATTATTGATTTCTTAATATGTGTGTCAATTCAAAAGTGGACAAGTAATTAGGAACAGAGGGAGTATATTATATGAAAATTTTATAATTTGTTTTAGATATGCACCAATGAGTGCTACTTAATGGAATGAGCTATATCATTTAAAAAGAATTATATCATTTAAATTGATCAGAAATTTGGATATTTTTTTTACTATCTATGCTCAAAACTTCAACTATTAAGTCATGTATGTTCTTTTCTTTTTCTTATTTGTGATGATAGCCAAATTAAAATGTCAATTTGAGTTTTGAAGCTTAACATCGATAATCCATCACTTTTATTTTTGTACTCTTCTTCATTTCTTTTTTTGTGTGAAATTTGATATTTTTTTTGTCTTAAATGATTAATCTATTGTGTAGAAAATAAATTTTCTTGTTTGTGTATAAATTTTATAGAATAAATTGAAGGGCCTCTTAATATGATTTTGCCTTAGGCCACGAGATCTGTTGAGCCGCCTCTGAACCTAGGGCTAGCTTCCCCTTCCTCCCAAACCTCATCACGCCCTAAATGGGCGACACATACAGAAACACTGGTCACCAACCATGAACTCCAAGGCCCGAACTCTAATATTCGCATAACTCTTCTACCTACTCTGGGTAGTACAGAGTCGATCCTAGATCACACAGACACTATCCATGAATCCCTCAACAAGTTGGTCCCAGTGCCTAGCCTCCAAAGCATCAATCCAGCCCACCAAGGATCGACACCTCCTACCTTACAATGCTGGAATGAAGCCATCTGAATACTCAATGGTAACCATTATTATACGCAAAATCCACCAAAGTCAAGAATTGGTCATACTGACCTTCTAAATCAATAACACAGGCTCGAAGCATGTCCTTCAAGACCTTAATAGTCCTCTCGGATTGTCCGTTAGTCTGAGGATGAAAAGTTGTACTGAGCTTAACTCGAGTACCTAACTCTCTCTAAATATACCTCTAGAAACACAAAGTGAACTGAGTACCATGATCTAAAATGATAGACATCGGTACCCATGCAAACAGACAATATATCGAATGAAAATTTGAGTCAACCTCTCTGAACTATAGGTAGTCTGAACCGGTGAGAAGTGAGTAGACTTGGTCAATCGATCAGAGATGACCCAAATAACATCAAATCTCCGAAGATACGTAGTAAGCCTACCACAAAGTTGTAGCTATCCACTCCCATTTCCACTCTAAAATGGGTAGCCGCATGGTAAAACCACCTAGCCTCTGGTGCTCGTTCTTCACCTGCTGACAGTCGAAACACCTAGCTATAAACGCCCTAATATCCCTCTTCATCCCATATCACCAGTGGTGCTGCCTCAGATCACGATACATCTTCGCCATACCCAGATGAATAAAATATCTAGAATAATGAGACTCCTAAAAAATTAACCGTACCAATCTCCAATTCTGGGAACACATATACGACCTTCAATCATCAAAAACACCTTTTGGATCTAAGGTCTCCTTCCTAGACTTGCCACTAAGCACCCATTCTCGAATCACCCTTAACCTTGGGTCCTCAAACTGTTGTGCCTGAATCTTCTCTATCAATGAAGATCTAGCCTCCAAACAAGCAAGCACCCTATCGGGCTTAGAAATATCAAGCCAAACCATCTCATTGTCTAAGGACTAGATGTACGAAAATAAAGGTCGCTCCTTCATATCTAAGAAAGCCAAACTCTCCATACTTACCACCTTCTAGCTGAAGGTATCTACCACGACATTAGCCTTGCCCAGATGGTAGGATTGAAATGTCATAGTCTTTTAACAACTCTAGCCAGCTAACTACATTATCTCATATTACCTTTGGCTGAAAATGTATTGAAGACTATGGTGGTCAGTGAAAATATGTCACAATGAACTTCATAAAAGTAGTGCCTCTAAATCTTCAACGCGAAAATTATCTCTCTCAACTCCAAGTCATGAGTGAGGTAATTCTTCTTGTGAACCTTCAGCTACCTAGAAGTGTATGTAATAACTCTGTCCTAATGCATCAACACACAACCCATGACAACACTGAAAGCGTCACAAAAGATCGTAAATCTATGGCCCTCCAACAGAAAGAGTCAAAATTGGTGCTAAAGTCAATAAGGCCTTGAGCTTCAAAAAGCTCGCCTCACACTCATCAGACCACTGTAAAGGGATATTATTATGAGTCAATCTATCAAGGTGCCACAATCAAAGAAAATCTCTCTACAAATCATCTGTATAGTCTACTAACTCGACAAAACTGTGAACCTCAATAGGAAAAGTAGGCCTGACACAACTATGAACTACCTTTATCTTCGTCAGATCCGCCATAATCTTATTATTGTGCCATGTGGGTGTTTGTGTATATTCTTCTATATTAGACATCTAGAATTAGAGCAGCATGTGTGATAAACTGAAATTAGTATTGAAACTGTTGGATGTAATCAAGACATTTCTTTGTAGCCAAATTCTTGTGAATAAGTTGTTGTGCATATTCGTACACTATCTTTATTTGAACCCCTTTGTACCTATAGTTTATTTCTTTGTATGACCACATTATGTAGAGGAACCCCCTTTGTTGATGAACCTCAGATTCAATTTGATATTGAAAAGAATAGAAAAAAAAAAAAAAGAGAGTTGGGAAAGAGGAGATAAATTTATAGAGGAGTATGATTATGTGGTAAAAAGAAGTAAAAAGTGGAGTATGTGTATAATATAGTTGTGCTTGTTGTTAGTAAGGATGAAATGCGAAAAGAAAAAAAATATTTGAATATAAAGAGAAAAAAATGGAAAGAAAAATCCTCGTGAGAAATTAGTATTATTGAAAAGAAGTCAAAAACTAATGGAAAGTTGAGGCAAAACTAAACATAGGTTGAAAGTAAATGTGATATAAGTAAATGAGCTAAAGTGTTCAAAGTCATTGTCTTAAAGTGCATATAAAAGAGTAGTCGCTATTTTAGCCAAACAATTTTTACCGGTCTCTTAGCTGATATTACTATCCGAAAAAAGATTTTTTGATCTTAAAATTTGATGTTTTGGTTGATCAAGTAAAAAACTAATAACAAGCCTATGATATGTTTTAAATTTAATATTGAAATATCTCATTATTCAAAGGATTCCTAAATATTTATAAAGGTGCTTAAAAACATCATGCATGATGTCATATGAAGAGGGTAAAATAGTCATTTGAAGAATCCAAGAGACATCAATGAAATTAACAAATAAAGAGAGAGAAACCTTACTGTAGACAGGGTGGGGTGGAGTCATGGGACAAATTTCTTTGTTTGTTCTATTTCTGTGATCACAATAAGAAAAAAAAAACAAGAAGGGGTATCACTATCAAACCCAAAAAAGGAATAAAAGATGATTAAAATAATATCTTGACCCTCCATAATTGTTTGGTTCCCTCCAAGTCAAAAAAAGCCAATAATAGTAAAAGTTGATGCATCAAATCAAAATCCAAAAACAGATACTCCTCGTAAAAATGTAGAATCATGACTAGCGTTTGATTATTTTTTAGTAAAGTTTTGATAGATTTTGAGATAAATATTTAATATATATATATATATATATCAATAAGTTTAAAAATTATTTAAAATATTCATCAATCTGTAATATTATTTTATAATAAATATTTTCTCATAAAAAGTCATGATAATAAATCCAATTAATATAAATTTGAAAAAGATGAAGAAAATGAAAGAAAAATATCTTTGATTTGTGTACAAAAAATAACTATTACTATTAGTAATTGAAAGTGAGTAAACTCGAATAAAAACTATATAAAATATGTATATCATTGTATTAATTTTGTACAACGGTCCAAAACTATTAATAATGAGCATTTTTAGAAAATATAAAAATTTGGGATAATTTTAAGATTTTTTTAATAAATCAAATGATAAAATTTGACCCAATTTTTTTTATTTTAGTATTTAAAAAGTTAAATTATTTTTTAAAAATAATATCTTTTTTTTTTTTTTGATTTAACTGGCATATATATTTCATTCAGACCAAAATATACAAGTTAGTTCAGACAGCTTGGACAAGCTGCTCTATTTACAATCATATCATTACAACTAAGTAAAATTAGAAAAACTAATGAGGATAGTTAAAAATCTCTTGTGGTCTCCTTCTCCAAGTTGCATTGTTTCTACCTCGTACGTGTAGATGGATCACCATGTCTTTAATCAACAATTCTGGCTGGAATGTTTTCCTTTGAAATCGAGCATTGTTTCTAGCTTGCCACAACTTATATATCACCATTGCAAAGGCACAACTTGTTATCTCTGCTGTTCCACCTTTTTTCTTAGCTATTTGGCTCATCCAGTGCACTTCATCTTCCCATCTCATGGGTTGTTTGTTATGCCCCAACCATTGTAGTACCCGCCTCCAAATGTTTGTGGTAATTCTACATTCGAAGAATAAATGTGTAAATGTTTCCATGTGCAATCCACAGAAAGCACATTCTGGTGTCACATTGATTCCAACCTTCAATAGTCTTTCAACTGTTGCAAGTCTTTGTTGTATGGCCAACCATAGGATAAATCTATGCCTGGGGTGTATCCTTGGATGCATTGTTAGATATTTCCAGGCAACTTTAGGATGGTTTGGAAGCAGTGAAATATACATTTTATGTATTGAGAACTTTCCCCCTAGTTGTATACTCTGCATCTGCTGTGATATTGTCCCATGACTATGACTTCTAATCCTCAGTTGTTCCCTTGCCTCCAGCACTTTTCTAACCACCCAAGATGCATTCCTGGGAATCCTTAATAGATACATGTCTTAAGTTTTGATATAGTAGCTATGAACCCGCGGCACCCATAAACAATCTTTCTTTCTATCTATGTTCCATAGAAGTTTAAGAATAGCTGCTTTGTTCCAAGTGCATAGGTTTATTATATTAAGTCCTCCTGCTGCTCCTGGTAGGCAGATGTTTGTCCAAGACACTAGAGCTTTCTTTGATACTGTTAAAACACCAGTCCATAGAAAATATATATAAATTGAAAATATAAATTTATAAATGTTTTTAATAATTTTTTGAGCTTGTGGGTATAAATTATAATTATTTAAAAAGTTAAAAATATTCTCCTTTAATTACTTTACTTTACTACATTATATAAGACTCTACGGCAAGCAGCTCTTCGTCAACATGGCTACTTGCTGACCAAGGGACATTTTTGGTATTATCAAAATCCAGCGCTTTAACTATCTTGTACCAACTGTTGTCATAATTATATTATTGCTCTATTGGACAAAAAAGTTAAAATATTTTAATATATTTACTCATCTGTCCTTTGAGAAAAAGTAATGTTACTCTGATTAATGGACCCCACCTGGTACTTCTTGCTACGCGCCCTAT
The DNA here is from genome assembly GCA_035578085.1 of Solanum pinnatisectum. Lineage (NCBI taxonomy): Eukaryota > Viridiplantae > Streptophyta > Magnoliopsida > Solanales > Solanaceae > Solanum > Solanum pinnatisectum. The sequence continues at coordinate 34,764,699 of CM069079.1, read as the reverse complement.
ATTTTTTTTTACTTCATAAAGTACTACTTTATGTTTAAATGTTTACTAAACACGTTGCGTATGCAACTCTTTTGAATTGATTCATCCAATAAAGTGGGGCCATTAAAATTTTGTTTCAGTAGCTTCAAGTGATTTTGTACTTAATCAAATAAAAGAATTGAAAAGGATCCACTATTTTGAAAATTACTTCTTTCAATTTCAAATTTTATTTTGTCACTGATCAAATGTTATGATAAATATAATAAGGAATGCTGATTTTTTTAAATAAAATTAATATTAAAAAGATAAGATAACTATTGTATTAATCATAAAGACATTATTAATGTGATATTGCTTTTCTTTTTAGTTTTTTTTATATATATTTAAAAATTATGTAAATATTATTATAAGTTACAATAATTAAATATTTAAAATATTATTGTACAAATTACGAAAAAAATTATTATAAATCACAATATCAACTTAAAATGAAAAATATTTCTATTTTGTTGGCTTTCTAAATTTTATCTTGTCATATAAATCAAGAAAAAACAAATATTTTGTCTCAATTAATGTGACGCATTTTGATTTTCGGGGGTCAAGCAATTTAAGTTTGATGAAGAATTTGCTCATGAAATCTTCAGATTTTTAAAAATAAAATTCATATATCTGTAAACTACGTAAAAAGTACTATAAGTTACAATAATTGACGATTCTAAATATTTAAAAAGTATGTGAAAAATTTACATCAAAATTCGAAATATCGCATAAATTGAGACAGATGGAGTAATAAATATTGGACCATATCTCATAATGTATATTTATTTACTTATTTGTCCTAGGAAAAAAAGTGTAGTCTCACCTGTTGCAAATATATAAATCTGTACACGCCCGTCATTTTTTGTGATGGCTGAAAGTATGCTTCTGCTTAGGATTTCTATGGCACGCGCTTAATTGGCAACTCTTTCACTAAGAAGTGGATCCCTTTATTATTACGTGATGATTTTGTATTTTTTTTTCTTAGCTTTTAAATGTATCAGTCGTTAAATTGAAGTGCAACTAATCAAATTAAATAGTCAAAGTGTTTTTTTTACATTGATTTAAAAAAATTACAACTAATCAAATGTTAAACTAATAATTAAGGAATAATAAATCATTCAAGAAATAAGTATAACTAAGTAATATCACTAATTGTAATTTTGTAAATAAATTAATTAAATATACTTACCGCTTATGAAATGAATTATGTTGATTTTTTATTACAATTTTTAATATTTTAAAAAGGAAAGATAGGTATTACTATAGTATCAGAAAAAAGCATTTTTCAAGGTGTTATTACTCTTTTCAATATATATATAATCACAATAATTATTTGCTTAAAATAATTTGATAGACTCTCAAAATTTCTTTTTTATTGCTTGAATTTAAACTTGTGGAGTTATATATATTACGTGAAAAATATGTTAAAAAAAAATGCTATAAAAATAATTTAAGTATATAAAAAATGCATATAAAAAATTTGATCAATTTTCTAAATTTTATCTATATCACATAAATTGAGACATAACGAATAACATATATTGCACGGGCACCTTTTTATCCAGTATATTCTAAAGATATTTAAAAATTTACAATTAAACGCTATATAAAAGGATTCGTTTGATCATAAATATTCTAAAAAAATATTACTTTTTGTGCAGAACCTTTCCCATTACGGAAAAGTTAACCTTTTACCTTAAATTCCACACTTACCTCCTTCCAGAATATATTACACTACTCTTTATGACTTTATGGGTCATGGATTCTTTTCTACACAAAAAAGAATTTCTTGGAGAATACCAATGAACTATACAAATACAATTTTTATGGCTGAAAATAATATAAATATTGTTAGACAGCTAAAAATAATTGAAGTATACAAATGTTATAATATTATAGTCAAAAGATAGTTTCACTTTACCATAAATTTGATGATTGAGTTAATTAAGCAGGAATCTCTCAAATGTAATCTTAGATTCAAAACCTCTTGTACATATTTTTTTCAATCGAGCTGATAGCATGAAATTTACCTAATATAATTTCTCTTTGATTTGCAGACTATTATATTAAAACATGATTTACCTTACGCTCGAATAATAACACTCATGGATTCCCTTATCATTATAAAATAAAATAAAAATTAGTTTTACTAATTAGCAGCATTATTATTTTCTATTCTTTCTATAGGAATATTTTTAATTTTTTATTTGACAAAACAAGCTAACTTGTCTTAATTAGGGGACATTATATTATAAGAGTTCTTATCCATTTTTATCAGTAGAAGATAGTATTATAATTGCATATATTGTTCGGAATAAATAATACAAAGAAATGTTCAATTTATGGGAATTATTTTATCAATTTGTGGTGATTATGGCTCTAATAGATTGAATTGCGACAATTTTTCAAAAAACTCTATAATTATGTTGGTCATGAGCATACTTGTGATGATTTTAATAAACCTCCACAACAATCATCATAAAATAACTTATAAATTTGTGGAGGTTTTCATATCAATTTATACCAATTTAGAACTGAAAATTAAATTGGTGTTAATTTAAAACAGTCTGATATAAGATCAATATTTAAATAATTTAATTTGTGGATTAGAGGCTCATGACTACCACAAAAAGTATCATTTCTTTAGTAAAAAATGTTGGAATTTGATTATATCAAGTCTTCAAAACAATATGAATATAATTTTACTAAATAACGCATCTAATGTAAATCAAATTTCATCAAACAAATCCATATCAACAAGTTTCACAAGTCCAAATTCATGTCAGATTAAAGTGATACAAATTTATGTATAATAACTTGAACATTATATAATTTTAGATCCTTAAAATCTAAAATAGTTCCACATCAAAAAAACATGCAAAAATTCTGAGCATTTGTTTTGTGATTTAAGTTATTGTCACTCAATGTGTTATTTGAGGTGTGGTAAGCGCAATTTTCATATCAGACTGAAATAATGAAAACCTTGTATACATACACATATATACTAGTTTCTAGATATGTGTTACACGTGTGTTCCATGAAATTTTTTATATATATAAACATGACTATTAATATAATTAGGAGTTATGATCATCAAAAGTCATGAGAGTTATGAAATAAAGATAATTTAATTTTTATATTAAAGTATATAAATAAATGAAGAAGTAGTAATTGACGCAATCATTTTTGTATAAAAATAATAAGAAATAAAATAAAATAAGAAAGAAAATGACTTCTATTTTGAGAGAAAACTTTGAAAATAAAAGTTATAAATAAGAAAGACACGTGATTAACATGTTAGGAAAAAGAAAAAAAACTAAAATGAAAAAGAAATTAGATTGTATCATTTCTTTTTTGTTCTATTTCTTTTTTTAGTTTATTTCTATGATATAAAACTCAAATAAAAGAAACTAGAGTTAGATGCATGCATACATACATACATATACATACATACATATATATATATATATATATATATATATATATATATATATTAATGATGATTAAATTTTTAAAAAGTATACTTCACAAACTTGATAGGTACTTTGTATACAATATTATATAATAAAATAAATAAAAGATATAATTGAATACATTAAAAATATTAGTAAAGACTAAAATTGGTAGACATTATACTTCACAAATTTATCAATATTATGTGTTAGTATATATTAAAAATATTAGTAAGCACTTAAAGACTAAAATTTGTAGACATTATACTTCACAACTTTATCAACACTATGTGTTAGTATATCATATAACAAAGAAATTATAAATAAAAATATTTTTATTTGTGATTCTTAGATAATTTGATGAATGAATTCATTTTGATATCGTATGAATTTTATTTGGTAAACTCATTGAATTTAGTAATTTGTATAAAATTGATTTATGAAGGAGTGATGATGTAGTAGTACCTTCTATAGGCAAAAGAAAAATGGTTATTTATTTTATTGGTAATTTTATCTTCAATTCGTTCTTTTCATTTTTTCGTTTTCTTTTGGTAACTTGCGTTTTTTTAATTCGACACCATCTTTTATATAATTTACATTTATCAATTACTCAAATATATATTGCTTAAAAGTAATTTTATTTTCATAAAAAGATGGTATAATAACTTTATATGACCGTGCGAAGTGCGGCCAAATTCACTATATAATGAGTAAAGAAATGCAACAATTGCAAATTAATTTTTTAAAAGTTTGATAAGAAACATCAAATGAATGACATGTTTTAATGTTTGAAATTAATTTCTTTCAAGGAACCAATTATAAATTATAAATTTTGATTAGCAGTTAGTAAAGTTCCAATAAAGTCATAAACTGCTAATTTGAGCCCAAATAAAATGCAGACTTACTACAATTAGATATGAGCAATTTATATAAATAATATATTATATAACTTTATTTAGGAATTATAACATATCTTTTATTCTTACACAGGGCCACTATTACGGCTTTTTACTTATTTATTTATTTACTCTTTGAATTCGTTCGGGCGAAATCGCTGATCCTTTGCCAAATTTTGGATAAATCACGGCTGGGGCTTTGTTCTTGCTGGGTCTTTTGAAATTTATGTTTTACTTTTGTTTAAAAAAATATAAAGGGTAAGTTTAAAGGAAGGATTAATATAACAGGTGTACATTCAATATTTTTTTTATTCATTATTGTATTTCTATCTCTTATTTTCACATTTATCTATTTATTTATTTTTATAAATAAACTTAATACATGATTATTAATGCAGTTAATGTCTAATAAAATTCATAACTCATGTCTCTTCATTTTACTTGTTACTTCTACTTGTAGATATTATTATGACTTTTTCATGTTTCTTTTTCATAATTTTTATAAATATTTAATTAATATTTAAAAAATTATAGTAATAAACAAATTTAATAATAAAGACACAATGAAGCACTTCAAACGTTTTTTTAAGAAATTAGAATTTGTATAGAGGATCGTAAAAAATATGTAATACAATATATTGTTATTTCAAAATATGATCTCTTATTTTATTTACTTCACATTTACTTCACCACGATAAACAATTTATACTACTATATACATATGAATAGTCTGTACTTAGAAGATGTAAGAAAAATTCAATTTGTTAAAAAAGATTGAAAAAGTGTGTCATATCGCAGATGAAGAAAATATCAATATTGTCTATATATCTGATACTAATATGAATATAAATATTATATATTATTGTCTAATAAATATTTCTTATAGCTGCGCGAAGGATGGACAATTTCACTAGTGAGTAAAATAGAGGATCAAAAGTTACAATGCTACTAAAATGAAGAAGGAGAAGATGTGTATTTTGTGTGTGTATATATTATGAGCTAACTTTCAACATTAGTTGTTATATCTCATGATATTTAAATATAATAATATCTAATTTTTAAATGTAACAAATTTAACAAATTTGTGGTGGTGAGTCGCTACAAATTATAGTGAACTGTGACAATTATCTAACCTTCATAGTAATATCGCCAAAAAATATATATTATATTGTGGGGGTTAGGAGAAAACATCGACACTAAGCAATTTATTAGTAATTTTTTTGAAAATTCTTAAAATTTTCACAAATAAATCGTCATAATTTAAGCATCATCTAATAGTATAGGAGCCAAACCTACTATATATACTCTTTAGGAAGTTCATGAAGAAGTAGTTGTATAGATGATCCAACTAATTAAGAGTACTAGCCAAACCTAAAATGTATAATTAGTGTATGTATATATATATATATATATATAGAGAGAGAGAGAGAGAGAGAGAGAGAGAGAGAATCCATCTAAGGATACTAGGCCTTCCAAAAACATACAACTATTTTCTCAATTAGGAGCCTAACTTATGTATATTATAATAATAAATAGATTGACTCCTTATAAAGTTGATAAATAGAGCATCCAACTAGTTTACTAGACCTTCCAAATCACACAACTCTTATATGTAGCCATCACATAAGCTGCTTTTTTTTGGTTGGTTTCCACCCGACGTTCGGAGTCCTTATTGGAGTCCCGACTAAATTTAAATCGCGCACTGCAAGTTCATTCATGGATAACGCTTCCAACAAGATTTTTATCATATCCAAAACTCGAATCTGAAATTGAAGCAGCCTCACCGCTGCACCACAAGTCAGATAGGTACCATCACATAAGGTTAAGCTAGCTAATAGTCCAAATGTCCAACAAAGATAACTTTTATTGGAAATTAAATTTACACAATTTCTCAATCTATGAACTTCAATAGTCTATTGTGTTTTTATTTATCCTATGACTAGAAACTTCAATTCATCACCTCACTTTTTATATATTTTTTTGTTGATTAAAGTGTACGTATGATAAGTTGCAATTTGTTTACGTATCACTACGTACAGTACCAAACATTATATGAGTCCTTCGTACGTAGTTTAATTTAACATTTGAAGAGAAAAATTAAAGTAGAAAATTTGCGGTATGTTTGAGAATATTTTGAATTTTCTTGAATGTAAATGTCAAAACAAAATTTGAATATTGTTATATTTCAGCATTAGTCAACTTGTGGGGCTTGTCTTTAATCCGTCTAGCACCTTTTAGTTGGATCCGCAAGTGACTAGGTTAATCCGTAACACGTTCACCCACTTGCACAAAATCAAGAGTAGGGAGAAAGTTTTCTCAAACTTCTCAAGACTCAATTTCCCTTTATTGACTTTTCTTTTTCATTTTTAGACAATGTGCTAGTAGCTATTAATTAAAATGTTTTTGACCTTAAAAATCAACTATTACAAGAGCTTAAATAAAGTTAAAATGTATTCAATAACAAATATAATGAATATGACTATTGATTTGGTATATTAAATTTTTTTTAATGTCCATATATATATAAATTTGATATATTTCAGCCAAAAACATCAATTATATATAAAAAATTTCTTAGCTTGAATTGTTATGAAATTTATTTTTTTGTGACGTGGAACAATCGAAATCCCTAAATAACACAAATACCTAATACAAAAAGAAGTAATATATAAAAATAAAACATTGAAATGAAATTGGGTATTAGACAAAATAAAAGATATATTTAAAGATTACCTTAATAAGTAAAACTAAAGGATCGAAAGTTACCATCCTATTAAAATGAAGAAGGAGAAGGATGTGTTTTTGTGTGCATATATAATGAGTTAACTTTCAACATTAGTTGTTATATATCATATTATTTAAATATAATAATATCTAATTTTCAAAAATAAAAAAAATTTGCGGGAGTCGCCACATATTATACTTAACAGTCGCAATTTTCTAACCTTCATAATAAAATTGTCATAAAAAGATTTATATCGTGGGATTTAGAACAAATGTCACAAAATGACTTAGAACCTGTTTGACATTACTGCTAAAATTGCTTATTTTTATAAGCCCTTTTTGAAAAATAACTTTTAAAAAAAGTGCTTTCGAAAAGAAAGCAATTCATGTTTGACTAATCCATTTAAAAAATATTTTTTTTATAAGCAAATTGTGTTTGACTAATCCTTTTTAAAAAGAGTTTTTGAGAGTCAAATTACGATAAATGACTTGTATTCATATACTTTTAATATTGAGATTATTTTATAGGAAGAAACTAGTTTAAACATCTATTACAAAAAAAATAAATTGAATTAAAATATTCATATTCAAATTTTCAATTAATATTATACCATTTTTTGGAGGGTTGAAATCTTTAATTGTTGTTTTTCTCTTTTTTCTAATCTTGCAAAAATATTGATGTTATCTTTTTTTTTCCTCTAATTTTGAAAAATAATACATAAAATAATAAAAATAATAATAATATATAAACGTAAAATAAAATAAAAATTTATTATATAAAAATAAAAATAAAAATTATTAAATGCAAACACACACACACACATATATGAAAGGGATATTTTAAGTTTGAAAAAAATAATTTTCTGCTTCTGCTTTTTTTTTTTTTTTTAAAAAAAAATAGAAACTTCAACCGAAAAACTACTTCTGCTTTAATTTAAAAGCAGTTTTACAGGTTTGCCAAACACCTAATTTTTTAATAAAATATTTTTTTTCTCAAAATAAGTACTTCTGAAATCCCAACAGCAATATCAAATGGGCTCTTAATAGTGATTGTTTTAAAAACTTCCATAAATTGAGCATTTTCTCGTAGAATAGGAGCCAAACCTATTGTAGGTAGACTCTTTATGAAGTTCATGAAGAAGTAGTTCTACATATTAGGGGTGTACAAGTCAAACCGAACCGACGAACCAAATCAAATAAAAAAAAAACTGATTTGTGGTTTGGTTTGGTTGGTTTGGCGGTTGAAAAAAAAAACGACCACTCTTGGTTTGGTTTGGTATTAAAAGAAAAAAAGTCAAACCAAACCCAAACCAAACCGACATAATATATATATATATATATATATATATGTATATATAGATATATAATTTTATTTTATTTATAGATAAAAAATATTATTTATAATCTACTGTGTTGATATATTTTTAGTTAGTTTATAGTTTTCAATGTTTATATATTTTATTTCAAATTGGGCTTGTAAAAATTGTAAATATTTTATTTTGTATTAAAATTCGAAGTTACAATTATATTGTTATAGTTTTTCAAATTCGAAGTTAACAATTTACTTTGTAAATATTTTGTTTTGTATTCAGTTTACCTCTCGCCTTTAATCTTATTCATTTAACATAATGAACCTTGATATTTCAAAAAAATATTTTGTACTTATGTGAATTTTACCATCTTTTCAAAAATATAAGAAAAAGTCAACCCTAACTATCAACGAAGAATGTCATGAACATCAAAGAACACCGCCAAAAAAAAGAAAATACTACAACAAAGAACACCATTTTTTTAATAGTCTTTTTGATCAGATAGATTTTCAAGTTATTTTTCTGCTATTATTAGTTTGAAATATTTTTAAAATCTCTTTGTTTACTTGATCAGTTCTTAATAGTTTTGAATGGAGTAGAGATAATAGAAAGGGAAAATGGAAAATTTTAAGTGACATGTAATTCCATGCGCATTCGTTTGTACATTTATAGGAAGGTTTAAAAGATTGTGTTTCATTGAATTTAATTGTCCAATTGACAAAATCATGAGTAGAAGTGTCTAGGTGATAATGCAATCTCAGATCATTTTGTCTAATATTAAAGCCCCTTTAACTTGTTAGAATTTAGAAGGCAATTTTGTCCAAAAAAATTTCATTAAATGAATGAAAATTATTTTTCTAAAAAACTTTTCTTATGGAGACAAAATACCAAGACCATCTCCTATGAGAGCGATTTATGAACTTAAAGTATGACCCAGCGTTTGAAGAAGGGGAGGGAGTAATGAGCCCTTGACACAGAAGATAAATAAGCACCATACCTCCATCACCACCCACCCATCCCCAAATAGAACCCAATAACAGCCAAGAACAATGCAGTACTAAGTAGTAACATATTTATAATTTCCCCACACTACATATCAATAAAGTAACAAGGACAGTTTCATTTTTCAGAGAAAAGATAATTTCCATCCCAAACACCCTGGCAAATAAATCACCTGACCCGGACCCCTGGAATGTTTGATTTCCATACCCAGTATAGTATTTGTTGAAACCTAATCTCTCATTTCTCTCAAGTTCTGCCATCCCGTCCACCTCATTTCTACATTGGAAATTTCCCAAGATGTCATGCTGATAGCCGTTGGAAATGGGGCCATTACCAAACTTCTGCGGGGGAAAATGTGTGTACAAAGATTGATCAAAGCTTTGGCCTTGATCCAGCAGCCTTGGTGAAAAGCCATATAAGCTCATCTGCACCATTAAAACTCTGGTCCTGATATGCAGATGGAGTTTGTGAAGCAAGAACATGAGAGAATTTCCCATCTGGACCAGCATGTTTTCGTTGCATCAGAAGGCAGAGTCTTGCCTCATCTTCCAAAGCTCTACTCTGTGACCCAATTTCCAGACCTGAGATACTGAAACCATTTGTTGTTTTGCCTTTACCGGACCTTAATATGGCAGGGTCAATAAAATCAGTGTCACCTGCACTGCTAAAGGTGGTGAATCAAACTTGATGAACTATTTACTAATTGACTTCCTGCATAGATAGAAGCCACAGAAATAAACTACTATCAATTTTATTTAAAACAGAAGAAACCTTGGCATTAAAATACACAATGCCAGGACAGGTGAGTTACCAGAGAGAGTACGGGGGAATCCACAAATTTCATCAGACAACGGAAAACCAGGAGGCAGCTCCCTAGAGGATATTGAGAAACCAGGTGGTGCTATACCTTTTGGTCTTGAGACTGTTAAGGCAGTTCAGCAAATTCAATTTGAAAAAATCAGTTGCGTGTAAAACTTATCAATGATGTAATGCTTCCTTGTTAAGATGCTCGGCAATACCATGGTACAACATGTTGGTAAGTTCCATCACAGAAGTCATGAAATGCACATGCACAATTAAGTAATAATACATAAATGTGAAAAATTATGTATAAAAAGGATTTAAAGGGACATATTTGTGATTTACCTATTTTATCCCGGGATAAGTTATCCCGTCACTATTGTTCCAAAGTAGTAAAATCCTTACATGGATGAACCCAAAAATGCAATGGGGAGTCCGTTTTAGAGCCTTGGTGGATGAATTAATGAGGCAAATCCAAGGTAAAGTGCCATGGTGTATGTTATTTGTGGATGACATTTCTATTCGACGAGTCTCATGGCAGAGTTAATGCTAAGCTAGAGGTTTGGAGACAGACCCTGGAGTCTAAGGGGTTCAGATTGAGCAGGACCAAGATAGATACTTGGAGTGCAAGTTCAGTGACGTAATGCATGATGCTAACGTGGCAGTGAGGCTTGATACACAAGCCATCAAAAAGAAAGGAACTTTTGAGTATATTGGGTCGGAAATGGGAAGATCGATGAGGATGTCACTCACTATAATGATGCAAGGCGGATGAAATGGATGCTCACATCTCAGGGATGGCCCATTTGGTCAGACTTTGTATTGCTTTTTGTGAAAAGAAAAAAAAATCAAACCTGTTTGTTTATACAATTTGTCATTTTTTAACTCCAAACTTGAAAGGAAAAAAGTTTTCAATGAACCAATTTTTCAAGTACCAAAAAAAAAGCACAAAGCTTATAACATTTTTTCAAGTGAAATACATGTCCAAACACAACTTCAACTTTCAAATACCCTTTTTCAACTAACTTCAAATACCATTTTTTTCAAATATCGCTCAATTTATGTCCAAATGCCTACTTTGAATAATTTTTCACATGTAGTTGTACAATATAATATCTATTTGGATAAACCAAAAGTATCTATCTTGTCGAAGTCAGCAGCTAGAAAACATAATAATGTAAATTTTGCAGGAATGGATTTGGACAGATCAATTTCACTCAGACATTCTGAGATGCAATGTTTCTTTTATGTGTTGTGTTGTTCACCCCACATGAAGAAGATACTTGCAAAAAGAACGTAGGAATTTAAAATTTATCACAGGGATCGAGTAATATACCGCTTTCAGTCAACTTTAATTTGAGGATCACGGAAGCACTTCAATCAGAAACAGAAATGCAACCAAGAAAGCATGTCTAAATTTGGAGGGCAGCAAAATAAATGTTTGCATGACCAATACCTTGTATGAATTGCAGCTACCTCATCTTTACCAAAACTATCTTCATCGGCACCAAGGCTATGCAAATATAGACAGGAAAGATTATTGCAAGGCTGGAAAAAAGAAGCACAATGTCAACATTTCTATTGCGTTGGTCACTTTCACATTCCTCTGCAAAGGGCATAACAGAAAGAAATGAGGTTAAGAAGCACCTTGTACTGTACCGTGTTTCTCAACCAAGCATGACAATATTTTGCAGTCCCAAACGATGCTCTGCAAGGGCCATTTCACATTGTCAATAAATTAAAATCAATCAATCAACTAGCCTTAACCAGAAACCTGCTAGAGTGATATGAATCCTTTGTATCTACTTCGCTCTATTTGAGCTATTTTTTCCAATAATAAATAATTACCTTTGATAAGACAAATTAGAGGTTCTCTAAATTGCAATTCTCGCTTTGTCACTAAAGAATAAATTTGACGAAAATTTATGACGGGTAAGTCCTTACCTCAAATACATTCCTTCCAGGACAAAACCATGTACAGATTGAATACACTGTATGGGCCTCTTCCTCTTTAGAATATGTAATATATCTGCAAGGAAGAAAAGAACAGAAGAAAAAAAAAACAGTTATAGAGGAAAACAACAATTATCAGAAAGGGAAAAAAAACAACTGAACAATAATTTTAACACAGGTTGCGGCATCACGCACACCCTAGAAATAGACAAGTCCAGACAACATGGATTTAATCATGTTATCATCATCTATTAGAACCTACAGCTCAACCCTTTTGACTTCCATAAATACTGGACAAACTACAAGCATAGATCTAATCAAACCTTCCATTGTCCACAAAATGCAATTTTCACTGCAATATATTTTATTGACTACTCTTACAATCAATTTTTTTGATAAGTATTGACAGCTCTTACAATCTATCATGTAAAACATTTTAGACTCCCTACTATAACAAAATTCTAACTGCATGATTCTGCAAAATCACTTTTTTCATCTAAGGTAATAGAGCAAAGCCACTCATTTAGATGCCTTCATAGGTAAAAACTAGAGATTTGCACAATACAGACTAAATAGTCAGGTGGAAATCAACCAGAACACCACTGGTTGTAATGTGTCATCACCACTGAAATTATAATAAAATGGTTTTCAATTTCAGAAACAGGTTTTCCATAAAAGGAGTTTGTATGCCAAATAGTCAATATATTCAATTTATATCATAGCTGTTTTGAAATTTCCATATTGCAATCTACCATTTAAGCCAGAGATAAAATGCAAAGAAGTTAGGTCAAAAAATTCAACTCCCTGCAATTGCAAGGTTTCACACTCTAGAACAGTGTTGGAACTTGGAATCAAGATTTTAAAAGAATAATGTAACCACGTCAAACTAACACAAGAAACAAAAATTCTCAAAAGGACCTAGAAACTCGAGCCAGTTAACTGTCAAGTAAGGTTAACCTTTAAAATCCTAATTGCAGCAATAAGATTTGCACCAGGAAAGAAACAAAGCAAAATGAGAAATGAAAAATGAAAAATATTAAGACAGATGACAGCAAGCAAATGAAATTTCATCACTTGAGACAACTGGGGAAGTTGCATCGTCCAAAAGGAATAAACAAACACAAGAAAACCCATCAGTTATAACAACACAAAACCAAGATAATAGACATATGTCAAACTTACACACTAAAAGTATCATTGGTAAATAGCTGGATTGACCCGGTTACATATGCCATTTTACGTTGAATGACCCGAACATTTGTAAGATCCTTCCTGACTTCATTAGCTTTTGTCTTTGCCTTTGGTGGTTTACTTTTCCGGTTCACATTGTGTTCCTTGCCCTGTTTTAACTAATTGTCAATTACATTCTGTGTCCAACACCTTGAGAAGTAAATTAGTCAATCAAAGAAATTACCTTTCAAAATTTGCTTGCATTGCCACAACTTTATCCTTTTCATATTTAGTTCGACATGCAGGACATCGTCCCTCTGACACATCTTTCTCTGCTATGTCCATTATGTGATGCCAACACCAAACACACACCTATAGTGAACAAAAGTTAGAAACCCACAAAAGCAGAATTAATTGACAATCTTGATACATCTTAAATTTGATGTTCCTTTACTGAAAACAGTGAAACAATAACAGTATCAAGAAAGAAGTTGAAGAGGTTGTCTCATTAAGTTCCTAAATTTCTCTGAATAATGACTATTTGGAAAAATGGCAATCAACTAGGAGGCCTGAAGAACACACAAACTAAGTACAGCCTATTCACAAATGAACTATGCTAGTTAGCATATAATCAAATTGTAATTTCACTTACATAGCTAAAAGCCTAAAACTTTTGGACTGGATCAAAATTGAAGTATGAAAGCATCATCTGCACTCCCCAGCACAGAATAACTTCATTCCCATCATAATTATACGCTCAAATGTCTCCTTCAAATATAAGTCTTTACTCGATCAACATTTGAGAGGACTCTATGCACAAAAAGATACCCACCACACTAGTGCCGACTAAGATAGATCTCACATAATTCAACTTCCAATCCACTACTCAGTTATAGAGTAGACCTACCATTGATTGACCCGCTAATAGAGATCTTCCAAAACTGGCAATTTTGTGAGTTCAGGATTAAAGTTTATGACAATAAGGAGAACTCACAGAGTAAGTAGGACCATCTTTATGTGGACCAGGATAACATGAGTACATGGAGAATGACATTTTACAAACTGGCACAAAAGCCACTCTGATAAATGTCCATTGACCCATCCATATCAATTCGTAAGTAGCCCATTATGAAAGTATTTAAAGCAATAGTTTGCATTTGTTAAAAACATTGTTTCGTCGCTTAAAGTGAGGAAGCAATACAAAGCTAGGACTGAAGCCGTGCACTTCAAACATCAGGCGCACACTTATCCAAATGAAAAGCAGCCGGTTATTTGAATCTCAATTTTGAGGAGGTCGACTAATGTTAGCATACTATAAATTAGACGCTGAAGTAGTTACGTTAATTGTAATTTAATTATTGTAGTAGTAGAAGAACGAAATTCATATATATTTGGTACTTTTAAGTTCTAAATTTCCGTGCACTTCACTTCAAAAAAGCATGCTTTATGTCTCATTTTCATTTTAAGCCCATGGACCCTTTTTATTTTTGGCGTTTTTGCTTTTAAAACACTAGTCTGAGTATTCGCCCATTCAGATAAGTTGTATTAGAAGCACAAGAACTAATCGGAAAGCTATTTTACTCGGACTCATCCAAGATGTTGTTGTGTGGATGGGAAGTGCATGGCTTTGTTTTTAACAGGAAAGTACATGGCCGTTGTCGGATGACATTTATAATGCTTAAACTTTGAAAGAAAGGATGACTGTTGGGGTGCAGTATTTGCAAGAAAAAGATGCAAATTTCTACTTTCCTCGACATTTATCTGTATCCCCATCCCATCTATTAGTTAATCATTTAATAAAAACAAGCTCATAAAGCATTTATTTTGATCTTCTACAATCTAAAAAAGTTAACTACAACTAGAAAGTTAATGTGACAAGAACCAACCTTGATCAATAATTGTTTAAGATACCATTCTATTCATTGATCATCGAAAAAAAAAAAAGGATACAGTTCTACTAACATGCAACAAACATCAAATTTCCAAAGAAGTCAAAACATGTCCACAAAATTTTTCATAAACCAAAACATTGCAGACTGTCATAATACATAAGAGTTTGAATTAAAGAAAGAAAAAATAAGACCAGAACTAAAATTAAAAAAATGGTGATTTCTTCTCATTTGTTCAAGCTTTGTCGACAGAATTAACATGTAACTGTGCTGGTGGAAGGTAGAAGATACCCCGTAGAATTAGTCCAAGGCCCGGACACCGGACACTAGACACCAGGGTTATAACTTGAATAGTCCCAAAATTAAAATTCAGCTGATCTCTAGGTTAATTTGAAGTTGTGTTCAATCCACTGTCTATCAAAACTTGGAAACACATATACTAAAATAAAAAGACCCCAGCACAACTCTTTATTTTTCATTTTCAATTCGATTGAAAATGGCAGGAACATATAAAAGGAATATTTCAGAAAAAGAAATAAAACCTGATAACCGCATTTGCAAGGCTTAAATTGCTGATCAGTCCAGTCCATTTCTTCAGCACAAAGAGGACACCTTTTCTCTTCTTCATTGCTCATCACTGTCCTGTCATTCAATAGATTTCAGTCCTTGCTACACATAAACAAAAAACTCAACACACACCTAAAATTTTCCAAATATAGGTACAAAAAAACATAAACAAACCAAATGCCAACTCTTATAAACCCTAACCAGCAAATAACATACAACGATTAAAAAATTCAGCATTCCAATTGCAGATTACTTCCCAATACAAAACTGATATTCAAATTCATAGAATTTCCAAATTCCGAACATGCAGATGAAAAATACAACATTCTCCACGAACACAACGGAAAAGCGAACAACAACGATGCAACAACATACATTTTTGGCGTCGAATGCAAAGCAAATGCAGGTAGTTTGAAGAAAATGAAATGAAAAAATTTGAATGGATATTAGGGTTTTTAAATAAAATGTTTTTGGGCTAGTGAGAGAAATATTTTTAGAACCAAAAAATGGAACTTACAAATGATTTTTTTTTTTTTTATGTGAAATGAAAAAAGGGACGCGAAAAACCAACAGAGGATTGAAAGCCTCAGGTTTTATGGATGGATTTGATGTTCCTTTTTATATATTTTTCATTTTCTATTTTTATAAAATTTTCTCTCATTAACTAATCTAGCAAACCGTCACACACTAATAAATAAAGTCAAACTACTTTTCTTTTATATTGAAAATTGAAATGGACATTTTATTATGGAATTTCAAATGATGATTTGGAATTTTGAAAGAAAAAAACTCACATTTATAGATGTTTTATATGTAAACAAAATTTATAATTCATATCATTATTTTTTAAACCATTTATATCTCATATAATAATTATTCTCACCAACATAAAATTTATTATTACTTCAAAATTCAAATAAATTCTTACTTTACCATTTATATTGATCAAACTTATTTGCCTACCAATGTTTCAATTTTGATTATTTTTATTGAATTATGTTTGATCAATAAATGTTGTATTTTTCAAAAAAAAAAAAAAAAATAGTTTTGTGAAAGTGTATTATGCAAATTTACATACTTTTGTTTATTTGGTTAAATTGTATAAAGAATTTGAATAATTTTAATAGTTTTACAACTTATAGGGTTTAATTGTTTATGAAAAAACATACAACATAAAAAATCGTAATTCCATGTCCAAACAAAACTTCAACTTCATCTCATGATTTCACATCTTATGGTCAAACGGGTTAAAATAATCTCTCACGGATAAGAATGTTTTACTGGGTTCAATGGACTTGAGCTTTTTTCAAAGTAGTGATAAGTTGTGTACACTTTATTCTATCCATACCCCACTTAGTAGGATTTCACTAGATATGTTATTTTTTTAGTAGGATGTGTTCAGTATGTGTTTTAGAAAAATAAACAAATTTCCCACTTATTTTCTATTTCGGTATTTAATCAAAAAATACCATCCTAAATGTATATGTATTTAATTTATGAGAGATGGGAATGGGGTAGAGGCATCGGTTAGGAGCTATGGGAGTGGGATGAAGATGAGACGTGTTAGAGGATAGGAGTTGGATACAATCAATGAGGACCGCCGTTTATGAAACTTGTTTCCATACTTCTACTAGACATTGTTTTTTTTAAAAAATGTTTTCTGTTAGAAAAGAATTTTCAAAAATTACCAACCGAATATAAGGAAATTGAAGATATCTTCTCTTACGTATCAACAACGCCCTAAAATAAATTTGTCTAATAAAAACATATAAATTTATAAAGGATTATAAAATTAATTGACATTTCATTTGTGAACCTGACTTAAGTATTCTTTCATACCAACATCGGTTGTGATGCACTGGTGGGAGTGTTTCACCCTTCACCAGAGGTCTCAGGTTCGAGCCCTAAGTATGGAGAAAATCATGTTAGGAGCACCACCCCAAATGGACCCTGCAGAGAATAATCCGGATTAAGTTGGAGCTCCAATGTGGGCTCCGGACATCGGGTGGAAAACAAAAAAAAAGTATTCTTTCATTATTTCAATTAAATATTTACTTTCTTTTGCTAGATAAATTTACCGATGTTAAATTTCTTTCTAAATGGTGTACTAACATCAATAACTCATTACCATCAGAAAATAACAAACAATTAGTGTTATTCTCTTTTATTTTAAAACTTTATCTAAATATTTTCTTACATTTCGAACAATTTGATAAATCTATTAGATTTCAAGATGATTAGGAGGTACCATATAAATTTTTTTATCCGATTTCAATCAAGTTCTTTCAATTTTTGAGGAATTCATTGATTCTTTTAAAATTATCATTTCTAATTTTGAAGTTATATGAAAAAGAGTAATTGATGATTCCTTCAAAATTTTAAATTTTCTTAGAAAAATAATTAGTTTTTTTTGAGAAGGTAACAAAGAAAAAATAATTAGTTTTGTTATCAATAATTCAATAAAGTCTAGAAAATAGTATGATTTCTTTTTTATAAAAAAAAAAATCAGTCAAATAAAGAATTTGATTGGAGAAGAAGAAAAAGAAAAGAAAAAAAAAGAGAGGGGTTTAACTTGATGTGGGGGGTGAGGTGAGGGTGGGAGGTGAAGAAAAAGAAAGAAAAAATGGAGGGATGGATCAACTTGAAAGTGGTGGAAGATAAAGTGGAATTTAAGATGAAATCAAAATTAAAATAAATCAAAAATTAAGAGAGAGAGAGAGAGAGAGAGAGAAAGAAAATACTTAAAATGAAAAAAATATTATATTTTTAATTAAATTAACACGTGTCATAGAATGATTGGTGTGTGAACACACTTGCTTCTTAAAATCTGGGGATGATCCAAAAATGATATAATAATATCAGTTCATAATTGTTTAGTGGGGTAAGAGGACGGTTACAAAATTAAAGTGTCTTTTCGAAAATTCAGGACAACTTCAGTGGTGACTTTATGTCTTTTCTCTTTACTATATCATTTAGTATGTTGAGTTTCAAAGAATAAGTAAGCACTTGTAAAGTTTTAAATGATTTAGTT
Source organism: Solanum pinnatisectum (assembly GCA_035578085.1). Classification (NCBI taxonomy): domain Eukaryota; kingdom Viridiplantae; phylum Streptophyta; class Magnoliopsida; order Solanales; family Solanaceae; genus Solanum; species Solanum pinnatisectum. Next base: position 34,745,886 of record CM069079.1, on the reverse strand, counting down.
CCTTTATTTCTTTACATTCAACTTGAGTATATCTTTATCTATTACAATCCTTTCTTTCAGTTATTTTGCTCCGGCTATATTACATACTCGACTATCTTTTTATGATGCAGATACAAGTGTTCAAGATCATCAACAAGCGCTTCGTTGAGATCACTTTGCTCTCCAATTAGCTTTTGGTGAGTCTCCTTGCATTCCGGAGGACTTCACTTTTCTTGTCAATTTAGACATTTTAGGGTGTCGTGGGTCTTGTCCCGACATCTATATTGAACTATAGAGGCTTCACAGATAAATAGATTTGAGGAATTTCTTAGTACTTTCTTTTTCTTTGAGATGTTTTGCGAACAATTATTATTGCATTGAGTAATTTTCATACAATATAATTGAGTATTTTACAATTTTAATGATTTACTCCTATTTTAAGCCTTTAAATGCTTGAGTCATTCTTCCGCTAAGTAGTCAGTCAAGCCAATGATTCGCTTGGGGACCAGCAATGGTTCTCGAGTGCCGGTCACGTCCAGGGTGTAGGCTCAAGGCGTGACATTCAAATAATTGTGACTTTTCTAAAGAATTGTGACTTTTTGGATGAGTTGTAACCTTTCTAAAGGGTTGTAACTTTTCTTAAAGGTTTTGTCTTTTCTGATAAGGCACAATAAGCACATGTTCAAACTACCTTTGTTGGCTATAAATAGAGGTTTCCCTCACATTTTTAAACTATGAATTTTCTAAATTTTCTATTCTTCTTCTTCTTCTTCTTATAACACCCAATTTAGTGTGTATATATATATATAAAAGACACATTTTCACATCATAGGATTGTGTCTTTCATGAAGGGTTAGTTTTGTTTCACTATTTTTTTTTTTTTTGGTGAAGATCCAAAGTAGACTTTCGAGGAATTGACGAAGTTCCACAAATATTAGAGATGAAATTGGTCACGAAGAAGAAGATACAAAACAAGTATGATTTACCTAGTTTTTATAGGTAGTTCATGAAGAGGCGAAATCGAAGGGAAGAGACACAAGAGTTGAGGAAATACTTTTATAGGTAAACATAAATTAGGGTAAAAAAAACCTAAGAATATGAAGAAAAATATAAAAGTAAACTCTTGAATTCTAAGGATGTCACGTAGGTGGGCCAGGATTCTTTTCTCTCTCTTTCTCTCTCTCTACATATAATATATATAGGTTGTTTTGGAACAGTTTTTTAAAAAATAGAAAATTGTTTGGAATTAAGGGTGTGTTTGGTAGGAAGGAAATGTTTTCCTAGAAGATGTTTTCTTAGAAAACAAGTGAATTTCTAACTTATTTTCTCATGTTTGATTTGTGAGTAGACAATATTTTATGAAAAAATACTTTTTAATATTTGGTTGGTAAATGAAAAATATTTTCTAGAAAACATCTTTTATTTTTGGCTTGAGACTAGAAAATACTCTTTAGAAAAATAATTTATGATATGAAAATCAACCCGATAATTGATCTAGGGCCCGAACCTGACACCCGAATTAGAATAAGACCCCGATGACCGTTCCAAAATTCGACCCTGAGATCTGACTCGGACTTTCGACCCAGGACCTACCCCAGATTTTTTTTTCAAAAATAAATTCTTTTTGATGGGGTGGGGGCGGGAGGAGGTGGCGCCAAAGGATGGGGGATGAGGGTAGGGATGACATAAAAAATGAAAAAATTTAAAATTAGAAATATTTTTCAAAAACAATTTTATTAAAAAAAAATTGACAGGGTGGCCTGGGTTTGGGGGGTGGAAGTGGCGTAAAGAAAGAAATTAAAATTTGAAATATTTATCAAAAACAACTTTTTTTTATTAATTTTTTTGATTGGGTGGGGGTGGCGTAAAGGGGGGGGGGAAAGGAGGGTAGGTGGCGGTGTAAAAAATGAATTTTTTTTAAATTGAAATATTTTCAAAAATAATTTTAACTTTTTTTGACGGGGTGGCTTGGGTGGGGGTGGCGGGGTGATTTGGGAGTAGGGTAAAAATATATTTGAAATTTAAAAAATAAGAAAACTTGATTTAATTTTTTTTTTTTTTGGATGGGGAGGGTTGAGCGCTAGAAACCTTAAAGCTAACTCTACTGTCAGGAGGCTCCATAACCATTGGCAGAGATGGTTGGCCGCCTCTTCCTGGTGGTGCGCCACCACCAATACCCAGAAAGTTACATACCTAAATTTTTTAACCCCAGCAATCAGCAAACCTGTCAAGCCCATCCCAATTAAAGAAATCACATATGAGAACCTACAGTAGTTTGGGAGGAAGCAGAGGTCGATAATATGATTATACATGAAGATTTGGGATTTGCAATTATTGACAAATTCTCTTATGGATGGCCTGATCTGGAGGAGATCCGAAAAATTGTGTCATTACAGTGTGAAATAAAGGAGGAATGCAAGATCGGTTTTCTGAGAGATAGACACATACTCATTCGTCTTTCCACCATGAAAGATTACGTTCATGTCATGTCAAATCCTGCTTATTTTCCTCGGGCCAAAGATGGTTACTATCAAATGAGACCTCTCAAATGGGAGCCTTGTTTTAGCCTAGAATAAGAAGCATAAACTACTTCAGCTTGGATTTCGTTCCCTGCTCTGTCCCCAAATTTTTTTGTTAAAGAATCCTCATTTACAATGGCAAAAGCAGTTAGAAAGCCATTATATGGCTACCAAAAACAAATCTAGGCCTAGTTGTGCTAAGGTGAAAGTGGAAGTAGATCTTTTGAGAGAATTTCCCAAACGTATTAATGTTGGAATTAAAAAAGCCAGTACATGAAAAACTATCTCAACATGGATAACTATCCGTTATGAATACATGCCGAAGTATTGCAAAACTTGCAAGCTTATAGGGCACAATGAATTAGAACACTTTGTGCTTCATCTAGAATTTAGAGCACAAAATGAGAGTGTAGAATAATGAAAAACATCAACACTAGGAAGATGGATCTAGGACATTAACTAGTGGAAAGAATGTAGGTCCACCAAATCAGATTCGGGAGGAGACCAAATGCAGAATTAAAGAAAAATGAAGCACCTTTTAGAGGAAGAGGTCGTCAACATACAAATCAAACAATAAAGAGATGGAATGCCACTAAGGATAATCGAGTCTTTATTCCTAACAAGGGAGTGAGACCTCCACAAGAGAAGCTCAACAGCACAAAATCAACGTTGGAAATTCCAAATTCATTTGTTGCACTAGCTAGCACAGAGAAGGAGCATGGTGTCAAGGATCAAACCCGGTTCAGAACCAGTCTTGTAAAGCTTGGATCGAAGCTTCATTCAGTAAGATCACAGATCCACAAAACGAAGAAACTGGAGATCAACAAAGAATAGGAGGTCACTCAAAAAATCATAATGTGATTGAGGAGGGAGACAGTTCGAAAAAGGTCCATGAAGCATCAAGGACAAATACAAATACAGTAGATGCAGATCCAAATGAAGGTCATGATCAAAGTAAAGGAATCCAATCACAAAACCAAGAGGTGACTAAGGAAACTAACACTCTAGTGGAGGAGCGGGAAATATCAGAATCCAGCACAAGGCAGACAGAAACACAAGCTAGTGAGCAAACAATTCATGCAATAGAGGAAAATAATCAACAGTTTAATGGTGAGGCCACAACACAAGAGGAGAGTATAGAGAATAGTACAGACCTTGACATCAATATTGAAGAAGAAATTGCAATAATTGAGTCTGAAAGTTCAGGAGAGCACAACAACAATGACAACATCTCTGTACAATATAAGGTTAACATAGATGAAGCAACAATAAGTATAAGGGGAGTAGGAAATATTTCAGGATCTAAACCAGAAGGGAAAGAAGACAAAAAAGATTTAATGGAGGTGGATGGATGACATGATAGCAACAATTCCAATAAAGCGGACAGGAAATAATATACCAACTGAGATAACAGAAACTCATGTGTTTCCTCAAGTTAATGTTAACACATTAAAACTTGGGATAGAACAGAATGAAAGGAAGAATGCAGATAACACAGGGGAGGACTTGACTAATAATATTAAGTAAGTGTCAAGTAGACAAGATCAGAGGTAACAACAATAAGCACAAGACTGGAAAAGGAGAAAATGAGATTGATACTCCTGTTAGACCATTATCAAAGAGGATTATAAAAATGAAGCAGTGTTGATGATGAACAAAATATTATTTTGGAATGTTAGGTCAGTTAATACTCAACAAGCATTTGAGATATTGACTAATCTAAATAGAAGAAATAAGTATTGGATTATTGGTTTGATGGAACCTTTCCAAGATTCATCAAACATAGATTTCTATAGAAGGTCCCTTGGGCATCATACTACTATAGCCAACAAATCAGAAAAGATTTGGTTATTTACTAAAGAGGAGATTCATGTCAGCATTTCGGATGATACTACACAATAACTGACTATTAGAGTACAACATCAAAATTGGAGAGAAGATATTTTATTTACTTTGGTTTATGTTGCATGTAGTGTCAACACCAGAAAAGATCTACGGGCTTCACTAGCACACATTGCAAATCAACATAATCAAGCATGGTTAATTGATGGTGACTTTAATGCCATATTATCTTGGTAAGAAAAGCTTGGTAGGTTACCAGTTTTCTTTCAAGAAACGGAAGGCTTTGCTAATTGCCTCACTGAATATGGCCTATTTGATCTAGGATATAGTGGAAGCATTTACACTTGGTGGAATGGAAGAACAGATGAAGCCCACATTATTAAGAGATTAGACAGAGTTTTAAGCAATCAACAATTTTTGAATAAATTCCTTTCTATTCAAGTGAAGCGCCTTATGAAAAAAGGTTATGATCATTCTCTTGTGGAAGTGCACTGCTCTTAGAATACAGGAGTAATAATCAAACCTTTTAAATTCTTAAATTTTTGGATTAAGCATGAGGAATTTCAGAACAAAGTGAGGGAGAATTGGGTCGCTGATTTTGAAGGAAAGCCCTTTCTGGTCTTTTATCATAAAATCAGAAAGCTCAAAGAGGCCTAACGAAATGGAGTAAGGAAGTCTATGGGAATACTTTTCAGAGAATTGGTACTCTTGAATAAGTGATTCAAGTACAGAAAACCCGATTTGAGGAAGCCCCCACTCAGCAGAACAGAGAAAGCTTACGTAAGTCTCAGGCAGATCTTATGAGATATTTACATCTAGAGGAAGAATACTGAAAACAAAAAGCTGGTATGAAATGGTTTGAGGATGGGGATAAGAACACTAAGTTCTTTCATGCTTATGTGTATGGGAGAAGGAAAATGTAACATTGCACAAGATTCAAAAATCTCAAGGAGAATGCATAAACAATCAATTGGACATGGAAAAAAAGGCAGTTTGATTTTTTCAGCACCAGTTTACAGAAGACTGTCATCCAGACGACTTTAGCATTCTGGACCACATCCTTGAGAATATCACTGTTGATCAGGACACTTCCTTGACTTGCCTGATGAAGAAGAGATCAAAGCATCAGTCTTTGCCCTCAGCAGGGAAATGCTAGTGGACCAGATGATTTTATAGGAGTTTTTTTATCAAGCAAGCTGGGACATTATAAAAAAGGACGTCATTGCAGTTGTTCAGGCATTTTTGGAGGACAAGATTTACCTAGATTTGTTACTCATACAAATCTAGTTCTACTTCCCAAAAAGGACCAAATCAACACTTTCTCAGAAACTTTACTTTATTAATAAAGTGATCTCTAGAATCTTACATGAAAGACTGGTGGGTCTACTTCCTAGCCTTATTTTTAGTAATCAGACTGATTTTGTAAAGGCAAGAGTATTGTGGAGAATATCCTGCTAACATAGGAAATTATTCGGATATGAGAATGAGGACTAAAACTGCAAATGTTGTGATTAAATTGGATAATGACAAAAGCCTATGACAGTTTGTCTTGGTTGTTTATTACCAAGGTACTAAGAAAATTTGGTTTTAATGAAGTGCTAATAGATATGGTGTATAGACTTTTGGCCAACAATATGTACTATATTCTTATGAATGGTTAGCCTCATGGTTTTTTCAAATCTACTAGAGGGGTCAATCAGTGAGACCCATTATCTCCAACACTCTTTAGTTTAGCAACGGAAGCTTTATCAAAGGGACTCAATGCTTTAAATAGAAGGGCAGATTTAAAAAAAATGGGTTTCCAAAGTGGAGTGAACAAATAAATCACCTAGCTTACGCAGATGATACTATTTTATTTGTGTCGAAGAAGGCTATGAAGCTGATGATATCAATGCTGAAAAAGTATGAAACAGTTTCTGGACAGCTAATTAATCTAAACAAGAGCGCTTTCTAGGTGCATAAGAAGGTGCCTCGTGTTATAGTAGCAAGAATAAAAAACATGACTCAAATCAAACAAAGTGCTTTTCCATTCATATACCTTGGTTGTCCTATTTTTTATGGGAGGAACAAAACCTCCCATTATGATTCTTTAATAAAAAAAAGAAAGGAAATAGGATCCAAGGATGGCAAGGAAAAATCATATCTTATGAAGGTAGGACGGTGCTTATTAATCATGTCCTTCAAAGTATTCCTATACATTTGTTGTCAGCTATTTGTCCTCCTATTAGTGTTATTAAGAAGATACATAGCATGTGTGCTAAGTTCTTCTGAAATAACAATACAGAGAAGAAGAGTAGACATTGGGTGAATTGGGACAATCTATGCTTACCCAAAAAAGAAGAAGGAGGAATAGGTTTTAGATCTATCTTTGATATTTCTAATGCCTTGTTTTGTAAATTGTGGTGGAATATAAGAAGTAGACCCTTACCCTGGGGAGATTTTATGATAAATAAATACTGTAAAATGTTACATCCTGTGATTGCCCAAAGTATGGGGGCCTCACTAGTATGGAAGTAATTAATCAAGGTGAGAAAACTCATTAAATATCAGATAGGATGGCAAATTAAGAGAGGAGACTCTAATTTTTGGTATGACTCTTATGGCGAGATTGGAAGTTCAGGGTGCCCGTGAATGATGTTTTGAAGCATATAGGTATCAATATGTCTTCAAGGTGCTCATATTGTGCACAATCTAAATCAGAGACAATGTATCATCTTTTTCTAACATCCTCCACAACTGCAATGCTGTGGAGACAGTTTGTTAATTTTGCAGGAACTCAAGTGGGAGGAGGCATGCAACTCTCACAAGTCATCTCTAAATAGTGGACAACAAGCTGTAGCACAAAGTTGAAACCAATTATGAGAGTTGTACCATCCATTATCATATGAAATTTATGGAAAAGAAGAAATAGCTTGAAACATGGTCGACAATGCTCTCACAATAGTTTGGTCTACACAGTGAATGTTGATATGTGGAAACTAGGGAGAATTACTTATCCCAACTTGCAAAATCTTTCAATGAGATGGGGTAAAATAGTGGAATTCTTGGAAGACTATCTATTACATTCCAGTCAAGTGGAAGCCACTTAATGGAACAATGATGAAGTGCAATACAGATGGAGCATCTCGAGGAAATCTTAGAAGGTGCTCCTATGGTTTTTGTTTAAGAAATCGAGATGTGGATCTAATTTATGCTCACGGAGAGGAGATACATGAGGGAACAAATATCGAGGCTGAAGCTATAGCTATTAAGGAAACATTGGCCCACTGTGTCACTGTGGGTATAACACATATTTGCTTGGAAACTGACTCTCTAGTGTTAATAAAAGTTCTTACTAAAGTATGGAAAGTACCTTGGAATATAGCAATCACAGTTAAAGATACATAGTACTCATCACAACGTTGCAAAGTTCAAATACAACATGTTTACAGAGAAGGTTGTATAAGTAATTATGCACTAGACACACCAGGAAGGTGTGAATTTAATTCCTTTTCTAATCTATTCGGGCAAGCAATAAAGTTTTTTAAATTTAGATAAGCAGCAAGTACCCACAATCAGAATTAGGAATCGTGAATTTACGCATGATTGTGAGAGGGGCGAAGGAAGGACAATATACATTATTTGATAGATTCTGAATAAGAAACTCACAGGCTTTATATGCTAATTCATATCCAGTGTAAGGCTGAAATCACAGCTTATTATGGCATTCAATCGCATCAATTACAACAACTCAATCAATTTTTGGCAAATCTAACAAGGACTCCAAGTGGGACGAAGTAAAGGAGAAATTAGATGTAGCACACATAGAGTACAACATAGAAGCTTCGAGACTCATGTGCGACAAAATTACTCAAGAATTTAGAAGATTACCTGAGGAGAGGAACGGGAAAGAGGAAAACTACTGCTCACAATATCACTGTCGGAGGTATGCGGTCCAACGAGAGAACCACAACAGACATATCGCAGAGCTTGAGCTCCATCCAAAGAGAACATCGCCGATTGGAAGAGTTTTGACTTTCCTAAATCTACCCGACAACATTTCCACAAATGACTTTAGTTGTTGTCTGTTTTACTCTTTTAATTTTTTCTTTTTTCTCGACTTGACCCAAATTTGTTTCTTTGTGATTCATTTCCAATTTAATAAAATCTTATTTTTTTTTTAAAAAAAAAAAAAAGAAAGAATATTTTCCTCGTGTAAATAGTATTGGATGTTATGTGTGGGCCCACTATTGTTACTCACCTCTCCAAGTTATATTTTGCATGTATAATAGCATTTCACAAAGCAATAAAAAGACACTAAAAATTAGTTGCATTTCCTCTTTCTCTAGTTTCTGTCTTTCTCTTACTTTACTCTTTCCATTTGATTTTATAGCACGTTATCACCACAAAGTTCTAACCAAATTTATTACTTTGAAGTTGAGTTTTTTTCTTCTTCGAAACAAGCTACAGTATCTCTTTTAAAGGTATGAATATGCACTTACCATTGGTAGTGCTTAAAGAAATATTTTTTCTCTGTTTCTGCTATACTTGGCATCAAGTATAAGTTTTATTAAGAATATCATTTAATACCATCATTCCTATTATCCTATACACATTAGTTATCTGTGTAATTTTAATTAATCAATTCATTTGTATTGATCCTAAAAATCATGTATATGCTCCGAAAATAGTTCATTAATTTTATTGGTTTGGTCATTATCTAGAAACTTAGTGAGCATTCTAACTAAAATGGAGGAAGAAATATTTTATTATTGATATGATAATATCTGATGGAGATCTGCTAAATATAAAAGATGAACTTATAAAGTTACATTCATTATAATAAAATGAGTTCCTCAATATTTTCTTTATAAATCCATCAACCTCTTTATCACTTTAACACGCCAAGGATTTTAAATCTGAATTTAAAATAAAATGTAATGGGTTCCTCAAATTTCTCAAATTCTTGTTGTGATTCCAACAAAACCCAGATGAAAAAAAAGGGGGAAATTGGTTGTCATTTGCAGAAAGTTTTTGTCCTATTTATCTGATTGTTGGTAAAGTTGTTGACTGTTTGAAGACCGTCAATTATTTTTTCACGTTTGTCAAGTGTGATCCTACTACATATAGTTTGGCTCTTTAGTTTATACCTAGTGAAATTATCTGCGCTTCGCGCGGTTATATGAAATATTTATAAGATACTAATATATAATATTTATATTTAGGTTATTATTGAATATATAAGATAATATTAATAATTCTTTTCATCTGCGATATGATACATTTTTTCATTTTTTAAAACATATAAATAGAATATATTTTTGCATCTTTTTAAGTGCAAACTATTTATATGTATATAGTAGAATAAAATATTCACCGTGGCCAAGTAAATCGAATAAGAGGTAATATGTTGAAATAACAGTATATTGTATTACGTTGAAAATATTTTATATTTTTGAATTTCCTCTATCTTTTGTAGGAGTACTAATTTTCTATACAAATTCTAATATCGTAAAAAGACTTTTAAATTTTTTATTATGTCTTTATTGTTATATTTGTTTATCATAATTTTTAAACGATAATTAAATAATTATAAGAATTATGAAAAATGAAACATACAAAAGTTATGAATAATATTTGAGATTAGACGTTACAAGTAGATGAAGAGACATGAGTTATAAATAATTCAAATGCACATTTTTATTACATTAAATGTATTAATAATTATGAATTGATTTTATTTGTAAAATAAATAAATGAAAATAAGGGGCGAAAATACAAAAAATGAACAAAAAACTATAATAATCAGTCATTGCATAAAAATTATAAATTCATTTCAAACAAAATAGAATGGTGACAAAAGCAGATTGCTGCACATGCAAAAAAATGGCATCATGAAATTAATATTTTATTTTCAATTACGTTTTTGCAAGTATAATAAAAATGAAACTCCTAATCATCATATTTTTGTTATTGAAATGGGATAATTATATTAATTGTGCTTCATAACAAAAAAAAAAAAAGTAGAATAATAAAAGACCAAATGATTAACATTGACAATTTATACAAATCAAAATTAAAAAAATTCTAGGAAAAGTAGCTTAAGTTACTAATACAAGTCAAAGTAAAAAAAAAAAAAAAAAAAAAAGAAAAGAAAAGATCTAGCAAAAAGAATTTTTAATTATGCTTCATTTTTTTTGTACCATCTTCCTTTGCAAGTAGATCCGTCATCATATTTTGCTCCATATGTCAAACTCTTCATCATATGCAACCAATTGAATAAAAAAATATTATATGAGTAAATAAAATATCATGTACCAATTAAAAAATAATTATACCAAAATAAAAAAGAAATTTAAACTATATGTAATATATTTGCATATTATTTTTTCAATAGTACTAACAATACTAAATAAATATCATGTATTAAAATCTAACATATATTATAATTAAACTAAATTATATCCCAAAAACTGACTATTTAAAAGAACAATTACATAATGACAACACATTGTTAAGAATTACAAAGATATTTTTTTATTATACTTGCTTTGTGAATGATATATAATACATATATGAACAAAATATTAAGAAAACATGTCCAAGTACATAAAAATAAAAATAAAGACTTAAGAATGAAATATATCTTACCTTCATGTACTTCTTTTTTCCTTACATGTTAGATAATTCACAAATAAATATGATGAAGAAGAGAAATAATAATTTTAAATGTGAATTTTCATGAAACATAATATGGATTTATATAGATACAAAATAGAACAATGAAAAAATAAAGACTTGAGAATGAAATATTTCTTACCTTCATGTACTTCTTTTTTCTTACATGTTAGTTCATTCACAAACCAATATGATGAAGAAGAGAAAAGGTACTCTTGAATGTGAATCTTCATGAAACTAAGTATGAATTTATAGGCAAAATAGAGGAATACCATAAGACATCATAAACTTACAAATTTAAGTTTGGAGGTTATGGACATAAAAATTATGGGAGTTATAAATATTATTAAAAATCAAAATTAAAGAGAGGTAAGTCATGGGTAATAATTTCTTGTGAATAAATTAAAAAATACTTAAAATATTATCATTTTATGATTAGAAGTGAGACAAACAAATAAAATAGAATGTGAAGAGTTTTTGTTGTAAATATTCATCCATTAATAAAATATTTATTTGTAATAAATAAGTAATTACTTTTACAATACAATAATTAATTAAAAATTTAAAAAAAAAAAGGCCAAAAAAAGGAGAAAAAAGATAAATGCAAATGGAGGCCATAGAGAGGTGCCACATTACCTTGTCTATATTTCTCCTTTATTATATATATATATATATATATATATATATATATATATATATAGATGCTTGCTATGTGTCTTATATTGAAGAAAAATAAAATAAAATAAAATAAAATAATCAATTTATTATTACAAAGTCTTTTTCTGATTCAAAAGTCAATAAGCAAAGATAACTTTTGTTGCTTTTTAACTACTGCAAAGGTAAGTGTGGTTGTATGTTTATACATATTAATGAGCTTTCTATAAAAGAGTATACTAGTATTTGAAAAGTAAAATTGCATACAAATAAGTTTTGTTTTCTTCTCATATTCATTGCGGGTACAATCTTTTGATTAGATTATAATTTATTCATATTGATTATTGAAGGGGCAAATAGAATATTATTTATCATGTTTATAGTTTATTGGTTATATTTAATTGGAATTGAATTCAATCATGCATATATTTATAAAGCAATGATAGTTTAAAGGACCGTGGTTGAGTTTCATTGCACCTTGGTCTATCATATTGATTGAAATTATGGTGAAAGATTCAAGTCTCGTCGCATTAAGAGGATAAGGTATTGGGTTTGCATTTCATTAACCTAAAACGTCTTTTTATGGGCAAGACGTTGGATTTCAAATCTCAATGCATTATATAGATGGTATAATGATGACTAAGCAAATTAACATGCTCTTGATAAAATTTGTGAAATCCACCTAATTGATTTGCTTCATTCTCTTATGTAATGTGATAGCACTGCGTAATATGTTTGAAAGATGACAAGTGGTTGAACATATAAATATGGGCGTGAAAGAAAAAAAAAAGTCATAACTGTGATGATTATAAAAGAAAGAACATTATGAGTTCTCAAAATGGTCTTTCAAAGAGTGAAGATAATTCTTGTCATAAAAATGGTATAAAAGGTCATTAGATAGAGATTGAAGACTTTAAGCTAAAGGATTTCTCCGATTTAGAAAATTTCTTAGAAAAAACCTTTAAAGGTAATAGCCTTAAACCCCTAAAGTTTAATAAAGTGGAGGAAGGGAAAAGTAGTAAGAACATGGAATTTTCAGATGAAATTAATAGGATCTCGGAGAAATATGCCAGAAAACCTATTCAAAGGATGTACTACTATCCCAAGCCTACTCCTCAAGATGTGCTTATGGAGGAGCATGAACATATTATAACTAATAGTTATAATGGTAAGGAAATCTATGAATGGAACATAGATGGGTATACAGATAGACAAATTTATACAACTATGCATAGGATGTTAATGTATAGTACTATCTGTAAGACAAATAAAAATAGTGATAAGACTATTACAGAAATGATATCAGCAGGATTTACGGGCCAGTTGAAAGGATGGTGGGATAATTATCTCAATCAAGAACAAAGAGATAAAATCCTTCAGGCAGTGAAACAAGAAGGTGAAGGAGCCACTCAGAATGTAGTTTATACATTGGTTCTGAATATTATAGAACATTTTTCAGGAAGATTGTCGGATAATAGTGAGACTATCAAAACGTTACTCCAGAACTTAAGATGTAAATCTCTTACATCTTTCAGATTTTATAAGGATGTTTTTCTTTGTAGGGTTATGGAGTTACCAAAGTGTAATAACACTCATTGGAAATCTAAATTTATTGATGGTTTGCCAGCTCTTTTTGCAGAAAGAGTTAAAAAAGTTCTCAGAGGTGATGGCCATAGCATCAATTATGAGAATAATACATATGGAAAACTAATAAGTGCTTGTGTACATGAAGATTTAGCTTTGTGTAATGAAATTAAGCTAAATCAACAGATTAAAAGGCATCTTCTTAATGAAAGACAATAGTTGGGAGAATTTTGTGAACAATTTGCTCTTGATATTCCCAGACCTACTTCTAAGGATAGAAAGGAGAAGCAAAAAGAGAAGCATTCTTCTAGAAATAGATCTTCCAAGAAAGATTATAAAAAATGGAAGAGAAAAAGAATAGAAAGAAAAGAAAGAAGACATAAGGAAGGAAGAAGTGCTAAAAAATTTTATAAATCTAGACGCAGATATGATAAATTAGATACTTGTCAAGATGTGGCATATTTGATCATTATGCTAAAGATTGCAGAGTCAAGGAAAAAATTAAAAACCTTGATATAGAGGATAATATCAAAGAATCTTTATATAAGATTATGCTCAACTCTGATTCGGAAAGATTAGATTCAGAGTATAGCAGTCATGGAGAATCGTCCACAATTGAAGATTTGAAAGCTCTTCATCAAGAAGATTATATGTCTTCAGAAGAGGAATGTTTACCTTGTCAACAGGGTTTGGAATGTGACAAGGAGTGTGGCAAGGAGGAGGATGAAGATGATCTTTATAAGATTTATTCTCAATTTAAAGAAATGAGTATTAATATCATTGATAATGACAAGGTTATAGAGCTCTTACAAACAATTAAAGATCCTGATATAAGAGCTCAAATTATTAATAAAATTAGTAATAAAGAATCTACCTCAAAGGATAATACTCCAGAGGAGATACCAACTAAAAAAGGTGCATATACCATGACAGAAGTTAAAAATCTTCTGTTAAAAAGAAGGTAAGTTTTCCAACTACTATTAATGATTTGAAAGAAGAGATTAATAATCTCAAAGATGATATTAGACATTTTAAAAAAAAGAATGTCATAATAGAAGCCCGTCTTGACAGCTTTGAAATTAAACAGAATTTGAGTAATAACTCATCATCTTCTTCAGATGAAGGGGAAGCTAATAATCTCGATTTTCTTAAAAATTTAAATTTTGGTAATACTAAAGGGGATTTTTTACAAAGCCTAAAAGCTTTTACTTCCCAAAAATTTTATACAAAAATTACTCTCCTTATTGATTATAACTATAAAAAAGAATTTATTGCTCTTATTGATAGTGCTGTTGATTTAAATTGTATTCAAGAAGGACTTATCCCTTCAAGATATTTTCATAAGACTACTCATAGTTTAAAATCAGCAAATGGTAGTAAAATGAATATTGAGTTTAAATTACCAAAAGCTTTTATTTGTAAAGGAAAAAATTGTGTTCCTCAAAGCTTTGTATTGGTTAAAGATATTACTAACCAAATTATTTTAGGAGTTCCTTTCATAAATGATATTTTCCCTCTTACTTATTGGGATAATGAAAAAATTATAGGAACTTGGAATAATAAACCTTTTATATTAGAGTTTATCACTAAACCTTTTACAAGAATGTTAAATGAATTAACTTCAAAGATGATTTTAAAAAATAATCATATGAATTTTTTAAAAGGAGAAATTAATAGTATAGAAATTAATAATATTTTGCAAAATCCTAAATTACAGGAAAAAATTGCTATTCTAAAAAATCAGTTCTCTCTTGATATTTGTGGAGATCATCCGAATGCTTTTTGGAACAGAAAAAAGAATGTTGTTAGTCTTCCATATGAAGATGATTTTACTGAGGATCATATTCCTACTAAAGCTAGGCCATGCCAGATGAATTCTGAATATTTGGAATTATGTAAAAAAGAGACTAAATCTTTACTTCAAAAAGGCCTTATAAGGCATTCCAAGTCTCCATGGTCTTGTACAACATTTTATGTTAATAAACACGCTGAACAAGAACGAGGTGCCCCCAGGTTGGTTATAAATTATAAACGACTTAATAAAGCTTTAAAATGGATAAGGTACCCTATTCCTAATAAAAAGGATTTATTAGATAGAGTTTATGATGCTATTATATTTTCTAAATTTGATTTAAAATCAGGATATTGGAAGATTCAAATAAATGAATCTGACAGGTATAAAACAACTTTCAATGTCCCTATGGGTCAATTTGAATGGAACGTTATGCCTTTTGGCTTGAAAAATGCTCCATCTGAATTTCAAAAAATTATGAATGATATTTTTATACCTTATAGTAATTTTATCATTGTATACATAGATGATATTCTTGTGTTTTCAAAAAATATAGAAACCCATTTTAAACATCTTGATTTATTTAAGAAAATTATTATTCAAAATGGTTTGGTTATTTCTGCTCCAAAGATGGCATTATTTCAAACCAAGGTCCGATTTTTGGGTCATAATATTGAAAAGGGATGTATCAGTCCTATTAATAGAAGTATTGAATTTGCATCTAAATTTCCTGATGAAATTACTAACAAGACCTAGTTGCAGAGATTCCTTGGGAGTCTTAATTACGTAGCATCTTTTATAAAGGATTTAGTTTTAGATTCGGCGATATTATATGATAGGCTTAAAAATAATCCAAAGGCTTGGTCAGCTGATCATACTGAAGCTATTAAACGAATTAAGGCTAAGGTTAAAAACCTTTCATGTCTCACTTTGGCAAATCCAAATTGGGAAAAGACGGTTGAGACAGATGCCTCAGAAATAGGGTTTGGGGGTGTTCTTACCCATTATTGCCCTGAGAATAAACGCCATTATATTATTCAATTTTATTCAGGAAAATGGAATCCAGCGCAAAAAAATTATGCCACAGTAGCTAAAGAAATTTTGGCTATTGTGAAAAGTGTGCTAAAATTCCAAGGTGATCTTTATAATCAAAAGTTTATTATAAAAACTAATTGCCAAGCAGCTAAGTTCATGTTTAATAAAGATTGTAAACATGATGTGTCTAAACAAATGTTTGCTAGATGGCAAGCTTTATTAGCACTATTTGATTTTGATATAGTTTATAAAAAAAGCGAAGATAATAGTCTTCCTGATTTTCTCACTAGAGAATATTTGGACTGATCATAAATATCTTTTGTTTTCAGGCATGAGACCGTCATGGCCCCCTTCAAGGGGCAGAGGACAAGGAATCAGAGGAAGAGGAGGTCATATCCTCGCTCAACTAGGGAAGAAGCAATTATTCACAGCATCTAGTGCTTCGACAAGTGAAGGAGGTTTTAATATAAACCATCCAATGTACAAAGAATTTATGGATTTTATGAAATCCAAACAAAGTCAAGAAAATACTCCTCCAACTTATTCTACCATATTAGTGGATGAGGAAAATATTGAAGTATTTGATCTAAATGATAGAAAAGAAGTTATACTTCTGTTGGAAAATCATGATCTAAGATGGAAAGATGATCCATGGCAGTTAATGAATAGGTATTTGGATACAGTTTGTTATACTACAACTGCATACAAATACAAGATGCATTATGAGATGATACTATCAGCAACAGGGTCAGCAGAATTTCAACATTTTTACCCTGCTAATACCAAGAAAGTTTATAACTTTTCTAAGATAATCATAAAGAGAATTCTTTCTCCACAAGAATGGGGAATGAGTCCTCCAAAGGAAAAGGATTATATCATTCCTGAACAGAAAATTGCAGTAAAATATAATTACTGGATTATGTGGATAGCTTTAATAAAACATTGTTATATGAGAATGCTAATATAAAGCATTCATGGTTTATAAAGATTTGTTCAAATGTTTATACATAGACTATTCCAAATTGGTTTTGCAAATGGTGGATGTTATATGGTCCATCTATAAAAATTCTACCAGAACAATACAAACAGTTGTACTTGGAATGGGTAGACATCTCTCCAAAACTTATAAGTATGGAGAAAGATAATATCTTCTTCAAAGGGATGTCAGTCATGTACTTTTTCATAGAATTTTCTATCCCATGGATAATGAAATGGAATGTGGAAGTTAATACTACTTCCAACGGATTTCCATGCTTACAATGAACTTTTTATACAAAGTTTTGGAGTAAGTTAATTAATAAAGATCTTGATGGCAAGATACATGGTCAGGAGATAATAGATTTGATAACGAAAAAATTAATAAATATCATGTTCAGAAAATTTCTACACCACAAGATAATACTCTTAGTCCTTTTAAGCAGATCGCAAGGAAACTTCAAATGAAGAAGGGTGTCATGTCTAAATCAGAGCTTATAGCTTTGTATATGGAAGAAGCTAAGAAAGATTTAATGAAAAATCTTGAGATAGAAATTGGCGATGATATTTCTATGACCTCGGCCACTCATACAAACCAAGATGACGAAGCATGCTTGGCAGGAGAAGCTCAAAGTGATAATAGTATAAAAGATGTTGATCTGGATGCTATTTTCATGAAATTCCAAGAGCAAGTGGAGGAATCCTCCGACAAAACCACATGCAAAGGCAAGGGAAAGATGTGAAGACAAAATCATAAAAAGACAACAAAATTTTGATAAAGTTTTTAGCTTTAATAAAGAAGATAGTGGCCACCGAAAGTAATGTCGGCCACATGAAGAAGGTGTGAAGACCACATGGTTATGTCGGTCTTATCATTTTATTATTGGCCATTGTAAAAAGTGTGGGCCATCTTTTTATTCCTTTTGTTTTAATTTCCCTCTATATAAAGGGATGTAAGTTTTAGTTTAGAGGCAGGTTTTAGAACCCTCTCGCTCTCTCTCTCTAAAAATCTTTCTTGTAATATTTCGAAGTTTGAATAAAAGTTTGCAATTTGGTGGGAATTCAGGTGAATCTTGAAGTTCCTTCAAACGTACTATTTTTCTTCTTATTTATTTCTTCTTATACTTGGCCTAAATGATAGGCTAATTTGTTTGTGATGATCTATATTATACTAGATTACTATAATTAAATGGAATTGAAACTATAAAAGATGGTTTAAACAGCTGAAATTAAGGTCTAATTGGAGTAATTTAGGCATGATAATAGAAGACTATTACATTGATCCGTTGGATTATCCTGAAAAGGACGGACCCGGATGTATCCGTTAGATTACCCTGTGTTGTGGGCAGACCCGGTAGAGACTGTTGGATTACCCTGAGGGCGGACCCAGATACGGTGAAAGTCTTTACTATTATGCTGAAATTTGCTTGAATTTGTAAAGGACCCTTACAATAAGCTAGGCGATCTGTTTAGTATGGTATCAATGATGTTGAGGTGTGTCATGTAAATATGATAAATTTCAAATCATGACAATGAGATTCTAATTAAAAATAAATAAATTATGAAGCATGTATATATTATTATAGGCAATTCCTTGGAGAGAATGTGACTTGTGATAAACATTGTGAATGCTCGACCATTCTTAAAATTGAATGTGTCAAGAGATGATGAAAATTATAAATAAAGACATACTCATGTATGATTTAATAAATACCACAACTCACCCGTATGGGAGGTTAGAGAGAAATAAAGAAATTTTATGTTGATATTAAAGATCATTGGTCAAGTACTTTTAGTACATCACAAATATTATGGTATGTTTTATTATGAACTACAGAAAGGGCTAAAGAAGGAAATAATTTTTGAGATAAAAAAATTGTCATTGATGCCAAAAATATTTTTCAGGTATTAAATAAAAAGGGAGGAGATACTAATGACAAAAGTAAATCAAGAAACAAGTCTTGCTTGCAGTGATTTTGACCATGATAATAATGATATAAATTTCTCCTTGAAAGAGATGTTTACCACAAACATTGTTATGAAGTATGTGGTAGTATCCAATGTTAATTGTGAGCTTTGGTGAGCTACTGTGCTACTACTCAAAGAAACAAAATTGCTCATGATATTGGAATTGTAGTAAGTCTCGAAAGAAACTTTTAAGTTTCAAAGAAATAGTCAAAGAAAAATAATAATATTGAGACTATAAAATATGGAAAGATTTAAGATCATCATATTACTACAATCAAAGTGGATTATGAAAAATTACCTATTTTTCATATTGCTTGTGGTAACTAATTATGCGCATGATGATGGAATCACATGTAAAATAAATTAGAAGTTTATTGAAATAAATATCAATTGGCATGACCGGTTGACAACCATCCCGGTTCAAATATGAAACGAAAATAAATGAGAATTTATGTGGTTATATATATGTTGAAGAACTAATAAATTCTTCAAGAATTGTCTTGTGTTGTTTGTTCTCATGATAAAATTATCGTTGTACCAGCTAACGTTGAGATTGTATCTCCTGAAATTTTGAAATGTATAAAAAGGTGAATATGGGCCTGTTCACCCACCATGTGGACCATTTACTATTATATAGATGCATCTATGTCATGGTCACATGTGCTTTATTATCAACTTGTAATTTGATTTTTGCAAAGGTTGTTTGCTCGAATTGATAAATCAAGAGCACATTTCAAATTATAAAACTATATTGATAATGTTGGTATATATCCAAGTGATTTAAACAAAAATTATATGCCTCCAATTATAGCTAAACCATTGGTTATGAGAACAAAACTCTCAAAAGAAATTTGGTATGAGATGTGTTATTTAAAGTATAGCAACACTTGTACGTATCAAACCAATAAGGTTCCCCTATCAGAATTGGTTTAGGGTCAGGAACCAAATAATTCTTATCTAGAAATTTAAATGTGCGGTATATTATCGCTCCACCATTACACAATGCACAAAGATGAGTCCCCAAATAAGGTTGGGTGAATGTTAGATTCTATAACATTAGGGGGAGATAAGCGACTAGAAATAAGTTATATATAATGAATTATCATTGGTATGATTGTCATTAAAGAGATAATTTAAGTCAATTGTCAGACGCATTCGCTGACTCTATGTTATAATCCAGTTATAAATGCTCCAGTGAAAAGTCCTTGAATGACATAATTTATGGCACACATGAAGTGTGATAGATAAATCGATTCGAAAGATTAAAACTTCTTGCAGAAGAGGAGCAAATGACTAAGATGGTCACAATAATGATGCAAGTGCTTTAGAAAGAGAATCATGACATAACACTTCATAAAACCTTGGCAAAGGTTCAAGTACATGAAAATGATGAAAAATAAAGAGAGCTTGGCAAGTTATGTCATATCAAAATCGGTATCAAATAAACCGTTGACGATATCTTTAATATAATTTAGTGCACATAATTATAAATGGTGATGAGGATCTTGATATTAAATCTGTCGAAAGTTGACAGATAAATGGTTGGCAAAAGAAAATACAATTCAAGTATATTATATTTCACTTGGAAAAGTGATGTTTTGGACTTATTGTCCATATACCAAAATATAATGTCAGTGGGGTACAAATAAATTATTGTGCGATAAGTAAAATAGTAAAATATAAAGTACGGATTGTGAATTGGAAAATAAAGATTTTTCACAAAAGTCTTGACATTATTATATGGAGATGTATTCTCCTAAGGTGGATGCAATGAGGTTTCTATCAGTCTAACAATATATGAAAAACTTGAATACGCACAATGAATGATTATCATGTCTAGCTAGACACTAAATGTTATATGAATATTCCTAAAAGATTTAAAAAGCTATAAAGCGATTCCATGGAATAGTACCCCAATGGTTGTAAGATCACATTATATAAAGATCAATATTGATCTCATTAAAATGTTTAGAAAGTACCACATCATAGTGCAATTGGTGCACTTATGTATCTTGCTATTATTATTCATGGTATAATAATTTTATCAATGTGCATGCAAAATATAACATCACTCTTATCGGTGGAGATGTTAGAGTGAATCAAATATCGATAGAAATTATTTATTATGATCAATTGTGTCAAGGTTTATTGACCATGAAATTGCAGGAAATTATTAAGTTTGATCTCAAGAAAGTTATCTATTTTCATTTGGTTATACTGTCATATCATATCATTCCACAAGACAATAAATTTTATTGAAATAGTCCGCCAGTGGTGTGTTATTGTTGTTAAACCAAATGAGCAATTTATCTTGTAACACCTACTAATTTAAATAACTAGAAACAGATAGATTTGGAAAGAATTGGTTTTGGAAAGAAAGGAAAATCTGGAAATTAGTTAAGTTATATTAAGTTTGAGTTTTTGGTCAACTTCAAACGACCATGACTCCTAGCTCAGGATGATTTAGGTGTGCTTCCAAATACCTTAGAAAATATCTTGGAATTTTCTTTCCAACTCCACCAAGTTTGTGCAATTTCGAGTTCGTATGAGTGAGATATGCCTATTTGAATTGGGCTGTTCAAATAAAGAAAGTCTAATCCGGATTTTGGAAGGTAGTTTGATCTTTTCCTTACCAAATTATTTTATTTCATTTTTAGGGGTTTATTTGAGGTCTAATCAGAATTAGATCAGTTTAGTCAATTGAAAATTCACGCTAGGGCTTGGAGAAAAGAGAAAACAGGAGAAAGGAGAAGAAAGTTCAAGATTCGTCAATTTATTGGAGAATCGCTTGTGGATTTCATCACGGGTGATCCCTACGAGGTATGTGAGATCACATAGTGTTTGGTTAGCTCACCCACGCACCAACCATGATTTAATTCAGCAAAGTTATATAATTTTGAAAGCAAATTTTATGAGTTCTTGATGAAATTCGTTTGAAATTTTGTGAGTTCTTGTTATTGAAGTTTCTTGAGGTTGATTCATGTTTTTAGGTGTGATTTAGGGTTGAATCTTCCATATATTGAGGGTATAGTTGATTCTAAGTGTTTGGGGAAAGAACCAAGTCGAAATAGGGGGTTTAGAGTTGAAAAACGAATGAGAAAGTCGGAGTGCACCTTGGCAGGAGCGTGGGGCGCCTCCCCTCTCAGAGCCCCAAGAAGGGACCTCTAAAGTTTAGGTCTTGGGGTGCCGCGCCAGCTAGAGCGCCCCACCCTTGCTTCTGAAGTTTTCCCTCTAGCGCCCCACATCGCTCAGAGCGCCAGGGACGCCAGTTCTTCCCATTCTTCCCCCACCTTTCTGTACTAGTTCCTTAGCAACGTACCTATGTTTTCTAGTTGATTCCAACACTCTAAGGTATGTCTAAACATCATGAAATCATCCATAAACATGAGATCATGAACCTTGAATCCATAATTCATTTCGAGGAAAGTTAAGAGTCAAGTCAAGAGGTTAAGAGTTAAGTCAATAGAAGTTCATAAAGTTTTTCAAAAGTCTTTCACAAACGTTTTAACTTTGTTTTAAGACTTAAGCTTTGAGTTGACTAAAGATTAAGAGTAAGAGTTCATTTCTTCAAATATTATACGGGAACTAAGTATTCCTAAAAGCTAAAATGTTTTCACATTTGAGTAAGAAAGGAAACATCGATTTCCAAGAAAGCTTTTAAGCTAAGTTTTGAGTAATTATCTCAAACCAAAGAAAGAAGTTTTGTTTTAAAAAAATATGAGCTAAGTATACTTTTGGGAGTAGTATTGAGCACCGATATGGGTATGCGAGTTCATAATAACTCAAGTCTCCATAAACCATATAGCCATCATGGCTAGAAAATGATCATACTTTTTAGATGATTCCTTAGTGCTTTTTAGCATAGACTAGTGGATCCACATAGTTAAGGCGTTCTATATGACGGCAAAGTATAGGACAGTTCTGGAAGCGTGCGCAAGACACTTATCACCACTTTAGCTTATAGTGGTGGTTGTCGGTTAGAAAAACTTCCACAGAAACTATGTTACTTTATTATATGAGTAAATTGAGTTGTTATTGCATTTATTTAACGAATTGAGTTGCTACCTACTATTTTAAATGCTTTGTACATTTGCACCCTATTTATTGTTGAGTACTTTGCATTTGCGTAAGTTGTTTATGAGTTGAGTAAAGCTAAGGTAAGTGTTTCTTTCAGATTCCTTTCAAGCTTATGTTATGTTTAGTATTCCCCTCGCATACTTGTACATTCAATGTACTGATGCCATTTGACCTACATCTTTTAATGATGCAGACACAGGTAACCAGAATCAGCATTCAGCGCTTCATTGATCCAGTTGAGCACTCAGAGTCAGTTGGTGAGCCTCCTTGCTTTCCGGAGGACTCCTTTTTACATTGCTTTCTAGTATTCCAGTTGTTAGGATGATCAGGGGTCTAGTCCCGACATCCCTCTTTGTTTTAGAGGCTTCATAGACGAGTAGTTATAGTCCTTTAGTCTTGTATTTCAGATGTTTTGCTATGAGACTTGAGTAGCCATTTTTGCTAGTTTGAATGTTTTCTTAAAGACATTCTAAGTTTAATTCATAAGTTTCTTGTTTGAGATTATTTCTTATGTTTAAGTCTTCCACTGAGTAAGGAAGTTAGGCTAAGGGTTCGCTTAGAGCCAGCAATGGTTCTCGAGTGCCAGTCCCACCCAAGGTGTAGGCTTGGGGCATGACATATCTACATCGACAAGATCACGAATTGAGTGATTGTCAAAAATATATTCGGTTGAGATCAATAAACATATCCAAAAAATATGTGGCATTTCTTTGAAAAGAGATATTCCAACAATATTGTATGAAGACAATGTTGCATGTATTGCTCAACTAAAAGGAGGACACATCAAAGAAGACTGGACAAAATATATTTCATCAAAGTTCTTCTTAGTCATGATCTTCAAAAGAAGGATATAACTGATGTTCAATACTTCGTATTTCCCTATGCATTGTAAACTTCAGCCTTTGAGAAGCTGAGATATAAGATTGGAATGCGTCATTTTCGAGTTGTTAAGTGATGTTTTAATCAGGGGGAGTATATACGCGCTGCACTCTTTTTCCCTTAACCAAGGTTTTTTCCCGCTGAATTTTTCTGGTAAGGTTTTTAATGAGGCAGCTCTCAATGCGTATTACTAGATGTGTGTACTCTTTTTCTTTCACTAGTACTTTTTCCCATTGAGTTTTTTTTAGTAAGGTTTTAGCGAGACACATTATCTATGGATGAACTCCAATGAGCTGTAAATATATCTATTGCTCATTACACAACTTTTTGGATAAACTTGAAATCAAGAAGACAAATTTACAAACAGCTTGACAAAAGGGTTCCAATAAGCAACTCCGCAAGCAGGTTGCTATAAACAACTTACACAAGCAAATTCTTAAACAACTTACAAGTAGCTTTGCAAATAGGTGAATACAATCAGCTTACAAGTGGCTTCCTACAGGCAGTTTTTTAATAAGGCAACAAATAGTGTGTATTACAGATGATTATGTATATTTTCTTTTGCTAAAATTTCTTAGTACATGAACATCTAAGGGAGAGTGTTGTAAATAGTGGTGGATGTTATGTGTGGGCCCCTATTGTTACCGTAGGAATATCACCTCTCCAAGTTATATTTTGCCTATATATTAGCATTTCACAAAGCAATAAAAAGACACTAAAAATTAGTTGCATCTCCTCTTTCTCTACTTTCTGTCTTTCTCTTACTTAACTCTTTCCATTTGATTTTATAACATTTTCTTAATTTTCGAAGATAAGTCATTTTTCTTAAATTTGAGGAAAATGAGTTGATTTGAAAAACATTTTTCAAAACATTTAAACCAACTAAATGTAAAAAAGTTGAAAAACATTTTTCGAAAAATATTTTTCCAAACACACCGTAAGTCTAAAAAGTAAAGCAGACAGCTTAACTTGAAGAAAAAGCCATTTGTGGGAAAAAAATTTTTGGAAAAAAGAAGAGGAGAAACTATTATAACACCCAACCTGCCCAGTCATTTAGAAAATGCGGCTGAAAACCTTAAGGACAGTGTGGAGAGTGGAGACCCATAAACCACTGCTTTGCTTCTCTTTCTTCTCCACGCTGCTCCTATGAAGTCTGTTACTGCTATTTCTTCCTCCATTCCTTCTCTCAACAAAGCTTTTCGAACTCTCTTCACTCACTCCACAACAAACCCTTCTCTTCTCCACACTCTCTCCCGAAACCTACAAAATTCTCATCGCCCAATTACTCTAACTTTCTCCCTCATTCTCCGACGACAATCGCATTCTTTGAACCACGGTTTGATTTCCTCTAGTAAGAAGCCTAGTTTCGCTGTGGCTAAATGTCTCTCTTCAATATCGTCTTCAGCGCACACGGTGGATTGGAACGACGCCCTTTCGTGCTCGGAGATCGCGGAAGCTGAGGAATTGTGTTTGGAGAGGGAAGAGGATGATGATGATGCTAGTGCTACAGCTGTTAAGCCGTATATTCCTGTTAGGGCATTCTTTTTCTCTACTAGGTTTGGTTTTTATTTTTATATCTGTTTCTTTCATTTCGTTTTTTTGTTCAGAATAGGGAAGTATTGATTGGAAGTTTTTGCAGTGTGGATTTGAGGAGCTTAGTGGAACAGAACAAGCAGAATTTTATTCCACCTTCGTCTCGAATGACGAATTATGTTGTTTTAAGATTTGGGGATACTAAGAAGGCTGCCAGTGTGAGTGTGTCTTTTGTGTATCTTCTGTCTTTGAATTTGAATAATTTTGTTTTAAGATATGGGGATACTAAGAATAGTTTGGACACACATGATTATGAGGGTTTCTTTGGTGTTTTGGACCTTGTTTGGTTGATTTTATGGAAATATAATCTGTTAGATGAGTAACGGCAGAGAAGGTTGAGAGTATGTTTTGTTACTTTTTATATTTACACTCTTTGGTGTTTATATTTGCATTTCTTGATTCAAGATGTGTCTACTCATTTTTCTATCCAAGTCCAATTTGTTTGCACCCTCTACCTGTCACTCCTCTTCAAGTTGGTGAATAAAACTTGTAAACTATGTCTCCTAAGATATCTTTTCCCTTGCAAAGTCACAGTCTGTTATGTGTTTGATTCTCTTATAAAGCATTGGATTTGATACAATATGAAGTGCTTAATAAATATTACACTCAACCTCAAGTAATATCTTACTTATCCAAATTTTCGTTGAGTAGTTGCTTGCTCTTTGTACATTTTCCACCATTATAGTTCGATTTTCTGCGTCTGCACTGCACTATAATATGCAATCACATATGTTTCCTCCTTTTCCATGACACTAAATTATCTCCAACTAAGATATAGAGTATCCATGAATATATCTTTATCACAGTGTAGTCCTGCTCATTCTACATTAATGTACTCAACGCTCTTCTCTCCTCAGCCATTGTAGCGTAATCCTTTTGCTGGAGCAGATTTATATATCAAAAGTTACTAATCACTACATCTCGATGAGTATCATGAGAATCTAGAAGTAACTTGTGATACTCAGGGGAAGATAATATCAAGTTGAATCATGGGGAGGTAGTTTGGCTCATTAACATTCTTGTATCTTCCAGGATAAAGTGGGGTTGTTCAAATATGGTTGAAATTTTCTTCCTGAAAATTTGGAAACAATAAACACTTTTCAATTTCTTTTAACCAAAGATCATTAGTATTTTATTTTTTACAAAAAAAAAGAAAGAAGAGGGTAAAATCAGTACAGAGGTGTTTGCTGCAATTGCCTACAAAGTTGCTGATAGATTGTGGCATTCTTTCACTTTTTATCTTTAAAGTTGTAGGCACTTGAATTGTGATTTTGTAATGCATGAAGCTATAGATTTTTATGGACCATAACATGTATGGATCTGTTATATGTAGCATGATAAGCACTCAAAATGATAAAGCGTCAGCAAGATGAAATATATAAATTACCCTTCTCTGTTCTTCTTGTGCTAGACTGGTTTGCTATTTTAACTGGGGGTATGATGTCCTCTTTATCTACTTGACAATAGTGATTGGAGCATCTTCAATGTTCTCAGCTTCAAATTCATGCTCCCCCAAAAGAGGCATGGACTGGTGATATGTTCTTGAAGTATTAAATGTTGAAGATTGCATATTTACAGAGGAGCAGTTATATGTCTAACTGCCTCGGTGCAAACTATGGCTTTACTTGCCATTGTACGCATGATGTGAATGTTCTTCTTTGGTTTGTAGTTGAGATCATTTTGTTATTTGCCTTCTTGCAATCTAGCCAGATTCATGATCTAATTTCTGACTGTTGTTAGGTTCTGGCTGATCGTTCGTCAATTACCTTTCCAGGTTCATGATCTAATTTTATCAGAAATAGGAATTTTTCCTGATGTCTGCAGACAATAGACCTTTTCTATCTGTTTGCAACAGGTAGAAACTAGACCATCTACAATTCCACGTAGTGAACCCCTGTGAACATGAGTTCACTTTGATTGACCACATCTACCTCATTGGAAATTTTTGTTATATCTAGGAGTTTTTGTCAATCTGGTTGAAAGAGTTGCATGTCAATGTAGGAAGTGAATGATGGATTTTAGTAGACCATCTACAATTCCACGTAGTGAACCCCTGTGAACATGAGTTCACTTTGATTGACCACATCTGCCTCATTGGAAATTTTTGTTATATCTAGGAGTTTTTGTCAATCTGGTTGAAACAATTGCATGTCAATGTAGGAAGTGAATGATGGATTTTAGTAGTTTTAGAGAACTCCTGATTTGCATTAAGAGCCTAATTTGTTAGTATTGCGATGAAATAGATCTTATTACAATAGAATGGATATGGTAGATCTACATAACCACCCCAGCCAGTTTGCAATCAAGGTGTGGTTGATTGATTGATGTTGGTTCTGTTTAAAGGCATTGGGCTGAAAGTTTTTTTGCCTGACATTTTCCTTTCCTTTTCTATGTTATACCTTTTTTCCCCAAGCTTGCTCCTGTGCAGGTTTGTTTTTGAGGATTTCTGTTTTTCTTTTAGTGCGGAAGTTTTTGGATTGAGGTGGTCTTGTTTTTATTTTTCCTTGCTAAATAAGCATATAATAAATTCCAATATTACTTGTTAGTGTTATTGTATTTTTTCCTAATATAATTCTTATGTGTTATGCTTTCAGGCATTAGGTGCCAACTTAAGTGGCAGTGACTGCTGTTACATGGTAGTTTTTCAATATGGCTCAATTGTCTTGTTTAATGTTTCCGATCACGAGGTTGATGGATACCTGAAGATTGTCGAGAGACATGCTTCAGGGTTATTACCGGAGATGAGAAAGGATGGTGAGTTTATGTGAGAATGATTCAAGTTACAAAATGCTTTATGAATTTACATACTAATAAAAGAAAATGCGTTTTAAATTTGTTATATAGTCTGTTCATTTTGCTTATTTTTTTTGGACAAATGTTTATTATTCTTATTCTTTCTTTTATTTCTGACACCATCACTATTGGAGCTACATATTTTTGAGGTAGTAAATGTTTTATGATAAGGTTGCATCTTGATATTAGGAATTTGGATTTGAGTTGGTTTTTCTTATAAACAAGAAACAGAAGTGACCTGGATCTTCAGTTCTGCTGCCAATTCTAACTTCTGCTTTCCCCTCAAAGGATTCACTGAGTAGAACTTTCTGGGAGAAAAGCAAAGAGAAAGACATTTTTACTTTCCCGTGGAGGGGTGGATGTGATTAGGAATTTAATAGTCAAATCAGCCCCCTTTTTTTTTTTCTTTTGGGAGAGATCCAAATGACATTTTTCATTCATATGCTAAAGTTTTTTTTTGGCATTATTAGTGACTTTATTTTCAATTTCAGACCTCCGTTTTTTTTCTTCTTCTAACATGCTGATTCAAGCCTGTTATAAATAGAACACACAAAATTATGGAATTTCATGGAAGAATCTCTTCACTTCCTAAAACTCACTCTTCCATTACTTGATGACCTCTCTGGGAAGTGTCAGAAACTGAATGACACTCGTGTTAGGACTTGGAGTGCATTTTAGTTATTTTCCTTTATACTAATCAACTGAAGTGTGTGTCATACTGAAGTTGCATGTTAGTTCTTGATCTAGCAAATTTTGGCTACTTGAAATAATTTGTCGTTATTAAGTACATTGGACAATTGTGTATGTAAATGATCATTCCCTGGGTTAACTCTCATGTGCGGTTTGCGAGCTATTGCATAGGAGAGGGGGTTTTACCTTATGCGCACCCAAAGTGTAGTGGCTGCGAGTTCCCCTTGTCATAAAAAAAATGTAAATGATCATTCCCTTATTTGTGCTTCTGTTCATTCTGTAGAATTGTGTTCTTAGTCTTATTTGGAATCTAATATTTAAGTCATCTCATGTGTTTCTGTACCAACTTTGAGTGAGATTCAATTCTCTCATCTCTTTTAAGAACAAAAGTTTTCTGGACTCTCACTGATGTCTATTTTGTGGAACTTTAGAATATGAGGTAAGAGAGAAGCCAACTTTGAGCACATGGATGGAAGGTGGATTAGACTACATAATGTTGCAGTATATGAATATAGATGGTATCCGAACCATTGGCAGTGTTCTTGGTCAAAGTATTGCTCTTGATTATTATGTTCGCCAAGTAGGTGTCTTCCAACTTATATTTGATCAGCCTGAGAAGGTTCTTAGTTGTAGTAACTTTCTGACTGGTATCCTCTGCCATTCCAGGTTGATGGAATGGTTGCTGAGTTTACGGACATCAATCGTGGAATGGAGAAGACTGGAACTTTCACAATGGAGAGAAAAAAGCTTTTCCAACTGGTTGGCAAGGCAAATTCTAATCTTGCTGATGTGATTCTTAAGCTAGGACTTTTTGAAAGGTATATTTGCATCTATTTAGCTACGCCATGAATTTCTTTATTTCTTCTTCCTTTTTCTGTTTCCCTATTATATCAATATTGTGATTTGGAAGAGTATGGTATAGAAGTTAACTTTTTCTATCTGGGAACTAGGAAACTTTTGTAAAGTGGAAGTGGCCTGGAAATGTGCTTTGTTTTTTCTAATACTTATTATTATTTCAATCCAAGAACTGGGGGCCCTTTTTATGAGAAACAGAAGTTAATTGTTGCACCCCAATTAGTCATTCATGTTCTGGAAAAAGTTTGTAACTTTTTCGTGTTTGCTATTTCAATCTTTCTACTTTTATAGTTGAATTCTTTTTTTGAAACTGGTAAGGTTGTATTCTTCAGTATTAAGTATTAAGAGCATGCTGGCCACCTCCAAAATGGAATATTATCGATTACAAGTCTCCTATTTGTCTACTATCTGATATATATCAACTATACACAATTGTTTACACCAAAAAAGTAAGGATTCAATGCAATTCCATTTCACTTTATGAATGAAATTGGGCCTATCCTCAAAAAATATACCACTTCTTTCCAGCCATACTGACCACCATATGCATGATGGAACTAATCTCCACCATTTCTTCTGACTCTTACTACCTCCCCTCCTAATCCAACTACTTGATAGATCTGATGTGTGCTCTGGCATGGTCCAGATGTAACTTGTTATGTTGAGGAAGAGATTCCACAACTGAGTAACTGAAGCTGCAACGTAGGAAGAGATGCTTGTTTGTCTCCCCTGTAGTGTTACGCACAAAGCACCTAGGAACTAACTGTCTCCCTTTCTTCTACAGAACTTCTTGAGTTAGACATGCCCTCTTAATCACTAGTCAAGTAAAGCATTTTACCTTGGTGGGGATGATACTTTTCCAGAAATAGTTCCAACCCCCCCCCCCCCCCCCCCAGGAGCTCCACAGCACCCTATCTGCCTCTATTGTGACAATGTTGCTTCCTCCTAGCTTTCCAAGTAATGAGGCCACTCTGTCAATCTCCCAACCATTTAGTGTTCGTCTGAATGAGATGTTATAATCCTGTACTGACCCAGCACTCACTTACTCTGGCCTCAGTGTTACCACATATCTGAAAAAAATCTGGAAATTTCTCTTTGAATGGTGATTGATCAATCCATCCATCGTTGTCAAAATTTTGTCTTGTTTCTATTGCCTATCTTAAAGCTAAGATTGGCTTCCATCAGTGGCCTCTGATTGTTCTCCAAACTCCCATACCATAAGGATCAGATTGCCTCATTCTGCAATCTGAGATTTCCGACCCCCAATTCTCCTCTTCCTTTATTCAGCATTACTGTTTTCCAGTTAATAAGGCAGTAACCCTTCCCTTCTTTGTTTCCATGCCTAAGAAAATCTCTTCTAAACTATTAATTTTCTTCACAACTTGATGGAATTGGGAATTGGGAATAGGGACATCACATAAGCGGGTAATGCATCTAGGACAGAATTGATTAGGATCAGTCTACCACTTAAGGACAAGTACTGAGCCAATTGATTTGGATCAGTCTACCACCTAAGGACAAGTACTGAGCCTTCCATTTGGAGAATTTCTGTTCTGTTCTTTCCAAGACGCTCTCCCAAATCTCTAAAGACATATGTTTGCTTCCCAGGGGCAACCCAAATAAGTTGTGGGTAAATGCTCTCTTTTGCATCCAGGATGCTGGCCATATCTTGAATCTGGTGAACCTCATTCATTGAGATTAAACTGCTCTTCCCCCAGTTAACAGTTAACTTTCAACCCTGCTACAGCTTCAAACAAGACAAGGATCACTCTAATATAGCTTATCAATTCAGCCACGGGTTTACAAAAAATGATGGTGTCATCTACATACAACAGATGACCAAGTTCCATCTCTCTCACCTACACTGTCCCCAACTTTGGACCCTCTGATCCATCTTTTTTTGAGCTGCTATTCTCATCATGCTATCAAAACCTTCCATTGACAGAATGAACAGGAAAGGCGAGATGGGATCACCCTGTCTCAAACCCCTTTTTGATGCAAAAAAAGCAACAAGTTCTGCATTCACAAGCACAGAGAACCTGACTATTTTAATGCAGTATTCTATCCACTTCACCCATCTGTCTCCAAACCCCATTTGCCTGAGAAGATTCAGTAAGAAAGCCCCAATTCACATGGTCATAAGCTTTTTGAATATCCAATTTACACATTATGCCTGGGACCCCACTCTTCAATCTTGAGTCTATGCATTCACTGGCTATGATGCTGCATCCATTATTTGTCTATTTTTAATGAATGCCATCTGATGTTTGTTGGCCAATTTATCTATACTTTCTTTAGCCTCTGTGCCAATAATCTTGTGTTACATCCCCAACCAGGCTAGTAGGTTTGAAGTTTTTTAGCTCTGAGGCTCCAGGCTTCTTTGGGGTCAGAGCAATGAACGTTGCATTGAAGCTCTTCTCAAAGACCTGATTTGAATGAAAATGTTGGATGGTCTTGGTAATATATTCCTTCAGTAGATTCCAGAAATTCTAGAAAAACACCATTGGGAAGCTATCTGATCCAGGTGATTTCTCCATAGCACATATATTCAAACACTCTAGTATCTCTTCCTCCTCAAATGTCTCTGCAGCCAGATCTGTTCCTCATCAGTACTCCTTGAAGACTCATGGAGTCTATAAAATTAGGTCTCCAATTTTCAGGCATAGATCTTTGTAGTAGTTTTCTTTCTCAAAAAAAAGATCTTTGTAGTAGTTTTGCACAACCTCCTTGATACTATCTAGATACTGGATAGTAGTACCATCCACTTCTAATTGCTCCATGCAGTTGAATCTCTTGTGAGAAGTTGCAGTTCTGTGGAAAAACTGTGTTCTTATCCCCATGCTTTAACCATTGGACTTTAGACCTCTGCTTCCAGTCAATTTCTTCCTTTTTTGCTACCTCTTCAAAATCTATGGTCAAATTGGCCTTTTGCAACAATTCATCATCTGTGAGAGGCCTCTCTTCTTGAATAGTTTCCCAATTTGATTTTATAGTTGAATCCTTTTGAATATGGTTATATCATGGATTTCAGAGTGACATTTCAAGATATTGATTTTAAGTGTAGAATTGACCTTTCTTACAACTATAACTTTCCCAATTTTAGTTGATCCAGTTTGATTGCTGCAGAGAGAAAAGATCATAGTATCAAGTATAAACATTTTAAAAACTATATATATATATATATGTACACACACACACACACACACACATAGGTAAATAAGCATGCCTAATCTTAGTAATTCATTTTAGAATACCCTTAGCAGCCAAGGGTGTGGCGTATTAGTGGACAATAAAGAGGGTGCAAACTAGACTAGGGGTGCAAGTCCAAGCAGTGGCAAAAACTAGGTGATTTCTTCCTGTATGCCTATGCCTTGGTGGATTGAGTGAAGCCAGTTGGTATTTGAAGTCTTGGTAGATGGAGTTATCTGGTATTTGAAATTTTGGTAGATAGAGTTATCCGGTATTTGATGTCTTAGGGGGATGTTGCAGATACCTATTACATAAATGAGGTACGCGCAAGCTGGCCCTCGTACCATCATCATTATTTTTTTTTTTTTTAAAAACATGTCTTTCTTGGAATTATTGATACTTTCTGTTTGACGTCGCGTGAATTCATTGTAAGGCAACACCCGGTTTTACATGGACAGTAGTTTTCTTGGTAGGTAACACTTTCTTTGCTCTTTGTTTGGTATCATATGGAAGTTTCTTTTGTTTTCAGATCGGATATTGCATGGAAGGATGCGAAATATGCTCAAATTTGGGAATATCTCAGAGATGAATTTGAGTTGACTCAAAGATTCGCAAGCCTCGACTTTAAGCTGAAATTTGTTGAGGTATGGTATTCCATTCTTAATCAATCAATGAAGCTTCAAATTCCAAACAAAGATTGGTTCAGTTACATGAATTCTCTGTAGTCAATACGCCCTATTCGGTTCTAAATTATTCTTTTTACTGATTTACCTTAAACCAAGACTAGAGGTTCTTTAAATGTCGTTTTTTTCCTTACCCTGACGTGTTCCATGTTTGCAGGTCCTTTTATAAAAGATAAAAACTGTTGAATTTCTTCATACGAGTAAATGCAGTAGTTAACATTTTGATATTTGTGTGCAGCATAATATACGATTCCTTCAAGAAATTCTTCAAAATAGGAAGTCAGATTTCCTTGAATGGCTTATTATTATACTGATTGGTGCGGAGATCCTCATCTCGGTTTATGACATAGCCCATAAGTCATCAATCGCTCTGTAGGTATAGCTAGCTTCTGAAGTTGTTGGAAACTTGAAATATGGCATCGTACTCTAATTATGGCGTGGAGTTTGTTGTACATAGGAAATCCTCAAATAATATATCTATCTCTATGCTATATGACACTTGGTCTTTCTTAATTGTAAATGCATCATCACTTTACACTAGGGAAAGTATACATCATTTAAGCTTGGTGCCTTGAAATAGGGGCTATGAATTTAGAGGAAATCGCATATTTGGTACCTTTCTCCTCTAAGTATTTTTTTGATTGGGGTTTAGTGCTCATTTTTGTTTTGACAATTTGACATTTTCCAAGTGCGATGAATTCATATTAGTTCTCTCTCTTTAAAAATTGTTGTACGAACTGTGAAGTATATAAGAATGCACCCCTTTTTAATAAATAGTGCTCTATCACGGTAAGTTAGCTCAGACTTTGGGCTCTATGACTGATGCTATGTAGTGGATAATAGATCCCCCATCTTTGATTGATGATGTACTCAACTTTGATTTAATCAATCATTAATTGGAATGTTTGTCTAAAAAAAACATGTAAAAAGTTAAAAAAAAATCATATATATCTGTAATTCACTTTGCCTTGCATTAGTTTTAAAAAAACCCACTTCAACTGTCATCCATTACTCTCGCCCTGCACAATTTTAAATACGCCCCGCTCAGCATAGGCTTAAACTTACCAAGCACTGCCCCAATCCCTACTGTTAAGCGTCCAGTGGTTTAGCCATCTTGAAAGAGTCAAATTAAATTGACTTGTGTGTTTGGTAGAAGGAAAAATATATTTTTTTGGAAAATATTTTCTTAGAAAGTGGTTTAAAGAGTAATTTTCCTAGATAGTCACCCATGTTTGAGAAATTACTTGGTAGTATCATTTTGTTTGTTTTAAGACACTATAATGTGACCCAACTATACATATTTTTCTCAAAATATACTTGAAACAAAAAAACATTCTCCTCTCTCCTAATGGATGTCGTATCACATTATTCCCTTTTTATTAATAATACATTTTAAAAACTTTTTTTTAACAATCCATATGTTATACTTGGTAAAAAAAGAAAAATTACATAGTGCAAAGTGAACATTTTTAAACAATCATATTTATTTTCTTTTCTGTTATTACGGTTAACATTAAATATTTATTCTAAATCATGTTTCAAATTATTCTTTCTTTAAGTTCTTAAAGAATGTAAGGTGAACATTAAAAACAAGTAAAAGTGAAATAAAAAGAAAAAAAAGTGACATTAGAGAACAATTTTTGTGTATTCATAAAAATCAAGAGTATTATATCAATTAACTCATTTTACGGACTTTTTTTTCGTAGCAATTATTCTCTTTGTCTATTTTAATTATTCATTTTTACTTGTTTACATTAGAAAATCAAGAGATAATTTCTTACTTAATTCATAATTCACTCTTATTATTAGTTATAGTCATTTGTCAATGCATTTTTTTTAAAATATTAAATTTATTATATTCAGAGATTAATATAGTAAAATCATCATTTTATTTATTATTTCTGAAGTGATGTGTCAAATTAATACTGAACAAGTAAAGATGGACAGAAGGAGTAGAAACTAAATTTCCTCTATAGAGAGATTCTAGAACTAAAGTAATTATAACAAGCGCAGTTTAAAGGAAAAAGAAAAAAATTATTATTAAAAAATAAGAAATAATATGACATGACAACCCATTAATAGTGTGCACTTGACATATTTATTAAGAAATTAAAGAATGAATGATTTGAGAAATGATTTAGACTAAATAATTAATGCTAAATGTAATGGTAGAAAAAAATTCTATCTCTTACTATGCTAAAGTAAACAACTAAAAATGATAAATAATTTAGATGTCTTTTTTGCTGAATGGAGTATAACATATGGGTGTTTTAAGAAGTTTGTTTTTTTTATTATTATTAAAAATTAAATAATGTGATGTGGCATCCCATTAGGAAAGAGAAAAATGTTTTTTTTTTGTGTTAAGTATATTTTGAAAATATGTAAAGTTGAGTGATATTGTAGTCATAAAACAAACAAGAGTAATATTACTAGATAATTTTCCAAACATGGGTGATTATCTAGGAAAATTACTCGTGTTTTAAACAAGTGGATTTCATACTAACTTTTTAGTGTTTGGTAAATAAAAAAAATACTATCTCCAGAACATTTATATGTAGGGGTGTCAAAATGAGTCCAAATATAGGTAACCTACCCAATCAGTCCAAACTTATAGTTTGGGCTCAATATAATTTGAATTCGATTCAATTTCAATCCATTTAAGCCTAAATCAATTTTAAAAGAATCTTCATTTGAGCCTAATTTAATCTCCTATTTCAACCCGTTTTAAGACTTTTTATTGACATTGATGTAATATATGTCCCTATATTGAATGTATGAATTATTATCTATTTTATATTTTCTAGGATTTATTGATTCAATTTTCTTGAATTGAAATTCAAATTGTGCTTATAATATTTTTAATAATAATAATATGTTAAAATTATTGAGATTAAGCGGGTCAAATTGGGCGGATCATGACCCAACACGATTTTTTGCCCACCCATAGTGCCCAAAGTAAATTTGGGCGGGTCATGACCCAACCGTTTTCTACTTCAATTCATTTTAATATCTCAAATTTCAACTCAATTCACCTATTTGACACCCCTATTTATATGTTATTTAGCAAAATACTATAAATGAGGGATGATATGGGGAGGTTTGGGGATGGGATGATCAAGGGGGGTAGGGGTTGAGGGATCAGGCGGATGGGAAAGAGACAATAAATTTAGAATATTATTTATGTAATTTGTTTGTCTCACTTCCTTTATAGAAGTCATTTACCTCATTTTTAATAGGGAAAATTCTAAGAAGTAGCCATTTGGCTATTTCCATTACCAAAATTTTAGCCAAATTTAAAGTTACTAAAATTGGCCAAAACTTCTTCATCTTCCTTTCGAGTTCGCCATTAATGGCTTCTAATCGTCTCTTCATCCTTCCTATGTCACCATTAATGACTTCTTTTTCTTCTTCCCTTCTCCTCCTCCTCCCTTTTCTTCTTCTGAGATTTTTTTTGCATAGTCTTCTTTTTCTTCTTCATTGTTTTTATTTTTAAAATTTGACATATTGTAAACGTGAATCATTTTGAGTAAATTATATATCACTCGAAATATCGAGAAAATTTCATATCTAAAATTTTAGGATTAATTAGAGGTGATTTCGAGTTGATCGAGATTGAATAGTCAATGTGTACTTCAATATAGTGAATATATACTTCATGTATAGTTAAGTTATATTTAGTTTTTTGAGTGTATCATAATTTATAATTAGTGTATAGCTCATATATAGGTATGATATATTGTATAGTTAATGTGTATTTTCTATGACTTTTGGCAAACTATAGTGTAAGGTCAGTGTATACTTCTAATGACCTATAACTTTTTGACCTTTTTTTTTTTATTTTTATGTAAATAAAAAATGGCTATATTTGAAGTAATTACTTTATGATATATACACTTCAAACTATCCCTTTTTAATATATTTGTTTTTCTAAATTTACAAACATTTTGACCAACCAAACATAGAAAAATTGAAATACATTTTTTGGATAATGTGTTTCTCTATGCCAAACACATGAAATTAATTTTTTGCCCAAAAAAGTAACATTATATCGACCGATCATTTTTTCTTTGAGAAATTTAACTTTTTGTGAAAGAGTAAAATTAAATTGATCGATCCTTTATCTTTGAGAATTTAATTTTTTAAAAGAAGTATAAACCTACTTGTCCACAGAAATGACAAATGCTATAGGGGTAGGGGTGACAATTTCAGCCCATATAAGTGAAATAAATTCATTTTTCTCTTATTAAATTAAATGGATCACTCATATTTTCTTAAATGGATAAATATGAACTCCAACCTATTTAAGTTCATACAAATATAGACAAAATAGTAAACATGAGAATCCATATATACCCACATGAAGTATATAAGTTTACATACATATTTGTATTTAAGCTTATACAAATATGGACTTCAACCTTTTTGCATTTATTAATTAGTTACGAATTATGATCTAGTTGTATCTAAAAAAGAAAAAGCAAACAAATGAAAAGTATATAGACTACTTCGTCATAGTATTTGTAAAAAACCTTAGATTTTAGAATTTGAGTCTAGTTTAGCATACATCAGTTGTGAGTTGTGAAACTTTAATCTAAATTGTAAAAATAATTATCTAAAAAGAAAGTAGAGTAACAATTATGTTGGGAAGGATTTAGATAACATGGATAGTATTTACAGTTCTTTTAAATTAAATAAAAAATAGTAAATTATGCAGGACAGATTCATGCGATGTAGATTCAAAACAAAAAATTTTGCGGGGCTGGACAAATTGAAGTCTTTACAGGTTTATGCGAGTTTACCCTGCACCTACCCCACACCGCTCCATTTGTCATCCCTAGTGGTGTGGTTGGGGCCAAACTTGTATGAAGACTCTTACCTGTCTTTCATAGAGAATTTTTTCATTTTCAATCTATCCTGCCCCACATGCATAGACAAGTCTCTTATACATCTTCCCTACAATTTTTTTTTAAAAATTGTTTAACATAAAATTCATAAAATCAAGCCTTGTTGCATTTATTTTTGGTTTTCTACTTAGTGTGCAATATCATATTGAATCTCAATTAATTTGGATTCGCATTGTATAAGACATACTTGGAAAAGGTTCTCTATCAAATACTTTTTTTATGTCCAGGGCCCAAAATGTTGGGCTCTAATTAAGGCAGGAGCAATCCTATACAGTACACCACATTTTTGGTGAATCATTTGTTATAATGAGATTTCGTAATAACTTGATGTTCTTCTAAAACATTTTTTTAAATTATATTTTACCTCTTTATAATAATGTTCTACTTATAACAACAATGACAATCATTATAACAATATATGTTTTTGTAAAATTACTCCTCTTTAACAATCACACTCAAATGTTGTGTAATAATATTTTATAATAAATATATTATGCATACAATAAAATATTAAAATATTTAAGATAATCTTTATTAATGTTATGCACATAATTTTTAAGTTTTATTTTTTTAAAGAAAAGGTTCTGATTTTTTCTTTCCGCATGATACTGTCTTGAGGATTGATGTAGTAACTGCAGAAAAACATGGTGAATATACAACCTACTCTGCATGAACACCAGAGTAAGGAGTTGAATCAAGGACTATAGGCTTGGCTAATTGCCCCACTCTATGCGTATATATGGCAGGGTGATTTTCACCTTCTACAATTTCATCCTTAGCATGTGTCATGATCCGAGACTACCTCCTAGTCGTAACATTGTGCTTAGAGTCACAAGTGACCCCAAGTTAACCTATGATCAGGCATGAAACTACGATTAACATAAACAATAGCTGAATGTGGAAGCAACTACTGAGATAAATAAATAGTCTAAATGATTTAA
The DNA here is from genome assembly GCA_035578085.1 of Solanum pinnatisectum. Classification (NCBI taxonomy): domain Eukaryota; kingdom Viridiplantae; phylum Streptophyta; class Magnoliopsida; order Solanales; family Solanaceae; genus Solanum; species Solanum pinnatisectum. The sequence goes on along the minus strand of CM069079.1, from coordinate 34,706,277 downwards.
AATTGAATACTCAAAAGTGAGTTTATCTGACACAACATAAAAAATTGATATGTCTGCCTAACTGTCTATCTGAAAACCTCTACTACGATGAGTTGCTAGGACAAGACCCCAACTAACTCTAACTATCTGAAAACTAAAATAGTAAATAACGGAAAAAATATAAAGTTGTCATCGAAAGATGATGACTCACCAAACGTACTGCTGAGCTGATCTGAAGTCGTACTAATTGCAGACTAGATGCTGAATGTACAAATCTATATTATAAAACAATTTAACGCGAAAAGTATTCAGTTAGTACTTTGAATATAGTAAGTATGTGAGACATGCATCACAAGTATACTAAACTCAATATGCTAAATCTGAAAGATTGAAATGATGTACATGAACTGATGAAATGACCAAGTAAAACAACATGTAATTGATAACGCTAAACTGAAATAATTGAATACATGGTCATGGAATATCCGAGAGACTGGACTATGAGAGATACTAAAACCGACATATAATCATGTGGGCTATCCATGGAGTTTGATAAATAATATCCATCGAAAAGGGCCAATATACCTTACCAGGTATAAAGACTGATTTGAGTTGGCATGGTACCACTAAGTTGATAATATGTGTCTACAAGGGCTACATAGACCTACAGTGACATGTAGTTCCATGGCTTAGGAATTGCTAATAAAGGCGTAGTGGACACTGACTCCCTATAGTCCACTTGGTTCTAAGTAATTCTCCCAACTGCATTTTTATGTTGATAATTTGATTATGCTGATAACAATAGTAAAACTCAATAAATCATGAATACAGCTGAATGCATATTAGACAGTTTATCTAAAAGTATCTCATACATCTATACCAAAATACTAACTAATTATAGAAACTCTTATATGCTGACTGCAATATGAAAATTCAAGATACATTGTATGTGAGGGTCATAAAATATAGTTCAACAAACATATTGAAAATCATGTACTTATAAATCGGTAACGATGGGAAATAAAGTTACTTCAAATTTCACGCTAAACATGAGAATCCTAAAATACTATGTAATTTAACATATGATAATATAGGGCTTTCTTGAAACTCAATTGGTGAAATAATACCCATTGATGAAATTCCACATACTTAGAATGAAAGATCTAGCTTGAATCCTTAAATTGAGACTTGAGGTGAAAAACCCAAGCTTTTTCCTTGAGAGAACTTAGAACATGCTAAATTTGATTTTTGGGTATAGGGAGTAAATGGGGAGGTTTTAGTAGACTAAATTTCCATTAAATCCACTTAGGATAGGCTAAAATTACATAATATAAGGATTAAAGAGTGGGAAAAGACCAAAACAATCCTAAAAGAAATATGACAATGATAGGTTCCACAAGGCTGTCTATGCTCTGTGGATTGATATATGAACTGTATATCCCATCTGTAGAAATTAAGATAAAATTTGAGTTTCCGAAGTCCATCTACGAATTCCATTTACGGGTTGTGGTTCCATATACGGATCATTAACGTTGTCCGTAAAAGTAAGACAAAAAATTCAAATTTTAGAGCTTTGATCTATGAGCCTGTCTGGGTTTATGACTTGTATATTGGACTCGTAAATCTCAGGCAAAAATCCTAGCTTCTGAAGTTGATCTACGAGCCTCATCTACGACCCGTGGTTTCATCTACAGACCGTATATCCCAAAATTTTGATAGTCTTTTAAATTTATTAGCTTCTTAAGATCTGATATAGACTTAGAACTTTTGGGGTGTCACAGTGTGGCACACCAAACATGTGATTTTTTTCTAAAATGAAAGAAATTTTTATGACATATTCATTCTTAACCTCACAAGTATCAGAAGATATCCCCATCCCCACATAAAGTCATATTAACCCTCAAAGAAATTTATATTAATAAGAATTTGAAGAAGGGTGAGGAATACTCCTGAGGCCATCTACAACCTAGCTAGTAACATGTTTGCATAATATCTGATGAGTCTGAGATTTTGATTCATTTGAGGCCTTTTTAGTTCAACAATTAGTGTCCTTAATGCCTTTTTATGTCTATATCTAATGATTTATTGTGTTTTGTAGCTATGAAGACATAAGGACAAGACAATGTTGAAATCACACAAAAGAGGCTAAAAACATAGAAAAAGAGCAAAAATGTGATATTAATGCACGCCAAAAGGCACTCGGCGACTCGCTGAGTATGCCATAACTCACCAAAAATGACAGGGTCTTTGACTAAAATAATCAAGGTAGGTCGGTGAGAAGAAGGGTACACGATGATTCGCCAAACTCAATCAACGAGATACAAATATTCACCAAAAGTGACAAAACAATTGTTTTAAATTGAAGGCAAAACAGGTGAGATTGGGTGATATCGACAATTCACTGAATGTGAACAACGCCTCCATCAAGCTCTCCAACTGCGGTTCAAACACCTGAAGCCAAGAAAAGGCGAGGAGAAGAGCAATTTGATGATTCACCAAATAAGTCAACGATTCACAGAATAAGTCGACTATTCACCGAATAAGTCGGCGAGCCTGATTAATATCACCTGTCATTTGATAAAATTTTTGAGAAAATAAATAGCCAAAAAGTGAGAGAAAAATACATTTAAAAAGAAAATACAATTTGGATCCGAGACTTTATGATTTTAGAAACAATAGAACTTTCTATTTTCTTAAGTGAAATACAATCTTGTAACCCATCTTTTTGGGATAATTCAGAAGTGGGTCTCTTAAATTGAAGTTGTAAACAATCTGATGATCGAGAATGTTTTCAGTATATTTTCTTTTACTTTTAACAAAATTGGCTCAAACCCCTATTCTAGGGTTGTGCAATGGAGTTGGCTTTTGATTAAATTGGTCGAATAGTGTGTATTTCTCTTTCTTACTTTGATTTTCATAGATTTAAATTGATTATTATGTGTTAATTTATGAATTGAAGTTGCAAATTTAATTTACTTTAGATCTTCATATATTGCTTGAGAAAGAGTATGTGAAGTGGGTAATTGTTTTTATGCTAGCATAATAGTTTGGAATTCCTTATTTGCTTGAGAAAGGAATTTGAGATTCCATCTCTAAATGCTAGTCTTGCTTGAGAAAGAAGATTTATGTTAATGTATTGGATTGTTTAGTTGATTACACATGGAAATGTCCGAGAGGAATTCTTGTAATAAGCATATTGTGATTGAGAAATTCAATGTGTGTTTGAGATGGTCCCTATCACACCTCGAGTCTACACCCTGGATGTCACCGGCACTCGAGAACCATCACTGGTCCCCAAGAGAACCCTTGGCCTGACTGACTACTTAGCGGAAGACTTACTTAAGCAAATAGTGAACCTTAAATGGATAATTAAACTCAATAGTCTCAATTAAACTCAATTCAATTAAATGTATGGACATACTTAATAAGGTATAAGTAATAGTCTCAAGATCTCAAAACAGAAAGGAACATACTAAGAGACTCATCAAATATAACTGACTATGAAGCCGCTAATACTAGGATATATGTTGGGACAAGACCCACGACAACTCAACAATAATAGGAAAATAAATGTGAAATCCTTCGGAAAGCAAGGAGGCTCACCAAAGCTAAATGGAGTGAAAGTGATATCAATGAAGCACCTGTTGATGACCTTGAACGCCTGTATCTGCATCATAATAAGATGCATGTCGAATGACATTAGTACATTGAATGTACTAGTATGTAAAGAAAATTAAATGCATAGACAACTGAAATGATAAGACTAGAAGTATATTTACCTCAACTCAACTCAATACAAAAGAAATAATAAAATATGAAATGATTAAAGCTTCATAAATAAAAGATACTAACTCAAGGATATATATAAAAATACAATAAATTACTCTTTACTCTTATTTAGGAGATTCTCTAATCGACAACCATCACAATGAGCTATGTAATGATACAACGTCTCGTCCATGCTGCCAGAACTGTTCTATACCTTGCCGGGGTATAGAACATCTCAGCTAAGTGGATCCACTATATCTATGCTCCAAAGCAATAAGGATTCGTCTAAAAAGTACGATTCTTTACCCATGTTGGCAAGATGGTTTATGGGAGTGTGAGTTGCCTGAACTCATCCCCATATCGGTGCTCAATACTACTTCCAATAAATATATATATTCATGCTCAAGTAGAAATACTCTTTCTCTGTTTTGAGGTTATTACTCAAAATAACCTCTTAAAAGAGGTATCTTCTCTGAAATATCCTAAACTCTTTTTAGAAATCAAAGTTTCCCTTTTCTCAATGGAAAAATGTTACATTTGAGAATACTTAGTTCCCTTATATTTTTTCTCAATAATGTATGAAACTCCTTTCAAAACCCATCCTTACTTTTCTTTGGAAAAATTAGTTTAAGATCATTGTTGGTTAAAAAGGGTTCTCAATAACAACTCGATAAAACTCTTAACTTTCCTCTTAAACTCAATTTAGTTTTGAATGGCATCAAGACATGTGATTAGGATATGCAGGAACTTTCAAATTTAAATAGAGCTTATAGAAGCTAATACAGAGAAGGGAAATGCGACCACAACTTAAAGGAACATGCGCCGGATGAAACAAAGAAAAGAATCAGCCCAACAATCCTTTGCATACTGTTGGCACAGGGCGCCAGACCCTGAACTTCAGAAGTCAGGTCTGGGCGCACTGCTGGCGCACCGCCCCAAGGCCTGAATTGCTGAAGGCCAGGCCTAGCGCATTATTGGCGCACCACCCCAGGGCCTTCCCCAGCATCCTCGATAAATTTTCAAGTTAAAATTAATACCCCAAATTAGTTTAGAATTGAGAAATTTCTCCTAAACTCTACTTGTTTCTCAAACCCAAAACATGTACATGAGAACTTTCATAGAACTCCTTTTGAAAACATAACTTTACAAAACCAATAGAGTTTATGTGATACTAAGCATGAACAACACTATAAGATTCACAAAACAAAAGAATCAAAACCTCAACTGTTATAGAACCGAATTTAATATCAAGAACTACAAATGGATCCTTTAGATGCGACGATTTCTGACTGAATTAAGATGTAGGGCGTGAGGAAAAACTAGTCCAACACTATGATAGCCTTACATACCTGGAAAGAATAAAGGTTCTTGGTAAAAATTGATGGAAACTTGAAGAACGCTTGATCCCTAGCTTTTTCTCCTCTTGGAACCTTGCTCTAATTCATCTAAGTGTTAACGAACATGAAAAGATGTTTTAGCACTGATTATACCCTTAATTAGGTGAATAAAAACGTGGCTTAGGCTTAGAAAGAGTGTTATAAGACCAAACTACCCCTCTTAAAAAACTGTCGAGGTGCTTAAAAGGGAGGTTCACTAAAACGAGCATATTTTTTACTCCAAACTTAAAATGAAGCAAACTTGGTGGTGTTGGAAAGAGGACTCAAAAAACTTCAATTCTATAGGTCATGGGCCACTTAATTCTTTATGTGTTGAGAGATATGGTCGTTTGAAGTTGATGCAAAACTTAAAACTGATGGGTGACTTTTACAAACCCATCTTTAGCCCTTTTTAAAGTACGAGGTGTTATGGGCCCAACCTATCCATGTGTAATCAAGGTTATTGAGGAATCACATTGACTGAGCTTTTGAAATTGATACCCACTTCTGCACACTCTTCGATTGTTACTCTGTTTGCCTTCTAAACATTTGTTTTAGTTTAATTTGTTGAAATTGATTAGTAACCAATCTTATTTTGATATTTGGAATTTATCCACCTTTGTTACTATCTACTTACAATGAATTAGAACACAATTTGACTTCGTAATTAAACTCTTTCACATACCACTCCCTATGGGATTTAACCTCGACCTCATACGTTGGATAATTAGATTGCTAACGACCGCTTATTTGTTTAATGATTTTATAAGTAATTTGAGTGTTACAAAATATAGTGCCGCAGCTGGGTAGTGGTGTTTAGAATTCTTTTAGTGAAGTATTTTTGTGAACTAATTTAGTGTGGTAGAGCATTTTTACTATTTATTTCATTGTTTTAATCTTTATAGGTGATGACATAAGTGTCATTTGAAACAATTATGCTATCCAACATGGTAAACTTAGGATGTGAGAAATTTAGATGATGTGAATTTCAATGCAATATGAAGTATGAGAGCTATCCGATTACCCCCAACTGTGGAGAATTCTATATTTCATGCAACTGGAACTATGCTTCAATTGCTCCAAATGAAGGGAATGTTTGGGGGTCTAGCTCATAATGATCCCCATGAGTATATTTGCAATTTTTTAGATGTATGTGGTCCATTTAGTTTCAAGAATATCAGCCAAGAGTTCATTCTATAGAGGATCTTTCCCTTCTCTCTAATGGGGGAGGCTTCAAAATGGTTGACGTAATTACCAAGGGAATCGATCTTTCATGCTCCGAAGCTACCCACAGGATGCGGACACAGGACCTAGGATCATGAGTGACCCCAAGCTAACCCTGCTGGCATATCATAAGCAATCTTAAAGCTTTACTAAAATAAGAAAGTACTGTGCGGAAGCTTAAAACATCATATAAACTGAAATGATGGGGAATACTGTTGCGCCCAAATCGCACATGCAAGTGTACGTGGTCGTTCAAGTATTAAAGTGGCTCTTATAAAGAGCCGGGTATCTTACCCACAAAGACTTATGATTAGAATAACTTGATTGTTCCAATACTTTTAGCTAAACACAAGTGTTATCAAGATTTCAAGAGTTTCAGACAATGATTGGGTAAAGTCCAGGGTCGCATCTCTTATCAGGATTCATGCAATTTATCTTATTTAAATGGATGTTTATCAACTATCGAATCAATGATCATAGGGTTACATATATGATTATGGTCTCCCGACCTCTAATCGTCTACTATAAATGACAACCTAACTACATCATTGAGCGGGGATAGGTTGTACCAAGTACCGAGCATTACGATTTTTTCCTGTAAATGACCAAGCATGGTTTTTAGGTATATCCCTATCCTAGATACAAATTAACCCTAATTATTAAGAGAAAATCATGCTCCTTATGCCCTACGTTCTATCCTCTTATTCCTCTCCCGAGTTCAAGTTGGACAATGTATTTATTTCAATGGTGATCATGCATGAAATAAGAAAAACAAGAACATAAGAAAGATTCATATGATAATCAAAATTAACCCATGAAAACTCAATAAATTACAATCATCCTGTAGCCGCAGCCCTAGAACTAGGGTATTTAGCTACTCATTATGGTATTGTCAATCAAACAATATTTAAATGACATACAAAGATAAAAAATAGAAGAGTTTAGGAAAGAACCCTAAAAACTGATGAAATAACTCTCCAAATCGTCGTTCTTCAAAACCTAGAAAAAGAATATCTAAATAAAATAAATTATTCCTATATTTATAATTAAGTTGAAATGGCCAAATCTGGCAACTAATGTCGCATTGTTGAGGTGGTTCTTAACTTAGGTTTCCCTTCTTCGCGACGCAGCTGCTACACAAACCACTCTGCCTCGAATGTTGAATCTCGCACCAAAATAAAATTCCCTCTCTGCGACGCGGAGTGCTCTGTCCCAATTTCTAATTTACCACCAAGAATGAAATTCCTCTCCGCTGTGCGGAGAGGACACAAATTTAATTTGTGATTCATTTTCTCATATTTCTTTCTTGCTTCTTTTCACTCGCGTCCTCTTGTGATTCCTAAAGTCCATTTCAGTGCTCGTTTCTCCATTTAAGCTCACCTACACAACTAATCATGTTGTTTAGCATATATACCATCAAAAGACTCGACACGACTATAAGTTAAGACAAATTGATTCCGAACTTGGCTTAAATGTGGACATTATTAGGTTTCTAGGCATACAAATATGCCTAAGATCAATACCCCACACTTGGAGCTTTGTTCGTCCTCAAACAACTTACTAACTAATCCTAAACCTAGACTCCCCACTACGGTATTCGTGCATCCGCCACTTTCTTCCAAGGATCTGTAATCACTTAACACATGCATGATTTCATTCAAAACGGGCATGATTCATGTAATTGACTTGACACCTTTTAGAAACCAACGCATTCAACAACATGTGCACCATTACATATCACCTTTTTTCATATAACAAGTGCCTCTCACTCCAAAGAATAGTCCGCACACTCAACTCAGGAAATTGAATATAGTTTAAGGACTTTGCAAACATAGTACGCTCTCACTCAACAAAGACATCATACATGTATGCATTGCGAACCATAAGCTTGCCCATTATGTACATCTCCACTAATAAAGTGTGTTATGCTCAAAATCAAAAAGGACTTTTTCCAGTTGTAATGTAGGCTTGAGGTAAGGGAGGATTCATTTAGATAAAATTAGTGACTTATCCTCCATAATGCACTAGATTCAATTTCCTTATTACATTCATAATTTTTTCTTTTCTTCAGCCTCCTCTTTCTGCTTAATTTCCTACTAGTATTTTCCAACCTCGCCTTTATTTTCCACACACCCCTTTATTTCTATATTTTTTTTTGACACTTAACAATAGCCACCCTTGACTTAGAGATTTCTCTCGAGTTAAGGTGCATATTGTCTGTATAGGGACCAGGGCCATTATTAAGGTATTCTCCAAGTTAGCCACCTTCAACTTAGGCTTTTAACCTTAGTCGAAGTGCACAATGTCTTAAGGACCAGGTCCACTCTCAGATTTACAAAACTTATGGGGCCTTATTTTACTTTCTCTTTCTCTCTTCCCTACAAAACTAAACATTTCCACCCTATTTAATTTTCCCGCCGTTTTCACTTATACATCTTATCATAGTGCATTAGGAATTTGGAATCAAAACTAACGGTATCAATAAAAGGTATTCGGCTCAATTACGTGGGTTAGAAAAAAATCAAGGCTAAAAGGCTCAATGAGGCTGTACTAGGGATATTATTTCTAAAAAGGATGATATTCATGACATATCAAAGACAACCTATTATCATCTTCTAAAACAACACCACTTTTATTTCGCTTCAATAACATGCTAGACAAGTTCTAGACTCCGATGCATTACGTGGACACTACAATAACTCACCGCTCATGGCACAAGTTCTACTCAAGAATAGATCATTCACAGCAGCACAATCAGTTCATGCACGACGTTAAATTTAAGCTTAAGTTGCAATCATTAAATTAAAATACACAAGTTCAAATGCATTCATACATCAACTTCAAATCATGCTTTCATACATTCTCCTTTTGGAATTTTAGGCTTCAGCACATACCAACCTAAGACTCAATGACGAAATTGCCCTTAAGACGGTCGTCATCCATCTATCATTGGGCAAAGTGACTCAACTACGACTACTGACTCAATCCTAAAAAGATAAAATATTTTTGTATTTTGTACGGTTCAAAGGGACTTTTCTTGGCCAAAGAACCGAAAGCAACCTCCAAGGAACCCAAAATAAAAAAATAAAATGCAAACTCTAACAATGTTCAATAATATATACAGACTAGAGATGATTTTCACCCTCATCCCACACTTAAACATTAGCACTATCTCTTATGCGTCACAGAAATCAGAACAATACAAGAGGTAAGGTGAAAACACTCCCTGATCAATCCTCCATAGCATCACCCCCTTCGACCTCATCACCGGCCTGAGAGGGGTCCACCTCCTCATCAGAATCGGACTCTACGTCCAAGCTAGTACGCAGTCGCTCCTCATTGGTCAAAATATCATCATCGACCGGCTCACGAAACATAGGACCAAAGCCAAGCAGGGCCTTGGCATGGGCATTCAACGGATAATGCCTCTCAACGTCACCAAATTACATGTCAGTGGAAGCCAGGCAACCATTCTGGTGTCGCAACATCTCTATACTATACATCCTGGCCATAATCAACTCATCGCGTCTATGGCGCTCTGCAGTGGTGAGAGTTAGGCCAAACTCAGTGTCGGGCCCCTTGGTCCTCGTGATGTCCACTGGTGCTGGGAATAATGGTGCCATGTAGTCCCCTAGGTACTGCAGGTGTGGGAGGTACATTCCCTCTCACTCCGAACACACTTTCTCTAACTAGAGGTTGCAACTTCCTTATCAGGTCTTTGCGTTCCAGATATGGTTACCTGTAAGCACAATACAATTCAGCCCAAGCATAATACACAATATCGATAACCGCAGGTGGCGGGCACACACCACCCCACACTTATTTCAAAGCATTCCTCAGCCTAGGTACTCAGACTTCCCAAAAGTGAATGACAACACACCAACCTATTTATCATATTCATAACCACATAGGCACCACATTTCTAGCCACAAACGCTCAGCCTCAACATAAGGATTGAGACCCACACGAACCCTTTCACAAAGCACTAATTAGTTAGTGTTACTTAAGACTTCACACCGCATTAGCCTATGCACCCATTTTAGAATCAAAACTCAAGCAATAGCAAGCCATAAGAATTTCTACTCAAAATTCGAAATGCCCAATAGACTTCCTGAAACATACACTATGAGTCTGGCCCCACAACCTACCTTTGCACATACTGTTACTCATCTAAGATAACTCTTCCTACAAATCATTTACAAATCAACCCTAGGCGATTCTACTAAAACAATTCAAAGAAAAATCATACACTTTACATGATGCAATGATATTATCCAATCATAATGTATCCCACACTCATATGCAAGCAATAATAAGTTCATTCTACTCAAGAATTCAAATTATCCATAACATCGCAACACCTATCACTTTACCTTCACTATGAATCGAACCCATTATCACCCATTGCACAAGTAACACGACCACAACCCCCACCTTTAACAATAACCCACAATTTCCCAAACCCAAATACTCTAAATGACGGCCTCCACAAGCACAAACACCCATTGTCGCAAGATTAAAGAAAAAATACATACTTGGAGTGGTGTAGTTAGAGAAAATAGGAAGGAAGAAGGGTTGGAGTGACTTTGTGATAAGGAGAAGACCTTGAGAATTTGTACAAGCCAAAAGGAGGGGAAAATCACAAAATTTTGGAGAAAATAGGGTTTGGGGATGGGAATTTTGGGGTTAAAAGGGTATATTGAGTCGGGTTATTTGAAAAGGAGACAGGTAAAACCCGTCTAATTTAATGAAGATCAAAATAACTCACCTAGGGGCGCGACGAGGAGGTTACACAGAGTGTTCTGTCTCGCAAAAGATAATTAAATTTTATGAAGTCAAAATTTTCACCCCCCTCTGCGATGCGGCCTGGTCATGTGGTCTCTTTATTGTTGACGAGAAATTATTTCTTGTCGAAATCAAATTTGGATACTGACTCCGCGATGCGGGATGGTCACGGACCATTCTGCCTTGCCTTGGAAAATTAATACTAAGCAAGGTGAAAGTCAGCCCCCTTTTTGCGATGCGCCATGGGTGCTAAAATCTTGAGCATATTTCGAGCTCAAAACCCATTAGTACATACACGATGGGCTACCTCCCATCTAGCGCCTGATTTAACATCATGGCACGACCCAGCTCATGACTTACTCGTCATTTAAGGTGAGCACTTTAAGCTCATGATCAACATCATTTCCAAAGTAGTGGTTCACACATTGCCCATTCACAAGGAGCGTAGAGCTCCTATCATTGTTCCTTAGCTCCAAAGCACTATGTTGGGTCATCTTCACAACTTCAAATGGACCACTCCACTTAGACCGAAGTTTCCAGGGAATAACTTTAATCTTGAATTAAATAGCAGCACCAATTGATCAGGCGCAAAGGTGCGTGACACAATATGCTTATCATGCCACCTCTTGGTCTTCTCCTTGTATAATTTGGCATTTTCATATGCGTGGAGCCTGAATTCTTCTAACTCATGTAGCTGTGTTATCCTTTTCTTTTTCCTGCTAAGTCAGCATCCAAATTCAAATTTTTGATCGCCCACTATGCTTTATGCTCCAATTCAACTGGGAGGTGACACGCTTTTCCAAACACCATTTGATAAGGAGAAGTCCCTGTCGGTGTCTTGTATGCAGTCCGGTATGCCCACAAAGCATCATCTAACTTGTCTGCCTAATTTTTCCTCTAGGCATTCACAGTCTTTTGGAGGATTTCCTTCATTTCTCGGTTCGACACTTCTACCTACCCACTAGTCTGGGATGATAAGCTGTAGCTACCTTGTGTCTCACCCCATATTTTGCTAGCAAATTTCGCACTGAACTATTGATAAATTGTGTACCTACATCACTAATCATGGCCCTTAGAGTTCCGAACTTGGTGAAGATATGCTTCCTGATGAACTTCACTACCACCTTTGCATCATTAGATGGTAATGCAGTTGCTTCTACCCACTTGGACAATAGTCCATTGCCACTAAGATGTAATGATTGCCACGGGAAGATAGGAATGGTCCCATGAAGTCTATCCCCCAGATTCCAAAGATCTCCAATTTAAGGATGTTGCTCAATGGCATCTCATACCTTCTAGAAATAGTGCCCATCCTTTGACATTGATCACAGCCCTTCAAAACATAGCAGCATCTTTAAATAGAGTAAGCCAAAAGAAACCAGATTGCAATACCTTATGTGCAGTGCGTTCGCCCCCGTGGTGTCCATCATATGGCGAAGAGTGACAACTCTCCAACACTTGTACTGCCTCCTGTTCAGCTACACACCTTCACACCATCTGATTAGGTCCCTACTTGAATAAGAAAGGCTCATCCCATATATAAATGTGTGCATTATACTTCAGCCTCTACTTTTGATGTGTTGAGAGCCCAGGTGGAAATAAACCACTCACCAGAAAATTCACAATGTCTGCATACCAAGGTACTTGAGCAAGGTCCAAAGCAAGTAATTGCTCATCAAGGAACTCTTCGCGAATCTGCCCTTCATTCCTCATATGAGATAAATCCTCCAATCTAGACAGATGATCAGCTATCTGGTTTTCAGTTCCCTTCCTATCTTTAATCTCTAGATCAAACTCTTGCAAGAGTAATATCTACCTAATTAGCCTCGTCTTGGCATCTTTCTTGTTGAACAAATACCTGATTGCAGAATGATCAGTGTAAACCACAACCTTGGTTCCTACTAAGTATGACCTGAACTTATCAAATGCAAACACTACTGCTAGCATTTCTTTTTCTGTGATAGTATAATTAGACTGCGCTGCATCAAGTGTCTTGCTAGCATAGTAGATGGAATGAAACATCTTATCTTTTTGCTACCTAAGCACTGCACCAACCGCTGTATCACTAGCATCACACATAAGCTCGAATGGAAGCTCCCAGTTAGGAGCAATCAGGATAAGAGCTTCTATCAACTGACTTTTTAGCAACTCAAATGCCTGCAAACACATCTCATCAAATATAAACTTCACCTCTTTTTCTAACAGGCAGCACATGGGTCTTGCAGTCTTAGAAAAGTACTTGATGAAACTCCTGTAGAATCCAACATGTCCCAGAAACCTTCTAACTCCCTTCACCGTGATGGGTGGTGGAAACTTCTCAATAACCTCCACTTTGGCTTTATCAACTTCCAGCCCATTCTTGGAGATTTTGTGCCCCAACACAATCCCATCTCGAACTAAGAAGTGACACTTCTCCCGGTTCAACACAAGATTTATTTCTTCACACCTAGCAAGGACCCTGTCAAGATTAGTCAAACAAAGGTCAAAAGACTCACTGAACACCGAGAAGTCGTCCATGAACACCTCAAAAAAATGCTCCACTAGATCATGGAAGATTGCCATCATACATCTCTGAAATATCGCTGGTGCATTGCATAATCCAAATGACATACGTTTGAACGCATAAGGCTATACAGACAAGTGAAGCTAGTTTTCTCCTGATCCTCTAGTGCAATGACTATCTGATTATACCCTGAGTAGCCATCCATGAAGCAGTAATATTCTTATCCTGCCAATCTATCCAATATTTGATCAATAAAAGGCACATGGTAATGGTCCTTTCTAGTGGCATCATTTAACTTCATATAGTCCATGAAAATATGCCACCCAGTTACTGTCCTTGTGGGGATTAGTTCATTCTTTTCATTGGTTACCACCGTCATTTCTCCCTTCTTGGGCACACATTGTACCAGACTCACCCATTTACTATCAGATATGGGGTACACGAACCTTGCATCTAACCACTTGATCGCCTCTTTTCTTACCATATCTTTTATCACTGGATTCAGTTTTCGTTGGTGTTGTGCACTCGGCTTATGCCCTTCATCTATGTAGATTTTATGGATGCACAATGCGGGATTGATACCATGAATATCAGACATTTGCCAACCCAAGGCTGTTTTTCTCTTTCTCAAGATGCTTAATACTGCTTCCACCTGTGATTTAGATAATGCTACAGCTAAAATAACCGGTAAAGTTTTATCTTTACCCAAAAATGCATACCTGAAGTGGGTTGGCAATGCTTTTAACTCCAGCTTGGGTGCTTCTTCAATAGAGGGCTTGGGTGGAGGACCCAACACCCTATTTAAAGGCTCCCAATGATCTCTTTATATCCCCATAATTGCCGCATTGAGAAATTGTACCATTTTGTGTGCCTCAGCAGCCCCATAAATATCATCTCCCATTAGCACTGGCTTTAATGGGTCTTTGGATGCAATATATCGGGCCTCTGCTTCAATATCTATCACCGTTAATGCAGACAACTCTTCATACACCAAAGGGAGATTCAACTCCTTATAGACATCAAATACCTCCACTTTATCGTGTGCCCTCATAGTGAGTTGCCCAGCTGCTACATCTATCATAGCACGCCTTGTAGCTAAGAAAGGTCCCCCCAAAATGAATGGGACCTCAGGATCTGACTCAAAATTCAGCTATACGAAGTCTACTGGAATATCAATTATCCCACTTGCACTAAGACATCCTCTACAACACCCTTTGGCATAGCAACAGATCTATCAACCAACTGTAAGATGATGGTAGTCGGTTTAGGACTACCCAACCCCAACTTTTTATACAATGAAGTTGGCATCAAATTTATTCTGGCTCCTAGATCACACAATCCTCGCGAATGGATGCTCTGTCCTATAGTGATCTGAACCGTAAAGCTAGCCGAATATTTCAGTTTGGTAGGCAACTTATTTTGGATTCGGGAGCTGCACTCTTCAGTAAGTGCTACAATCTCATATTCAATCAGCCTCCTTTTGTTTGCCACAATCTCCTTCACATATTTAGCATACCTGGGTATACCTTGCAAAACATCTACCAATGATAAGTTTAATATGAACTAGTTTCAAAAGAGGAGAAACTTACCAAAACATTCATCCTCCTTCTATTTTTTGAACTTTTAAAGGAATAGAGGATGTGGTTTCACTATTGGTTGCATTCTTTCATCTTGTGCAACCACCTCACTCTTCTTAGGTTCACTCTCATTGCTCACAAATTCAATATTTCTTTTCTTTGGAGCCAACTCCTCCAACTGCAAACCGCTGCGTGTACCTACCACATTTACCTGCTTGGGATTTGGATCAGTATTTCCCAGTAACCCTTTTTGCATCGTGAGTTCTGGGCACTAGCAAATTGCCTGAATTGTTTCTCCAGATTCTGTGTAACTAGCAGATTATTTCTCACATCAACAACTAACTAAGATTGATCAACCATAATTTTCTTCAATATCTCCTCCATGCTCATGTTATTTGGCTGCTCCCATTGGGCTTATGGTTGATACCCATGTGCATTTCTCTAGGGTCTATATTGATTTCGATTACCTCCCTAGGAAAAATTTAGATGATTACACCAACTAGGATTGTAAGAGTTTCCATAGTTCTGCTAGCCTCCTCCTCGTTGTGCATTTCCTACAAAATTTACAAAATCTGGGTTTGCACCACATACCTCTGCACTATGATCACCTCATCTGCAAATTTCACACCAAGGTGGTGGTTGTTGGACTACATTCACCTGAGCCAGCTGTTGTCCCAATGATAGATTGCTGAAGTGAGTGTTCATCATGTTTTGCATCGCAACAATCTATGCAGTTAAAGTAGTCACTGCATCTTTTTCAGCATGCCTGCAATTTTCTGTATCACGGGTTTCACTCCTCCTCCGTTCCATTCGGGGTTACCCTGTGAGATCCTTTTCAGCAAGGTGAACAATCAACTGAATCAAGTAAAATCTTGGTGTTAGGCTCCAATCCTTCAATGAAGGTATGGACCAACACCTCGTTAGCCTGATGATGATGTGGGCAGCTTATCAACATTGATTTAAACCTGTCCCAAGCTTGGTACAAGTTCTCTCCTCCTTTCCGTTGGAAACTCAGAATGTTACTCCTTAACTTAGCTGTTTTCCCAGAGGGGAAAAATCTAATAAGGAACTTCTGTGCAAGATTGTCCCAAGAGGTAATGGAGTTAGCAGGCTCAGAAGTCAGCCATCTTTTTACTTTCCTAAGCTGATAAAAGGGGAATAAAGTGAGCCTCACATAATCCACATTCACTCTAGCTGGAGTGTAAGTATCACTGATCGCGAGGAAATTCTGTATATGGTCTATTGGGTCCTCATGCGACAGACCAGTGAACTGCCCATTAGTGTACAATAGTTTCACCATACTCTGCTTCAGTTCAAACCTTCCCCCAGTTTCAGGTTTCTGAATGCATGAAGTCACATTGGTGGTACGTGGGATTGCCATGTCTCTTACTTTCATCTCAGCCATTACTGCAGGTTCTTCTTACTCAAGTCTTGTTACCGAAGATGTTGATTCATTAGCAACAAGAGGGACTAGGTAAGTGAGTCATCTTTGCCTTCTCCGGTAATGAACGAATCTTTTCGGTTCAGCTAGAGGTTCTACCAAGTCCTGATCGTCGTCCAGTTTTGAATTTCAATACAACCTAAAAAATGAATTGTTAAGATCAAGTTGTCAACACTTGCATTTTAACTTCAGAGATCAGAAAAATCCAATACTTCCTAATTATAAAGTCCCCGGTAGCGGCACCAAAAACTTGTTGTGCCCAAATCGCACACGCAAGTGTACGTGGTCGTTCAAGTATTAAAGTGGCTCTTATAAAGAGCTGCATATCGTACCCACATAAACTTACGATAAGAATAACTTGATTATTCCAATACTTTTAGCTAAACACAAGTGTTATCAAGATTTCAAGAGTGATTTACTTAATAATCTAAAATTTAACCAAAATTAAACAAGCGCGATTCAATTTCAAGGGTTTCAAACAATGATTGGGTAAAGTCTAGGGCTGCAGCTCTTATCAGGATTCATGCAAGTTATCTTATTTAAATGGATGATTATCAACTATTGAATCAATGATCATAGGGTTACATATATGATTATGGTCTCCCGATCTCTAATCACCTACGATAAATGACAACCTTACTACTCGTCGAGTGGGGATAGTTTGGACCAAGTATCGAGCATTACGATTTCTTCCTGTATAATGACCAAGCATGGTTTCTAGATATCCCTATCCTAGATACAAATTAACACTAATTATCGAGAGAAAATCATGCTCCTTATGCCCCACATTCTATCCTCTTATTCCTCTCCTGACTTGAAGTTGGATAATGTGATTATTTCAATGGGATCAGGCATGAAATACGAAAAATAAGAACATAAGAAAGATTCATATGATAATCAATATTAACCCATGAAAACTCAATAAATTACAATCATCCTGTATCCACAGCCCTAGAACTAGTGTATTTAGCTACTCATAATGGTATTGTGCATCAAATAATAGTTAGATGACATACAAAGATCGAAAATAGAAGAGTTTAGAAAAGAACCCTAAAAACTGATGAAACAGCTCTCCAAATCGTCGTTCTTCAAAACTCAGAAAAAGAATATCTAAATAAAAAAATATTCCTATATTTATAATTAAGTCAAAATGGCCAAATTTGGCAACTGATGAAGTGTCACGGAGGTGGCTTATAACTTAGGTTTCTCTTCTCCGCGTCGCGGCTGCTACACAGACCACTTTGCCTCGAATGCTGAATCTCGCACCAAAATAAAATTCCCTCTCCTCGTCACAGAGAGGACACAGAGTGCTCTGTCCCAATTTCTAATTTTCTACTAAGAATGAAATTCCTCTCCGAGACTCGGAAAGGACACATATTTAACTTGTGATTCATTTTCTTATCCTTATTTCTTGCTTCTTTTCACTTGCGTCCTTTTGTGATTCCTGAAGCTCATTTCAGTGCTCGTTTCTCCATTTAAGCTCACCTACACAACTAATCATGTTGGTTAGCATATATACCATCAAAAGACTCTACACGACTATAAGTTAACACAAATTGATTCCGAACTTGGCTTAAATGCGGGCATTATTAGGTTTTTAGGCATACAAATATGCCTAAGAGCAAATACGCATTATCGTCTGAATAAATAAACTGTGAGAATAATGATACATGAAATATCAAAGTCCCAAGCTAAAACTGAATCTAACTATGTTTGAAATAATGCCTCTAGCTAACTAGAGATGCTGGGACATGCCCCAACTAAATATAGCAAAAACTGAAACTAAAGACTGAAATGTAGAAACAAAACATGTCTATCGTCCTCAGAGAATGAGGACTCACCACTGATGCTGCTAAGCTAGAGATCAGGAACCGATCTATGCGTGATCTGAATGCTAAGGACCTGAACCTACATCACGAGAAGATGTAGCGTAGAGTATGCGTCAGTACTTGAAAGGTACTGAGCATGTATGATAGAATATAGCCGAACAATATACATAACTGAACAAAGCGGTAAAACAATAATAAAAGATAAACATGATACTATACTGAAAATACTAAATATGAACTAATTGAATGCAATGATTAAGTTTAGAACATGCTGAATCTGAATATTGATAACCTGGTCAATATACTAGAATCTGACTGTGGGAGCTACTAATAACCCATATAAAACCACATGAGTTCTATGTGGAGTCTGATGTATACGCCCCATCTAGAGGACCCAATATACCCTGCCAGAGGTATAGAGGCATGTCTGGCATGATCACTAAACTGATGCCCATATATGGGATTTATAACCTATGGCAGCACGTAGTTCTATGACTTGAGGGTGACTGACCCTTGGCCAACTCGATATAAAGCCTACTCCCAACTGAATAAGTGAAATTTATAATATAATTGAAGTAAACTGGATAGCTCAATAATCTGACATGCAAATTTGAAAATGCAACATTTATTTATGATGATGGAGCATTCGAAAACTGAGGCATGTATATCTATTTATCTATCCTAGCTAATGCAATTCATGAACTATAAGAACTGCATAACTAGGATTATGAGTTTATGCAAGAGTCTATGCAAAAACAATACTAAGACATGATAATCTGATTAAGAACGTTAACATAACTAAAGCATAGAAATTTGTTTAAATTCTAGAAACCCTAGGTCTAGATATTATGGAGGGAATCAAGAATCTGACTGAATTCTAGGGACCTAATCAGCGAAAGGAAATGACTAGTGAAATCTCACATACCTGGTGATGAAATTCACAGAGAAATCTTTTGATTTTGAGGTTGGAACTGAAGAAACCTTGCTGCGTGTTCTTGAGAAATACTGGCGTCTCTTTCTCCCTCTTTTGCTCTAAGTTTCACTTGATTTTGGTGAATGATTGATTCAGGTAAGTTCTAATTAAGTTACTAGGCTTAAACTGACCAAAATGACGCAGTTTGGGGGTTAAACGACACAGTTTAGGTGTCCAACGCATAGGGTAAAAGACCAAAATGACCCTACTTAAAAATTTGATGTAGTTGACCACGACCCCTTTGACGGACCGTCAAGCGGGTCGTGGTCCTTTGTCCAGTAGCTGCTGATTTTGGACCTTTCTACTACGGTCCACTTCACGGACTGTGAAGGTCCTTGTGGTCCTTCACCTGGGCTAAGGGCTACACTAGCTCGACTTCACGAAAGCTGTCACGATTCGTCGTTAAGTCTATGGCCCATGAAGGATCCCGTGGTCTGACATCTGAGCCCGATGGATTTTACCTGGCTTCCACAAACACCAGTACGACTCGTGTGGTGGTCCACGACCTGTGAAGGGCCCCGTGGTCCACCACTTTTATGCTGGGGTTAAGTCCACTGACAGGTCGACGGACCATGGTCCAGTTCACGGTTCGTGAAACCTGTCGTGGTTCACCTGGTTCTACTGGTTTTTCTACTGAAAGTTCTAAGTTTTATTTCTGAGGTGTTACAAAATCTTTCCCTTAGGAGCATTCATCTTCGAATGAAGTCTAAACTAGTTGGATAGGCAGGGAAAGAGTTGCAAATGCCACCCTTATGTACTAGAAACTGATTTCTGACTGAAGTAAGTTACATGACCATGCAAATACGCTAAAAATGCAAGTATAAACCGAAGGAACAAGATATTAAGACTGAAGCTATGCCTGAAAAATTGAAGAGGAACTATTACCTCAAGCTGGAATGGAATTGGAAGGAAAGAGATGAGGATATCTGGCCTTCATGGCTGCTTCTGCTTCCCAAGTAGCTCCCTCTACGGACTGACTCCTCCACAAAACCTTAACTGAAGCAATTTCTTTATTTCTCAACCTTTTAACCTGACAATCAAGAATTTCAACTAGTACCTCTTTATGAGTGAGACTATCCTTCACAACCACACTTTCTGATGGTACAATAGATGCTGGATCACCCACACACTTCTTCAACAATGAAATGTGAAAAACCAGATGCACTGCTGCTAGTTCTGCTGGCAACTCTAACTCATAAGCCACTTTACCAAATCTTTTCAAGATCCTGTAAGGGCCTATATATCTAGGACTGAGCTTCCCTTTCTTGCCAAATCTCATTACCCCTTCATAGGTGACACTTTCACGAAAACCCAATCATCAACTTGGAACTCCAAGTCCCTTCTCCTTACATCTGCATAGGACTTCTGGCGACTCTAGGCTGTCTTAAGTTAATCTCTAATGAGATGAACATTCTCCATGGCATCATGAACCGAATCTGGTCCTATCAAGGCTGCTTCACCTACTTTAAACTAACCAACTGGAGATCTGCACCTACGCTTATATAGTACCTCATAAGGGGCCATCTGAATGCTTGAGTGGTAACTATTATTGTAGATGAACTCTATAAGAGGAAGGTGATCATCCCAACTGCCTTGAAATCGATCACACAAGCTCTCAACATGTCCTCTAAGGTCTGAATGGTATGCTTTGCCTGACCATCTGTGTGTGGATGAAATGTTGTGCTAAGATTAACCTGAGTACCAAGACCTTTCTGAAATAACTTCTAGAAATAAGAGGTAAACTAAGGACCTTTATCTGAAATGATCGACAAAGGAACCCATGCAACCTGACTATCTCATTAATGTAAAGTTTGGTGTAGTCCTCTACCGAATCTGTAGTCTTAACAGCCAAAAAGTGTGTAAACATAGTAACTCTGTCAACTATCACCCAAATGGAGTCATTCTGCCTGCGAGTACGAGGTAAACCTATAATGAAGTCCATGTTGATCACTTCCCACTTCTAAGTAGGAATGTTGATCTCTTGAGTCATACCCCCTGGTTTTTGATGTTCTACCTTCACTTGCTGACAATTAGGGCACTTAGCCACAAGATCTGCTATATCCCTTTTCATACCATTCCACCAAAAGACTTGCCACAGATCACGGTACATCTTAGTGGGACTTGGATGAATAGGATACCTGAAGTTATGGGCTTCTGCAAGATTCTGCTGTCTTAACTCACCCACCTTGGGAACACATAATCGACCTTGATAGTGAAGCACACCATCCCCCCTTGGGAGAAAACCTCAACTCTCTACTGATGAAATGCACTCTTTAGTTGAAGCAATATAGGATCACTGTCTTTCTTTTCCTTAACCTCTGCTACCATTGAAGATTCTGACCCATTCTGAATTGTTACACCACCATATGATATACTCATAAGGCGAACTCCCAAGCGAGCAAGCCTGTGAACTTCTTTTGCTAGTTCCTTTCTTTCTTCCTCAACATGTGCTACACTACCCATAGATAGTCTACTAAGAGAATCTTCTACTACATTGGCCTTATCAGGATGTTAAAGCACATTCATATCATAATCTTTGAGGAACTCAAGCTATCTCCTCTTGTGAAGATTCAACTCTCTTTGGGTGAACACATACTGAAGGCTCTTATGGTCTGTGAACACATCTACGTGAACACCATACAAGTAATGTCTCCAAATCTTAAGTGCCACCACTGCTGCAATCTCGAGGTCATGAGTTGGATAGTTATTCTCATGCATTTTAAGCTGTCTAGAAGCATAATCTATAACCTTACCTCGCTGCATTAACACACAACCTAGGACAACTCTGGAGGCACCACAATAGATCACATAATCGACTGAACCCTCTGGTAGAGTCAAAATAGGAGCTGTAGTCAACCTAATTTTCAGTTCTGCGAAGCTTTTCTCACAATCGTCTGACCACTAAAACTTAACCTTTTTCTGAGTCAACTTAGTCAATGGATAAGCTATGGATGAAAATCCTTCCACAAACCTTCTATAATAACTGGCCAAACCCACGAAACTTTTGATATCTGTAGGAGAGGTAGTTTTGGGCCACTGTTTCACTGCTTCTATTTTCTGAGAATCCAATCATATCTCTTCACTAGACACTAAATTACCAAGGAAAGCAACTTATTGCAACCAAAACTCACATTTGCTAAACTTAGCAAATAACTGGCGATCCTCGTAGTTTGCAGGACAACCCTCAAATGAGTCACATGTTCTTTCTCATTCCTAGGGTAAATGAGGATATCATCAATAAAGACAATAATGAACAAGTCCAAATACTACTTGAACACTCTGTTAATCAAATCTATGAAAGCTGTAGAAGCATTGGTTAGTCCAAATGACATAACTACGAATTCATAATGACCATACCAAGTTCTAAAGGCTGTTTTTGGGATGTCAATATCTCTGACTCTGAGCTGATAATAACCGGATCTGAGGTCTATCTTTGAGAAATGACTAGCACCCTGAAGTTGGTCAAACAAGTCATCAATCCTAGGGATAGGATACTTATTCTTGATTGTGACCTTTTTTTGAGGGAACCATCTTTATTTTTCACGAACAAAACTGGTGCATCCCATGAGGAAATACTAGGTCTGATGAAGCCCTTATCTAGAAGGTCTTTCAACTGCTCTTTCAATTCCTTAAGCTCAGCTGGAGCCATTATGTAAGGAGGAATAGAAATAGGCTGGGTATCTGGAAGGAGATCAATTCCAAAGTCGATTTCCCTTTCGGGAGGAAATCTAAGAAGATCTTCTGGAAACACTTCTGGGAAGAGTTGGGTTTCAGAGCTTGAATCCTTAACCCGAACTAGATGATAGAGATAACCCTTAGAGCTTATCTTTCTGGCCTTATGGTAAGAAATGAATCGACCCATAGGCGCTAAGCTACTACCCTTCCATTCTAAGATTGGTTCATTTGGAAACTGAAAACAAACGATTCTAGTTCTACAATCGATTGAGGCATAACAAGAATGTAACCAATCCATGCCTAGAATAATATCAAAGTCTACCATTTCTAACTCTACAAGATCTGGTGAGGTGATTTTCTGGGAGATTGTGACAGGACAATTTTTGTATACCCTTCTAGCTATAAATGTGTCACCGACTGGAGTAGAGACTGAGAAGGGTTTTGAGATAGTTTCTATTCTAACATCAAAGTCGACTGCTATATAAAGAGTTACAAAGGAAAGAGTAACCCCTGGATCTAACAAAGCATAAACATCTAAGTTAAAAACTCGTAACGTACCAGTGACTACATGAGGAGAATCTTCCTGATCCTAGCGAGCCTGAAGAGCATACAACCTATTTTGGCACTGACCGCCAATTGTACCAGATGAGTTACCCTGATGAGTCGGGCGGCCTACCGGTACTACTTAAGTTATAGACTGAGCCCTACCATTATTGCTTCCTTGACCCTATTTAGAAGATTGACAATCTCTCAACCTATGACCAGAATGACTACACCCAAAGCATCTTTCCTTTCCTGCAAGACACTCGCCCGGATGGTTCTTACCATACTTTGGACAAGTTGGGTAGGTTCTGGTGCCTGAAATACTCCCATGAGACTTAGGCCTGATGCCCTACCTTTCTGATCCTGTCGAAACCTGGACGATGGAACACTAGCTGATGAAGGTGCTGGAGCTGAAGACTTTTGCTGAAACTGTGAGCAATTTCCACCACCCAATTTTTGTTGAGAATACTCATAGGTTCTTGTCCTAGCCTTCTTATTATCCTTAGTTTGTTTCCTAAGCTTATCTCCCTCAACCTGCTGAGCATGAGTCATGAGCCTAGAGATGTTCATATTTTCCAGCAACATAGCATTTCTACACTCTGTTTTCACTAAGTCAGATACCCCATACATAAATTTGTTCATTTGAGCCCTAGAATCAGCAACTATGTGAGGAGAATACCTTGAGAGTTGGGTGAACTTGAGTCCGTACTCTTGGACTGTCATGCTACCATGCCTCAAATTCATGAACTCCCGAGCTTTTGCCTCCCTCAACCCTCTTGGGAAGAACCTCTCCAGAAAATTCTCACTAAAACACTCCCAAGTGATAGGAGCTGTATCCATACCCCTGTTTTCTTTCCATTGAGTAAACCAGATGTGAGCTACATCCCTAAGTTGGTAGGATGCTAACTCCACCCTATCATTTTCAGTCACTTGCATCACTCCAAAGATCTTCTTGACCTCATCTATGAAGTTTTGTGGATCCTCACCAACCTGCGACCCTAGAAACTCGAGTGGATTCATCCTAACCAAATCTCGAACTCTATTTGCCGCTGACCCAACATTAGTGTTAGTAGGAACTGGGGCCTGTTGATTGTCTGGTTGGTCACACTCTGAGCTAAAAGCTGAATGGTATTCCAAAACTCTACATTCGAAACATCTTGATCTGGGACTGAAGGAGTTGCGTTAGCATTGCGTGCATTCATATTCCTTCCATAAGCTCTACGAGGAGTCATGATATGAAATCGCATAACGATGGATTAGAAAGAGAGATCATACCAATGCACGAAAAGAATATCAAGAAAGTGAAGTTTTCCTAAAACACTTCATAGCCTCCCTCTCATTAGAAGTGGTGCACTTCACACCCATGAAAGAGACTCTACTTAGTGCAGATTTTAGACATCCTAGGACTCTTGAACCTAGTGCTCCGATAGCAAGTTTGTTACACCTTGAAGCTACCCGAGGACGCGAACATGAGACCTAGGATCATGAGTGACCCCAAGCTAACTTGCTGGCATATCATAAACATACTTAAAGATTTAGTGAAATAAAAAAGTACTGTGCGGAAGCTTAAAACATCATATAAACTGAAATGATGGGGAATACCTATTACCATCTGAATAAATAAACTATGAGTTTAATGACAACTGAAATATCAAACTCCAAAGCTAAAACTGAATCTACCTATGTTTGAAATAAAGCCTCTAACTAACTGGAGATGTTGGGACATGCACCCAGCTAAATCTAGCAAAAACTGAAACTAAAGACTGAAATGTAGAAAGGAAACATGTCTATCATCCTCGAAAAATGAGGAGTCACCACTGATGCTGCTGAGCTGGAGATCGGGAACCAATCTATGCGTGATCAGAATGCTGAGGACCTGAACCTACATCACAAAAAGATGTTGCACAGAGTTTGCGTCAGTACTTAAAATGTACTAATCATGAAGGATATAATATAGCTGAACAATATACATAACTGAACAAAGCGGTGAAGCAATGATATAAGATGAACATAATACTATACTGAAAATATTGAACATAAACTAACTGAATGCAATGATCAGGTTTATAACATGCTGAATCTGAATACTGAACTATAACTGATAACCTGGTCAATAAACTAGAATCTGACTCTGGGAGCTACTAATAACCGACATTAAACCACATGAGCTAAATGTGGATTCCGATGTATATGCCCCATCGAGATGACCCAATATACCCTGCTAGAGGTATAGATGTTTGACTGGCGTGATCACTCAACTGATGCCCACAAAGGTAACTTAACCTACGGGGGCACATAGTTCTGGGACTTGAGGGTGATTGACCCTAGTTCAACTCAGTATAAAGCCTACTCCTGAATGAATAAGTGAAATTTATAACATAACTGAAGTAAACTGGATAGATCAATAATCTGACATGCAAATGTGAATATGTAATATTTTTTTTCTAATGATGGAGCATTCGAAAAATGAGGCATGTATATCTGTTTATCTGTCCTGGCTAATGTACTTCATGAAATATAAGAACTATATAACTAGGGTCTTGAGTTTATGCAAGAGTCTAGGCAAAAACAATACTATGACATGATAATCTTATTAAGAATGTTAACATAACTAAATCATAGAAATCTGTTGAAATTCTAGAAACCCTAGGTCTAGATAATCTGGTGGGAATCAAGAATCTGACTGAATTCTAAGGACCTAATGGGTGAAAGGAACCCACTAGTGAAATCCCACATACTTGCGAAATTCATGGAGAAATCTTTTGATTTTGGGGCTAGAACTGAAGAAACCTTGGGTGCATGTTCTTGAGGAAAACTGGTGCCTCTTTCTCCTTCTTTTTCTCTAAGTTTCACTTGATTTTTGTGAATGATTGATTAGGGTAAGTTTTAATGAAGTTACTAGGCATAAACTAACAAAAATGACGCATTTTAGGGGTTAACCGACGTAGTTTAGGTGTCCAACGCAAAGGGGAAAACCAAAATGACCCTACTTAAAAATCTGATGCAGCTGACCACAGTCCCTCTGACGGACTGTCAAAGGGACCATGGACCGTCAAGCCGGTCGTGGTCCTTGGTCAAATAGCTGCTGATTTTGGGCCTTTCTAATATGGTCCACTTCACAGACCTTGTGAAGGATCACGGACCGTGAAGATCCTCGTGGTCCTTCACCTGTGCTAAGGGCTACAATGGTTCGTCGTCAACACCACGGTCTATGAAGGGCCCTATGGTCTAACATCTGAGCTTGGTGGATTTTGCCTTGCTTCCACGAACACCAATACGGCTCGTGTGGTGATCCACGGCCCGTGAAGGGTCCCGTGGTCCACCACTTCTGGGTTAGGGTGTGAGTCTACAGACAGGTCGACAGATCGTGGTCGGGTTCATGATACGTGAACCCTATCGTGGTTCACCTGGTTTTACTGGTTTTCTGCTGACAGTTCTAAGTTTGATTTCTGAGGTGTTACACGATCACTAATTGGGAAGAGTTAAATAAGGTGTTTTTTGAGAGATTCTTTCCTCTTTTTGAGGATGGTGAAGTGTAGGGAAAACATCTAAAATTTATGAGAGTTGAAGGTGAATCTATCCATGAGACATGGTTAAGGTTCCAAAAGTTTGTACTACAATGTCCTAATCACGAGTTTCTAGATAAAGCATTGTTGCAATATTTTTACCGGAGACTTGATACTGTGAACCAAGGGATAAATGATTAACTCATCTGAGGTGGAATCATGAAACAATCATTTGAAGTTGCTTTAGCTTTGCTTAATGAGATTACCAATATCAACCGTGCATGCCACAAGCGAAGATCAAGTGTCTCCTTGCAATTTGGGTTTAACAAAAGAGCGTGATGAGAACATGGCTAAAATAATGACCCAACTTGATTCATTGTCAAAGCATGTCATGACGGTTGGATTCAAGTCAGTAAATGTGGTTGGTGCTAGTAGTGGGTTGATCCAGGACGATGCGAAATTTGAAGCCATGTATGTGTAACACCCCAAAAATTGGAAAACCAAATTTGGAAAGGGAAGGTCTTATTTTGGCTGCTGGTTGTGTCCTAGACCAAACTATAGTTCGTAGAAATTTCTATGGGTCCTATATGGGACTCGTAAGAATGAGGTTGAGATATGGAAAATTCAAGTTTCTAAAGTTGACCAACTAATGGACATGATGAGTCATAGGATGTTTGACAAGTCGTAGATGGGTTCTATAGAAAGGTTCCATAGAAAGGTTTTAGACTTAGTGAGATTTGTGGGTTAAAGTTAAGGTATATGATGGGGTCTATGGGCCTTAGGAATTTAGACAGTCCGTAAAAGGGCATCATAGGAATATGTCTAATTATAGGCCCCAATAACTCGACCTACGGTTGACCAATACACTGCATAAGTATTTCTACGGTTCGAAGGTCTTAACCGTAGGGTAATCCAATATTTATTTCTTAAGGATATTTGTGTCTTTTCCTATGCATTAAATGCCTATATTATGTCATTTCACCCCTATTTTTAAGTCCTATAACTACCCTTCTACCTAAAAAATTTCCCCAACTCTCTCATTCACTCAAATCCCCAAATCCCATCTACATTCATCTTCCCCAATTCTCTTTCAAGTTCAAGAAAAAGGCTAGGGTTTCCAAGCTTCAAGTCTCCGATTAATATATTGCTTTTGATCTTTGTTTCTCAAGGTATGTAGGAATTCATAAATGGGTTCCATTCACCCATTGAGCCCAAGGTTTCTCAATTCTCCAAAGTTAGATTTCACCAAAATTGATTAGGTTTTCATTCAATTCTTCATGGGTTCTAATTGTGTTGATTCGATTGTTTGATTTTGATCTTATTAGTATTGTTTTGACTCAATTACATGCTTTCTAATTAATTTCATATGAACTCATGCATTATTCATGGAAGTTATGCATAATTTATGAAAGAAAGGTTTTATGACCACCTTGTGCCATGACATTGAATAAGGTGCTTCTTGGGAGGCAATTCAAGTTCTTAATGTTTTCAATAAAATGTGTTGAAATGTGTAGGTGAAAGTAAAATCTTGACGTCAAGACAAAGTTTTCGAGACATAGACTTAAAGGGTGATTCACTAAACTACTTTGGCGAGATAAATCGAGATCACCGAGTTTAAATTCAAGGCTGATAATGCACGTAGGTTGAATTGTTGAGCTTAAGATCCATTAGTAACTCTCTTAATATGCTTGGCGATGTTAGTGGCACCTCACCGAATAGGATTTCAACCAAAATACCAAGAGTCTTTTGTCTTTTAAAAGCCAGTCTTTTGAAATTTCTTGACTTTTATCCTTTCAAACTCTTTAATATGAATTGCCAACTTAGTAATTTGCATTTTTATCATCTTTGAGCTTGTTTGGATTGCATAATTTCTAGATTGCTCGTGCCAAACCCTTGCTTTCCCATTGTCTTCTTGTTTTTGATCTTTGAGATTAGTTTTCAAGTTCAAAGCCCTATATCTTGAATATTGTTTGATGATTTAAATCTTGTGGGCTAATTTTAGTGTTGTACTACGTGATCACATGCTACTGTGTAGTGAGTAAATACTTTAATGAGATTGATTTATTGCCCAATGCTATATTTTCTTAAATTTTGCCGTTATATTGAATTTATGGTGTTAGGGTAGTTGTTGCTTGAAATTGATTATGCTAGGTGATGAGTGGTAGATTTACACTCATTTGAGGCCTATTTAGTTCAATAATTAGTGTCCTCAATGCCTAATTATGTCCTATTCTAAAAATATTTTGGTTATTTTTAGCTATGAAGGCTAAAGGACAAGGCAAGGATGAATGTTTGAAAGAATGGCCAAAAATATGAAAAAAAGTATAAACTCCATATTGTTGATTGTCAAGAAAGAAGGGCAGATCACCCAATGAGTTTGACTTCACCCAAATTGACAATACACAACACTTGAATTTATTGAGGCAGGTCAGTGAACAAAAAGGGAAATAGCGATGTGCCGAATGAGAAATGCGAACATGCTGACCATTGCCGAATGTGACAGTTCAAGGAAAAAACTTGGCAATTTGCCGAGTGTGAAAGTCAAACTCGAACGAGCTTGCCGACTGAGTTTCAAACACCTGAAGCCTAGAACAAGAGAAAGGTGAGTTGAGGAGCAGTTGGCGATCCGCTCATTGTGATTGGTGAGCCCAAGTAATGTCTCCCAATAGGTCATGCATTGAGTTTTGGGCCAAATTTTAGGGAAATTATAAATAGCCTAAAGGAGAGTTCGAAAAAGGGAGTGGTTCAAAAATTCTGAAGTATTGAACAATAGTTAGAGAGAGAAATACTTTACCTTGTGTAGAACACTTTCTAGTTTTTGGGGTTTTTCAACTTTATTCTTGAAATTGATAAATTGTAATTGCTTAATTTCATGTTGCCTATGACTACTTTTATGAAAGGTATAATTTCTTTACTCTTTGTGATGAGTGGATAAAAGCCCAAGATCCAAGGGTGCAATTATGGGGTTGAGTGTTGATTTAATGTAGTAGGTATTGTGTTATGCTCTGTTTTGCTGTTGTTCATACGTGGATTTAGGCTAGTTAGCATGGGATTAACTTACACTACTAAACAATTGCTAAAAAACGATGGACAGAAAAGCGACGCATGGCGTCGCTCCAAAACGCAACGCCATTTGGCACGATGTCCGTCGCTTTTTAATAAAAATAATTATTTTTTAAATTATTTTTCAAAAAGCGACGGACGGCATCTCTTAGTCCGTCGCTATTTTTCGCAAATTTTTGCGCAAAATATATATATAATTAATAATTAATTGATTAATTATTTTTTTTAAAGGAGCGACGGACAGCATCTCTAAGTTCGTCGCTTTTTGGTCAACATGACTGGTCAAACATTTAAGAAAAGCGACCGACAACGTCTCTTAGTCCATCGCTTTTTTGGTCAAAATTTTGGTCAACTATTTTAAAAAAAAGTGACGGACAAAGAGACGCTGTCCGTCGCCTTTCTTAAAATATCTTTGACCCCGATTGGGATTTTCATATTTTCTTCTCTCTCTCTTCTCTCTTTTTCTCTCTTCACTCTTATTCTCTCCCTTATCTCTATTGATCTCCCTCCACTGGATGCGCCTCCACTCCACCGCCACCGCATCCACTTGCCCACTGTCGCGCCGCCGCCGTCCGTCACCGCCCGTCGCTGCCTCTCCTCTTTGTTAAGGTTGGTGTTTAGTTTTATATATTTTTTTTCAATTCTAGTGATTATAGTTGATGGTTAGTTAGTATATTATTGTTTTAGTTTGTTGGGTTGTGTTATTGTTAATTTGATTTGATTATTGTTAGTTAGGTAGAGAATTGAAGATTTTTTATTTTAGGGTTTTCTTTAAATTGGGTATTGTAATTAGTGAATGAATTAGGGTTTTTGATTTTAGGACTAGTTTGAACTTGAGAATATGTAATTTGATTGTGAATTGAGATTTTTTTTTTTAAATTTGATTGATATATTGTTATTTAGTTAAGTTTTACTTTGAAGTAATTGAAGTGTATATGATGAATGTTTGAATGTCATGACTATATAGTGATGAATATTTGAATGTCATGAATATATATTGATCGATGAGGTCTTTTTTGAATTAGACCTTGAATGTATAACTAATTGTTGGATTAGAAGTTTATATATAACTAGATATGAACTTGAAGTTGAACTTGAACTTGGAGCTTGAATATAACTAATTAATTATTGGATTAGAAGTTTATATATAACTAATTTTATAAATTGGATAGGAATTATTGAATTTAATTAGAACTTGAATTTTTGTAGGATTTTAGAACTTTAATTAGGTTGTGAACTTTAGAAATCTTGAATTATTGTATGATTTTAGAACTTAAAGTTGTGAACTTTAGAGAACTTGAATTTTTGTAGGATTTTAGAACTCTATAAGGTTGTGATCGTTAGAAATCTTGAATTATTGTAGGATTTTAGAACTTTAAGTTGTGAACTTTAGAGAACTTGAATTTTTATAATATTTTAGAACTTTATAAGATTGTGAGCTTTAGAAATTTTGAATTATTGTAGGATTTTAGAACTTTAAGTTGTGAACTTTAGAGAACTTGAATTTTTGTAAGATTTTAGAACTTTAGGGTGTGAAACGTTAGAAATCTTGAATTATTGTAGAATATTAGAACTTTAAGTTATGAATTTTAGAAAAACTTGATTTTTTGTAGGATTTTAGAACTTTAAGTTGTGAACTTTAGAGAACTTGAATTTTAGTCCGTCGCTTTTCTGGGCTTTATTTTTTTTAAAATCTAGAAAAGCGACGGACGGGATCTTTTAGTCCGTCGCTTTTCAAGATTCTAAAAAAATTAAAAATTAAGAAAAGCGACGGACTTCGTCTCTTTTTGAAAATTTAAAAAATAAAAAAAATGATGGACGGCGTTGCATTTGTCAAAATTTTTTTTTTTTTTAAAAATCAAAAGAGTCGCAGTCCGTCGCTTTTGAAAAGCGTCGAGCCAAAAAGTGACGAGATTGACTGCATCGCTTTTTCGTCACTTTTGGCCAAAAAAGTGATGTAGTCCATCACTTTTTTACGTCTCTTTTTAGTAGTGTTATGGGTTAAAGTTTCAAACTTAATTCTAATTTCTGATCTCCAATTGATGCTCGAAAGAGATTGATTGGAGTGGGTAATGGGTCTGATACTTACAATTTATGTTTGATGTCTGTGAGCCACTTTCGTAGCAAAGGGGCCACTTTAGCAGAGCCACTTATGCGGCCAACTGACCGCTTTTGCGGTCATCACTGGTAGTCATAATCCATTTTCCAGCTTTCATTTCATTAATTTCCCTAAATTTGAGACTTTGTGAACCTGATTTGGTGTGGAATTTTTTGGTGGTTGTTTGATATTGTTAGGGAAGTGCTTCAGGACATTTAGGTCCGTGATTGACGCGTTTAATTCTTAAGTCCCATTGATTCCTATGTTTTAGTTCCTTAAATGGTGAATTCTCAAAATTGTAGACATGATCTATTTTGGGGCATTTCAAAACTAGGATTGTGCCTATTTTGGGGGCATAAGCTCCTTGAGATATTTGGGACCCATTGACAAAACCAATTTTAGGATTCCTTGCGCGGGCCCCACCATGCCATTTTGGCTCATTTTTAATTCTATTTCTAATTATTGTGAATTGGGTATGTAAATGACCGTATTGACACTAGGGTCATTATTATGATAGAATGGCATTGTTAGGAAGCGGCTCGGAAGGGAAATACTTTGATTTAGAGGTTTTGGAGCATGTGTTATCAGCTTCGAGATAGGCTATGTCATACTATCCCTAGACCTTGTTTGTGATTGTTCTAGCATGCTAATTAGTTATGTGTGGGTGGGTTCCACCATGATTCCATGTTATGTTCTTTACTTGTATTGTTTTGGACATATATTCTCTATTTCAGGTGATTCTTGAGTTTCGTATGATTTGTTGATATTCATTTATGCAAGTGAGTTGATATTATGCTAGAATGGACTTATTGTTGTAGTTGAGGTGCCTTAGCCTAAGTTTGCTAGAGTTGCTTAGAAGTCAATTTTTTCAGAGCCTGCGGGGATAGTTTTTGGTTGTCGTAAGGCTAGATGTAACTTTCTGGGCTATGTTGTAACTATCGGGTAGCCCTATTAGTATCTTTGGGTGGCTAGCTGTGGTGAGTTATTACCTAGACTCCTTCAGAAACCGCTTTCCCCTTTTTAATATTATAGTCGACCTGAGGTTAGATTCGAAGAGGGGCTACATAGTATGGTGTCTACTCCGATGTCAGATTCCTTGATAGGCTAGGGTTCTGTACAACTTGTACAATTTAAGATATTTGAAGCTGCTAGGTATGTGTTTGTGTGGCCATTGCAATGTAAGATTCTGGGGTGGTACCGACCTCTCCTATGTAAGATTCTAGGGGCATGTTGGGTTCTACTAAGGCTTTTTTATTTAAGATTCTAGGTAGTACTAGCTATTATTGTTTGATTTTGAGATACATTAGGTTCTATCAAGGCTTTCTAATGTACTACACCAGAAATTAGTAGCCATTGCGATGAAAGATTTTGAGAGGGACTAGCTATTTTGACGTAAGATTGTGGGAGATACTAGTTTGAGGTGTGGAAATTTGTTTTAGAATTCTGCCTTGTACTATAGCCTTTCAGTGTACCCATCAGGCTTATGGGGGTTCAATCAAGTTATTGTTTTTATCTTTTATCGTGATGTGCCTTATATCTGCCTTTTGAGCTTACAGGGTCAATTAGGTTTATATAGGTTTTACTGCCTTCAAAAATTGATTTAGTATCTTTACTCTAATGCATGTTTAGTTATAACTTTACTTTCACCCTGCTACCTTATTATACTCACCTTTTATCTAGTTATTGTAATCGTAAGCTCGGTCGGCATATGATGCCTATTGAGTATCTATTTTTTTGGTACTCATACTACACTCTGCATTTTTTACCTAATGCAGATCGTAGATCTTGTGGCCTAATGGTGATTCTCATGCTATTTTTGTTGACATTTGGAGATAGAGGGTTACCTTATTGTTGACCAAAGTTGACTATCTCTCTCTGTATATAGTTTTTGGTATTTCGAGATGACTTCTGTATGTGTCGCTCATATCGAGTCTGTACTCTCTTTTGTAGTAGCTTTACACTGACATCACCAGGTTTTGGGTGGTATCATGTATTTTGTCCTTGTTTGAGGGTGTGTGTGTGTATATATATACATTATTTTGTTAATTTTCACTATTTTCCCTTGAGATGCTGTCATAATCCAAGGTAGACCCTAGGTGTAACATGGCATACAAGACCGCGAGATGCCCCATAGAAGCCACTTTGCATACATCGTACAAGATAATAGAATGCATGAGATTAAAAGAAAATTGCAAAACATGAGATTTTATAGAATAAAATGGAGATCTAACATTGTCTCATAGCCATCTAATATATAGGAGTAATTGGGATGTAACCCGTACATCAATTCTCAAAATTGAAATGAAAAGATTGAAATCTATAAAAGTTCGGTCCTCAGAACATCAGGACTCACCACAAACTCAATGTATCTCAAGTGACTTCTAGCCATGAAATTGCGAACCCTTAATGTCGGACCCTACATTTTTGGGAAAATGTAGGCAAAAGTATGTGTTAGTACAAATATGTACCAAGTATGATAGCAATTCTTAAAACAATTAAAGTTATGATAAAAAGGGACATTTTCATGATGTGCAATGACCCAGTTAGAACATGATATACAAGAGTTGGAAAACATAAGTCGTAAAACATGTTCAATGCAAATAGATATTATCTTAAATCACATGAGAGATACTTGTTGAAGTAACCTTGATTCATTAATGTGGAGAATTACCTTTAACTGACATGCAAGGCCATATGGGCTATCTATATGGAATCTGGTGTCTACCCCACACCGAAAAGAGGTATCCTCACTTGCCAAGGTAAGAACAATGAATTTCTAGCTTACGTGGATCCACTAGCTAATGTCTATCTACACAAATCCTATGTTGGCACATAGTTTATGGGACATGGGTAATCGCCAGTTGTCTATTCGGTGCTAAGCATAACTCCTACAAAATATTCATTATTCTTAACTTTGCTTAACATTCATAAGACATGGGTAATCGCCACTTGTCTTAGTATTGGAGGTCATGGATAATTGCAGCTTGCCTCATTATTAGAATAGCTCCTTAACTTGGATTCGTTTTAGGTGAGAAGACCTTTCAACCTTAGAATCCTTTATGTGAGAAAACCTTTCACATTCATGCTTTCACGCGTATATGAGAAATCTTTTCACAACAAAACAACAATCATATTAATACCTCACTGTCAAAGAATCCTTAAAACATTTTCATTAATTCCATAGGAACATGCATACATTCATAAAATTCTCCCTCTTTCATAGTTCAAAACCCTGTTTCAATCATCATAATCTAGAAAACATGAGTTAATCATGGGTTCATGAGAATTCATCTTAAAATAATGGAATTAACTCAATTCATGCATAAAAGATCATAATTCAATCAAATACACCAACATAAAAAGAAACCCATGACATGGAAGAAAAGCCCTCATTCAATTTGATATTTCTATCAAGATAATTTGGAGAATTTGGGAATTCCATGGAGGAAAGGGATCCATGGATGAATACCATCACACCTTAATGACAAAAGCTTGGCTTCAGTGGGGGAACAGGAGACTTGAATTTAACCCTAGGTTGAATACTTCTTCTTCAAGCTTTGAAGAGAGAGAAATATTTTGGAAGGGAAGACTTGTTCTTCTTTTAGGGATTTGAAAGAATGATTTAAAATTGGGGAAATTTAGGGGGTAAAAACACTTATATAGGGCTTTAGGTGAGGGCAAAATGACATGATATTGAATTAAAATAATCTAAAAAATACTCAAAAGACCCTGACTTAAAAACTGAAAAAAAAATGCTGGAGCTCGCTAAAAGCCACTCGGCAACTCACCGAGTAAGCCTTTAGCTCACTGAAAGTTACAACAAGTTGGCTCATGAATTAAGTCAATTCGACAATTGAAGATGAAATTCAGTGATGTGCCGAATGGAATGGTGAACCCGACCTAGCTCGCCTAAATTAACAGAACCAATGGATGCATAAGTCAGTGAAAAAGACGAGAAGGGGTCTTGTCGGCGGATCACCGAATTGTTCGGTGATCTAGATTTTCTTTGCCGAAATAGACTGCGTACAAAAAAAGGGGTTTTTCCAAGTCTTTACAGATGCTTTATTGTGTTTCTTTCTAGCTCTTGCACTCCCTTGGCCTATTATCGTCGGTTCTGAGCTAAGGGTTAGGCTTACCTACTGGTTATATAATACATTCATAAGCACTTTTAGTTCCTTTTTGTGGTTCCATTTATCATTCTACTTCACTTTGTAGGTTTTCATTTAGAAATATTATTTACTAAAAAATTGGATAAACTATGTGTTGTTAGCTCCAACACATATCTTATCCAAGACTCCTCTTTCTTTGTTTTCCTTGGATAGGTGTAGAACTTTATTGAAATTAAAACTATGAATATTTCCATGAATGCTTCTTATAGCTATGTCTTCTACCTTATGCAGAACAACTAAGACATGCTCAATCCGATCAATACTTTCTGCCACACTTATCAACACAAAAATCAAATAAACAAGTTTCTTCACTTCACTTACAAAGAAAATATGTTGTTCTACTTATAATGTATAATTTCTACAAATAAACTATATAACTTTGTTGTTGTTGGGCGCATACAATGTTTGTGCTATCCTTATATATATATATATATATAATAGTTTGATACCATAAAATATCCAAAAATAGTTGTTTACTAATAAAAAATTGTTGCATGCAAAAAGGAAAGATTAAGCAAGTGTATTTAGAAAAAACTATTTCAATGAATTAGAAAAAGGTTAAGTAGATATATTTACTAATTTTGTTTACTGTGTGCTAATATTTATTTTTAAAACTAATTTTGGGCTATTTTAAATAAGATAGTGCAAAATATATAGGAAAAATTACCTAACTACACATCCTTTTTGAGATGACCTAAAACTGGACGTGATAACACTTGTCTATTCCCACCTAGTCAAGTCAGGCTCAACCTAAATGAAACGAAAGAATTGCAGAAAGATAAAGCAAGAACAAGATAAAAGTGGAAAACTTATTCATTCTATTAACACTCCAAAACCTGGTTGTCACGTGTACAAGCCACTAATACATAAAGTACGGAAATAAGAAATAAGTATAAGTATCAAGTTTTTGTTTCTCAAGTAGAATAAAAAATAAAAAGAAGAACTAGAAGGCCCACCAGGATGACAAGCAACTACCTCTCAACAGTTCTCTGATAAGCCTCAGAGATGGGAGAGAAGATCAATCACACAATACTGGGCTCGAAACCTACATGAATGTAGAAGCAATGAGTGACTACCAACAACACGGTACACAACAAGCAATATAATAAACAAAGCAAAATAGCTAGAAAACGAAAACTCCATTCATCCCAACTAAACCTGTTCAAACTACAACCTACATAGAAATTAGCCCAATCTAACATTTCTACAATACACAACTTACAAGGCTCAATAATCACAGTCCAATAATCATAATTCCACAACCAAAATGTATCAAGTAAGTCAATCTCAATGTCGAGTAGATCAATCACATGTAACAAGTGCATCTATCACAGTTAACAAGTAAGTCAAACATAAGCATCAAAATGCATCAAATCACAATAATCAATCTCTTGCTAGAACTATTTCCCTTCGGCATAATCTCACTAGACGGAACCATTTTCCTAGGCTTTATATCAAATTACTAGCCAGAACCATTTTTCATCGACTTTATATCGTTTTACTAGCCGAAAATATTTCCAATCGGCTTTATATCACTAGTTGGAACCATTTCCCATAAGATTTATATCACGTCACTAACAGGAACCATTTCCCATCGGCTTTATGTCAATAACCAAAACTATTTTTCATCGGCCTTATATCATATGTCTCATTACAGTAAACAACAATGTACATGATCAAGTTCACATCATAAGGAGGAGAAACTTCCCGAAACAACAATACCAAACTCATCTACTTGAAAAATGGGTCAATTAACAAAGATCCAATTCAGAAAATGAGGTTTGGACATGATATTCAATACTTGAAATCATTACCCAAGGCATTTGAAATTTATTAATGAAAATCATTTTGAATAAGGACTTAAAATTAGTTCACAATCTCCATTTTAGTTTAGAACTTGAGTTCTTGAAAAACCTTGCCATTTGTCGATCAAAATACCAAATTTTGATGTTAAAATCTATAAATAATCAAGGGGGGGGGGGTAAAGTTTTAGGGTAACAAAAGCTTACCCAAATTATTTAACACAATAAATCTCTTCAAAATTTGTCTCCAAGGATTTACCAAGCGCAAAAAATGGAAAATTGGGCTAAAACCCCAAAATTTGTTAGTTGAAACTCCTTTATAATGTCGCTTAACCAAATCTTGCAAAAACTGAGGGTGTCACTTTTGCGAACTAGGATCTGCTTAAGTGACCATCGCTAACAGCTTAAGTGTACCCCTCAAAATACCGGCCTTTGCTTTAGCATCTGTCCTTAATTTAGTGAAGGTCGCTAAATCAGAAAGTCGCATCACAACATTGGAGGTTACAAAGCTCAGACATCAGAAATTCAACTAACTTTCAGATCATCGAAATGACTCTTAGGATTTGTTCGGAACCCCATACACACTAACCATATAAGAAAATCCATCATACTTGACGTTGTAGACTCAATGGAACCGTCAAAATATGAATCCGAGGTCTCCTTGACCCAACATCCGT
Source organism: Solanum pinnatisectum (assembly GCA_035578085.1). Taxonomy (NCBI): domain Eukaryota; kingdom Viridiplantae; phylum Streptophyta; class Magnoliopsida; order Solanales; family Solanaceae; genus Solanum; species Solanum pinnatisectum. The sequence continues at coordinate 34,667,289 of CM069079.1, read as the reverse complement.
GAAAACCACAAGAAACTAACACAATGCCTTAAAGACAAAAACAAGCTTGGGACTTCTAAAAAATCATCCAAGATCTCACTTAGATCTAAAATCATCCGCCGAATCAAATAGAACTCTTGGAATTGTGATCGGAGCATTCGAACCTCAAATTTTTACCAATGTCAACCCTAAGGCAATATTTCCATAATTTTCCAACTTAGAATCTCAAATCCTAAAAAATACTCTGAATCAAAATCAACAACTCTCATAGACCAGATTTTTCATTTTGGGACTCGTTGGAATTGACGGAATTCCATTCCAACACTTGAAACTCAAAAGACACCAACAACTACATTTTTAACACTTAAGCCTTTCAAACTTAAATCTTACAAAAATCATAATTTCTAACTCAAAGTTCAAAACCAACTTCTTAAGAGCAAATCAAGGTTAATATCGGGAGGGGAAAATGGAAAATTCATGAAACTTTCCAAAACTAACCTTTTGGGTTATTACATTATCCATCATTAAAAACCATATTCATCCTCGAACATAAGGTAAAAGATAGTATCCGAAGCCTCAAACAGCTGAGGATATATGACACACATATAATTCGATCTCCCAAGTCGCCTCACCAACTGAACAGTGCTTCCACTTCACTATCACTGCAACAATCTCTTTGGTTCTAAGCTTTCGGACCTACCTATCCAAAATGGATAGAAGCTCTTTCTCAAAAGATAAGTTTGGACCCAACATAACTGAATCAATAAAAAGTACATAGGACTCAACCGACACATACTTTCAAAGCATAGAGACATGAAATGCAAGATGCATAACTAACAAAACTAGGTGGCAAAGACAACTTATAGGCCACCTCTCCCACATGACTCAAAATATGAAAGGGCCCAATGAATCTAGGGTTAAAATTTCCCTTCTTTCCAAGCCTCATCACACCCTTCATGGGTGAGACTCGAAGCAAAACATGATCACCCTCCATGAATACTTGAGCTCGAACTTGTCTATTCGCGTAACTGTTCTGTCAACTTTGGGCTGTCAACAGTCTATCCTATATCATACAAACTTACTCCATAAAATCTCTAAGGAATTCTTTATCTAATGAGTCCATCTCAGCTGAATCAAACCATCCGATCAAAGATCTATACTGTTTGACATACAACGCCTCAAAAGGGGCAATCTGAATACTGAAGTGATAACTATTGTTTTAGGTAAACTCTACTAAGGGAAAATGCCAATCCCATATAGCACAAAAATTGATCACATAAGCTCAGAGCATGTCCTCCAACACTTGAATCGTCCTCTTGGACTGACTATCTATCTAAGGGTGAAAAACTGTACTCATATCTAACCAAGTACCCAAGCCATGTTGCAATGCCTTCTAGAAATGGGAAGTGGACAAATAACCTCAATTAGAGATAATAGAAATTGGGACTCCATGTTGTCACACAATCTAACTAATATAAAGCTTGGTTAACTTCTTTGCCATATACTTCACCAAACCCAGAGGAAATGGGCGGACTTGGTCAGCCTGTCAACAACCACCCAAATGGAGTCATAACCACCCACGATGGTAGGTAGACCCACAACAAAGTCCATGGTGATCCATTCCCACTTCTAAGTAAGAATATACATATTTTGAGATATACCTCCGAGCCGCTGGTGCTCACACTTGACCTATTGGTAAGTCAAACACCTAGAAATGAAATATGCAATTTCCTTCTTCTTCCCACACCACCAATAATGGTGAGTCAAATCCTGGTACATCTTCGCTGCTCCCAGATGGATGGAATGTCGAGAACAATGGGCCTTCTCAAGAATAAGTCTAAATAACTCAACCACCTTGAACACACATATCATGTCCGTAATTCTCAAGATACCATCAGAATCAAGGACAACCTTCTTGGCTTCCCCTCTCATCACCTTGTCTCAAATGTGACACAACTTCTCATCATTAAACTGAAACTTCCAGATTTGCTCCACTAAGGAAAAACAAGCCTCTATAAAAGCAATCAAACCACTCGTCTCCTCATAAATATGTAATAGGATGAGACTATTGGCTAACCTTTTAATATCCCTAGCCAATGGTCTCTCCTCTACACTAATAACCAAAAGACTTCCCATGCTAGAAATCTTCCTACTCAAAGCATCAACCACCATATTGGTCTTCCCATCTGCGTTGCTTCAAGTTTAGATCTCTTCGAGTAAAGATGTACTGAAGACTTTGATGATTCATGAGAACCTCACAAATGAGCCCCATATAGATAATATCACTATAGCTTAAGCTCAAATACTGCAGATGCTAACTCTAAATCATGGGTAGGGTAGTTACTCTTATAGGTCTTCAACTATCTTGAAGCATAGGCTATCGCTTTACCCTTCTGCATCAGAACACCACCTAACCCGACTCCTAAAGCATCGCCATAAATAGTGAAGTCTACACCCTGCTTGGTGAAGTCAAAATAGGAAACGAAGTCAACAAGGTCTTGATATTTTTAATCTATCCTCACAATCATAAGACCACTAAAGGCTTATGGCGAGTCAATTTGGTCAAAAGAAATACACTAGTACAGAAGCTCTACATAATCATCTGTAATAGCTTGTAAGTCCCATTAAACTCCGGATCTCAGTAACTAAAGTAGCAATGGTCCAACCTCTAACTGCCTCAATCTTGGCTAGATCTATCTGAATACCCTCCTTAGACACCACGTGTCCCAAAAAGGCCATAGAATCAAGTCAAAACTCACACTTTAAGAACTTAGCATAAAACTTCTCTACTCTCAACCTTTGGAAAAAAATCCTCAAATGCCGATCGTGATCCTCTTCAGTCTTGGAGTACACCAAGATTTGTCGATGAACACTATTACAAAGGAATCCAAATAAGGTCGGAACACCCTGTTCATCAACTCGATCAATGCTACAGGAGTGTTAGTCGAATCGAAAAACATCACAAGAAACACATAATGCCCATAACGAGTCCTAAATGATGTCTTAGGGATATCTGATGCCCTAATCTTCAGCTGATGATAACCAAACCTTAAATCAATCTTAGAAAATAAAGATGCACACTGATGTTGATCAAATAAATCATCAATACAAGGATAAGGATATTTGTTCTTCACAGTCACTTTATTCAACTATCGATAGTCAATACACATCCTTATAGATCGATCCTTCTTCCTCACAAACACATAATTAAACACCATAGAGAAAAACTAGGGCGAATAAACCCCTTGATAAAAAAAATCTTGCAACTGATCCTTCCATTCCTTTAATTTAGCTGGAGCCATATGATAAGGAGGATTAGAGATGGTCTTTGAACCTGTATCCAAGCCAATGGCAAAATTAATATCCTTGTACGGAGGAACACCTGGAAGATCAGTAGGAGTTACATTCGAAAACTCTCGAACCACGAGCATAAAATCCATGGGAGGTGGCTCAACACTAGGATCCTGAATGAAAGCCAAATAGGACAAACGCCCCATGTAAACCAATCTTTGAATTCAAATGAAGTAGTAACTTTGCTTGGGTAAGAACCACTAGCACCCTCCAATCAACTCTCGGGACACCCGACATTGCTAAGGTCATAATCGTAGCAAACAATCAAGAGTAGCATGATGCAAAGAGAGCCAATCCATACCCAAAATAATATCAAAGTAGACTATCCCTAGGATGATGAAGTCTATCCAAGTATCATACCCGACCAAATAATGAAGATAAGATAAATACTCTCAATCCATCACTAAGGACTCACCTACTAGTATAGAAACATGAATAAGCACATGCATGCTATCAAAAATTATATCAAACCCAACAACAGAATAGGTAGACACATACGAGAATGTAGACCCCGAATCAAACAATACATATACAGGTCGATGAAAAACTGGGACAATACGTGTGATCATTGCATCAAAAGTCTCGACCTTAGGACTTTTTAGAAAAGCATGACACTCACCCTCTCGGCCTTCTATAGTTTTAGTAGAACCCATACCTCCACCCTACGGATCTAGAACACCTCTCCTAGATGTCCTGCCACCTTTACCAAACTGACCTCTGCCTTGACCCCTACCTGAAGGCGCTGAATCTCTTGGTAGAGCAGCAGAATAAGAATATTGGGTCCTCAGTGAGTCTATAGAGGACACTGACGCATTACATAACCTGGATCCCCACCAATATAACAAGACCTTTGCACAAATAAATATTTCTACGAACCAGACGGACTACCATGGCCACCTCGGCCAGAACATAAGATCCTCAGGTTGACTGCCCACTCTCAACTGCTGGCATAGATGCATGAATCGACCTACATCGCTGAAAGGAGCTACTACCTTTATGTGAACCTCTTCCTCTAGATGAGGCACAAGAAAATTGACTAGATGATCGGGCCCTCTGAGGCTCCCTAAACTCCTCTAAAATAATCAACTCCGCCTTCTTGGAAGTGCTCACAATGGACTAGAAGGAATCCCTCACTCTCTAGCTTCTCTGAACACATACAATGTAATGGAGAAAGTCAATCCTCTCACAAACTTGCGGACTCTCTCCACCTCATCTGGAACTATAGTCATAACATACCTAGAAAGCTCATAGAAATAGTCCTTATATTCAGTCGTAGACAAACTTCTCTGAGTCAAGCTCTCAAACCTCAATCAACTTTCCTATCTCATGCTCCAAGGGTGAAGCAGTTCTGTAAAAAGCACTAGAGTACACATCCCACTCTGCCAGGGAAGATCCAACTGGTCTAGACCTTACAAAATTCCTCCACCACTCTATATCGCATCCACAAAGCTGAAGTATAACAATCCCATCACCATGAGCATCCACCATACCCACTGCCTCAAGCATCTCATGGCAAAGTCAAGAACTCATGAGCATCCTCACTCTTACAACCTTGAAACTAGTTTGGTTTCATATTTCAAAAACTCTCATAACATTGCTGATCAATCACTATCAAAATAACCTCAGTAGCAATATGTGCACCACCAGCCGGTGTAGGAACCACTGGTGGCTGACCCACCTAATTAAGAATAACCGAAGCCTGATGTTGCTGACCTAGGGTCTGTGCCCGTACCCTCATCTGAGAATACTATGGTGTACCTATTGCACCACCCTGGAAAAAGTTTCTAACACTACCAATATCATTAACAAAATCTTATAAAACAAAGGAGCTCCAAATTATGGAGGAACCTAGTCCTCAACAACTTCAACCTGTAGCTCAGGAGAGACCTCTGTAGCTCAACCTTTAGATGGTACTACTCCACGGGCATGAACTCTAGCCAGTGGTACTCTACGAGCTTGGCCTCTAGCTCGGGCTGTACATCTACCCCTAGTTGGGGTCTCAATATCATGACCAAAGGTAAACCCAAGACGTGACATGACTTATAAGACCCTGAGAGGCCCTACACAAGACACTTGGCATACATATGCACATAGTAATAGACAAAAGTAAAATATTTTATATCAATAAAAAAGTTTGACGTTTCAAAGTGGAAGTCTAACATAGTCTTGACAAGTCATCTATTACATCGAAAGGAGTGTTCGGGATATAACTCGTACACCACATACAACACCCAAAAGTAAATACATAATAAAATGATAAAGGCGACTTACCAAGTCTTCAAATTTCTAGAGCGATCAACTAGTCATGAATGGAGGGATAGGATTCATCAAGCCTACATTAGTGAAATAATATAGGCACAAGTATGTATTAGTACACGGAATGTATAAGTATGTGGGATATGCATAAAAACATAAATCGTGATAGTGAGGAGACATAATAAAAAAGATGAAATGCATAACCAAGCTAAACATAGTAAAAACACCCTTAGTGAAAAATCATAAATCATGAACATGTTCAATGCATCTTAAAACACAAGGAAAACTTCATAAAATGATTGAAATTAACTTCGTTCACTGTGTGGAATATTTACTATTAACCGACATAAACCATATTTGCTATAACGTGGAATATGGTGTCTTGCTCCCACACCAAAAAGAGATGTCCTTACTTGCCAAGGAAAGGACCTTAACTTCTAGCTTAGGTGGATCCACTAGCTATGTCACTTAATACAACCTATGGGGGCACATAGTTAGGGACAAAGAGAATTCTACTAGAGAACATATACTAACATGAGAGACTCCATATCAATATCCTCTCGGTGCTAAGTAAAATTCCAATGAAATTAGTCATAATCATAAATTCATCAATTCATGGAAAAACACAACTAAGTTACTAATCTAAGCTAAAAACAATATAGAATAGCTCCTTAAATCTTGAATCATGCATGAGTGAGAAAACCTTTCACCATACCATGATCCCTTAATGTGAGAAAAACTTTCACAATTGAATTAATGTCAATATTAAATCAACCTAGATCATAAGGTATTCCTTTTTCATAAATCATGCATAAGTTCATGAAAACATCATTCATAGCTTCATAGCTTCTTTCTACGTTCATGTAAATTATGGTTCATAGTCAAAATCATGATCAATGCATGGGTTCATATGAAATTGATTGGAAAACATGTAATTGAATCTAGATAAGCATAATATGATCGAAATCAAACTATTAAATCCATACAAATAGAACCCATGATGAATTGAATGAAAATCAAACAAATTTTGGGAAATTGAATTGGAGAAGACTCTGGGACTCAATGGGTGAATGGAATCTATTGATAAAATCCCTACATACCTTGGTATTGAATCCCTAAGCAATAATGAAGAAGTGAGACTTGAACTTGAAGAACTCTATAATTCCTCTTCTTTTACCTTGAGTTTGAGAGAGAATTTGGGGAGGATGAATTTGGTAGAATTTGGGAATCAGGGGAATGAATTTAGAGTGGGTAGTTTTAGGACTTAAAAACCTTATATAGGGCTTAGGATTAAGGTCAAAACGACTTAACTTAGGCTTTAAGCACATAGGAAAAGACCCAAATATTGTTTAAAATAACTACTAACAAACCTTATAGTTGCGACCTACGGACCATACTGGTCAACCGTATGTCAAGTGACTAAGGCCTAAAATCTTTGGCAAATCTTACGACTCACTTGTACGGGCCGTCAAACTTTTTACGGTCTGTAGACCTCAACTTTCAACTCAAAATGTCACTAAGTCTAGGACCTTCTACAGTACCTTCCTACGGTTCGTAGTCCATTCGATGAACCGTTCTGGTCAATTGTAGAATGAGTTACTGGGGCTTGATTTCCAAAATATTTTTCCCACTTCCTATGGACTGTTCTATGACCTGTATAACTTTCAACTAATCATAGACTAGTCTCGTGGATTTGAACTAGTAGCCATCTTTAAGCCATCCCCCTTTTCCAAATTTCGAGGTGTTACACTCAACAACAACATTGAGGACTGCCTCCCCTCTACCATTGGAAACATAAGCTCTGGTCCTCAACATCTGTCAAAACAACATGTGGCAACTCAACACTAGCGAAGGTAACCACATACAATAAGAAAGAGTGAACGAATGGAAGTTTCCTAACCATCCTCATAGCCTCTCAAAGATAAGTACAGATGTCTCCATGCTGATCCCCAAGATGCTACTTAGACTTGGATTGTACACACGTGAGACCTATGAACCTAGGTTCTCATACCATTTGACACAACCTAAAAATAGACGTGCTGGCACTTGTCTATCACCACTACGACAAGTTAGCCTCAACCTAAATGAAACAAAATAAATGTGGAAAGATAGAGTAAGAACAAGATAAAGTGAAACACTTATTCATTCTATTAACACCCCAAAACCTAATTGTCACGTGTACAAGCCACTAATACACAAAGAGCGGAATTGAGAAATAAGTACAACTTTTATGTCTTTATTTATCAAATAGAATAAAGCATAAAAAGCAGAATTAGAGGGTCCGCCAGGATGAAAAGCAACTATCTCTCAACAGTTCCCTGATAAGCCTCAAAGATGGGAGAGAAAGAGAAATCAAACGATACTTGGTTGGAATCTACACACGTGTAGAAGCAATGAGAGATTACAAACAATACGGTACCTAGAAATCAATCTAATAAACGAAGAAACCTAGCTAGAAAATGAATACTCCTTTCATCCCAACTGAACCTACTCAAACTACAGCCTGCACATAAATCAGCCCAACCTAACAGTTTTACAATACACAACTCACAAGGCTCAATAATCGTAGTCCAATAGTCACAATTCAACAAACAACATGTATAAGTAAGTCAATCTTAATGTCTAGTAGATTAATCACACGTAACAAGTAAATCAACCACAGTTAACAAGTAAGTCAAACATAAGCATCAAAATGCATCAAATCACAATAATCAATCTCTTTCCGGAACTATTTCCCTTCTGCACAATATCACTAGTCGGAACCATTTTCCATTGGGTTAGTATCAAATCACTAGCCGGAACCATTTCCCATCGACCTTATACCACTAGACGAAACCATTTCCCATCGGCTTTATATCATGTCACTAGACGAAACCATTTCCCATCGACTTTATATCATTAGATGGAACCATTTTCCATCGGTATATATCACATGTCTCCTCACACTATACAGTAATCAATGCATACAAGCAAGTTCACACCATAAGGAGGAGACAACAATTCAACTAATTCAAGTCCATGATTATGCTATCAAAGCGTTTCATCAATCAATCACATATAGGACACAACAAGGCAATTCACAATGTATTATGATCAATACGTAGCCTTTTCATTTCAATCTCCATTTATTCATTAAGATCTATCAAGTGAAACAATTAAACCTTCACCTTATTCCCATTATTCCTAAGACACACAATGAAGGGAATACATGAATTCTACTAGAATACAAGGTTTAGGAGATCACTTGCCTTAATCAACCAACTAGTCACTCCAAGACTTGAAGTCTTCCCCTCCAGGCCAATGTCAAAATCCACACAATCTATATCAATCAAGTATTCACAATAAACTTTTGAAAACAACAATACCCAACTCAACTACTTTAAAAATAGGTCAATCAACAAAGATCCAATTATATAAAAAAGGTTTAAATCCAAAATTCAATACTTGAAATCATTACCCAAGGCATTTGAAATTTATTGGTGAAAATGATTTCGAAGAAAGACTTAAAATCAGTTCACAATCAACATTTTAGTTTAGAACTTGAGTTCTTGAAAAACCTTATCATTTGCAAATCAAAATCAAAAATTTTAATGTTAAAATCTATAAAATAATTAAAGGGGAATGAAGTTTTATGGTCACAAAAGCTTACCCAAATGATTTAGGACATGAAACCACTTCAAAAATTACCTCAAGGTTTTACAAAATGTAACATCTCGCTAATTGAAAGAATTAGAAAGAGTTAGAATTGGAAATAGTTATTTTAGGAAAGAATGAAAAATCTTGAAATTTGTCAAGTTATGTTTTGTTTGGGTTTTTGGTAAACTTCAAATGACTATAACTCCTAGCTCAGAATGAGTTAGGTGTGCTTCCAAATACCGTAAGAAAGATCATGGAATTATCTTTCCGACGCCACCAACTTTGTACGATTCCGAGTTAGTATGAGTGATATATGCTCATTGGAAGTTGGGTTGTTCAAATAAGGAAAGTGTAATCCGGATTTTTGATGGGTAGTTTGGTCTTTTCCTTACCAACTTACTTTATTTCATTTTTAGGAGTTTAATTGGGGTCTAAACTGAACTTGGTCAGTTTACTCTTTTGAAAACTAAGTTAGGGTTTTGAGAGAAGAGAAAAGAAGAGGATAAAAGAGGAGAAGGAGCAAGAATCGTCAAGTTCTTCAAGAATCGCTTGTGGATTTTGTCAAGGGGTGATCCCTACGAGGTATATGAGATTTTCATAATGTTGGGTTCATTCACCCACGTGCCAAGCATATTTATTTCAACGTGAATTCATCCAAAAAGGGTTGAAAGTTTGATGTTCTTGATATGTGTTCATTAATTTATTTTCGTTCTTGAATTGGGCTAAGATTGAGAAGTTTTAGAGATTATTGCGTCAAAATATGGAGTTGTTTAGAATTAGGTTCTTAGGTACATTTACTGGGTATTTGAATCTAAAGAGAATTTGGGAAAAATAAACGAGTTTAGGCGAATTGGGGCTGGAAAACGAAAAAGGAAAAAGTCAAACAAATCTGGGTACCAAGTCTGCGTCACAGACCTGTTCCTCAGGATAGGAAAATTCTCCTCACGTCGCAGAGCGGTCACGGACCATTCTGCCCCAAAAATTATTGTCGCGACCAAATATTTAAATACATCTCCACGTCGCGGACTAGTTTCCAGACAGTGATTTATTGATCATTTTTCATGTTTAACTATCTAAAAACACTCCTAAATATCATGAGATCCTTCCTATCACAAATCACAATCCTTGAATCCATAAATTCAAATTCAAGGAAAGTTAAAAGTCAAGTCTAGAAGTTAAGAATCAAGTCAAGAGAAGTTCATAAAGTATTTCAAAAGTCTTTCACAAACGTTTTAACATTGTTTTAAGACTTAAGCTTTGAGTTGAGGAAAGAGTAAGAGTAAAGTTCATTTCTTCAAAAATTATACGGGAACTAAGTAGTCCCAAAGAGTTAAAAATGTTTTCACATTTGAGCAAGAAGGGAAACATCAATTTCCAAGAGAGCTTTTAAGCTAAGTTTTGAGTAATTATCTCAAACCAAAGAAAGAAGTTTTGTTTTAAAAGCATATGAGCTAAGTATATTTTGGGAGTAGTATTGAGCACCGATATGGGGATACGAGTTCAGAATAACTCAAGTCTCCATAAACCATGTAGCCATCATGGGTAGTAAAGGATCATACTTTTTAGATGATTCCTTAAGTGTTTTTTAGCATAGACTAGTGGATCCACTTAGTTAAGACATTCTATATGATGGCAAAGCATAGGACTGTTCTGGCAGCGTAGGCAAGACCTTGTATCACCACTTAGGCTTATAGTGGTGGTTGTTGGTTAGAGAATCTCCCACAGTATTACAATACTTTATTATATAAGTAAGTTAAGTAGTTATTGCATTTTCTTTAATAAACTGAGTTACTTTCTATTGCTGTAAAAAGCTTTCTATATATTGCACGTGTATTATTGCACTATATTGAGTTAAGTTATTCATGATTTGAGTAAAGACAAGGTAAGTGTTTCTTTCATATTCTTTTCAAGCTTATGTTATGTTTTGTATTCCCCTCGCATACTCGTACATTCAATGTATTGATGTCAGTTGGCCTACATCTTTTTATGATGCAGACACAGGTAATCAGGATCAGTATCCAGGGCCCCGTTGATCCAGTTGAGCACTCAGAGTCAGTTGGTAAGCCTCATTGCTTTTCGGAGGACTCCTTTTACTTTGTTTTTCTAGTATTTCAGTTGTTAGGATGATCGAAGTTCTTGTCCCGACATCCCTTCCTGTTTTAGAGGCTTCATAAACAGTTAGTAGTTCAGTTGTCTTTACATTATTATTTCATATGTTAAGACTTGAGTTGCCATTTTGGCTAAGTTGAATGTTTGACCTTTAAACGTTCTGAGTTATTTTATCAAACAATTGAGTAGAAGTACATTTGATCATTGTAATAATGCTTAGAGTCTTCCGCTGACTAAGTAGGGCAGGCCAAGGGTTCGGTTGGGGCCAGCAATGGTTCTCGAGTGCCAGCCACGTCCGAGTGTAGACTCAGGGTGTGACACAAAAGCTCAAAAATTGAAAATGGGGCAAAACCCCCAAAATGTGCAGGTCAAAACCCCTCTCAGAAATCGCTTAAGTGAACCCCACAAAAATAGGGGATCTCACTTTTGTGAACTCGGCCTCGCTTAACCGACCATCGCTAAAGAAAGCCCTGGTCTTCTCAAGCGAACCCCTTGAAAGACCAGTCTTCACTTTAGCGATCTACCCTTCGCTTACGCAAAGGTTGCTAAAACGGAAATGCGCATCACAACAACAGAGGTTATATAGCTCAGGCATCAAAAAATTCAGTCAACTTTCAAATCATCAAAATGACTCTCGAGATTCGTTTGCAACCCTGTACACATAAACTATATATGCAAATTAATTATACTCAAAGTTCCAGACTTAATGGAACCGTCGAAACATAATTCTGAGGTCTCCTTGACCCAACATTCATGAAAACCACAAGAAACTAACACAACATCTAAAAGGCTAAAAAGATCTTAGGACCTCTCAAAAATCAACCAAGACCTTACCTATACTGAAAATCATCCCCCAAATCCAACAAAACTCTCATAATTCAGATCCGATCACCCAAACCCCCAATGTTGACCAAAGTCAACCCAAATGCGAAATTTCCACAATTTTCAAACTTAGAATCTCAAATCCTCACAAAGACTCTGAATCTGAAATCGATAACTCTCATAAATAAGATTCTACATTTTGGGACACATGAAATTGACGAAATTCCATTATGACACTCAAAACTCCAAGAAAAATCGAAAACCACTTTTTAACACTTGAGTCTTTCAAACTCAAACCTTAATAAATTCACAACTTATAAGCAACTCAGGGTCAATATCAGGAGGAGCAAAATGGTAAATTTACTTTCCTAAAATGACCAATCAGGTCATTCCAAAAAAATTACCTCTTTACCCTATTTTTTTATTCTCTACCATTCCAAAAAATTACAAAATCCCATTTTCCTCAATTTCTCTCACTTTTTCGGATACTATTAAATTACCAAAAATGTGGGGCCTTTATTTCGATATATTTTTGTGTTTGATTTCTTATATGTATTTATTCCTTTTTTAATAAAAAAAAACTGAGTAGATTATTTATATTATTAGAATAAAAACAAATACAACTACAAACTCAGCCCAAAGTATTGAGCCCAAATCCAAATCAACATGATAATAACAAAAGGTAGAAAAGAAAATTAAAATAAATCCAAATTAGGGTAGTATAGCTAGAATGTCTAGATAATTCAATTGTCACTTCTTTTTCTTCAAACTTGTCGACTTCCACCATCGATTAACGTTTTATCGATCATCTAGAATGGTGCACTTTCCGATATGAACATGGTAAGTTCCCTCCTCTAACTCGTAACCCTAATTCAAGAGTTGATTTGATGAGATGCTGAATAAAATCCTAGCAGATATAACAAGCTTAGCATGTGAATTTCCAGGACTGCAATAATGCGATCATCCTTTGTTTGGGTCAAGAAGACAATGGACTGAATCCCAAGTAGGGTTGATACCACCACCTTCCTGATCCTTTACAAAGTTCGTGATTTTCTAGGTATTGGATACTGTTAGTCACTCCTCGAGATAAGCTTCTAATCTTTCTCTAAACTACTTCAAATCGACTATATTTGGAATAGATCTAATCTTTGAACCATTGTACGGATACAAGAGTTCACCAAGATTATCGATCTGTCAACTAATTTAAAGCTTCATCTTTGTTATCTCGATTTTTTTTCATCTAAGGTGAGTCTAGAATTCTTCTCTTGATGATTGAAATCCCAATAGATTAATTAACACCACTTAAAAACAAATCAAAAATTGAAACACAACACTTTACCTTATATGCAACGACACCTGATATGTTTCTGTATCTAGAATCTAGACACGGTTTACAACCGATGAATGTACTTATTAGATATACCACATTTAATGAACATGATCATTAAAATCAACAATATTCTAATGATACCTTGTTAACTGTAGAGTTCTATGACTTTAACATAGATATAGATTATGGATGCTATCTGTACCTCACGAGTCTTGTCTTTATACCATATGTAACACATCAAAACTCTCACCAGGTGCATGGTATATTAACAACCAAAATTAATTCAGACATCATGAAAGATACTAATAGTGCATTCAACCTAATATCATATGTTAAATATCACATATTGCTGATCTTTGAAACTTTACAAGCTATTTCTTACTTGTCTGATTTTGAAACGAGGTATGTTTTGTTTATATGAATTAATTATACTTGTTTCTATAGTTGGACCCTTCTTGAAATGTGTAAATTCATATGAACCTCCAAAATGAGAAACTATGTCCGCAAAAAAGTCAGCAAGAGCATATCCCTCTCATAAGGAGTGTTGTACTCTTATTGACATTAGGACCCTTAATATTTTAATGGATTTGACAGCCATTGCCACACTCCATGTAATCTCCCATCTCTATTGATCATATGAGCCAAAGAAAATGAATTAAGCTCCCTAATGTCATTTGACAGATTGTTCTCAAAACAATACTACAGTCCTCTTTTATAGCAACAACTTCAGCTATAAGGTTGGTAGTATTAGGAATCTTCAACCTCTTAGAACTAATAAGATCTCCTTATAGGATCCCTAAAGAAAGAAATTATAACACTGGGTCTTGATTACCCCTAGAGGCCTCGTATGTGTTGAATTTTCACAAACTATTAGGATGTGCACTCCATCTCATTATGGTAGATTTGAAAATAGGTTTGTGCACTTCCAACAATGCTACCATGTGAGGCAAATTCCTTTGTATGTATGTGTAAGCAAACTTCTATTACATAAAGTTTTTGAGAGTGTTGTTAATGTCCCAAATGACCTTTATGATAGAGTACAATATTTCTTCTCTTCCAAACAAATCATAAAAGAACATTAGGAACAACATTAAAGATCACCTTTTGCCTACCATTTCCTTGAGCATCCCGCTATTTCTTTATCGACTGCCTCACCTGAATGCATGAACTAGTAATACCAACAACAATAGTAAAAGTGTTCCAAACATATGATGCAAACTCACCTTTGAGAAACTGATGCTCCATAGTCTCCCTAAATGGAACTTCACAACAATAACAAATGTAAGAAATTGTAGGATTCCATGGAGCCATAATTGAAACTATAGGGACTTTATTAGTATCCTTCAAGTAAAGAAAAATATTTTGAAAGAAAAACCTTTCACCCAAATGTTCTTAAAAAATCAGATTTCTCCTCTTTCTTTCTCAACAACTCCAAACTTTTCACTGTAAATTTTTCCTGAGCTTGTTTTGGTTCATCAAGGTCTATCCCCCATATCATTATCCTTACAATAATTCAAGTGATTGTGCATGTTCAACAATGTTACACAAAAACTAATTCCGCATTAAATCATAATCCCACCCATTGTCAATTAAAATAACTTCATTTGTAAGAGCATGTCAAGTAAGTATCTCTGATGACTTAATAAATAATGAACCAACTTAGTCCAATTATCTAAACATACAGAAGAAGCACACCCTTTAGGTTCCCACCATAAGAACTGTTCAATTTTCTCCCTATTTTGAAGCATATACTTCCATGGCTGTGAATCCCATTTTGAATGAACACGAGAAGGTATTTATTTCTTATAGTATTTGTTCCACATAAAATTAGGCCAAATGGTATTTTCAGTTCTGAACCTCCACCAGAGTTTAGCATACATGGCTTGTGACACCTCAAACATGGAAGTGAAACCTAATCCTCCTTCTTGCTTAGGTTAACAAACTTTGTCTTAAGTAGCCTAGTGTTTACTTTTTCCTCTAACTTTGTTACTCCAAAACATTTAGCAAAACTTCTATGAAATTCCTTGATAACACAATTAAGGGGAACAATGGCTGATAAAGCATGAACGGGGACACTCTGTATAACACTTGTAATTAAAATTTCTTTCCCTCCATAAGAAAGTATGTTTCTTTTCCAAGCTTGAAGCTTTGATTTTAACCTTTTAATTAGATCAACCTAGTGTTCCTTCCCATTTCTAGCATAGATATAGGGCACCCTAAATAGTTTAAAGGAAATTGTCCTCTATTAATACATGTAAATTGTTCCATCAACTGTCTATCTATAGTAATACACTTGGGTGTAAGTAAAAGGCACTCTTCTCCATATTCACCAAGTTTGACATGCCTAGATCCTACACTCTAGACGTGGCCAGCATTTGTAAGCCATTGTTGGTCCTAAAAAAATCCTTGGCCTAACTGGCTACTGAGAGAAAGACTAAACATATATGCAGAAGCCTTATAAAATGAACATTCAAAATTATTTAAAGATATCTTATGCAAAAGTATGAAATAAATATGAATATAAATAATGATAATCATAATGTTTAAAACTTCTGAATACTAAAGACTGGAATGACTCGCTAATTTTATTTATCTAAGAAGCCTCTACGAACTGAAGATAGGTGGTGAAACAAGACTCGCGACTACCTGACTATTCTACTAACACTGACTAAAATTCAAATAAACTGAACTAACTAAAATGTAGCCCTCCGAAGGTTAGGAGGTATCACCAGCTACTGATGAAAAGAGATCTTAGTAAACCTCTACTATTGTGAGTACCTGATACTGCATCATAAAATGATGCAGCGCCGTTAGTACATTCAGGAATGTACTGTATGTAATAAGACTGAATGAAATAAATTAACTGAAAAGAAATTGAAGTAATCTGACTAAAAGTAAAACATGAACTTGAAGTAAATTACTAATATTTTACAATGATATATTCAAGAATAGAAAAACACTAAAATAATTTACTTTAATTTTTTTTGGGAGTTTCTCTAATTGACAACCATCACTATGAGCCTCGTGATGATACTACATCTAACTCATAGTCCCAGAGTCATCCTATACCTCACTGAAGTATAAGGCGACAAAATTTAACTTATGAATCCATATAAAAATCCCTCCACGAGACTGGGTGAGGAGTCGTTCAAACAATGGCACGATCCTATCTATACTAGTGGCACAATTAATGGGATTTGAGTTGTCTTAACTCTTATCTAAATTGATTCTCAATGCTACTCTCAAAACATGCAATAATTCTCACACTGTACAAATATCCCACTTCAGGGGAAAACTAAAAATCTAATACTTTGAGTCTATGCTTAATAATACTTCTTTTAAAAACTGAACTGTACCGAACTTCAATGAACTTGACTATGCTTTTATGAAAATCTTGTTTTGATCAAAATTTCTGAATGTTATTACCTTAAAAAAGGTGTCCATGTTTGAGGTAATAACCTTCAGAAATTTTGATTAAAACAAGATTTTCAGAAAAGCATAGTCAAGTTCATTTAAGTTCAGTTTTAAAGAATAATTATTGAGCATAAACTCAAAGTATTCGATTTCCAGGTTTTACCTAAAGTGGGACATCTTTACAATATGAGCATTATTGCATGTTTTAGGAGTAGTATTGAGCAGTGGTTTAGATAAGAGTAAGGATCACTCAAACCCCATAAATTACGCCACCAACATAGATATGATTATGTTGTTGGTTCGGAAGACTCCTCACCCAGCCTCGTTGAGGGCTTTTTAGATGGATTCATAAGTTAATTTTTGTTATCCTATACTCCGGCGAGGTATAGGATGACTCTAGCAACGAGGGCTAGACGTTATATCATCACGAGGCATTGTCAGTATAAGAAACTCCCCAAGAAAAATAAAGTATATTATTTTAGTGTTTTGCCTTTATTGCATATATCACCGTAAAGCTTTAATGATTTCATTTCATGTTCATGCTTTATTTTCAATCAGGTTACTTCAATTTCTTTTTAGTTCATTTATCCAGTTCAGTTGTTTATTTCATTCAGTCTTACTACATACTATACATTTCATGTACTGACGCCATTTGGCGTTTCATCATTTATGATGCAGTACCAGGTACTCACGATAGCATACATTCAATAAGATTTCTTTCCATCAACAGTTGGTGAGACCTCTCCGCCTCTAGAGGGATCCAATTTAGTTAGTTCACCTTATTTGATTTTTAGGCAGTGTTAGTGGAATAGTCAGATAGTCGTGAGTCTTGGCTCGACACCTATCTTCAGTTAGTGGAGGCTTCATAGATAAAAAAAAGTTAGTGATTGCTTCAGTCATTAATATTCAGAAGTTTTAAATATTATTATTATTATTATTTATTATTATTATTATTATTATTA
Source organism: Solanum pinnatisectum (assembly GCA_035578085.1). Classification (NCBI taxonomy): domain Eukaryota; kingdom Viridiplantae; phylum Streptophyta; class Magnoliopsida; order Solanales; family Solanaceae; genus Solanum; species Solanum pinnatisectum. Next base: position 34,649,430 of record CM069079.1, on the reverse strand, counting down.
TTATTATTATTATTATTATCAACATCATCGTCATCATCATCATAATCATCGTCATTGTCTTCTTCATCATCATCGTCATCGTCATCATTATTGTCGTCGTCATCTTCATCGTCATCATTGTCATTGTCATCGTTATCGTCGTCATCGTCATTATTATTATTATTATTATTATTATTATTATTATTATTATTATTATTATTATTATTATTATTATTATTATTGATCTTTAGATTTATTTTAGACTTTCACATAAGATTTCTTTAAATGATTTGAATGTTCATTTTATAAGGCTTCCATATGTATGTTCAGTCTTTCGTTCAGTAGTCAACCAGACCAAATGTTGGCTTGGGACCACAATGGTTTCTGAGTGTCAGCCACATCCAGAGTGTAGGTTCGGGACATGATAAACTTGGTACCCGATTGATCTTCATATTTCTGTAAAATACCCATGATTTTCTTCAACGAATCCTTGTTAGATAAAGTAAGAATATCTTCATAAGCAAAATTATTAATATTAGTAGTCTACTTTGATAAATCATGCCCTACATATAGATCATCCTCAAAAAACAACATTTAGGTCCCTAGACAGAACTTCAGCCGTAAGAATAAATAGAGCTTGGATAAAGAATCTCCATGCTTTATACTCCTTGTAAAATGAAAGAAGTCATGAGCTTGACCATATATATTTACTTGTTGAGTTTATTCATATGCATGTCTTTATTTTGATATTACAATTTTCATATTGTATGTTTCACAAAATTTAAAAAATATTAATTAATGAATTATTTAAATTATGTTAATAGTTTTTAATTATTAATTTTATTGAAAGTTGAAATAAGTTGTTAAGTTCATTACAATTAGATATTCCTGTAAAATCAAGAGGCAATGTGTAGCTATTGGCTTGTTCCCCTTTTCAGTTAAAGAAAGAAAAAGGAGCTACATAATATTTACAAATATATTGTGATTTAGAAATTGAATGTCAAGTACAACCATTATTGGGCAACACACCTAGTTAAATTAGTGAAAAAAATATATATCTAAAAATTAGTAATGAACTAAATTAAATGACTTTATGTGACAAAAATACAAAAATAAATAACTAATTAAATATGATTAAGTAAAGATAGATGAATTTTACGTGATATAAAAATTTTGAAAATGATTTTTGTGTGATAATCACTGAAGTTAAATGATGTTTGTGTAACAAAATATAGAAAAGTGACATTGTGTGATAAACACAAAATTGAATGAATGACTGACTATGTAAAATACTCAATAAAAATTACATAAATTCAGAATTTCCTGAAATAATCTTACCTTAAAATTTAAGCTTTAATTAACTTTAACTCATAGAATAAAAATCAAAAATAGCATTTATGTTTACATTTGTTTTCCCTCTGTATATTATCTAGTAGAGCCACATTCTTTTTTTATGCAACACATTTTTCGATTCTATCATATTTCTAAATCTTCTTTTCCTAGTTTAACATCATAGGAAAAGTGAATTTTTTACATGTTAGTAAAACTGAAGAAGACATTTTTATTAAAATTGTGACCATGGATTTAGGAATTGATCCATTCAAAAAGGTAATGTCTTTTTGGATGTTCTTGGAGCCCTATAATTTTGCAATGAAATTTCAACTTGTGTTGAATTTTTTTCAAAAAACCTTTATGCTAAAACTGAGATACCTTAAAGCTAAACAAATTATGAACTTATGGCTAAGGAAAAAGGGGGAAGTGTTTAGTTCAGAATGGGCTGATAGAATAGAATAACTAGAAGACTCTTTGGATGAATCCAACAAGGAATCTATTGAAGGAACTTATGAATAAGGAAAAATGAGAAGTGTCTAGTTCAAAGTGGGGTGATAGAGTAGAAAACTAGAAGACCCTTTGGATAAATCCGTCTATATTAGCTTTGGAGAAAATCACAATAAAACAGACGTGGAAATGAGATGAACAATCAAGTAGAATAATTGGTAACATAAGAAAAAAAATTGACCAAAAGACTTACATCATAGAACACCATAAGGGCATGGACCAAGTTCAAGATAGGGAGACGGAAGCAACAACCTTGAATAGAAAATCAAAATTACAAGACCACCCGAATCAAGCCTATCAAAAACAACGAATGATGCTATCAAGTAATGATGGTCTCATAGAGAAAAAGGAAACAATGGCATTACATGTGTCTCAACATACGCCCAAAAGGAGATCTTAATATATAAATTAACTCATAAGGTAACGGAAGCAATGTAGATAATAAAAGATGATAAAAATGAAGAAATCATTCTTGAGAATTTCCCAAGCTAATTTGAGAAGCATACATCTCCTGAAGAGCACTTACCAGAAGTACAAAGAAGACAAAAAATTGAGAAGTTGATTATACAAGTCAAGAGGATGACATCCAAAGAGGAAACTGATATCAAAGTCTAAATAATGATGAAGGCACTAATTTGAAATATTAGGTCTGTTAGAACCCAACAGGCATTTCAAAAACTCATTAGCCTACAAAAGTAATGTAAGTGATCTATTATAGTTATGATCGAACCATTTCAGAACTACAAACATCTTTAGAAATATAAAAAAGTCTAAGAATGAAAAGAACAATTGCTAATACTAATGGAAAATTTTGGGTATTCTTGAATACTAGTATACAATGGGAAATCTTGAAAAACACAAAACAACTGATACCTCTGAAGTTGTGTCATCAAGGCTCTGGCAAAGATTTCGTTATAAATTTTGTACATGCTAAATGTGATGAAAGAATAAGGCAAGAACTATGGGACAACTATATTTCCTAGCCAGTAATATTGAATCACCTTGTATTATTAGAGGAGATTTTAAACAAAAAAATGTGAAGATTTTACCTTATGCATAAGTTCATGTGGGCTTTGTGTACACTAGGTGGAATGATAGAGCTACAAAGGATTATATTTTTAAAAGGTTGGACAAAGTGGTTTTTAATATCCAGTATCAGAATATCTTTCCTCAAATCGAAGTTGAGCAACTATCTAAAAAAGGTTTAAATCATGCCCCTTTGATCATTTCTTTTGGACAATAATCTCTCAACTTAATCAAATCTTTTAGATTTTTGAATTTCTGGACCCAACGTGACTTTTAAGGATTGGTGATTCAATACTAGAATGTGCTTTTGGAGAAATCCCCTACCTAGCATTCAAACAAAAGATAAAGAATCTTAAAAATGTCATATCATAAAAGTTATCACAGTTTCAAGATAAAGGTTTTTAAAAAAAAACTCAACACAAATAGAAATTTGATTGTAAACTTTGTTAGAACTATAGAACTCCATGAAGATTCAAATGACATAACCTTTTTGGATGATTCAATTCCTAAATTCATGGTCATCATTTTATGAAAATTGTCTTCTTCATCTTTACTAACATGTAAAAATTTCACTTTTTTCATGATGTTAAACTAGGCAGAAGAAGATTTAAGAATATGATGTAATCGAAAAATATGTTGTTTAAAACGAATATGGCTCTACTAGACGATATATATATATATATATAGGGAAAACAAATGTTAGCGTAAATGTTATTTTTGATATTTTATTCTATAAGTCAAAGTTAGTTAAATCTTAAATTTTAAGATTAGATTATTCAAAGAAATTTTGAGTTATTGTATATTTTATGAGTAATTTCAATCATAGTCATTTAATTTTAAGGTTGTCACACAAAAGTCACTTTTCTATCTTTTGTTCCACAATCGTCAATGAAATTTAGCGATTATCATCACACTAATCTATTTTTTAAAGAAAATTGTATCATATAAAAGTCATCTAACTTTAACTTTATCACATAAAAGTAATTTTTTTTTGCATTTTTTGTGACAAAAAGTCATTTATCTTTGTTAATTATTAATTTTTTTTAGATTTGTATCACCCTAATCAATTTAATGAAATGTGTTGCTTAAAAATGGTTGCACTTAGAATTCAATATCTAAATAACAAGATTTTGTAAACTTTATGTCACGACCTAAAATCTCAAGTCATAATGGCACCTATTGCGTCCCACAAGTAGATAAGACGAACCCATAGCCTAGGACCAGAAGCAGTGGGCTATAACACATAAGATAAGACTGTGGAAGATAAAGGATAATTATCTAAATAAAAGAAAGAGAGTGAATTAAATAAATATGATAAATCCCAAAGACCTGGTATCAGTCGATATTCGAGCTACCAATCAAAATAGGAGTACAAAATATATACAAATATACAAAATCATCTCCAAATATAAATAAAGACTAGTTCAGCCAAAAACAGAAGGAGAAGGGCAGCCCAAATACTAGGATCTCAACCATGTCTTCGATCCAGAGTTGCTATTCATGAGGCACACGTCAACATCAAGAACTCAAACTATAATCTGTCGGGTGCAAAAGTGTAGTATGAGTACCAACTAGTCGTACTTAGTAGACATAGGTTGACTGAGCTTCAAAGATAAATGAAGCATAATTAACAGGTAGAGAAGTAATATAGATTACAAGTAGCTAAAGAAAAGAGAACGTGCAATAAAAGTAATTAGAGACAAAGGAATAGGATAAAAGAAGCAGGTAACTAAAGCAAAACAACGTACCTTGAGGGGCTAGCCCAACAACCTAATCACAATAAGATCCTACTATGAAAGACAACAACGGTAACCATCACTACTCATCATAAAAACCAAAAGGCAAATCCAATCCAACCAAATCTGGAAGAACCGATATAGAGGCAAATCTAAGCCAATCATATAACCAAATATCAAACCGACACAAGATACATAATTATAATCAAACAATAACCTAATCGGACCCTCATAAGTTTGAAAGGTCCCCAAAATACAGATGGATGCAAACAAAAATCAATTATAATGGTGATAAGAGAAGCATATGAATACAAGTATGCAATGGAAATCGATAATACCACGATGTCAAGTGCCACGTAACCAAGTATATATACCTACCTCCTACCCTAGGCATGTCAGGTAGGACCCATGCAGACACCCCTCCTTCTGTTTAGTGGGTTACACGGACAGAGGGACCCATATATACCTACGTGGTCCAGATCCAAGAATTTCACAATTGATCCTCTTGGATATGCTCAGTCATAGTCCTAGAGATATATACAAAACCAAATCAGTATAGAAAGGGTAGGACCGATCAAGTAAGAAGTGAGCACATGCTCGATGCCTCTTTTATCCCAAAAGTCAATTTATCAATCGTAAAAAGTAGTATGACTCCCATTAAAAACAATTTTAAGATTAAAAAGGGCAAAACCTTACTCTCTAGAAAGTAATGGTAAAATCAATGCATTTGTTGGGACTGTACTACAAAACATGTGAAAAGGAGTTCCAATGCAATGCAACATCCAAACGATAGCATCTAATAACCTAATAGTACATAACTAGAACCACATCGCTCACAACATATACAAAACTAATATGGAATCCATCTGGTCCCTGATCAAGGCTTTGGGCCAATATTATACCATATATCACAAGGCAATATCACATGATCACCACTACTTAGACAAAAGGAGAAAATTATGAAGAACCACACAATTGAAGGAGTAAATCAAGAATCTAAACCTACGAATATAATAAGCAACTATGGTTTTAAATTCTATTATGAGATCGGGATCAATGCCAAGTCTACAGGTCTATTTAGAGGGAATTCCTATAATATCAAAGCAAACTTAAGGTCTATGCACTAAACGAGTGTACCAAGCCATATATATTACTACAAGGAGCAACTATATTAACTAAAGGATCATTAAAACTCATTCCAAGGCACTTAATTATAAACTCCAGGCTATCAATATCAAACTAAGCCATATGCAAGAAACTACTAAGCTAAGCTAAGAATTCTGCAACCAAATACTAGCATGAGGTTCTGATGAGAATGAAGCAAATAGGAATAAGGAAGTAATCTTAAATTTGTCCCGTACATACCTAACTCACATGCAATATATACTAAGCATTATCTCATAGAGCACAATCTAAAAGAAAGTATACCATAGCCCACTAGGAAGTCAAACTGCAACCTTGAATCGTCCAGGAGCTCCTTGACTTTTCTTCACGCCCTCCAAGTGCCATGATACTATCAACACCATAAACTATACATTACCACGAAAAGAATGATACCCATATTCCTACAATATAATTCGTGCCCAAAATTGGGTAAAAAAATGGGTCGACTGGACCGATAACCAAATTGAAAAATTGAACCCGTCACTAGGTCCCTAATAGCTCAAGGAACTCGTGCTCAAAATTTGACCACGATTGGAGCTAGGAAACCATCCAAATCAGTCCCACAAAGTTAAGGTTCAAGAAAACTAAATTAAAGGAGGAATTGACGGAAACTAACTAGAATGACAGAAGATTATCGACTCCTAACGTGCTCCAAAGCAATTTATGAACAAATCCCAGCAATTCACACCGATCCCCTCTAAAAAATGAGCTCCCAAAGTCTTTTAATGGTGGAATTTGTATTTGAATGGCTGAAGATCACTGAAATGAGATAAGGAATAATATATATATATTTATATATATAGACACACACACCTTTTGGATAAGGAAAAATACGAGATCCAACCCAAAACCTTATGGATGCTACTGCAAAGCTACTAAAAAGGCGAGTACAAACTAGAGAATGCCAAAATATACAAGCTATCTTGAAAATATAAAAGACTAGCCCAAAATTGTACAAAAGGAGATGAGTCAACCATGAAATCCAAGACACTCACCCTCAATCTTAAGAATATTAGCTACAGCAACATGAGTACCAAGGAAACAGATGTTAAGTGCAGTATGAGTACCAAAACAACAGGTACTCAATATACATTATAGGCCGATCGAGCTTGCGATTGCAATAACAAGCGAGTATAACAAGGTAACATGGCAAAAGTAAAGTCATAACTAGATATGCATCAAAGTAAAGCTACTATAGTAAATATGAAAGTGATAAATCTATCTAAACCTAACTAGACCCCTATAATCCCAGAAGGCACATACAAAGGCATAACAACAATAAAGCATACAAATAAAAACAGGACTGAACCTTAAAAGACTGAGGGCTACACTCAAAGGCTATACTACAAGGTACAACTCCGTAATGAACACCAACACCCCAAACCCAATATTTCCCAAAATCTTACGTTAGAATAGCTAGTCTTTTTCAGAATCTTACGTTGGAGTGCCTTATTAGAAACTAACATTCACCAGAATCTTACATCAGAATGAATAGTCCTTCCTAGAATCTTACATTGGAAAGCCTTGATATAACCTAACATATACTACAATCTTTCAACGGAATAGCTAGTCCTTCCAAAAATCTTACATCGAAAAGCCTTGATATAACCTAACATATCCCAGAATGTTATGTTGGAATAACTGGTCCTTCCTGAAATCTTAAATCGGAAAACCTTATTAGAGCCCAACAATCCTTGAAATCTTACATTAGAGAGGCATGAACCATCCCAAAATCTTACATTAGAAAGTCCACACAAACACCAAACAACTCCCTAAATCTTACATTAGATCAATTATATAAAATCCTCACCTATCTCAGAATCTTACATTGAAATAGCTACAACTCTAACTAGCCCCTCTCAAAATCTCACCTTGAGTTAACTGTAACGCTAAAAGGAAAAGGGATCCTCAATGAGTTTAGGGAACTACTCACCACAACCAGCCAATCATAGATACTAATATGGCTATCTGAAGGTCACAACCTAGTCTAGAGGGTCACATATAACCTCACTCCAATCCTGAAAAAAACACTGCGGACCCTGAAAATCAACATCTAAAGCAACACTATCCAAACCTAGGCTAAGGCTTTACAAAAACCATACTAACGTCATTCTAGCCTTATTTCAACTCACAAAACAATGATTATCAATTAATCATAAAAAATCTCAATAGTTACCTGAATAACTGAAATAAGGTCAAAACAGTACAAGTTAGGAACTTAACAAGGAACTATGCTAGAAACCTACCCACACTAATCTAATTAGCATGTTATAACAATCAACAAACAAGGTCTAAGGATAGTAACGCATGGCCTACATCGAAGCTGATCACACATGCTCCAATCCTTTAAAATGATGCTTTTCCCTTCCAACCCACCTCCAGATAGTATCACACTATAGAATTAATAATCCCGACGTTAGTACAATCATTTAGATATCCAATTAAAAACAATAAAAATGAGACTAAAATTGAGCCAAAATGGCATTGTGGGGCCCTGTAAGAATTCCCAAAATCGACTTTATCAATGGGTCCCAACCACCTCAAGGAACTTATCCTTGAAAATGGGCACAATCCAAGCTCAAAAAAGTCCCAACAATTCATGCACCATAATTCAAGAATTCACAAATAAGGAATTAAAATGGAGGAAATCAAAGAGAACTTAAGAGTTAAACGCGTGATATAAAGGCTTATCAACATCCCAATGCTATGCCCCATAAATCCCACAATGCACACAGATCTCACCTTAAAAATGAGCTCCTAAAGCCTTTCTAAAGATGAAAATATGAGGTGGAAAGATGTTAAAAATGGGAATAAACTGATATACTACCAGTCACACTAGTTATCTCAATCTAGGGACCTAGTGGTCACGGTCATAATGGCCAACATCAAATGGGTCCAGTTACTCCTTCTATGTGATTGAGTGTTAATGTCCATGATTGTGAAGACCAAAATAGATGGTCCTCACGAACGTCGTGACAATCCTGCGATCGTAACACCAATTATATTTGCCTTCACAAACATTGTTCAAAGCTCGGGAACGCAATGAACAAAGTTGGGTGCACCAGCAAAGGCTGCACCAGCTTAAGTTAGAATTAACAAAATGCCCCGATGGAGGCTCGTGATTTGGTTGAAACTCCGTGCACACAAAAAAAAACTATTGCTATCCCACCAAATTTGATATTTTGGATTCAATGGAGATGTTGAATTTTCCAACTAAAGCAGTCTTGATAAAAAAAGTGGGTCTCACACTCGTGGTTCTGTTTTATCCATAAGCCACAAAGTTGCTCAGAATGAGTATGGAAGCCTCGAGCTCCGAACTCCGAACCAAGGGTCCATCTAGACCAAACTCAACATTTTGAAGGTAACAAAACCATTAGATTTGCATTTTGAGTTACCTAAATAACTTGGGATCACTACAGAAAAACTTTAAACACCAAAAATTACTGCAAAACAGGGAAAATGACCTAGGGATCATTCTAATAAATTTTTTAAGAAAAAGTATCTAACCAAATTCTGTACTCATTACTAATTTCTGCCTAGCATTGATTCCTAAAATTGTGTCTTCTATTAATTTTGTTGAGTTCAAGCCTCTTAGTTTAAGTAACTATTAGAGGGGTATGGCATGTGCTAGCACGGGCCTAACATGCATGGTTTTGATTTCTTTTTGTCACTGCAACAATACATTAGTACAAGCAAACTAAACACGATGCCGACCTTCTTGGTTAAAGTTAACATTAGCAACACAATTCTTGTGCTTGTTTACATAATTGAATGACACATTAGAATTTCTTTACGTAAAAAGAAGTCGCAAGGGAATTGCAATTGAGTTGGCTATTACAACCTATCTTATCCACAGTTCGAAGAGTTCAACTTTGCGATATTGATACCATCCATAAGTCAACCTCGCTCTTCATCTGGTTATACGCCATGAGCAAAATCTAACTCATTCTTATGAGAACAATGATTCAAGTAAAATCTGCAAAAAGAGAAGATCAAATCAATTTACAAATGTCAGGAAAATGCACAAATGGAAAATCTAGTGAATTACCAAATATAAGCACGCAGTACCACATATATGTCTTTTAAAAATAAAAAACTCTAGTGAAGTTATTACATTATAATAAGATTTAAGTTGTTTATCCAAAAAATAAAGAAAGAGCAAGTAACATTACCTAACAATCATTGATTTTAGATTTGATCTCAAAAAATGAGAATTGTTTTCACAGATGTAGAGCCACATGGATGCAACATGGCAGTACTTCATATATTGAGATAGAAAATTGCCTACACTTTCAGTTCAACATGCATGTATGACAATACAACCTGTTCATACATTGAGCAGAAATAGTTATATGCTTTCCGCTGAAATTTTAATTTATCACAATATAATTGCTTTGTACTCTGGAAACTTTTCCCCCTTATTCCATTTCATTGGGTAATAGCTCCTTTCAACTTTTTCTTTATGTTAGTGCAGAAATCCTATACTATTATTTGTGAGTTGATTTTGAACACACAAAATCATGTAAGGATTTATGAAAGACGAGAAAAATGTGTTAAAAGTAAATGTGTTAATTACTAACACCAAATGCACGGTGATATAACATAATTATACATTCAGAACCTATTTAAAACAGTGTAGAAGATAATCACATTAAGAGCAACTTACTTGAAATGCTTTACGAACCATTCCAACTTGTCTTGGACTCTTGGTTAGGCTCGCCAGCTAATTTTACATCCATTAGCATGTACCTCTCTCTTTACCAATTCCGAAAAGTAAATTTGATGAGCGTTGTGAAGTCACAAAGTGGACACCATGTGAATACTCTCATTTTCATACTCACGGATACAAAGTGAAATGGTTTAAGTTGCACCTGTTTTCAGTACAAAAGAGAATTAGAAAGAAGAAAAGATTTCAACGACATAAGAAAATAACCTATTGAGAATAGCAAAGGAGTGTCGCCTATCTCCATAGTACCAGAAAGCAAAAAAAATTATCATGTTATAGATTGATAGGAGTTCTGAAGCCGAAGGCCTTTTAAAATTGAAATCGTTTATCTACTCTATCCGAGGAAAGCTCATATCTTCTAATACTTTTGCAATTAAGCTCGCCTTATTTAATTCATTTTCTGCAAAGTACTCATTGACTGAGTTTCTCACAGTATCAATGCACTAATTGAAACAACTACCACATATATTGCAAACAGTAAACTGTTGTCCACTCTCAAGCTTTAAAGGACATAAATCAAGCAAGTTTTCGCACTACCTAGTCTGAGCCGAAATAGGGCAAATAGAAAACTACATAGAGTTCACTCTTAACAACTAAATATTATGACGACAAAGCAGAACATTGAATGATCTAGTTTCCCAAATTAAGAAAATTGAATCAGGTGCTTTCAAATGGACATCAAAATATGCAAAGATTAATTGCCTGATATATGGACTCTGTGATATGATATAACTGCTCTAGATTACTCCAATTTCAAAGTTACAGAGGGCGATCACACTACAATATATTATCAGCAGAATCACATACTGACACTGATAATATCTATGTTCAGAGTAGAGATGTAGAAGACACAAACCACAAACCAAGATCACTTCAATCAGCTATGTTTCAAGATGATATCTCACTGATATATGAACTCTGGTCTAAAGTAATCAAATTTCAAAATTACAGGGGGGGCAATGAAACCACGGTAACCCAGACAATCTCATCAAGCTGTCCACAAATATAATACAGATAAAAAAACCTCAAAAAAATTCATACTGCCCTAAAATAATCACATTTCAAAATCACAGAGAACCTTGACACTACAGTATCCCAGAGGATCACCTTAAGCTATCCACGAAGACAATATAGATTAAAAAAACCTCTAAATTGAAATTCAACTGCTCTATAAAATAATCGAATTTCAAAATCATAGAGAGCGATGGCACTATGGTATCCTAGAAGATCACACTAAGCTATCCACGAAGACAACACATATAAACAACCTCAAAAAGGTTGTCTATACAGTATCCTAGACGATCAAGTTAAGTTATCCACAAATACTATAAAATTCCTCAGATTAATTCTTAAATAATCAAATTTCAAAATCACATAAATCGTTGCACCACAGTACTCCAAAAGATCACATTATTCTATCTACGAAGATAATAAAAAAATTAAAATTGCTATTAAATAGTCAAATTTCAAAATGACAAAGTGCGTGAAACTATAGTATCTTAGATGATGATGTAAAAATACTCAAAGAGAATAAAAAAATACTCTTGAGACTTGCATCTGAAGTATTGTTGATGAGTTCACAGAGAAAGATCTCCTTGTAGCTGTAGAAAAGTGTTGATAATAAGACTAAGAAGCTGATTGATCTCATCCTGGAAAGCAAATGTCGTTGTGTCCGCCATTTTTGGTAGATCTTAAGAGTTGTTGCTACTACGACAAAGAATCTCAGGCGAAGTGAAACACAGAGGGACTCAAAAGCTAGAGAGGGTTTATGGGCAGTTTTATGTAACCTTATATTGAAAACAACTTACTTGAAATGATTTTCAAAACATTATTTCAACATGTCTTGTTATAGCCTCGTCAGCTAATTTTACACTATTCACACTTAACCATTAAAATTTGATGAGTGTCTGTGAAGTTACATGCGAACACCATGTAATACTCTCATTTTCCTACTCCCAGAGAGCGGAAAAAATTATTCAAGTTGCACCTATTTTCACTACAAAAGAAAGTTAGAAAGAAGAAAAGATTTCCAGGACACAAGCAAATAATCCGTTGAAAAATACATATTTTTGAGAAATTATGAATAAGAATCTTGCAAAACTTCATACTCCAAGCAAAGAGTGTTGCCTATCTTTATTATCTGAAACCAAAGAAAAAAATCATGTTAGATTGGCAATAAGTGCTGGAAAAAAAAGGCCTATTAAAATTGAAATTGTTTATCTACCCTATTCTGACACCTCTGTAGAAATCTAAGTTACACAAATCTAAGTTGCACAGACACTTCACTTTTGATGTCGCACCCGTGTTGGATTCTCCAAATATACACTACTTTTGGAGAATCCGACATGCACCCATTGACATTTTTGAAGAGTCCGAAAAACATAGGTGAAAAATGAATGAAAATATCAGTCTCACGAAAAAGGACTCACTCCTCTAGCACACCTAAAGATTAAAAGTAATCAAGTAGTTCATCGAAGAGATGAGCAAGATATAGATCAATTTAGGGTCCAACTATTTGAGTCATCAATAAATTATGCCCAGAAAGCTTGAATCTAAAGTAGCTCAGAATGTAAATATTTTAATCAAACATTCAAAAAGATAGTTAATTGGCTAGAAGATTGGATATAATACATTAAGGTTAATTACTTGTATTTAATAAGGGGAGTTTAATCAATCAAATGTGCCACAATCTCAAATTAGTTGGAGTATCTTCTATATGCACATTCACTTTATCATAGATAAAACAATGAAAGATGGAAACTTTGAGGCAACAATACCTTTTTGAATGAAGATCATGTCTCCTTCTTTTACTCCTTTTATTGTTCTTTTTCTTTAAGCTTCTCCGGTGAATCCTCGACTCCCATCCTCCTTTAGCCTTCTTTTGTACAAGTTAGATAATTTTTCGTACAATTTGTTGAAGTCAGGGTCTAAATGATTATATGTATGTTGAAAATGTGAATACTGAACTGAAATGCTATAGATGAAAGAGTGACTGTACTTGATACAGATCTTTCAACTCCTCTCGCAATGTGACTCATTCCAACCTTATAACCCAAGAAGGAAGTCAACTTGCAGGGTTTGGTTGTATCATCCTTAGGCATCGAAAAAAAGGAAAAAAATAAAATAGATGACGGATAAGGGAAAACTTAAAATATTTACTAAAGAGTAAAAGGTGCAGAAGTTGTAGAGAAGCTAAATCTCCAAACAAAAGGTTGCAAATGGTAAATTTCGCATTTATGCAGCTTCTGGTAACTATAAGATCTTGGAACATATTAGAGAACATACATATGTTAAAATGTGATAAATTCAAGAACGGAATCCTACGCAAGCTTATTGTCTTCTTTAATATTGTCTCATATGAGTACAAAGAAACTTATGCTATCAAATAGTTTATGGTCAATAGGTTAACCCTCGATGTACGTGCTTAATGACCTTTATTGATTCAGAATTGGAGAAAGAATATGCAATTCACTCATCAATGTTCTCTTTGTATACGAATCCTTGGCAACAATTGTTTGGCATATGGAGGATGCAAGAAAGCTATCCTTATGATTCATTACTCTCTAATACTATCTCATGAATTAAAATAGATTCATATAATCAAAGATCAATTCAATCAAAATAATGTACACCTAATAAATCAATAACAGATACAAAGATAGACAATCATCAATCACTTAATCACTGGAAGGGTCTAATAGGAACGCAATTAAAAGATGGAAGTATTTCATGAATCAAATTTGACGAATTTTACTCTAAAAGATAGATTTCATATCTTCCGTCAAAGTCGAAGCCTTTAAGATTTTGACAAAATCTCACTTTTGGAGCATGATCAAGATTCATGTTCAAATCTAAAAACAAGTCTTTCCAGATTTTGAAAGTCTAAATAGCCGAGGCAGTTCTATGGGGCTTAATAATACCACTTACTTTTGTGTGAGTTGTGATTTGCCTCTTCCAAATATAGTAGCTATCTACATATAAATTTCATTAACATTATTCATTGTCATCAATTGTAATACATAGTGACAATGAACTCGAAGTTCTATTGAACATTTGTTGAACGGTAAGTAATCATTATGAGCAGTTCGAAGACTTCTCGAGATGAACAAACTTTGTTTCAATATAAGTAGTCATCGGGCTCTTAAAAAATTGTTACAAGAGAAAGCGAACATTCATATAGTTCCACCCTTCACATGGTTGTTTTCTGTATTTCATTCCTCGTCACTCAAACAGCTTGAGAGTAAAGATACTAAACAACATTATGTAATCAATGGTAAGAATTCCATAACAAGTTTGTTTTGGGGATTTCAGGAAATATTTTCACATTGAACTTTCTAATTTGGTATCTGAAATTGTCATAATTAATTCTTTATTTTGTGAATTCTAACTCATCTAGAGTTGTCAAAAGCAAATTGAAAGATAATTCAAATGAAATCAATTTTGTCAATAATTTTTTAACTTTAAGTATTCTGATTATAACCACTAAGCAATTTTTGCACATTACAAAGGTATGAACTGATATATATATATATAGCATGATCACTTTCTTTATGCAATAACATAAGCACATTATGGCCACTACAATGATGTGTACAAGTGCAACTCTGCTTAACATGATATTGGAACCTTAATACATAACAACGCCACAAAGTAGGAATGAGCTTAGAAGCAACTATTTTCCCTACAATGTTAGGGTTAGCACCTAGCAGTAAATGATTTGTAGTGAATTACAACATAAATTTAGTGTGTCCAACTTTTAGAAATTTTCGAACAAGATATGAGCAAGAATTGGCAAAACACTCACATGTAGTAACCTTGAACAAACACTTCACAATTTGGAGTCTCCTGACAAATACAAAATTCAAGAAACTTTAAATGATAATTAAGAGACATGCATGAAAATTGATGAGCAAACACTGAAATAAATCAATAAGAGAAGTAGTAAATTAGCAGAACAAAATAAGGTACGGGACTTCCCGCACATTACTTGGCTAAATCTCCCAATATAAATTTTTTTAGAAAAAAAGGAAAAATACAAAGAGCTCTTCGACCAACCTTCTTCAGGGACCAATTTGGAGTGAAGGAATGCATCAATTTTGCAAAGAGAAATGGAAGGAAGAGAAGCCATAAGAAATTTGGGGACTCTAAAGCGAAAAACTAATGTCTCTCACAAAGATAAAAATAAATAAGGGGGAACCCATCATTTCAAAACTAAACTTGAAATTTCACTTGACCATCATTGTATGATGTTCATTTTAGACACCTCAGGTAAGATTCCGTTGTGTCATTTTGACACTTTTTGCTGACATGGCTTAGTGAGTGTAATACACTCATTGACTGCGCGTGAAAACCTATTTAGTTGACTTTTTCATTTTTTTTTTCCTTCTTCTTTCCCATTTTCAGCCACCATTTTTGAAACTTAAACATCCAAAGATGGAGAACAAAAATAGTTACCAAAAAATGATGAAAATTGTTTTAGAAATTTAGAAATAGACCCATTTCAAAATTTACTTAGTAAATTAATTCATGAGATTCTTTCCCGAAATAATTTAATATTTACATAGCAGTTAAATTTTTTTTTTTTTGTGAATCTGGTGATTAAGGTAAAAACAGAAAGAAAATGACATTTGAGTGGGCGTGTTTCCTAGATATTTTTGCAAGTACTTGGAGAAGAAATATTTCTGCAAATGGATAGGTACACGAGGGGGGCGGGGGGTGGGGGTGTGTGTGTGTGATATTTCTGCAAATGGACTGGGGTGTTTGGAGAAGAAGACTGTGGGGCGGGTGGGGTCCTGGGGGAATTTATTGGCTTAATTTTTTTAAAAAAAATATTTGGGCAAAAATCCATATGTCATTGATTGATTGATTGTTTTTTATTTTTACTCAAAATTTATTGTTTAAGAATTGTTTTTGACACAAATGACAAATGTCATCGCTTAATTAGTTACTTTACACGTCATTCGCGCGTGTAATACACACACCTCAAATATTTTTGTTGATTGGAAAAAAAGTGTCAAAATGACACAACGGAATCCTACCTGAGGTGTCTAAAATGAACATCGTCCAGTTGAGGTGTCTAAGTGAAATTTCGTGCCAAGTTTAGGGGGCCACCGATGGGTTCCCCCAATAAATAAATATGGTATTACGTGTCTGGCAGAAAAAGGAAAATTGGAGGGCATTCAACTTAAATACATACGCGTGGACTTGAGGAAGAAAATGAAGAGATAAAACGAACCCAAGTTTATGGTACAATATTTGTTTCTTTTAGTACAACTACTTAATGTTGTGTTGGTCCTTTTG
Source organism: Solanum pinnatisectum (assembly GCA_035578085.1). NCBI lineage: Eukaryota > Viridiplantae > Streptophyta > Magnoliopsida > Solanales > Solanaceae > Solanum > Solanum pinnatisectum. The sequence goes on along the minus strand of CM069079.1, from coordinate 34,632,660 downwards.
CTTGTTCACTTATATATATAAGGGTAATACCAAGAATATTCTTTCTAAAATATTAACAAATAGAATTAACCCTCTTCTTCCTAAACTAATTTCAAAAAATCAAAGTGAATTTGTCTCTAGTGGCTTATTATAAATAATGTAATGTTCACTCAAGAGATTAACCATGATATATATTAAGAGAACAAGGGTGGATATTTTGTTTCAAAATTAAATATGGCTAAAGCACAAGAGCAAGCTTTCATGGACTTTTCAAATAAAGATCTTAAATAAATTTGACTTTGATTAGAATTGGGCAGACCTAATTGTTGAAGAAGAAGGAAGCTGATGATTGAAACATGTAGAAGGAATAGGTCCAACGGAGCTGACTGACGTGTTTACCACACACATGTTTACAACACTGCTGCAGAGTCAGAGTCACACTAGGATTAGACTACTTATATCGATTAGGATTATATTACGACTAGGATTAGATTACTATTAGGATTATTGTACAATTAGGATTAGATTATTTATAATTCCATTATTATTATTATAGTAGTAATAGGTATTGTAGTAGGATTCTAAGTATAGTTAACTTAGGACTCTACAATTCTCTCCTTATATAAGGAGTATGTACTTAACAATTTTAATCATCAATACAATCCTTGATTTCTCTAATCCTAAACATGAGATTTCTACATGGTATCATAGCTTAAAAGCTTTTCCACTCTCTGAGCATTGATGAAAAAAAACACATGTTAAATTGCAATGGACAGTACTTTGTCGACCTCCTCACTTCACCAACTCATTGCCGCTTGCTCCATTAAACTTAAGCCAACAAACTACCTCATATGGAGGACAAAAATATCCCAATTGATTCAGGTGATGAAACTAACATATCTCATCTATGAACCAAGTAAAAGTAGTTGTTCCACTGGATGGACTGCTAGGGTAGTTGTAGCGGTTGAGAAGGATGCAAGAGATAGTGGCACCATTGATGATGGAAGGAGAAAGATGTGTTGCTAAGGAGTTGGATCTCAGGCACCTTCACCAAAGAAAGCATATACCTAATTGTGGGCTGCTGAACTACCAAAGAGATGTGGGAATGCTTGAAAAAAGCTTATATTCAAGCAACAAAAGTAATTAATTTTGCTAGAGGTTTAGGTCTCAAATACAAGACCTTTAGGACTGTCATATTAGGCAAGACACCATATTCCACCCTTAATCAATTTGTTTATGCTCTCACGAGTTTTAATATAAGGGAAGATAAAGAAGAGGTGTCACAACAAAATCATAACATGGTATTATCTGCTCAAAAAGGCAGGGGAAGAGGAAACAACAACATTAACTCCAAAGAAATAGGTTTCAAGCCTGCTGGACAGGGAACAAGTTCTCAGAACAGTCAATATGGACCAAGTTCTCTGAACAATAAAAGTTTCCAAAGTGAAAATAAGGAGAGGAATAATATTAAGTCATGTCAAATCTGTGGTAGGAACAATCATACTGCTCTTAAGTGTTTTTACTGGTGGGACTACTCGTATCAATCTGTAGATGAACAATCACAAGCAACAACTAGACATCACATTCATACCGAAGCATTGACAAAACAAGTTTTTGCTGGGTATTTGAAGCAAGCAAAGAGTAACCGTTCCCTCTACTTTATAGCTTGAGGGGGAGTGTTGAAGAAGAAGGAAGCTGATGGTTAGAATATGTCAAAGGAACAGGTCCAACGAAGCTGATTGACGTGTTGAAGAAGAAGGAAGCTAATGATTGGAACATGTAGAAGGAACAGGTCCAATGAAGATGACTGACGTATTTACAACACACATGTTTACAACACTGCTGCAGAGTTAGAGTCACACTAGGATTAGACTATTTATATCGATTAGGATTATATTACGACTAGGATTAGATTACTATTAGGATTATAGTACCACACATAATCGATACATGACCTCGACGACTAGATAAACATTAAGATTATCGGACAACCATAAATATGCATGGTAGATCTTCTATAAATTCTCATAAACAAGGTGGTACATGTAGAACCACGAGAATACTTTCACAACTCCAAGACAACACTAAATATGTCATCTGAAATAACCAAATCTTCCCAATCATCCCACTCAACCAAGAGAATATCGCAGGATCGGTACCCTTGATCCTCCACTAGGGATCCACCCACAAAAGTGAAAACACACGTGATCATAGCTAGTGAATCATACTCACCACCATCATAACACTCCGACCATTTACCTTACTCTAAACCAACACTTTTAACTGAAAACCTTTCTTAGGTACTTTAACAATCAACAATAATAAACTTTACGACTCAACCTAGGTGTAAGTCCTTTCAAATTCTCAATTCCTGATACAATTGATCATTTCTCACCTTGCAAATTCATACCTTGACAAAATATATCACCACAAATGTAGACTTATGATGAAAAATCTGAATTGTAAATTCAACTGTATAACACAATCCCCTTATATATCAATATTAGCTTAAACCTTGAAGATTGCTTATCATTGATTGCCTCTCCATCGATCTTACAATACCTTTCACTAAAAATTCAATCATACTCCTTACTAAACTCAAAAATAAAAACAAAGCACGTATTATCGCACTCGAGCTAATGTCTATACACTTATTTCTCAAGTCTTATCCAATATTTTTAACCAATCTGATGAACCTGTGACACTATTACCATAGCCACCAAAAAATGAATGAAATCACGCTTCTCTGAACCCAATTATTTACCCCTCTGAAGATACCTTTTTAGCATTTGCAATCAAATAAAATATTCATGCTCTTGCCTCTTTCTAAAGGCTACACTACATCCCACTATTTTTCTTCATTATGACTCTAGCTCTTTTAATTCTATTCGAGTGGTGTCCCACCATCTCTAAAACCTATCCATACAACCACGTTACTTACCAAATATTAGAAAACCACAACCTTAGATACTTGCAAATTGTACAAAATTTGCTTAACCAACAATCTCATTTTATAGTTGCATCCCGTCACAATCCATCTAAAACTCTTATTACCATTATGCTCAGTTAGCCCTGGCTATTACAACGAAGTCAACCTTTTCATCGACATGACACCTCCAACTTAGGTATACCCATCAAATTCAAAGGACTAGCCAATTTTATACGAATGTTTTTACTAAAATCTTCAATTGTCTTCACCGAAGTATACCCAATGGGACTTTCTTTATCCATAAGCTTGTCATTCCGGTATCAATCCACTCTTTTATGGCTTAAGATAAACCACCAGTCCTTATACTATCATCATTTTTCTTAACAACAAGATGGGAACACCCCACGGGGAAGCACTAGGATGGATGAAACCTTTATAAAAAAGATCTTGGATTTGAGCTTTAAGCTCTCTCAATTCTGTCGAAGCCATGTGATAAGCAAGAATGGAGATGGGGCAAGTGCTAGGTTCCAAGTCAAAGTAGAAATCTATATCTCTATCCGGAGGAATACCTGGCAAATCGATAGGAAACACTTCCTTGAATTCATACACTACAGGAATAGACTCAATAGAGGAAGATTTAACATCAACATTTCGAACATGAGCCAAAAACGCCAAACACCACTGCCCCACCATTTTCCAAGCCCAAATGGAAGATATGACCTTAGCTGGCTTAGGCTTGTACACCCCTTCCCACTCTAACCTTTCCCTACCCGGGATCTCTAGAGTTACCATCTTAGCACTATAATTAAGCACAACATAATAAGGGGTCACCCAAGTCATGCCTAAGACTATATCAAGTCAGTCATATCCAAAATAACCAAATAAGCCCAAGTATGAAAATCCATAAACAAGACAGCACAAACACGATTGACATGGGTGACTATGATCGACTCTCCAACTGGGGTAGAAACATAGATGGGGGGCATCAAGCACATCACAAACTGCATCAAATCCCATGGCAAACTGAACTGACACATATGAATCAGTAGAACTCGGATCAAATAAAATAGCAGCCATCCGGTCACAACCAATAATAGTACATGTGATCACTGCATCAGATGCCTCAACCTTGGTCTTGGCCGGAAAGGCATAAAACTGAGCCATGTCATCTTGACGAGCCACCTCCTTGCCTGGTTGCACTGCTCTCCTACCTGCATTACCATTTCCCCGGCCTCTATGACCTCGTTGATTCCTTTATCGCCCACATTGTGGACATTCTCTGCCATTATTACCGCTACCCACGGGTACCACTACTCTGGTCTACTGCGGCACAGGGTCAACATGCGCAGATGGGACAACATCTCCATATATGTCTAGGTTTTCCACAATTGTAACACAATTACTAACTTAACCAAGTAAGCATCGCTGCTATTGGAGTAGTCGTATCATGACCCTCTTTGATATACACTCAATCTAGGAAATCATAGTAGAGATTCTAACCTCAATTGTCGCAACATAATTTTATCATTTACTAAGAAACCCATACATGGTATGACTATAATACTAAATGCATTTTCCAAAGTAATGGTGTTCATTATCTAGCCGTCCCTTACAAAACTTCATGAATGTTGTCACCTATAATCTTGAATCTGCAAATCTGGCCTTAATCCCTTCACAAAGCGATGAATTTGCTCTTTTTGACTGAAGCAACGTGGAGTACCATATTTGGATAAAACACAAAATTTGGCCTTATAGGCTGCAACAAATATATTATGTTTCTCTATATTCAAGAACTCATCTTTCCTCCTATCCCTCAAAGTTCAGGGTATATATACTTCTCCATAAAGAAAGCTCTAAAATGTTTCCTAAGTCATTAGTAGTGCATTTACTAGATGACACTCAACATGAGACCACCACATTTTGGCGTCTCCCTTGAACTGGTAAATCATAAACTCAACACCAAATCACTCTACCTTATCCATCATATAAAGCAGCTCATGACAATCAATAAAAGAATCATAAGAATCTTTAGATTCAGTACCCATAAAGAATGAAGTAGGAAAGATACCAATTTGTATCACCTAGTTACCAATTTGATTCAAGTAATACTACGAAAGAAGGAAATAATTGAATTTTCCTAAAGTCTTATAGCCTCTCGAAGAAAAGTACATATAACTCTGTACTGTTCTGCAAGACTCTACTAGACTCATTTTAATATAATGAAATCAACTGAGGGCTCCGATACCAACTTTCTCACAACTGAGACCGTCGTGATTGGCACCCACACTAACCCTCTGGTGGGAGAACCATCACTACAACCCAACTAAGTAAACTAACCCAAAATCTAAATATTTAAAGATTCGGAAGCAAGTATAAATGCAGAAATTGTATAGAGTTCCCAAAACTCCAAAGGTTCAAATAAATAACAACAATACTAATGCAGAAGAACAACCCCTAGAACCTAAAAGTCATTGTACCAAAAATCTAAAATGAACAAGTCTAAGAAAGGGGTATAGCCCCAACCAACAAAAAAACATCTAATAATAGTTTGAGTCTGAAGAAAATGGACTAAACAAAATGAAGGACTCCTTGGCAGCCTGGAAAAACTGGCTCACCTTTGAAATCTGGTCTTGATCACTGATCTCCTAGTTGAGATCTATCAATAGCCACCCGAAGATGCCCTATACTCAACAAAGAACGAGCAAGTGCAGTTTCAGTACACAACCACAGAGTACTGGTAGGATCACGCGGCTATTCCAATAAGCTAAACATATATAAGCAGTTACAACATAGTAAGCGTGACATGTACAGAATATATATACACACCGATTATCATTTTTGGAGCAATGCACAATTCCACATTCTCATTAACAAGTAAGCATGACAATTCAATGGTCCTCTCTTGGAACCCATACCTAAACTCTTAGTATGCCGGAACGTGATACCCAATCCCATTTACTATGTCAGATCGTGACATCCGATCCAATGTATGTGTCGGAATGTGACACCCGATCCAATCTATGTGTCGGAACGTGACACCCGATCTAATCAACACAACCACAATCATATTCACACTCACAAGGTACCTACTATTAATCATATAATCAACTGTTGAATCATGTCATACATTTGTTCATTCATATTCAATTCATAAGGTCTGATCAATAGTGTTTCATTCACTTACAAATATGCATTACAATGAAACAAATGCCAACACACCTCACACAAACATGAAATCAAACATCACCTACCTCGAAACCAAGCTTAAAACCTCCTAAGGCACTTGAATCTTTCTTTCCCAGATTCTTTCCGCTTGTTCGTGGTCTAAAAATATACAATTAATGTAAGGATCAATAAATGAGGCCTAATTACCCAGATTATAATCAACATTATCAACCTTAGGCCAAACACAAGATCTTAATACCCAATTTAGGGCTTTTTCCACCATTAACTACAGGTCAAAAGCTTCCCCTAATAATAATTACCTAAGAATCTAAGTTCTACTTATTGAAAAATGGATTAGGAGAGTAAAAACCTTACCTTTAGTGCTAGAAGATGTGGAAAACCTTCAAGAAACAGCCCTAGGTTGTCTCTTAGCTCTCAAGAACGAAACTTGCAGAAAATTAACGTTTTTGGGGTTTAATCCCGACTTAAGTCGCGACTGGGCCGCTACGGTGGACCCCATCCCGCCACAACGGCCATGCCCTGGTGGGATAAATCCCGCCCTAACGGCTTGTGTCGAGACAGAACGTTGGAACTAGAGTTTCAAACCCTCATTTCACAACACATCTTCAACCCATGACATTTGAAAACTACCCGTTCAGGCTAAGATCAGTTTCGGGAGTTCTACTCATCTGATATTCAATTTCGTAAAGTTGTACGGGCTCCTTAACATCTTGGCTATCCACTCGTGTAATCAAATTTATTATTATATCTCTCATTCATTACCAGATTTCCCTAGACCTCACATGACTCAGATTTTGTCCAAATCTGGACTAGGCTGGGAATTTCCAAGTCACTACTCAAAAGTTTTCTGGCCCCAATTCTTTTCTTATTGGCTTTTCCCTAACGATGGAATCAGGTCGTTACACACAACCCTTTAGAAATTTTACAATCTTTCGTAAAGGTCACAACATTTCATAAAAGTCATAACTTTTCATAAAAGTCACAACTCTTCAGAAAAGTAGCAACTTTTCATAAAAGTCACAATTATTCATAAAAGTCGCAACTCTTCATTTCCACTAACACCTTTTAAAACCCAACAATCCCCCGCATGATTGGGGAATGACTCTAAGACAAAGAAACGGACAAGTGTGTGTACTTTACAAACAAGAATTAATTGCATCTCAATAAATAGGTTTTCCTTTGAACTTTTCGTAGTGAACATATGTCGGATATACTCGATCAATCGGTATATGATATCTTTGAACCGTCAAGCTTTGGTGTATACCTATATAACCATATGTCCTACAATCAACCCTTTACCATTTATGGTTCTTACGATTGTGTTCGTTTCAGCCATAAACACCTCATAGTTTTATGAGTGTATAGAGAGATGGGATTTTGACAATCATCCTCTTTGAAGCGGCCTACAATTCACACTCACATAGGTGATTTGCAATCGTGTTATCGCGTAGATACACTATTTGGTCAAATCTGCCAAACTTAGCAAATCATTAAAAACTTTAAGCTTTATTAACGCATTAACAAGCCTTAATGGTGTATCTTTGTTCCTGAGCATTGTCTTAGGATCTCTAGTCTACTAGGTAGAGTTACCGTCATGATGGCTTGTCTTAAATCGTAAACTCATTCTCTTAGATGATCTTTCAACTTTCTCTCTACTTAGGCCTTTTTGTAAGTGGATCCGACACATTATTCTTTGACTTTACATAGTCAATTGTGATAATTTCACTAGAGAGTATTTTTCTAATGTTATTATAACTATGTCTTATATAATAGGACTTTCTGTTATAATTCATGCTCCATGCCCTACCTATTGCATCTTGACTATCAAAGTGCATGTATACTGATGCAAAGGTTTGGGCCAAAAAAGAATATCTATCAAGAAATTTTGGAGTCTTTCAACTTGTTCACCGACCTTATCTAGAGAGACAAGCTCAGAGATCATTATAGATCTAGCGATACATGTCTGTTTGGAAGATTTCTAAGAGACTGCTCCTCCACCAAGAGTAAATGCATATCCACTTGTAGATTTACTTCACTTATCCGTTGATCCAATTTGCATCACTATATCCTTTCAATACTGCTGGATATTTGTCATAATGTAAGACATAGTTTTAAGTATGTTTCAAATACCTCAAAACTCTTTTCATTGTCATCCAACGAGTTTGATTGGATTACTCGTGAATCGACTCAGTTTACTAATATCACATGCTATATATGATCGCGTACACTTCTTGATATACATCATACTTCCCAATACTCTAGCACAATCCAATTGTGAGTCACTTTTGCCTTCACTCATTTAAAATGCAAAGCTCACATTTGTTGCAGTCTTGACAATATTTAAATCCAAATATTTGAACTAGTCAAGTACCTTTTCAATGCAATGAGACCGTGACAATGCTAAACATTATGGAGTTCTAAGGATTCTTATATCTAAGATCGCATCAGCAACTCTAAGATCTTTCATATCAAAGTTGCTTTCTAGCATATGTTTAGTAATATTTATGTCATTAGTGTCTCTATTGACGATCAACATGTCATCAATATATAAACAAACAATGACCTTTTGATTTTAATGTAAACACATTTATCAAATTTCTTATGCCATTATTTGGGTGCTTGTTTTAGTCCATAAAGTGACCCAACAAGTTCGCACACTTTATTTTTCTTTGCTAGGAACCACAGAACCCTCTGGCTGTTCCAGATAAATTTCTTCCTCCAATTCTCCATTTAAGAAAGTTATTTTCACATTCATTTGGTGAATTTGAAAGTCATATATCGCTACTAATGCAATTAACATTCAAAAGAATGTAATTCTAGTTACTAGCGAGTATGTGTCGACAAAATCAAGACCTTGCTTTTATCTAAAGCCTTTGACAAAAAGTCTTGCTTTGTATTTGTCAACAGTTCCATCAACTTTCATTTTCCTTCTGAAGATTCACTTTGAACCTAAAGATTTACTTCCTGGAGGAAGATCAATGAACTTCCACTATGGTTGCTCAAGATTGAATAAGTCTCATTATTAACATCATCTTTCCAAAAGGATGAGTCTACAGAAGACAAAAGAAATGTTACAAAATCATATTAGAAGGTAGTAGATGTCCTTTGACATTTACTACGCCTCTCAATCTCTTTATTAAGTACATTCTCCTTTTCTTATTTCCAAGGTCTTTTAGACCCTTCACTAGACTACTCAAGTCTAATTTTACAGTCCACAGTCAAAGATCTATTTTAATCCATTCAGGAATAGGAACTTGGACTTTAGCTAGACACCTCCACACTTTGAAATATTTTAAGTTGGATTTCCTTCCTTTCCATTTCTCATATGGAATAGATTGTGTCCTGAACAAATAAATTTCTTACTTTCTAAAAAGACAACTTTTTGTTGTTCCCTTTTGCAGTAAGGAGAGTTCCTCCGCACAAGTTTTGTGGTAAACCTGAACTTTTAAGTAATTCATCCATCATTTCTTTCAACGTTCAGTTTTTCATTAGATTGAGGGCAGCAATTTGATGGATAATTCCGCTTTTCAAACATATTTCTGTAAAATGAGATTTATACTCTTCATCCCTATCACTTCTTATCTTTTCCCCAACTGATTTTCAACTTCAATATTATATTGTCTAGACTTTTCTATTGTTTCATCCTTACCATTCAACAAATAGACATATAATTGTTTCTAATGCAAGTGTCAATGAAAGTTATGAGGTACTTTTTCCTACCACGAGATGGTGTTGACTTCATATCACAAATGTCAGTGTAAATCAACTCTAAGGGGTTAGAAATGATTTATAAGAATGCTCAGCATACTTAGATTCCACACAAACTTGACATTTTTATTTGATGCACGCAAAGTTAGACAAACCTTCTAAGTTGATCGGTTTTCCTTACAAGATTTGTAATTGACATGTCCCAAGTGTTCATGCCACAAACAGTTTGACTCAAGAAAGTAAGAACAAATAAAAATATTGAGTTTGAAAAGCTCTCCGCGAGGTAGCTTTTTCTCACAAACATTTGTTCCTATTTCTGATAATTTTATGTGATAGAAACATTGTTTAGAGTTATCACCTTGTCAAATGTCCTTTTCAGAAGGACCTTTCCATAACCTTCAATTTGATTGTTATAGAACTACCCATGAACAAAGTTTCATCGGGTCCAATTAAGGCAATATAATCCAAATGCTTTTTTTTTTTTATAAAACATGACAAATGACTATTCACCATTATTCATGTCTATACAAATGTTATATTTAATAGACATATCTTTTCATGAATAAATATTTTAAATAACACTTTTTCATAAAAGAACACAATCATTTTGAACAAGTATACATATAATTTGGTAGTTTCATACTAGTCATACCATATACTAGTAAAAGATAAACTCAACGACCACAATATAAAATATACTCCAAGAATTTTATGGGTATAACATAATACAAAAGTATCATCAAATTTCATATCTTGTGCTCCAAATTTAAATTAGACACTAAGTCTAATTTTATCTGTGTCATACGCAAAGAACCCCCACATTTTAAATATGATCTCAATTTTTTTTTTCAAATAGTTGAAAATAATTTTTCCACATATTTTCCTAGACTATCAAATTGTCATTGGAAGCATGAAACCTCTTTGGAAATAATTATTCTACGAAAGAATTATAGTGCTTCAATTCTCTTTGACAATCTTTACATAGTATAAAAGTTCATTTCATAGAGGCACCTATTGCACGCACAAAATTACACACTTTAAGTCACTGGTCTTTTCTTTTATCACAGTTAGACATACCACTTAGTATTTAGAATGCTAACAATAAAGACAAAACAAAATTTACAATTTGTTTCTATGCAACAATGAAGTTTGTAGAAAACCAAAAGTACAACACTGACTTATTAGATGATGTTTTCATATTCTTCAAATCAATTATACAGTCCAATTTATCCAGAGTATAAAACTACAAAAAATAATTAGTCTACAACAATCAGACACAATCAAATTTCACATGGAGTACAAAACTATAAAAGTTTTTTTATTCTCAAAACATAATAAAATATATTCTTAGATTATCACATGGAAATGCTTTTCTTTTCAAATAGCATTCCAACTATAACATTTTGACATACTATTTTATCAAACAAAAATGTGCAATCTCTCATTCTGCAAACTAAAGAATTTTAAAGGCAACACTATTTGCCAAGGAAAATTCATTAAAAAATATACGATTTGTAGATCTTTTTTCCAAAGACACACATGATAAATGTCAAAAGAGTTAACTTATAGAAACTATTTTCCTTAGATAAATAATAAGAAGGTTACCTGGTGTAATCTTTAACCAGAATACCACCAATTTTTCTGGTACATTCTCACTTCGACCTTGCTAAAGTAGGCACCGAATTTTAAAGAAGTAGTGCATTAATCTTCTACTTCTATGAGCTGTTTTCCTCAATCAGTAAAATACAAAAAAATACCAAAAGTATAATAATTTCCTTTAGATTGCTTTTCATCTTGTATTCCTAAGATACTTGGAACAAAAACTTTGAAGAAGTTGATTAAAACAACAAAGTTTAAAGAGCATTTTCAAAACTAGAAAATTAAAACCAGTAGAGAAAATAAACTCAGAAATAGATTAGAAAGAATATACAAAATATTTTCTTAAAGAAGAAAATCGAGCCATTTGAATGCATAGTGTCCCCTTAAGGAAATTATTCCCCTCAAGTACCCGAGGTTAATGGAATATATCCTTCCTGGATGGAACGATCTTACTCACTGGTGTATCGGTACCTAAAACCACGGTGTCAGCAAGTCACTCAACGGAAGTAAAGTACACTTAGAATACTAGATTTAATAGTAGTAGTAGAAGAAGTCCAGAAAATTCGTTCTCTTAAAATGAGAGGAAATCCCTCAATTTATAGAAAACAAAGGGTAGTGTGAAAAGATTCTTATTGTGCTTTACCAAAAAGGTCACAACATTTCATAAAAGTCAGACCTTTTAATAAAGTCACAACTCTTTAGGAAAGTCGCAACTTTTCTTAAAAGTCACAACTATTCATAAAAGTAGAAACTCTTCATTTTCCATTCACACCTTTTAAAACTCAACATCCATTCCCGTTTGATGCATTTTGATAAAAGCATCCAATCTGTCTCCCTATAGCCATGTCAAAACTATTTCCAATACACTATTTGAGTCCAAAAAACATGGCTTGAACTTTAGCTGTGTTTCTAGTTCCATCTCTTAAGGAAATCGAGTAAGCAAAAATGAAGTTCCCTTTATGATCTCTAATTATGCCTCATCCTCCGCAATCTCTAATTAAGCAACTACCATCGCTATTGAGCTTGACCTTGAAACCATGTGGTTTGATCCATACTACATAAGTTATTGTGGTATGTTGGATAGTGGCATCACAAGCTTGGCATAAGATACTTCACGTGCTACCAATTCTAGCCTTGTTGAAGTGCTTCTTTGCTATCGGCAAAGTAAAATTAATGATGTTAGAACTAGTTCTATATATTGAGGGTTTGATCCCCTCAAATTTGTTATTATACCCAGACTTTCATATCTCCCAAAAAATGATAGGAGGGAGATTCCAGATAATGTAGATTGTGATGAAGTTTTCAGATTTGTGGTTCCACCGACTAAGAATCATCATCTTTAGGTTGTTCTGTCCATACCCATTGCTCAAAGGTCCAAAAAACATCCTCCAGATAATTTTGGCATGGTCACTTAAGAAGAAGAGATGATTGACATCTTCTAACTTAGTGATAATGGGCGTGTTGTTGCAACAGTAGCATTGAGAAGTCAATGGGATGCCTAGTCTAGTCACTCTATAATCTGTTGACAACTTGCTATCATGGGGTCTCCAAGTAAGAGATGAAATCTTTGGTCCAAAGATTATTGCAGATTATGTTATCCTCTCTCTTTTGTCGTATCGATTTCCAAGTTGAGTTGACAGTGAAGTTCCCTGAGAGATATTCCAAATAGCCTTGTCTTCAATGTAGTCATTGTTATCCATGTTCATGAAAATTATTTAGTTTTTTGTGTCTTCTGTCAAATGAGCATCAACTTTGAGGTCAAACAATGGTGGTAAATGTTGAGCCAAGATATTTATATTGCAATGTTGAGTCATAGTTAGTGATTGATAGAGTTAGTTAGAATTAGTTACTGATTACTATTAGATGGATTGAATAGCTATCAAAATTAGTTAGTTAGCTGAGTAGATATTTTCATGATTGTATATATACACGTTTCTATCATTGAATGACTTTAGTTTTTGATTCCCAGAAATCACATCTCACATTGTATCAGTTCTTCAGTTTCTCTTCTTTTTCTCCTTGCAAGAAAATCTAAGCTCCCATTAATGGAGATGATTTCTTAGATTTGATGTGGTATCAGAGCACATTAATTCTGCTTTTTCACTTCCGCATTATTCAGTTTTTTTTCTCTCCATTTTCATTCTCTATTTCAATCAATCTTCATTCATATCTATTTCCAAAATCGAAGGTATTTTCCTCTGTAGTTTCCTCACCAGCTACACACCTTCATTTTCAAGTATCAAATTAGCTCGAAAGTGGTTGTTGATCCTCCAACCACGAGCTCTACCGCTGTAATGATGATCGATACAGGTAATCCTCTCTATATTCACCCTTCTGGTAGCCCTAGTTTCACTTTAGCACCCATTTCCTTTGATGGTATTGGTTATTAGTCATGGAAGAGAAGTGTTTTGAGATCACTTTCTATGAAGAATAAATTGGGTTTCGTCACTAGTGAATACCCAAAACTTGATACTCTATCTACGACGGTTCATTAGTGGGAAAGATGTAATGATATGGTCACCTCGTGCATTTTGAATTCCCTTTCAAAGGAAATCGCAGATAGTGTTGAATATGTCGCCAACTCGGAGGAACTTTGGAAAGAACTGGACTATCGATATGATCAATCCAATAGAGCGAAATTGTATCAAATTCAGAAAGAGATAAATGATTTAAGTCAAGGTGCCTAGGAAATTACTGGTTACTACACCAGAATGAAGAAATTATGGGAACAACTCAGTACTTCAGCAGCTAATTACATATGCAATTGTCGATGCACATGTGGTGCCAAATATATCATGTATAAGGCTGATCAGGACAGGCGCTTGATCCAATTTCTCATGGGGGTAAATGAGGTTTACACAATAATGAGAGGAAGCATTCTCATGATAACTCATCTACCCTCTATGGGACAAAAAGTTGCACTTCTTGTGCAGGAAGAAAAACAAAGGGAAATTAGACCACACAACCATATGTTTTTTGAACGTGCTTGTCTAGCTGCAAGTGCTTCAAGCACTAAGAACTTCAAAATGAACTACATATCCAACACCAATACTAATGAAGCCAGCTCTAGTAGGTCTATACTCTTTTGTGAGTACTGTAAGAGACCGAGACACATAAAAGACAAGTGCTACAGACTACATTGATACCCTTCTCAGCCAAATCAGGGACAAGGTCAGACCTCACAGAACAATTCATTCAACCAGAGGAACTATGGATACAATCAACCTACAATCAATCAAAGGAACACAGTCAATGGCTACAATAACAGGTTTAATAAGGGGAAAAGAATAGCTGCAAATGCACATTCTGATATGAACCCTATTAAGAATTTTTCACATTCTGATATGAACCCATATGAGAATCACAATCAACTGATGAACATGCTGCAACACTTTAATAATTTTGATCCACGTAGTGACACTCTGACTAGTGGAGCTGCAAACTCTGTAGGTACTATTGCTTGCTCATCTTCTGTGAATTTTGATAAACTGTATTGTGGATGTTTCAAAGAAAAGGCTAACTTATGGATCCTAGACTCAGGAGCATCTCATCATATGACTTTAAATAGACAATACCTCACTAATATCCTACAATTACCTTACCATTTTCTAGTGAAAGTACCAAATGGTTACAATGTGAAGGTGACAGAAGTAGGCAATGTGGTATTATCATCTAAGATCACTTTGTATAAGGTCTTACTAGTGCCATCCTTCAAATACAATCTTATAGCCATCAGTTCCTTAACTTCACACATTAAAGGTGTTGTTTTGTTTTCTCACATTGCTTCTCTGTTGTAGGCACCTTCACTAAAGAGGCCTCTAGAGATTGGTAATGATCATGATGGGCTTTACCTTCTATGCTCAAACTATTTCAGGAAAGGGACCAACATTTCTGAATTAGAGAGTTGTTTTTCCAATTCTGTTTTTCTTTCTAAATCCAATCTACTTGATAAAATGCACTGTTCTTGTCATTCTATTTCTCACTCATGTAAATTTCCCGTTGTAAACAACATGTTTTCCGTTAATAATGATAGTGTTTCATCTTCTTCATACAATGTTGCATGTCACAGTAATAATGTGGATTTATCGTGGCACTACAAATTTGGACATGTGCCATTTGTAAAGATGAAAGGAATGCCAACTCATGTAAATTTTTCACCCAAACAACCATTCTTTTGTTCTATCTGCCCAATGGCTAGACAAGATAGATTGCCTTTTCCTGATAAAACCACAACCAGTTCCAGTGCAATTTTTTATCTGGTCCATGTAGACCTATGGGGACCATACCATGTGGCGACACATGACAATTATAAGTACTTCCTCACCTTGGTTGATGATTATAGTAGAGCCACTTGGACACACCTTCTAAGCTGTAAAAGTAACACCTTACAAGTCATAAAAGCCTTTGTAACCACTGTCCATAACTAGTTCAACACTTCTGTGAAACAAATTAGGTCAGATAATGGCCTAGAATTCACAAATTCTGAAACATCAAATTGTTTTTTCAATCCCAAGGTATTTTTCATCAAAGATCATGTCCATACACACCACAACATAATGGTGTGGTGGAAAGAAAACATAAGTACCTACTTGAAATAGCGAGGGATCTCCTTTTCCAATCCAAACTACCAATTAAATATTGGGGAGAATGTCTCCTAACAGCAACCTACATCATCAATAGGCTTTCAAGTCCCCTCATTAAAAAAAATGTCCTTTTGAACTATTACACAATCAAAGACCTATGTATTATCACATGAAAAGTTTTGGTTGCTTGTGTTATCCCACTGTTCCAAAGAATCAGAGAACTAAATTTGACCCCAAAACCACTCCACATGTTTTCATTGGCTATCCTTTTGGTACAAAGGGTTATAAAGTGTTAAGTCTAGCCACAAGAAAAATACTTATCTCTAGGGATGTGGTTTCCTGTGAATATGTCTTTCCTTTTACTTTCTCTGTTGATTCTGGTAAGTTTCCTTAGGTACCTGACACCATACCATTTGTTGATGTCAATGCTAATCCACACTTGCACATGTCAAACACTTTACATAGAGATGCTGAAAATGATAATACCATCTGTTCTAATATGTCCCCTAATCCTAATGAACCACATAACAATCAACCTTATGCACCTTTATCTGTTAACATTCCCTCATCATTACCCTTACAAGAACGTGCACCCTTGCAGGCTGCCATATTAGAACCTAGAAAATCCCAGAGGACACATAATGTCCCTTCCTACTTAAATGACTATGTCCATAAGTTGCCTTCTCTGAAGTCCTCACATACAACATCTCCACCTACCACAAACCCTGCTGCTGCTTCATCAATTATCCACAATTACTTCTCCCTAAATAATCATATAGCCTCCAATGTCTTGGTTCCTGATAGTCAACAGTTTGTGAGAAACATTTGTCTTGACAGTGAACCTGGTTCTTATGAAGAAGTAGTTATGTATCCTGCTTGGCAAGCAACTATGACACAAGAGTTTGAGGCTTTACATACCAACAATAAATGGAGCCTAGTCCTCTTACCCACAGGGAAGAAACCTATTGGGTGCGAATGGGTTTTCAAAATTAAACACAAGGATGATGGTTCAATAGAGAGGTTTAAGGCTCGATTGGTTGTGAAGGGGTATACTAAACATCCTGTAATAGATTACACTGAAACTTTTTCACCAGTTGTCAAGATGAATACTGTGAGAACTCTTATTGCTACTTCAGCCAAACATATTTGGGACATTTTTCAACTAGATGTCAATAATGCATTCTTGCATGGTGACTTACATGAAGAGGTCTACATGAAACTCCCTCTAAGATTGGAAACTGAATCTCCAGGTCTAGTCTGCAGAATAAACAAATCTCTATATGGCCTAAAGCAAGCTAGCAGGCAATGGTATGAAAATCTTACTAAAGCTCTCAACTCTAGAGGCTATGTTCACTCACTTCGTGACTATTCCTTATTTTACAAAAAGGATGGTACTTCCTCAGTGTTTGTGGCCATCTATGTTGATGATGTACCCCTCACAGGTACAAATATGCATGAGATCAATGAGTTGAAATAATTTCTACATGATAGCTTTCGAATCAAAGACTTGGGAAAACTCCATTATTTCTTGGGTTTGGAAATCATCTACAAGCCTGATGGGGTGGTCATCTCTCAAAGAAAATTCCTTCTAGATCTGCTGAAAGATTTTGATTGCCACCAGTTGAGCACATTCAACTCTCCTCTTGATCCAAATGTTAAGCTAAAGGCAAAGGAAGGTGCTCTCTTATTTGACCCTAGTCATTACAGGAAGCTTGTAGGGAAGCTCAATTTCCTAACAAATACTAGACTTGATATTGCTTATGGAGTCCAGCATTTAAGTCAATTCATGCATGAACCTAGACAGCCCCATCTGCAGGCTACCATGCACATGCTTAGATACTTGAAAAAGGATCCTACGCTTGGTATTTTTTTTGTCCAACAAAGCTGACTACAATATTAGGGCTTATTGTGACTTTGATTGGGCTGCATGCCCAGACTCCAGGAGATCTGTCTCACGCTACATTGTGTTGCTAGGGGACAGTCCTATTAATTGGAAATGCAGAAGTAAGAAACCATTTCTCTTTTATCAGCAGAAGCAGAATATAGAGCATCGAGGAAAGTGGTGGGGGAACTGGTATGGTTGAGCAGATTGTTTACTGAGTTTGCCATCCCTTTTCCAACTCCAATTTATGTTTACTATGACAGTCATTCAGCTTTGTACATTGCTAGAAACCCTGTGTTTCACAAAAGGACCAAGCATATAGAAGTGGATTGCCATTTTGTCAGGACAAAGCTTCATGAAGGACTGATTTCTCTTTATCACATTAGAACTGGACAACAATTGGCTGATATTTTGACCAAAGCTCTAACTGGTATTAAACACACATCATTCCTTAGCAAGCTAGGAGTGATCCCCTCACTTCCACCTTGAGGGGGGGGGGGTGTTGAGCCAAGATATTTATATTTTAATGTTGAGTCATAGTTAGTGATTGACAGAGTGAGTTAGAATTAGTTATTGATTACTATTAGATGGATTGAGTAGCTGTCATTATTAGTTAGTTAGCTGAGTAGATATTTTCATGATTGTATATATACACTTTTCTATCACTGAATGACTTCATTTTTTTATTCCCAGAAATCACAGCTCACATTGTATTAGTTCTTCAGTTTCTCTTCTTCTTCTCCTTGAAAGAAGATCTAAGCTCCCATTAATGGAGATCAATTCTTAGATTTGATAAAATCCACTTCAAATAATTTCAATAAGAATTGTGAAGATATGAGGATTGATCACAAGCTGACAGTAAGTTATTCATCCAAACAAAATGAAGTTTTGTAGAGTAACAGGACTATTGTTGAAATGGCTACATGTTTATTTTTTTTTAAAAAAATTACTGTATGGCTTCTGGGAAGAATATTTTTAGACTTCAGAGTATTTGTTAAATAGGTTGTCAATTAAAGTTGTTGATGAAAATATTCCTATTGAGGCATGAAGTGGAATAAGACCATCTTCCAAGCACTTAAAAAAATATGTTTGGGTTGATTTAATTTTTTCATGTTCCTTCCGTTAAAAGAAGAAAACTTGAACCCAAAGATGAACCGGGGATGTGTATTGATTATTCATCACAAGCCAAGGGATATAAAGTTTTCAACTTGCAAAACATATTGCCATTAGAAGAGATGTAGTAGTGGATGAGGATGCTTATTAGAAATGGGATAAGGAGTGAATTGAGAAAGAAAATACATGTTTCCAGAACTTGCATCCGCTGCCTGCAGCACAATTATTTGACACTAAAAATCTCAAAAAAGATGAAGAATTAGACGGAGAATCCTCACTTAATTTTCCAATGATGAAAACAAAGTCATATTCTGAGATATATGAAAGATGTAGTGTTGCTTTCTTGGAACCAATACGTTTGATGAAGCATCAACACATGAAGTGTGGATTGAATCTATGAATAAGGAGATTGGTATTATAAAGAAGAATGACATTTGAATGATGATTGATAAAATAAAATATATAAATGTAACAGGGGTGAGATGGATTTATCGAACCAAACTTAATCTAGATGGTTTAGTTCATAAATTTAAATCAAGGCTTGTTCTGAAAAGCAGGTCTGGATTATGTAGACACATTTGTACCTATTGCAAGACATGATACAATAAAGCATCTATTTGCTTTAACAACTCAATAAAATCAAAAGTTGTATTATATGAATTTGAAATTGGCATTCTTAAATGGATAATTGCAGGAGATTTATGTCGACTAACTAGATGATTTTCAAGTTGCTAGAATGGAGGATATAGTCTATAGATTACATAAAGCATTTTATGGATTAAAGAAGGCTTCCTCGAGCCTAGTACAGTAAGATTGATGCTTATCTCATTCATTGTGGCTTCAGAAGAAGTAAAAATGAAGCCACTTTATATGTGAAAAGGGCTAATGGAGGAGATCTGATTATGGTGTCACTCTATGTTAATGATCTTTTGTTTACAGGAAGTAATGATGTTATGATGAATTAGTTTAAGCAACAAATGGAGGCCAAATTTGATATGTCAAATTTGGGTGAAATGAGTTACTTTATGAGAATATTCATCAAGCTACTAATGACATCTACATTTCCCTGAGGAAATATGCATGTGATATTTGTAAAAGGTTCAAAATGGAGAGTGTAAGTCTGTATCAATCCCACTGGTTCATAATGAAAAGATTTTAAAGCAAGAAGGAGTTGATAGAGTTGATTAAACAGTTTATAGAAGTCTAATTGATAGTTTGCTATATTTGACAACAGCATGATAAAATCTCATGTTCACGACAAGTCTTTTATCGAGGTCTATACATGCTCCAAGTCAAGTTAATTTTATGTTGCTAAACGAACGTCGAGGCTTACAAGGGAACTATTGATTATTGTATTTGATTTTAAAATGATGAGCAGGGTAAACCAATGGGATATTTAAATAGTGATTGGATAGGAACATTGATGATATGCAAATCACTTTTGGATATGCTCTTACACTTGGTTCATGCATTTTCTCAGTAAATTCAAAGAAACAAGAATTGGTAGTTCAATCGTCCACAGAGGCGCCAAATACATTACCATTGTTGGTGTAACTAATCAGGCTCTATGGTTAATTAAGATTCTAAGGGGTCGTTTGATATAAAGATTAATAACACACTATTAGTAACACAAAGATTAGAAATGCACAGATTAGTAATGTAGGAATTGGTAATGAGAGATTATTTTATATCAAGTGTTTAGTTCATTGTTTCCCATCTAATCTTGTGTTTGGTTTAAAACTCTACAAAAATATTATTTCCAACTATACCCTTGAATTATTATGGGATTTTCTATTTCATGTAATTGAATTAAGGTAGATAACTTCTAGACAATATTATATTTTGTGGCCTTTTAACTAGGCGGGAAAAGAATAATAATTGAGGACAAATAATTGTCATCTTAACGAATTGACCACTCACAAAACGTAAATTTTTAATTCAAAAAGGATAGATCATCTACTTTTAAAACCAAAAAGACGGTAAACAATAGTAAAATAGAATAAATCATCTATGTCTACACATAAAAATTGCAAGTTATAGTTTTAATATGTATACAATTTTATAAATTGGTCAAAATACAAATAATCAGAAAACCACATATATATCAACAAATATACGTTCAATTAAAATCACAAACGTCATGTGGTCATAATTTGCTTTTTCAATTAGTAAATGTTAAACAAATCACATTTCAAATATTTTATTGATTTGTATTGAATTTATTTAGCAACAAACAACTCTCTAAATAATAAAATTTGTAAACTAATTTATTTAAATAAATTTACTAGTACAAATATACAATATAAAACAAAGAAAATAAACAAAATGATTCGAAGATTTGAGGAGTATTTTTTAATTTACATATATTAATCTCATTGTATTGAATCACATGTACTACTAAAACCATGAAAGGTATTAATTATACACTCAATACCAAATAGGGTATACTATAACTAATACATGTATTAATTATACATAGGCCCAAAATTTCTACCAAACATAGTTAATATCGTAATGCATAATACATGAATTATTTCTCCTAATACACACCACCAAACGACCCGTAAGTGATCTAACAAAACAAACCACATTGAAGCTAGTGTCATTAAGGTTGACAACAAGTCAACAATATTCATGGCAAAAAATCTAGTGCAATATGGCGATCATAGAAAACATATAAATGTTAAGTTTTACGCTATCAAGCAAATAGAGAAGGATGAGAAAGCTAAACTTGTTCAATATTGCAACTCAGATTAGCAATGATCATAATGTTTGCAATATGCTAATCTGAGTTGCAATGAACACCAAGGTTCTTCGTTTGATGTTCTAAGGGCTTAGCTGACCGAAGTATCCAAGAAAGATCTCAAAGAAGCCAAGTGTAGAAAATCAGATTTTTCTATATAGCTTTTGGTTTAGTAAAAAGAATTCAATATTTTTTTTAGTTTGTAAAGGAATGATAGTCACTGTTTTATGAAATATGTCTCGTAAGAAAGCACAATAATGATTGGATAAGTATATATGGTCATCTAGTTACTTTTGAAAAGCTTTTATATATATATATATATATATATATATATATATATATATATATAGGTTTATGTAACATGAATGAAGTTATGCACCTGCTAACAATTGCAGAATGTTAATCGAAAAGAGTTGCTCCAAGTTTTACCTTGAATCACTAGGAAACGAAGGATGAATTTCACAAACTAAATGTATTCTTTGATTTGGTTGTGTTTTTCCTTTTCTTATAGTGTTAGTCGTACTTGCCTTTTGAAAAGAAGAACTTTAATCCTTTTAAAGAGAAACATGGGACAGTAGATTTTGAAAAAAAAAATTGAATTGTTCCCCCGCTTTTCAGTTTTAAAATTGTTCCCCCTTTTATTTGATTCAGATTATCTCTAATCTGATCTTCTTTTCATAAAACAAAATGGATCATATCGGGTTGAAAATGATTCGGGTCGGATCGGGTTGGTTCACATATTGACCCATGAACCACAAAATCCAACATCTCCCACTTCATACATAGTGAACAAGACCCAAGCCAGCACGACATTAACAAGACAACCAATTCATACTACAAATAGTTCATGCGACATGTGAGCATCAAGAGCTTTACCTATAAGGTTTTACAAGCTACGCAAAGGAATCCAATCACATGTAGAAAGAATTCTCTATAAATATGAGGATACAATTACTCACAATACCCTAGACTTCATTTACTACTTCAGTAGTTATTTATTTGATCCTTCATCCTCTTAAAGAGGTGAACTCGAGTTCTTCAACTATATATACACAATTACACTCGACATGTATATGGTCAGTGTAGTAGCCGGCTTGTGTATACAAATTAGATTATTTTTAATTTGATCATCTTTTCTTTCTACTCGAATCTATCTGTTTCAAATCAACTATTTTCCTAGACATGTACTGCATTGCCGAATCATTCATGGCTATTAGTAACATGCTAAAGTAGCAACACTGACTGAAACTTCAAGAAATAGTCAAAGGTCAAAGGGTATTTCCATAAAAGTTAAAGTAACTTTCAGGGTCTCACACAATGAAGAAGCAGGGATTCATTCTTTCATTAACCCATTAGTCGCTTAGCACACATGGTATGAAACACGTTCTACGATGTTCTCACCTTATATTGGCACGTGTGTCTTATTTCATTTAATCATTCAACATCGTACAGATCTTGGTCTAGACATTTTTAGATGTCTAATCTGAGTTTCTCTAT
This sequence comes from Solanum pinnatisectum, assembly GCA_035578085.1. Taxonomy (NCBI): domain Eukaryota; kingdom Viridiplantae; phylum Streptophyta; class Magnoliopsida; order Solanales; family Solanaceae; genus Solanum; species Solanum pinnatisectum. Next base: position 34,609,441 of record CM069079.1, on the reverse strand, counting down.
TCAATGATCCCTAACCTCATTTTCGTAGAGAGACTCATATCTGGCTTACAAAACAAGTAATAATACAGTAGTGAAACTTATCTCTTCACGTTTTCAATGTAAGAGGCGATTGCTCGTGTGAGAGAGAGTCAATCTTGCAACTTGTTTAACACACCTTATCAATTAAATATACTAACACATGCATATAAGATATGAACATAATTCAATAGTATTATATTTATGAGAATTTTATAATAATCAAGTCATTTTACAATACAGAAATATAATCATATCCTATGCAAACCTAGAGCCATAACATGTTTTTCAAACAATTCTTTAGATATATCCTTTGTAAACGGATCAGCTATCATTTAACGAGTATGAATGTATTGTAAATTTATTTCTCCACTTGCTACTATGTCTCTCACAAAGTTATACTTGATTTCAATGTGTTTGGTTTTGCTGTAAAACTTAGGATCCTTCGTGTATGCGATAGCCGCATGACTGTCGCAATATAAAATCATGGGACCCTTAGAATTCTTTGCAATATTCAAATGCTTAAAGAATCTCTTTAACCAAACAACTTCTTGTACTGCAGATGCACAAGCCACGAATTCAGATTCCATGGTTGAAAGAGTTGTGCAAGTTTGTTTCTTACTTTTCCATGAAATAGGACCACCATTAAGTAAAAAAGCATAATCGGAGGTTAATTTTCTATCATTCCGATCACCAACCTAATCAACATATTTGTAACCTTTTAAGAGTAAATCAGATCCACTATAGGATAGTGAATAATCTACAATTCCCTTCAGATATCAGAATATTCTCTTCACTGCCTTTCAATGATCTCTTCCAGGATTAGATTGATACCTGCTTACCAGACCTACGGCATAACAAATGTCTAGACGAGTACACATCATAGCGTACATCAGACTCCCGATAACACTAGAATACGGAACTCGAGACATGTCTTCCTTTTCTTTTTCAGTCCTTGGACACATTTTGTAACACCTCGAAAATAAGACTTAGAAAATGCAGCAAAAAAAATCCTGAACCAGTGAACCATGGTAGGGTTCACGGACCATTATAGGGTCTGCTGTCCGTTGACGTGCCCGTGAACTTCAGTACACCCCTAGCAGAGGTGGACCACGGGGCCCTTCACGGGCCGTGGTCCACCTCATGGGTCGTTCAAACGCCCATGGTAGGGAGTTAGAATCCCTCAGGCCTGGCATCAAACCACGGAGCCCTTCACGGGCTGTGGTCTTGATGACGATCGGTGGGAGGGTCCATAGACCTAAGCCAACAGACCACCAACCCAAGTGTAGGGCCACATCGACCTTTACAACCTGTGGTCCTTCACATGAGTCATGGTAGGGCTCGTGGTCGATGCCCCCAGAACCACGAGCTACTGGACCAATGACCACCACCGGCTTCATGGTCTGTGGTTCCTTTGACGGCCCGTCAGATCTTTAAGTCAGGGGTCGTCTGGTCTTTTTCCCTATGTGTTGGACACTTAAACTATGTTGTTTAACCCATAAACTAGGTGGTTTTGGTCAGTTTTAGCCTAGAAACTAAATTAGAACTTACCCTAATTAATTATTCACCTAATTCAAGCAAAAATTAGAGCAAAAATCAGAGGATAAGTTGACCAACCCTAGCTCCAAAATACCTTATGTTGGATTTCACTAGTGGATTCCTTTCACCCATTAGGTCCCTAGAATTCACTCAGAATATTGATTCCCTTGAAATTATCTAGACATAGGGTTTCTTGAATGTTAGAACTTATTGGGTTTTAGTTGTTAGAATGATCCAAATCAGATTATCATGTTATTGCTTAGTTTCTTTTATGATATTCAAAACCCAAACTATGTAGTTATTTTAGTTCATGAATTACCCATGCTAGGTCAGTGAGCTAAACAGATATATATGTTTCCATTTACGAATGTCACATTATCAGTTACAATTGTTGCATTCTCACATTTTGCATGTCAGTATTTTGAGTTATCCATAATACAGAAATTCAGTCATAAATTGTTAATTACATATTCAATTGAGAGTAGCTTAATACCGAGTGAACTAGGGTTTAACATACCCGAATAGTCCCATAACTACGTACCCCCGTAGGTTATAACTCCCCAATGTGGGCATCATTTTAGTGATCACGCCAGTCATGCCTCTATACCTCTGACAGGGTATATTGGGTCCTCTCGATGAAGCATATACATCGGACTCCATATTTAGTTCATGTGGTTTTATGTCAGTTATTAGTAGCTCCCACATTCAGATTCTATTGCATTGATCATGTTATCAGTTACAGTCAGATTTCAGTCTCAGCATGTTATAAACTTAGTCATTACATTCAGTCGGTTCATGTTCAAATTTCTCAGTATAGTATCATGCTTATCTCATATCATTGCTTAGTTATATGCTTTGGTTCAGGTATGTTATTGTTCAATGTTACTTTATCATGCATGCTCAATACCTTTCAAGTACTGGTACTTACTCTGCGATACATCTTCTCGTGATGTAGGTTCAAGTTCTTAGCTTTTAGATCACACATAGATCATTTCACAGTCTTCAGTTCAACAATATCAGTGGTGAGTCCTTATTCTTGAAGGACGATTTACATGATTATTTTCCTTTGCTTTTAGTCTTTAGTTTATAGGATTTGCTAGATCTAACTGAGACATGTCCCAGCACTTCTAGTCAGTTAGAGGCTATTTTCAGACATAGTTAGAATCCGTTTTAGTAGTTGAGTTGGACTTTTCACTTGTTGTTGAACTCTCAGTATTTAAATATTCAGATTTAGTATGAGTATTCCCCTTCATTTCAGTTATGTTATGCTTTAAGATTCCACAAAGTATTTTCTTATTTCAGTTATCTTAGTATGTTTATGATATGCCAGCAGGGTTAGCTTGGGGCCACTCGTGATCGTAGGTATCGTGTCCGCATCCTGGGGGTAACTTTGGGGCTTGACAAACTTGGTATCAGAGCACTAGGTTTAAGAGTCCTAGGATTTCTGAAAATCCACACTAAGTAGAGTCCTTTTCATGGGTGTGAAGTGCACCACATCTAATGAGAAGAAGGCTGCAAAGTGTTTTAGGAAAACTTCATTTTTCTTGTTAGTCTTATTGTGTGTAAGGTATGATCTAATTCCTCGTTCTAATCTTTCATTATATGCTTTTAGATCATGCCTCCTCGTAGAGCTTATGGAAGGAATACGAATGCACAAAATGCTAACACAACTCCCCCAGTCCCAGATCAGGAAGTTTCGAATGCTGAGTTTCAGAACGCCATTCAGCTTTTGGCTTAGAGTGTGACTAATCAGAATAATCAGAAGGCTCAAGCCCTTGCAAATGCTAGTGGTGGATCAGTGACATCCAGGGTTCGTTATTTTATTAGGATAAACCTCCTGAGTTCTTAGGATCACTGATTGGTGAGGATCCCCAAAACTTCATAGATGAGTTCAACAAGATCTTTGGAGTGATGCAAATAATAGGTAATGATAGGGTAGAGTAGGCATCCTATCGGCTTAAGCATGTAGCTTATATCTGGTATACTCAATGGAAAGAGAACAAGGGTACAAATGCAGCTCCTATCACTTGGGAATGCTTTAGGGAAACTTTTCGGGTAAGATTCTTCCCCGGAGAGTTGAGGGAGGCAAAAACACAGGACTTTATGAATTTGAAGCATGGTAGTATGACAGTCGAAGAGTATGGACTCAAGTTCACCCAACTCTCTAGGTATTCTCCTCACATGGTTACCGATTCTGGGGCTCAAATGAACAAGTTTCTATATGAGGTATCCAACTTAGTGAAAACAGAGTGCATGAATGCTATATTGCTACAAAATATGAACATCGCTAGGCTCATGACCCGAGCTCAGGAAGTTGAAGGTGATAAGCTTATGGAACATTATAAGGATAATAGAAGGCTAGATGAGGAAACTATGAGTATTCTCAATAGAAATCGGGTGGTGGAAATCGCTCGCAATTTCAGAAAAATTCTTCAACTCCAATACCTTCATTAGCTAGTGTTCCATCATCCAAGTTCTGAAATGATCAGAAGCGTAGGGCATCATGCTCTAAGACTCAGGGTAGTATTTCAAGCACCAAAACCTACTTAACCTATCCAAAGTGTGGTAAGAACCATCCGGGAGAGTGTCTTGCATAAAAGGAAGGATGTTTTGGGTGTGATCAGTCTGGTCACAGGTTGAGAGATTGTCCTTCTGCTAAACAAGGTCAAGGAGGCAACAATGGTAGAGCTCAGTCCAAAACTTCAGCAGCACCAGCAGGCCGCCCGACTCAGCAGGGTAACTCATCTGGTATAGGTGGCGGTCAGCGCTAAAACAGGTTGTATGCAAAGATTCTCCTAATGTGGTCATTGGTACGTTACGAGTCTTTGACTTAGTATGCTTTGTCAGACCCAGGGGCTACTCTTTCCTTTGTAACTCCTTATATAGCAGTCAACAATGTTAGTCTAAAAACTCTCTCAGAACCCTTCTCAGTCTCTGCTTTAGTCGATGACCCAGCTATAGCTAGACATATATACAGAAATAGCCCTGTCACAGTCTCCTAGAAAGTCACCTCAACAGATCTTATAGAGTTAGAAATGATAGACTTTGATATCATTCTAGGCATGGATTTGGTTACATTCATGTTATGCTTCAGTCGATTGTAGAATTAAGATTGTTCGTTTTCAGTTTTCGAACGAACCAATCTTAGAATGGAAGGGTAGTAGCTTAGCGCCTATGGGTCGTTTCATTTCTTACCTTAAGGCAAAAATATGATTTTTAAGGGTTATCTTTATCCTCTAGTTCGGGTTAGGGATTCAAGCTTCAAAACCCCAACTCTTGAGTCAGTTCCAGTAGTTAATGAGTTCCAAAAGTGTTTCCAGAAGATCTTCTCGGAGTTCCTCCCAAAAGGGAAATCGACATTAGAATTGATCTCCTTCGAGATACCCAACATATCTTTACTCCTCCTTACAGAATGGTTCTAGTTGAGCTGAAGGAATTGAAAGAGCAGTTGAAAGACATTCTAGATAAGGGTTTCATCAGACCTAATATTTCCCCATGGGTTGCACCAATGTTGTTCGTGAAAAAGAAAAATGGTTCTCTTAGAATGTGTATTGACTATCGACAGTTAAACAAAGTCACAATCAAGAATAAGTATCCCTATCCCCAGGATTGATGACTTGTTTGACAAAACTTCAGGGTACTAGTCATTTCTCAATGATAGACCTCAGATCCAGCTATCATCAACTTAGAATCAGAGGTATTGACATCCCAAAAGTAGCCTTTAGAACTTGGTATGGTTATTATAAATTTGTAGTAATGCCTTTTGGACTAACTAATACTTCTGGAGCTTTCATGGATTTGATGAACAAAGTATTCAAGCAATATTTGGACTTGTTCGTTTTTGTCTTTATTGATGATATCCTCATTTACCCTAGGAATGAGGAAGAACATGCCAATCATTTAAGGGTTGTCCTGCAAACTCTCAAAGATCGCTAGTTATTCGCTAAGTTTAGCAAATGTGAGTTTTGGTTGCAATTAGTTGCTTTTCGTGGGCATATAGTGTGTAGCGAAGGGATCCGAGTGGATTCCCAGAAAATAAAAGCAATGAAACAATGGCCCCGACCTACCTCTCCTATAGATATCAAAAGTTTCTTGGTCTAGTGAGTTATTACAGAAGGTTCGTGGAAGGATTTTCATCCATAGCCTCTCCATTGACTAAGTTGACTCAGAAAAAGGTCAAGTTTCAATGGTCAGATGATTGTGAGAAAAGCTTCGCAGAACTGAAAACTAGGTTGACTACAACTCCTATATTGACTCTACAAAAGGGTTCAGATGGTTATGTGATCTATTGTGATGCATCCAGAGTCAGCCAAGGTTGTGTGTTGATGCAGTGAGGTAAGGTTATAGCTTATGCTTCTAGACAACTTAAGGTGCATGAGAAGAACTGTCCAACTCATAACCTCGAGCTTACAGCAGTGGTGTTTTCACTTAAGATTTGGAGACATTACATGTATGGTATTCATGTAGATGTGTTCACAGGCCATAAGAGCCTTCAGTATGTGTTCACCCTGAAAGAGTTAAATCTTCGCCAGAGGAGATGGCTTGAGTTCCTCAAAGATTATGATATAAGTGTGCATTACCATCATGGTAAGGCCAATGTATTAGCAAATGCTCTTTTAGTAGTCTAACTATGAGTAGTGTAGCACATGTTAATGAAGAAAGAAAGGAACTAGCAAAGGATGTTCGCATACTTGCTCACTTAGGAGTTCGTCTTATGAGCATATCATATAGTGGTGTAACAGTTAAAAATGGGTCAATTTCTTCATTGGTAGTGGAGGTTAAGTAAAAGAAAGACAGTGATCCGATATTGTTTCAACTAAAGGGTGCAGTCCATCAGCAGAGAGTTCAGGCTTTCAAGAGGGAGATGTTGTGCTTCGCTATCAGGGTCGACTATGTGTTCCTAAGGTGGGTAAATTGAGACAAAAAATTCTCGCAGAAGCCCATAACTCCAGATATTCTATTCATCTAGGTGCCACTAAGATGTACCACGATATGCGGGAAGTCTTTTGGTGGAATGGTATGTAAAAAGATATAGCAAATTTTGTGGCTAAGTGCCCTAATTGCCAGCAAGTGAAGGTAGAACATCAAAAACCAAAGAGGCATGACTCAAGAGATCAACATTCCCACTTGTAAGTGGGAAGTGATCAATATGGACTTCATCACAAGTTTACCTCGTGCTCGCAGACAACATGACTCCATTTGGGTGACAGTTGATAGAATCACTAAGTCTGCACACTTTTTGGTTGTTAAGACTACAGATTTGGTGGAGACTATGCCAAGCTTTACAATAATAAGATAGTCAGGTTTCATGGATTTCCTTTTCCTATCATCTCATATAGAGGTCCTCAATTTACGTCTCATTTCTGGAAGTCATTTCAGAAAAGTCTTGGTATTCAAGTTAATCTTAGCATAACTTTCATCCACAAATAGATGGCTAGGCAGAGTGTACCATTCATACCTTAGAGGACATGTTGACAGCTTGTGTGATCGACTTCAAGGGTAGTTGGGATGATCACATTCCTCTTAGAGAGTTTGCCTACAATAATAGTTACCATTCCAGTATTCAGATGACCCCTTATGAGGCATTGTATGGGCACAGATGTAGATCTCCGGTTGGTTGGTTTGAGGTAGGTGAAGCAGCCTTGATAGGGCCAGATTCAGTTCATGACGCTATGGAGAAAGTGCAAATCATTAGAGATAGACTTAAGACAGCCCAGAGTCGCCAGAAGTCTTATGCAAATGTAAGGAGAAGGGAATTGAGTTCCAACTTCCAAGTTGATGATTTGGTTTTTCTGAAAGTGTCATCCATGAAGGGAGTGATGAGATTTGGCAAGAAAGGGAAGCTCAGTCCTAGATATGTAGGCCCTTACAAGATCTTGAAAAGATTTGGTAAAGTGGCTTATGAGTTAGAATTGCCAACAAAACTAGCAGCAGTGCATCCGATTTTTCACATTTCGTTAGTGAAGAAGTGTGTGGGTGGTCCAACATCTATGGTACTATTAGAGAGTGTGGCTGTGAAGGATAGTCTCACTTATGAAGAGGTACCAGTTGAAATTCTTTATCGTCATGTTCGAAGGTTGAGAAACAAAGAAGTCGTTTCAGTTAAGGCTTTGTGGAGGAGTCATCCATGGAGGGAGCTACTTGGGAAGAAGAAGCAGCCATGAAGGCCAAGTATCCTCACCTCTTTCCTTCCGATTCCACTCCAGCTTGAGGTAATAGTTCCTCTCCAGTTTTCCAGTCATTCATGTGTAGCTTCAGTATTAGCATCTTGTTCCTTCAGTTTGTACTTGCATTTTCAGCGTATTTGCATGTTCATGGAACTTAGTTCAGTGAGAAATCAATTTCCAGTACATAGTAGCGGGGTTTACAGTGCTTTCCCTCCATTTCAACTAGTTTAGACTTCATTCGAGGATGAATGTTCCCAAGGGAAAGATATTGTAACACCTCAGAACTCAGACTTAGAAAATTCAGCAGAAAAACTCCTAAACCAGTGAACCACAACAGGGTTCACGGACTGTGATACGATCCATGGTCCGTTGACATGCCCATGAACTTTAGTACATCCCCAGCAGAGGTGACCATGGGGACCTTCAATGGTCGTGGACCACCTAACGGGCCGTACAAGTACTCGGGGTGGGGAGTTAGAAGCCCTCAGGCCTGACATAAGACCACGGATATGTGGGATTTCACTAGTGGGTTCCTTTCACCCATTAGGTCCCTAGATTTCAGTTAGAATCTTGATTTCCTTGATATTATCTAGACCTAGGGTTTCTTGAATGTTAGAAAATATTGGGTTTCAGCTGTTAGAATAATCCAAATCAGATTATCATGTTATTGCTTAGTTTCTTGTATGATATTCAGAACCCTAACTATGTAGTTCTTTTAGTTCATGAATTACACATTCTAGGTCAGGGATTTAGACAGATATACATTCTTCAGTTTACGAATGTCACATTATCATCTATAATTGTTGCATTCTCAAATTTTGCATGTCAGTATTTTGAGCTATCCATAATACAGAAATTCAGTCATAAATTATAAATTACATATTCAATTGGGAGTAGCTTAATACCGAGTGAAATAGGGTTCAGCGTACCCGAATAGTCCCAGAACTACGTGCCCCCATAGGTTATAAGTCCCCTATGTGGGCGTCATTTTAATGATCACGCCAGTCGTGCCTCTATACCTCTAGCAGGGTATATTGGGCCCTCTCGATGGGGCGTATACATCAGACTCCATATTTAGCTCATGTGGTTTTATGTCATTCATTAATAGCTCCCACAGTCAAATTCTATTGCATTGACCATGTTATCAGTTACAATCAGATTTCAGTCTCGCCATGTTATAAACTTGGTCATTGCATTCAGTCAATTCATGTTCAGATTTCTAAGTATAGTATCATGCTTATCTCATATCATTTCTCAGTCATATGCTTTGGTTCAGTTATGTTATTGTTCAGTGTTACTCTATCCTGCGTGCTCAGTACCTTTTAAGTACTGACATATATGGTGTGCTACATCTTCGCGTGATGTAGGTTCAGGTTCTTAGCTTCCAAATCACGCATAGATCGATTCCCGATCTTCAGTTCAGCAGCATTAGTAGTGAGTCATCATTCTTTGAGGACAATTGACATGATTATTTTCCTTTTCGTTTAGTCTTTAGTTTTCAGTATTTTCTAGATCTAGCTGGGGCATGTCCCAACACTTCTAGTCAGTTAAAGGTTATTTTCAACATAGTTAGAATCAGCTTTAGTAGTTGAATTTGACTTTTCAGTTGTTCTTGAACTCTCTGTATTTATATATTCAGATTTAGTTTGGATGTTCCCATCATTTCAGTTATGTTATGCTTTATGCTTCCGCACAATATTTTCTCATTTCAGTTATCTTCGTATGTTTAAGATACACCACCAAGGTTAGCTTGGGGTCACTCGTGATCCTAGGTCCCTTGTCCGCGTCTTGGGGGTAGCTTTGGGGCATGACACACTTCAAGGCTTAAACTTTCAGCTCTTGCTATTGGAGTATCCATAGGTTTGCAACTATTCAGTTGAAAGCGTTCCAAAATTTTCTTTTATATATGTTTGTTGAGATAGACTCAAAAACTTTTTGGAACGATTGCTTTGAATTTTAACACCCAATGTATAGTTTGTTTTACCCATATCTTTCATGTCAAATGACTTTGAAAGCCATGACTTGACAGTTTTAACATACTCCAAATTATTTTCGGCTAATGAAATATCATCCACGTAAAGAAAAAGAATTACAAACTTTTATTTGGACTTTTTCACATAGATGCAATGGTCTTTATCGATCATGGTGAAATGAAATGAAATCACTTCTTTATGGAATCTCAGGTACCACTGCCCTGAAGATTGCTTTAGGCCATAAATTGATCTTTTCAATTTACAAACTTTGTTTTCTTAGACTTTAACAACGAAACCTACAGGTTGTTCCATGCAGATTTCTTCATTTAGTTCTCTATCGAGAAAAGCGAACTTCACATCAATTTGGTGTAATTCTAGATCTAAACATGCAACAATAGCCAAAAGTAATCGTATAGAGGTAAACTTTACAACTGGTGAAAATGTTTTCTCATAATCTATTCCAACTTCTTGAGTAAAACCTTTTGCAACCAATCGTGCTTTGTGTCTTTCTATTGACACATCCGATTTGCGTTTAACTTTGAGAATCCATTTATTCCCAATAGCTCTACATCCCTGAGGAAGGTCAACTAGATCCCAGACTTTGTTGGTTTTCATGCACTTTAATTCTTCTTTCATCATTTTTAACCATTCATCCTTTTTAGGGCTCGATAAAGCCTCAGTCACAGAATTAGGTTCATCCATTTCTGCAGGAGCAACCAAGAAAATATAATCCTCAATCTCATAAGATCATTTAGGTACACCTTTTCTTATTCTTTTACATAATTGAAGTTCAAATTCCTCTATAGGATTTTGGTATTCAAAACTCCCACTTGGTTCAGGAACCATTTCTTGATCCATTGATCTATCTAGTATGTTTGACGACATTATTTGATCTTCTGAATTCAACATTTCGTAGAGAGGCTCACCTTCATTTATTTCACCCTTTTTTGGGAAAATCATTTTCCAAAAATCTAACATCTCGTGATACAATTTCAGTAATACTTTCATCCTTCAATTCATCAATGAACACATACCCTTTGGAGCATTCTGAGTATCTTATAAAGATACATTTATTTCTTTTTGGACTTAGTTTACCAAACTCACCAAAACTATCTTTAATATATGCAGCACAACCTTAAGATCATAGATCATTCAGGTTTGTTTTATGACCAGTCCAAAGTTCATAAGGAGTGGAAGATACTGGTTTAGAAGGCACTTTATTCAATATGTAGGCCACAGTCAATAATGCATCTCCCCAGAAAGAGATAGACAAATTTGCATGCGCCATCATTGATCTTGTCATTTCCAATAATGTTCTATTCCTTCTTTCAGTTGTATACACCATTTTATTGAGGTGTATAAGGTGTAGTTAAATGTCTGATAATACCCTTTTCGGTACATAATTCTTCAAATTGTTTTGACAAATATTCACGTCCTCGGTCGGTTCTTAAAACCTTTCTATTTTTATCTAATTGATTTTCAACTTCATTCATATATCCTCTAAAGTACTCAAGTGCTTCAGATTTATGAGAAATCAAATAAACATAACCGAAGCACGTGAAATCATCAATAAATGTAATGAAGTATGTAGCACCAGACCTTTCCCTCACATTCATTGGACCACAAATATCATAATGGATTAGTTGAAGTGGGAACTAAGCTCTTTTAGCCTTCCCAAATGGTTTACGTGTAATCTTTTCAGCAAGAATTTTCACAAGTAGGCATATTTTAGAGAAAGGACCTAAATGCCCTTCATTTGCCAACCTATTCATTCAATCTTGTCCTAAGTGACCTAATATTGTGTGCCATGTAATAACATCAATATCATTATTACTAGAATAACATGTCATTACACAACGGTCAATATAATAGTCATAAGTTGAAGGATTACAATCTAAATTGATAAAACAATCATAGCGAAGTCCAAAACCATATGAAAAATTATATAGAGTTATTATAATACCATTGCGACTAAAAAATAAATCAAAACCAACATCTAGAAGAACAGACACAAATACTATGTTCCGTCGAATCTCTAGAGCATATAGGACGTCATGAAACATCAAAGATCAGCAACCACTCAAGTCCACTTTGCAAGTGCCTATCCCTTTGACTTCAAGTCTAGCATTATTTCCTATATAGATCCACCCAGATCATGGTGAAACTCCGCAAACGCTTCTCGATCTCAATTGACGTGGTCGGTGGATCCTGAGTCTACAATCCACATATGATAAGATTCAGTTAATAAAGAAGTGTTTTAAACATATGTAGCACTTAAAGATGCGTTTGGCAATGCTACCTTTTTTGGCTCGCTACATTCCCGAGCAAAATGCCCTGAAACTTGGAAATTGTAGCACTTCATTTTGCTCTCGTCTTTCTTCTTGAAAAACTGTTTTCCCTTTTTTGGAATCTGGCTTCTTTCTTTTGTTAGAGGGTCCATCTCCAGTCTCTTTGTTCTTCCCATTTTTCTTCCAATTCTTCTTGCGATTGAAGCGTGAAGACTTTGTACCACTTGACTCTACCACAAAGGCATTAGAAGTAGTTTTAGCAGCACCAAGCCGCTCATCTTCAAGTTCAACATGGCAGGCAACATCAGAGAAGGTTTTGATACTACTATTATGGGTCAAGTTAGCCTTCAAATGTTCCCATTTATTGGGAAGAGACCAGATCACTGCTTGTTGCTCATCTGAGAGAACATGACCAGCACTTTTGAGTTGGGCTATCACGCTCAACATCACCCTAAGGTGTTGTTTGATATTTTGATCATGACGCTTCTTCTAAGTATCAAATCTAATAGTCAACTGTCAGAGGCGGGTCACAGACGTACCCCCATATGTTCCTCGCAGATGTTGCCACATAGCATGAGCAGTTGGGAATTCCTCACATTCATGTATGAGGTCATCAACTACAGAACTAACTATTATTCCACTTGTAGTGAAATTAGCCTTTTTCCAAGCTTTAAAAGCTTCAAGGTCTCTTCTGTGTTGTGTTACCCCTCTTCTGGCTGATTCAAAACATGGTTTTCGAGAGCATTTCGCTCTTCCAGTACATACCATATTTTACGACTTCAGATGTCATAATTATCACCGTTTAGTTTTTCACCATTGTTCAAGTCAGCAATAATACTTTTTGATGCCATGTTTGTAATTAAGAGACAATTTTAGCAAGTTTAACTCATCAATATAAACTTAATCATTTAAGCATGAGATGTTTACATATACTTCACTCAAACAAATCAATTTTCATAATGACTTCACATTTAGTGTACAATCGAAATGGTTACTAAGTTTTTGATCATCATCTACAATCTAAATGTTTAATCAACAGTAAAAACATTTCTTGGTGAGTATATTACTAAAGATTAAGTCTTAATGCATTCAAATAAAATAACATGGATTTAAATAAGAAAGGCAAACTACATAATTCATATATTGAAGAATAAATTGACAATGACAAATTACAAGACATAGAAAGACTAAAATCTTCTCACATGTCTTCAAGACAACTAATATACACCCTAAAAGGCTCACTAGGCCAAACCTCATGATAAACATATGTTAATCTACCACTCCAAGTTTCACGGAGAGCGTCTTCTAAATAAACTGAGGCCTCCCAATCCAAAATTTTAAAATAATCAGTCATTTCATCCCATTTCAATTCAAAAAGGTGAATAAACTCACGGGCATAAATATTAGAGGACATCTTCCAAGACTTCAACTCTTTAAAAAAAATTCTCTTTTTCCCTTCGAATAGCCCTTTGATTCCTTAACAAATTTTGTGTCGCCCTTGGAACATCAATCTGTATGATCTCACGTCTTTGAAAACATGTCCCACTGCAACGTGCTCTTCAATATTGTCCCTTTGCTCAACTTTGAGAACTCCCACTTGGAGTAATTCGAGTTTGATCTTGTTCAGCCATGTCTGAAATAGGAACAAGAAAACAAAAGGAATGGTTACACCATTCAGTGTGATAACATATGTCACTTTTTCTTGTAGAAGATAAAAGTATTTGAAGGACTAAATGAATTTATTCAGACCAATTTATATTAAATATATTTGAATCGTAACCAAATGACGACTATAGGTCAATATCAAAAAAATTCACAGATAATCACATATGGTTAAAAAAATCAATGCTTCAGAAAAATAAAATAGAAGTATTGCTATCATAATTTAATTACGCTCCCCAAAAAAAAATTATATCAGTAGACTTATTTTTCACACATTACTTTTTTCATACAAAAACAATTTAATGCTAGTGTACGTTATCCCATAAAATATAGTGAATTAAATAGTACTAGATCCAAATAGATAGTACTAGTTCAAAAGTAAAGATCTGATCACGTTCTCCCAAAAACATTCAAAGAAAAAAAAACTGACACATCACACTTTTAATAAAGTGTGTATGTTTCCACTAGTATGGATACATCAACTTTATCATTTTTTTATTATAAGACAAAAATATCTATATATATATATATATATATTTATGAACCAAAAAGGTATTGCGTGTTTTTTCATAAAGTAGTACTACTTGAAAAAGATGGCACATGATAAAGTGGAACACACTTTCAACAAAATTATCATGTAGTGCAGAGAACTCTCTTCAAAAAAATTAGGAAGCATACAAGTGGTACACCTTCTAGCATTAAAAAAAAACACAAGGAAAAAAATTCATATTTCCCAAAAGAACGGAAATTACAAGCCATCTTCCCTACTTATATGTTATTAATACAAACACTTTTTCCTATTCATCTTCTTCAAATATTTCTTATAAATAGCAAAACTACACAAATCTGATTATTTTCATTCTTCTTCAAGAAAAATTTCAAGATAAATGAGATCGCACAGATTTGTGTACTACTTCATCAAAAAATGAATAGAAGAAAATACATGAGTTCAAAAGCTCATTTGGATCTTTTATCTTTCTAACAGGTAAGTACATATTGATGGTTTTTTTTGTTAACAAGAATATGTACACATATATTATTTCAAAAAAATCAGTGTTTTGTGTCCAGATTTTGCAAATATGGAGCATTCAACCCTTGCTCTGATACCATTGTTAGATTTATGTAACATGAACGAAGTTATATACCTATTAACAGCAGCAGAATATTAATCAAAAAGAGTTGTTCCAAGTCCGACCTTGAATCACTAGGAAACGAAGGATGAATTTCACAAACTAAATGTATTCTTTGATTTGGTTGTGTTTTTCCTTTTCTTGTAGTGTTTGTCGTACTTGTCTTTTGAAAAGAAGAACTTTCATCGTTTTAAAGAGGAACATGGATAGTAGATATTGAAAGAAAAAAATTCTAACTATTCCCCTCTTTATAGTTTTAAAATTGTAATTGTCCTAATCTGATTTTCTTTTCATAAAACAAAATGGGTCATGTCGGGTCGAAAATGATTCGGGTCGGGTCGGTTCACAAGTGTGACCAATGAACCACAAAATCCAACACACACAGAGGCATATATATATATATATATATATATATATATATATATATATATATATATATGCCTTTTGTACTATGTTACGAATGAAGAAAAACTTTTGTTGCAAAACGTGTTTTTCCAAGCATATAGGATATTTTATCACACATCAGGGTCTCTTAACTGAGGCAAATGCGTTATTTCAACTAGATAAATGATATGGGTTACAATTAGGTGGGTTGAGTTAAGTTTGTGTAACTACCGGGTTCCTTCGTTATAGAAATTCCAAAGAGGGAAAAATTGGGGCCGACAAAACTTTTTAGTAGTGTTAGGATTTTCCCAACCTTGTTCAGATTTGGAGGATATCGGAGTCATCAAAGTGTAGGGAAATCTGGTAGCAATCGGGTGGAGTAAATATGAATTCGATTGTATGAATGGATAGATAACTCGTTAAGAAATTCGTACGACTTTACGAAATTGAATTTGGATAAGTAGATCTCTGAGAATAGATCTTAGCATTACGAGCATTTTCTGAGCATAGTGGGTTAAGAGTGTGTTGTAAAAAGAGGGAATTAAAATTCCCCTAACAATTCTCTGTCCCGATTTATGCCACTGAAGCAGGATGATGCCGCTGCAGCGGGATGCATGCCGCTGTGGCGAACGAGACAGGACTTAAAAATCGTAGATTCGTCGGGGAGCTTACTGGTTTGAAAGTTTCTCTGCAACGGGATGGGTGCCGCTGCAGTGGGATGAACGTAAATTAAGTCGTTAATTAAACACCTAAATGACCTTATTTGGCACTTTTCGACTTTTAAAACTAAAGAACGACCGTTGGGAGATTTCCACTCATTTTCCACCATTCTTGAGGCTAAAGGTTAGCTTTTCACTCCCCAAATTCACTTTTCAATCTGTAGAACGTAATAGAATGGGTCAATAATGATGGGGAAGGGTTTCTCGATTGTTTGTAGACCACGAACAAGCAATATGAATCCGGAAAGGGAAGGATCAAGTCTCTTAGGGTTCAAGCTTATTTCGAGGTAGGTGATGATTGTGATTCTATGTTGTGTGATATATGCTTGTTCTTGCTTCATTGTGATACTTATATATGTATGCATGTTGCAATATTGATCACACTTATTGTAAATGAGATATATGAGTTGTTATTGCCATGAAATCATGACTTAAATGTATGATCTTGATGATGTACTTGTGATTGTGATTGTGGTGTGTGATTGGGGATCGGATTTCCACGTTCTGGCAAGCTAATTTGAATCAGGCTGCCACGTTCCGACACAACTATTGGATCGGGTTGCCACATTACGGCACAACTATAGAATCAGATTGCCACGTTCCAGCAAGCTAACTGTTTGGGTTTAGGTTCCATGAGAGAACCAATGATGTGATATGAAATGAGAAGTGTTGTTGTTCTTGCATAAGTTGATAATATCGTATATGCTTATATATATTCTTGTGATTATAATGTTGTTTGACTTGTTTATGTTGCACTAGTGGGATAGTCGCATGATCCTACCAGTACACGATAGTTGTGTACTGATTCTGCACTTACTCTTATTTTTGTTGAGTACAGGGCATCTTCACGCGACTGTTGACAGACCTCCATTAGGAGATCAATGATCGCTTCGAATTCAAGGGTGAGCCACTTCGTCCGGGCTGCCATGGGATTCTCTTTCGTCTATGTCCATCATTTTCGGACTTAGACCATTGTTTTAGTTAGTTGAATAGTTCAATAGTACTCTATTGTTTAAACTTGGTTATCGTATAATAGTTTTGGTACATAGACTTTCAGATTCTAGGTTTATCTTCTGGGAATTTTAGTTGTTAGATATTTTGTTAAGTTATGGTTAACTTTGTATTTAGTTATTTAAATTACTTTCGTAACTTAAATTCCTTAGTTTTAGATTAATTGCTTTAGTTGGATGGTTATAGTGGTTCTCCCACCGGATTGTTAGCGTGTGTACTAATCATGACGGTTTTGGGTCGTGACAAGTTGGTATCAGAGCCTAGGTTCGTTGATCTTGATGTACCAAAATGAGTCTAATAGAGTCTCGTGGAATGGTACGGGGACGCCTTTACTTTCTTCGAGAGGCTATAGGACTGTAGGAAATCTCCATTTTTCTCTTGTATCCTTCATGCTATGACTTGATTCCAATTGGTATCTGTCGATTCAAATTGGTATCTAACCTTTTTCACTCTTCTGTTCACAGATGGTTAATACTAGATATAACGGCATTAGACCCGTAGCTCCTGTCAATGCTCCAGCTGAGGAACCCACAGCTAGAGGTCGCGGTCGAGGCAGAGGTAGAGGAAGAGCTAGGGGTAGAGGCCATGGGAGAATGGCGCCTGCTGTGAATGAGGTGCCGATTAACAATGTTATGGTAAATGAGAACCCTCCGGTACATAATGAAGAGATAGAAGAGTAAGTTGAGGTTGAGGATGTTGAGGAGATTGAACATGAGGAAGGAGTGCAGGCTGAAGCTACAAGAATCCCTCCCATCGATCCAGTGTTAGCTCAACAGATCATGTCATTCTTGAAGGGGTTGGATGGTCCGGTAATGCTTCAACCCACTCAAGCCCCTGTTAATCCTCCGGTTGCTAGGACTGCGCCCAAGACGGGTGAAGTGGGAAGTAGCGATGTCTTCTTTTGTCCTTTATTGGGTTCTATGATGTCCGGCAATGAGCATGATATGTTGACCAAGTTTCTGAAGCTTAAGCCCCTGGTATTCCTTGGTTCTGAGACTGAAGATGCTTATGAGTTTATCTTAGATTGTTATAAGAGGCTGCATAAATTGGGTATTGTTCATCAACATGGGGTTGAGTTCGTGTCCTTCCAACTTCAAGGTGAGGCCAAGCAATGGTGGAGAGTTTATACGGAGTGCAGATCTTCTACATTACCTCAACTTACTTGGACCCAATTTCATGCCTTGTTCCTAGAAAAGTATGTACCTAGGACATTGAGAGAATGCAACAAGGATGAATTTATGAAATTAGAGCAAGGTGGTATGTCTGTGGCTACTTATGAGGCCAAGTTTCATGCTTTGTCCAGATATGCTACATAGTTGGTTACTACTGAAGAGGACAGGATCTGGTTATTTATTAGAGGTTTGAATTCTGAATTGCAAGTATTGCCTGTCCATATGACTTCTGCAGGGAAGAGTTTTAATGAGGTAAGAGATTATGTTAAGATAGTGGAGGGGGTGAGGTGAGACGATCAAGCTAAGGCATTGGCAAAGAGGGCCAAGAATTCCTATAATTTTCAAGGCTCCTATGCTAGAGCATCCGGTCAACCAACACTCACAGCCAAGCCAATTTAGTCCGCCATGCCTGCATCTACAGGTAACTATTCGGGGACTCCATCTAATAACTTTCAGGATAGTCAGAGTATTGTACATGCGACGGGCAGCAGACCATCTGGCGAACGCACTTGCTATAATTGTAGGGAACTTGGACACATGAGGAGAGATTGTCCACACCCGCGTGTGTTTGAGTCCGGACAGCAGCCGTCTCGAGCAATTGTACCTGCGGGAAATGGTAATAATAGTAGAGGACGTCCACAAAGTAGGCGAGGAGGTAATCAAAGAGGCCGTAGAGGTAGAGGAAATGGTAACGAAGGTAGAGGTAACGCACAACCAGGTAGGAGGTGGCACGTGTTGATGATAGAGCTCAGAGTTATGCCTTTTCGAGCAAAAATGAGGCGGAGGCGTCTGATGCGGTGATCATAGGTACTATTCTTGTCTGTGACCAGATGGCTAATGTGTTATTTGATCTGGGTTCCACTTATTCTTATGTGTCTGTGAATTTTGCCTCTAATTTTGAGATGATGTGTGATATCCTTGATGCCCTCATTCATGTTTCTACCCCTGTTGGAGAGTCAGTTATAGTCACCCATGTCTATCGTGCTTGCCCTATTTTGTTTATGGGATTTCAGACTTGGATTGATTTGGTGATTCTGGATATGATTGACTTTGACATAATCTTATGCATGACTTGGTTGTCCCCCTATTATGTTGTTCTTAATTGTGATACTAAGTCGGTGACTCTAGAAATTCCGGGAAGGGAAAGATTAGAGTGGGAAAGGGTGTACAAGCCTAAGCAAGATAATATTATATCCTCCATCCGAGCTAGTAAATTGGTAGAGCAGGGTTGTTTAGCTTATTTGGCTCATGTTAGGGATGTTGAGATTGAGGCTCCATCCATTGGGTCTATTTCTGTGGTGTCTGAGTTTAGTGAAGTGTTTCCCAATGACGTGCCTGGCATGCCTCCGAATCGAGACATAGATTTTTGTATTGACTTAGAGCCTGGTACTCACCCCATTTCTATCCCTCCATATCACATAGCTCCGGCAGAATTGAGAGAGCTTAAAGCTCAAATCCATGAACTTCTTGATAAGGGATTTATTCATCCTAGTGCTTCCCCATGGGGTGCTCTGGTTTTATTTGTGAAGAAGAAGGATGGTAGTATGAGGATGTGTATAGATTACCGGCAATTGAATAGAGTCACTATTTGGAATAGATACCCCTTGCCTAGAATAGATGATCTCTTTGATCAATTGCAAGGTGCGGTGGTCTTCCCCAAGATTGATTTAAGATTCGGGTATCATCAATTAAAAATTAGGCCTAAAGATGTACCCAAGACGGCGTTTAGGACATGTTATGGACACTATGAATTTTTGGTTATGTCGTTTGTATTGACTAATGTGCATGCAGCTTTCATGAGCTTGATGAATGGGATGTTCAAGCCATTTCTTGATTCCTTTGTGATAGTCTTTATTGATGATATTTTGGTTTATTCAAGAAGTGAAGAAGAGCATGCCAACCATCTTCGTACTGTTTTGGGTGTTGTTGTGAAGCAAAAGTTATATGAAAATTTTTCCAAGTCTGAATTTTGGTTGAAATCGGTTGCATTTTTGGGGCATGTAGTGTCAAGAGAAGGGGTAATGGTAGACCCCTAAAAGATTGAAGCAGTTAAAAATTGGGTACGACCTAGTTCAGTGACGGAAGTTAGGAGTTTCGTGGGACTTGCTAGTTATTATCATTGTTTTATTAAGAATTTTGCTTCAATTGCTACTCACTTGACCAATTTGACCAAAAAGGAGGTACCATTTGAATGGACTGAAAAATGTGAGGAGAGCTTCCAAAAGCTTAAGACTCTTTTGACCACCGCGCCCATTCTACCATTACCGGTTGAGGGTAAGAACTTCATTGTTTATTGTGATGCTTCACATTCTGGTTTGGGTGTTGTGTTGATACAGGATAAGAATGTCATAGCTTATGTCTCGCGTCAATTGAATGTGCATGAGAGGAATTATCCCACTCACGATTTGGAGTTGGCGGTGGTGGTGTTTGCTCTTAAAATCTAGCAACATTATATTTATGGTGTTAAGTGTGAGGTATTTACTGATTATCGTAGTTTGCAGCATGTATTCACTCAAAAGGATTTGAATTTGAGATAACGAAGATGGATGGATTTACTCAAGGATTATGATGTAACCATTCAATACCATCCAGTAAGGCAAATGTTGTGGCAAACGCGTTGAGTTGGAAGGCGGTAAGCATAGGTAGCTTAGCTTACTTGAATATAACTAAGCGACCCTTGGCCAAGGAAATTTAGGCCTTAGAATCTAAATTCATGCATTGGGCATATCCGAAAGAGGTGGGGTGTTAGCTAGCATTGAAGTTAGGTCCATGTTCATGGAGGAGATCAAGGCCAAGCAATTCAAAGATAGAAATTTAGAGGAGCTTAGAACGAAGGTTGCCATGGGTAAATCTCAAGAGACCACTCTTGATACGAATGGTGTTCTCAACCACAAAGGTAGAATATGTGTTCCTAGAGTTGATAAATTCATTCAAAAATTATTGGCGGAGTCTCATGGTTCACGGTATTCCACTCATCCGGGTGTGACCAAGATGTATAGAGATCTGAAATGAGTTTATTAGTGGTCGGGCATGAGGCAAGACATCGCGGAGTTCGTGGCGAAGTGTCAGAATTGTCAAGAAGTGAAGTATGAACATCAAAGGCCTACGGGTTTACTTCAAAGAATGTCAATTTCGAAATGGAAGTGGGAAGGAATAGCCATGGATTTTGTGGTTGGTCTCCCCAAGACCTTGGGAAAGTTTGATTCTATTTGGGTTGTGGTTGATAGATTGACTAAGTCAACCCATTTTATTCCGATAAGGGTAGATTGCAATGCGGAACAACTAGCTAAGATCTATGTGAAGGAGATAGTGAGGTTGCATAGGGTGCCACTTTCTATCATCTCAGATCGTGGTACCTTTTTCAGTTTTGGAGGAAGTTACATGATGAACTGGGCACGCAACTCACTTTTAATACAGCCTTTCATCCCCAGACGGATGGACAATCGGAAAAGACTATTCAAGCATTGGAAAACATGTTGAGAGCTTGTGTGATTGATTTTGGAGGGCATTAGGATAAGTTCTTGCCATTATGTGAATTCTCTTATAATAATAGTTATCACTCAAGCATTGACATGGCACCATTTGAGGCATTATATGGGAGGGGATGTAGATCTCCCATAGGTTGGTTCGAGGCCGGAGATGTAAAACCAATGGGGATTGACTTAGTGAAGGATGCCCAAGATAAGGGGAGGAGCATTTAAGCTAAACTTCTAGCCGCTCAGAGTAGACAAAGAAGTATGCAGATCATAAGGTGAGAGACATGGAATTTCAGACTGGTGAGAATGTTCTCCTTAAGGTATCACCCATGAAGGGGTGATGAGATTTGGTAGGAGGGGTAAGTTGAGTCCGCGATATATTGGTCCCTTTGAGATTCTCGAATGTGTACGACCGGTGGCATATAGATTGGCTCTACCCCCTAGTTTATTCGGTGTTCATCCCGTATTTCATGTGTCTATGTTGAAGAGGTATCGTGGTGACGGTGACTATATCATTAAGTGGGACTCAATCATGTTAGATAATGACCTCCAATATGAGGAGGAACCGATTGCTATTCTTGATCGTGATGTTTTTAAGTTGAGGATCAAAGAGATTAAGTTCGTGAAGGTTCAATGGAAGCATCGTTCAGTCGAGGAAGCTACTTGGGAGACCGAGAAGGACATACGAGACAAGTATCTACAATTGTTCACTGATTCAGGTACTACTTTGTTCCTTCCTTAGCCTATTTTTCCTAAGTTTGGTCACTTGGGGACGACTTATGGGTAAATTGGTATCTATTGTAATGATAGAGTTTCGTCGTTATAGAAATGCCAACGAGGGAAAAATTGGGGCCGAAAAAACTTTTTAGTAGTGTTAGGATTTTTCCAACCTTGTCCAGATTTGGAGGAAATCGGAGTCATCAAGGTGTAGAGAAATCTGGTAGCAATCGGGTGGAGTAAATATGAATTCAATTGCATGAATGGATAGGTAACTCGCTAAGGAATTTGTACGACTTTACGGAATGAATTTAGATAAGTAGATCTCTGGGAATCGATCTTAGCGTTAAGGGCATTTTCTGAGCGTAGTGGGTTAAGAATGTGTTGTAAAAAGGGGGAATTGAAATTCCCCTAAGAACTCTCTGTCCTGATTTGTACCGCTGAAGCGGGATGATACCGCTGCAGCGCTTTCGATATAGCGAGATACATGCCGTTGTGGCGGATGAGATGGGACTTAAAAATCGTAGATTTGTTGGGGAGCTCACTAGTTAGAAAGTGTTGCTGCAGCGGGATTTTATGCCGCTGTAGCGGGATGGGTACCGCTGCAGTGCAATGAATGCGAATTAAGTCATTAATTAAACTCCTAAACGACCTTATTTGGCACTTTTTGACTTTTAGAAGAACAACCCCTAGTACATTTCAACTCATTTTCCACCATTCTTGAGGCTAAAGGTAAGTTTTTCAGTCCCCGAATTCACTTTTCAATCCGTAGAACGTTATATAATGGGTCAATAATGATGGTGAAGGGTTTCTTGATAGATTTCGTGGTGGGAACAACCCTAATTTGGCTAGTTGAGATCAGGGGTTTGATCTAGGGTTCATGGAATTGTCAGTAATCCGGGTAATTAGTGATTATCTATTGATTCCCGTTTATTATCGATTGTTTGTAGACCACGAACAAGCGAAACGAATTCGGAAAGGGAAGGATCAAGTCTCTTAGGGTTCAAGCTTATTTCGAGGTAGGTGATGGTTGTGATTCTATGTTGTGTGATATATGCTTGTTCTTGCTTCATTGTGATACTTGTATATGTATGCATGTTGCAATGTTGAACACACTTGTTGTAAATGAGATATATGAGTTGTTATTGCCATGAAATCATGACTTAAATGTATGATCTTGATGATGTACTTGTGGTGTGTGATTGGGGATCGGATTGCCACGTTTCGGCAAGCTAACTTGTATCGGGTTGCCATGTTCCGGCACAACTATTGGATCAGGTTGCCACATTTCGGCACAACTATTGGATCGGATTGCCACGTTCTAGCAAGCTAACTGTTCGGGTTTGGGTTCCATGAGAGAACCAATAATGTGATATAAAATGAGAAGTGTTGTTGTTCTTGCATAAGTTGATAATATTGTATATGTTTATATATATGCTTGTGATTATAATGTTGTTTGATTTGTTTATGTTGCACTAGTGGGATAGCTGCGTGATCCTACCAGTATACGGTGGTTGTGTACTGATTCTGCACTTGCTCTTATTTTTGTTGAGTACAGTGCATCTTAATATGACTGTTGACAGACCTCGATTAGGAGATTAGTGATCGCTTCGAATTTAAGGGTGAGCTACTTCGTCCGGGCTGCCATGGGATTCTCTTTCGTCTATGTCCACTATTTCTGGACTTAGACCATTGTTTTAGTTAGTTGAATAGTTCAATATTATTCTCTTGTTTAGACTTGGTTATCGTATAATAGTTTTGGTACATTGACTTTCAGATTCTAGGTTTATCTTCCGGGAATTTTAGTTGTTAGATCTTTTGTTAAGTTATGGTTAACTTCATATTTAGTAATTTAACTTGCTTCTGTAACTTAAATGCCTTAGTTTTAGATTAATTGCTTTAGTTGGATGGTAATGGTGGTTCTCCCACTGGATTGTGAGTGTGGGTGCCAATCACAACGGTTTTGGGTCGTGACTGTTTGGCGGGTTATAATGAGTTAAGAAAATAATTGATTCAAGACTCAACTCAACACAAATTTACTTAGGTAAAAAATGGTTGCGTCAAAATGAATTAGGTAATGGGTTATATTAGGGGTCAAAACCAAATCCAACCTCTTTTTTACTAAACTTAATTGTTTTATTTGTTTTTAAAAAAGACTATTTTAGTACCTAATAAAATTATTATTTTCTTTATTTTGGATATATAACATATCAAATTGAAAAACAAGTTTTTTAAAAATATTTTGTCAAGATTTCTCATGAACCAATTCAGGTTACATATCAACTCAACTTTTAATTGGTTGAAATGGATTAGATTAAAAAGAATTAAGCTAATAACCTGCCCAAACATAAACTAGTTAGGTGGATTGAACGATTGGATTTGATATGATTTTTTCACTCCTAATAAATGGGGAAAAAATCATAGCCAGCCATTTTTTTAGTTATGTAAAGGAATTTGTAGAGGCTACTTCATTTATCTTTACACTAGTTTTTTGGCTCATTAGATTTCTTTAGACTAATTTTTCGGCTCATTGTTTTTTTTTATTATTATTTATGAATTTTGGATATCTTAGATTTTTTCATTGACCATTTATCTTTATTGAAAATTACAAGAGAAGGAGGGGGGGGCAAGGATCTAATCTCTAAACAAAAAAAAAAAAAAAAAGATTGTTGAGGAGAATACAACTATGAGGATATACATTTTTGGCTCATTAATTAGTCCCCCTTGTTATAAATAAAAGAAAAATATTAAGCTAAAATAACAAAGGAAAGGAAAGAGAGAGTAGTAATTATATTTTTGCTTCTATCTTGTATATATTTATTTCACATAGAATGGAAGGCTTCATAAGCCTTCAAAACTTGGAGTAGTAGACTTGCTGCAATGATCTACTTGGCCTCCAAGATGAGTGGACTCCATCAACATGTACATTCAATTCTTTGTTTTACAACACTCCCCCTTGGGTGTTCATGTAAAAGAAAAATTCTTACTAAAAGAAAAATATGTATAGTTATAATTAAGACGCATTGTTTGCTGCCTCATTACAAAGTGCTTGAAGGAAGATATTTGTAAGCTGATTGTGAGAACCTTCTTGCAGAGCTACTTGTAAGTTGCTTATAAGAACCTGCTTGTGTAAGTTATTTATAGGAACCTGTTTGCGAAACTGCTTGTAAGTTGCTTATAGGAACCTGTCTGCGAAACTGCTTGTAAGCTACTTTTAGGTAGCAGAGTTGCTTGTAAGTTGCCTTCTTGATTTCAAGCTTATTCAGAAAACTATGTAATGGGCATCCACAATATGATGTATTTACTATTCATTGGAGTTTATTAATAGATAATGTGCTTCGTTAAAACCTTACTAGGAAAACCCCAGTGGAAAAAAGGCTTAGTGAAGGAAAAAAAAAAAGTACACGTATCTAGTAATACGCATTGAAAGGTTCCTCATTAAAAATCTTAGCAGGAAAACCCAATGGGTCAAAACCTTGGTAAATGATGTCTCTCGGTCTTATACTTGGCTTTCTAAAAGTTGATATTGATTGTGTCTTTGTGGCTAAATATTGTTTTCTTGTCTGTTGAATATGTTGAGTTCAACCAAATGCATCCTTGATAATCACTTCATTTGTGACCTTGTCGGTGTAGATAAATTGCTCGTTTGACTTGTTTGTAGCAATAGCCAAGTGGCAGAGATTTCATGATAGTAAAATTGATTGTCTTGTAGAATAATATGATATGACAATATTTCTACATGAATACTGGTAGCTTTCTAGAGATCAAAACTTTGTATAAACAAATGATTTCTTGCAGTTTCATAATCTATAAAGTTTGACATGATTAGTTAGAATAAATAATTTATATCAATATTTGATTCACTACAATATCTCCACCAATAAGAATTATGTTATATTTTGCATGCATATTAAAATTATTTACCATGAATAATAATAGCAGGATACATAAGTGCACCAATTGCACTATGACATGGTACTTTCTAACCATTTAATGAGATCGAAATTGATCTTTATGTTATGCGATCTTACAACCATTGGGGTATTATTCAATGAAATCGCTTTATAACCTTTTAAATCCTTCGGGGATTTCATATAATATTTACTGTCTAGCTAGACATGATAACCATTCATTATGCATATTCATGTTTCTCATATATTGTCGAAAGAAACTTCATTGTATCCACCTTAGGAGAATACATCTCCATAAAATAATGTCATAACTTTTGTGAAACTTTATTTTTAATTACACAAGTTGTGCTTTATATTTTATAATTTTATTGTCGCACAATAATTCATTTGTACCCCACTGACATTATATTTTGGTTTATGGACAAAATAAGTCCAAAACAATCATTTTCCAAATGAAAAAAAATATACTTAAATTGTATTTTCTTTGGCTGTAGGGTCATAATTTAAATCAATGTGCTCTTGATTTAACAATTCGAGCAAACAACCTTTGCAAAAATCAAATTGCAAGTTGATAATAAAGCACATGTGATCATAAAATAGATACATCTAGATAATAGTAAATGGTTCACATGACAGGTGAACGAGCCTATATTCACCTTTTTATATATTTTAAAATTTTGGAAGATACAATCTCAACCTTAGATGGTACAGTGATAATTTTATCATGAGAACAAAAAACGCAAGAGAATTCTTGAAGAATTTATTATTACCACATGAATTCTCATTTATTTTCGTATCGTATTTTAACCGGGATGGTCGTCAACTGGTCCTGCCAACTGATATTTATTTCAATAAACTTCTAGTTTATCTTGCATGTTATTCCATCATCATATTCATATTTAGTTACCACAAACAACATGAAAAAATGGGTAATCTTTCACATAAATATTTATAACCCACTTTGATTATATGAAGATCTTAAATCTTTTCATATTTTATAGTCTTAATATAAATTTTTTTTTACTATTTCTTTGAAACTTAAAAAGTTTCTTTCGAGACTTACTATAATTTCAATATCATGAGAAATTTATTTCTTTGGGTAGTAGCACATTAGCTCACAAAGCTCACAATTAACATTAGATACTACCACAGATTTCATAACATTGTTAGTGTGGTGAACATCTCTTTCAAAGAGAAATTTATATCATTGTTGTCATGGTCAAAATCATGACAAGCAAAACTTGTTTCTTGATTTACTTTTGTCATTAGTATCTTCTCCCTTTTGTTTAATGCATGGAAAAATATTTTTGACGTACATAGATACATAATCAGTGACAAATTTTTGTGCTCAAGAATTATTCCTTCTTTTGTCATTTTGATAGTTCATAATAAAATGTACCACAATATTTGTGATGTACTAAAAGGACTTGACCAATGACCATTTATACCAACATAAAATATCTTTATTTCTCTCTAACCTCTCAAAGGGGTGAGTTGTGATAATGGAGGATTTATAAACTTATCAAATTATTAGGTTTCATAGCAAGCATGTTTCTAATGATCTTTCATACCATTTTGATCACAAAATTACCTTTCATATTTTGAAGGACTATTTGGAAAAATTACAGTGTTCTTCATTTTAATTACCACAATGATGACTATTATTATTTTGTCTTTTGTCACACCCATATTCATTATACAATCTCAATAGTCATCTTTTAGGCTTATCATGTACTGCTACCACATTTATTTTTGAGAATAGAGCAAAATCATGTGTTTCATAATTTTCATCAAGAGCACATTAGTTTGCTCAGTCATCATTATGTCATCACTATGATGCATTAGGACTTAAATCCAACATCTTACCCTCTTGATTCGATGAAACTTGAATTCATCATTTTACCCTTAACCAATGAGGTAATAAGTCAAGGTGTAATATGATTCACCCATAAACCTTTAAAAGAATATTATGTTCACTGATAGAAACAAAATAAATTTGCTTCTTTGTACTTCAATTCTCTTCTGAAACAAAATTGTTAGAATTACACAAATCAAAGTCTAAAATTGTTGGGGTAAACCAAATTAATGTATTCAATCTTTGTAGAACACATGTAATACAATAAGTCATTCATATAGAAAAGATTCAATGTAAAAGTCAAAACAAGAGGCTTTTAAAAAAAATTTCTTTATATTCCAGTAGAAATAATACTAAGACAAATTCTTTTCATGTTATGATTTTCCCCTTTTCTTTTCACAGTTGTACAACTCCTTCACAAGGAGGGAGTGGAGTAGTTTTAATAATTGCAACTTTCCTTCAATGGCTCACATAACCTTTATGAGGAAAAAAATAATATGAGATTTTCAAAAATGGAGAATATGCAATCAGATTTCAATGAGACATAAGAACTGAACAATAATATCATTCCTTTTGAAATTTAAGAAGTATTTCCTCCAATTTATTGATAAGTATGTGATTCAATATGAATCTTATGTGAGACATCTATTAATTGTTGGCAATATAAATATATTGATGATAAAAATCAAATTCTTTATGTGGTTCTAAAGAGAGTAACATCATAGCAAAAATTAAATCCAAACTTGACTTACCTTGACTCTCATCTTACAAAATGTGTTTGCATAAATATCTAAAAGCCACAATAAATTATTCATGGTGGCAGATTGCAATATCAAGATCTTCAAGAATCATACTCTATTATCACAAGAACAAGACACAATATAACAACTTGACTAAATTCTTAAAATCCATATTATATATTATTGACCTTTTCAACTTCAAGAATCATGTTAAAGAACTTACTAGCAATGGTTCAATTAGTCCAATAATTTCATCTCATCTCAAGAAAATAGCCGATTAGAAGTAACATAGATTTATCCAAAAAAATCAAGAACAAATGAATTTTAGTTAAGAATATAAGAGAATGGAATCAATATGAGATTATATCAAACATATTACTTTTAATCACCCAAATCAATAAATTAATAAACTATTCAATGATGATATCTTTTTCCTTAGTGAAGAAATTAAATAAAAAAAATCTTTGGAGTAAGAGATCAAAATGTGGTTAGAACTTCGTGATGATAACGTGTTATAAATAAAAGAAAAATAGGAAACTAAAATAACAAAGAAAAGGAAAGAGAGAGTAGTAATTATGTTTTTGCTTCTATCTTGTATATATATTTATTTCACATAGAATGGAAGGTTTTATAAGCCTTCAAACTTGGAGTAGTATACTTGCTACAGTGATCTACTTGGCCTCCAAGATGAGTGGGCCCCATCCACATGTACATCCAATTCTTTGTTTTACAACACTCCTTTAACTTCTGTAAGTATTTCTACTTATATGTTACATGAAAAGAGTCTAGCTGTCATGACCCAAACCACCGGGCTGTGCAGACACCCACTCTAACATCTAAGTAGGAGAACCCCCATACCCCAAAAGTTAAAAACATACGGAAAATTTAAGAAAAGAGATAAATACACTAATATAGTTTTTATAAATAATAACTTTAGACACTCTTTTAGTCAAACTTAAGAAGAAATTTAACAACTTCCATGGATCTAGTCTAAATAGATACAAGAGCTACTAAGAGTACAACTTGGACTATAAAATAAAAGACACAGCTCCCATCATGCGAAAGGAATAACAGAAGCTACTAGAGATTTTCTTCGTCTTCACCTAATAAAACGTCACCAATCCTGCATCCAGACTATGTCAGAAGATATAACAAGAGTAATATTAGTACAAAACACACGTATGTCAGGCATCATCTGTCAATTCGACGCCCACCACATAATATAAGAAACCAACTACTAAGATCATGAAATAAACCACTCGCTCCTCCACCTTCCCCCTTTTCATTGAAATACCTCCAATCACACTAGCATTCAACTACTAACCCCCTTTTTTAAAAATATCACCCCACTTACCAGATTCTAGATCATAGCTTGATCATTCTAAACATGCAAGAATTTTCCCAAGTACATTACCACCAAATCAACTATTCGTACACGTCCTACCTTACTACCTCATCACCTACTCCAACCATAGTCACATAATACATCAATTCAAGCTTTATTAACTACCCAATCTCCTTTCCCCCAAAGTGAAGTCCACTCAGCCATTCCCTTCACATACACTACCTCTACTCTCGCCATTACCACCCACGAAACGACCAACTATAAATTGCCATAGCACGAGTTCACTAATTTCCACCTAAACAGACCAATACAGTACTTTACTCACAACCGTATCTCAAGCATATACATTAATGTCAACAAGTACACAATCAACGAATAACTCACATTTATATGACACATAGTTGGACCTCTCACGGAACCCAATTCAATGGTCCTCTCATGGAACCCAAACCAAACAGTTAGCGTGCCAGAACGTGGCAACCGATCCCATGTTTATGTCGAAACGTGGCAATCCAATCCAATAGTATGCCGGAACGTGGCAATTCGATCCAAGTTAGCTTGTCGGAACGTGGCAATACGATCCCCATTCACACACCACAATCACAATCACAAGTACATTATCAAGATCATACATTTAGTTCATGATTTCATGGCAATAACGATTCATAATTCTCATTTACCACAAGTGTGATCAACATTGCAACATTCATACATATACAAGTATCATAATGAAGTAAGAACAAGCATACATCACACAAACATAAAATCACCACCATCACTTACAAATTACTCCTCAATCCCCATCATGTAAATAATACTGAACCATACTCAGCCCTAGTCCATCATTAGAATTTCTTGTTAGGTTTTAATCACAAATCACCTAGTTTCTCAAGTTCATCAATTCAACGGATCGAAAGTAGCATACATTCGTTCGGCTAGTTCTACTTTAATTCCATGTCCTAGTTCTTACAACAATTCTATCCATGGTAGCAATATCCAGAAAACCTAACAAATCATCAAATTCTCTTCTCACCGCACTAATCCAATTATGTTGAATCCTAGAATTTACTCATGAAATTCATCCGGTGCACGAAGGTCTACACATAACCTACTATTGATTTACATACATTATATGGTAAGCACAGATTTATAACTACTCAATGCATAAAACCTAGCGTACCTAGGCGCCAAGCAGTAGCACGGGGTTTTTTACTTCGTTTCCCGCTTTTCCAGATTCAAGACGGTGAATTTGTCCAAGAATTCGCATGATTCCACCATCCCCACGCTAGAAATCTCCTTCTCCTTCCTTCCCAAACCTAGAGCGGCTTTTCTGAGGTTTTTAGGGTAATTTACGACTTATCTAGGTATTTTAGGAAGATGGAGAAAACAGAATTTCTCGTATTTTACATTCTGCCTCGCCTATCCCGCTGTAGCGGCAACTTATCCCGCTGTAGCGTCACTGCCCCAGCGGCATCTAGCTCGCTCTGGCAGGACAGTGGCCCAGATTTTCGCGAATTTTCTCTTTCCTAAATAACGACGGTTCGAGTCGTTACACTAGCCAAACCTCCCACACCTTAGGCTTACAAACCATATTCAATGATGATAATTTCAGAAAACGAAGTAGGGGACTATGCAAGCAGAATTAAGAAAATAGTATGGGAAGATGAAGAGTGCAATACCATGTTTAATTAATACTACATTAAAAATAATTTTTAACGGTAATTAATTAATGGAAATAGCTTAATTTGACACTAAAAACTTATTTATAGCCGCAATTAGCCCTCTTTATAAATTATCTTGTATGCCTTTAGCGACATTTGATCCAATAACAATAAACTAATGTAAATAAATATTTTAGCCCTCTTTATTAATATTCATATATATTGGTGCTAAAAGTTATTTTTGTGGTAGTATAAGTAACCTATTTCACCAAATTTCATCGCCCAATTGCGTAATGCAACGTTTCTTACAATGAAGTGTCATTTCATTTAGTTGAGTTATGAACTGTTTCATACACTGGAATGCCATCCCTTACCTTTAAGGGGTCGTTTGGTACAAATATTAATAACGTAAGAATTAATAATGTAGGGATTGATAATGTAGGGATTGATAATATAGGGATTAGTAATGCAGGGTTTATTTTTATCAAGTGTTTGGTTCATTATTTTCCACCTCATCTTGTGTTTGGATTAAAACTCTATAAATAATTTTTTTTTTCAATTATACCCTTGAATTATTGTGTATTTTGTCAAGGTAGATAATTGCCGGACAATATTATTTTTTTATGGAACTAGCTAGAAGAAGAACAATTTTATTGCCATATTTGCTATTTTTTAACTTGAGTAATTTGAGGATAAATAATTGTCATCTTGATAAAATGATCACTCACAAAATGTCAATTTTCAATTTAAAAAAGTTAAACCATTTATTTTTAAAACGAAAAGATGATAGTTTTCGAATATAATAATTAACTTAAAAGAATAAGTATTTCTGAAAATAAACAGAGGGTATAATTTTCTTGTTCACTATCGGTGAATAGTAGTTTAATCTCTAAAAGAAACGGAAGAAAAGATTTTAAATCACGTCCAAAAGGAGGTGTCAAGTTTGTCCAGCTTCATATAGTAAGATATATACTAGTTAAAAAAACTATTTTCATGTCGCAACTAGATGAATTGGTGACATTTGATGAAAATCGACAACAAGTATCACTTTTATTAGCCAACATTAATGA
Organism: Solanum pinnatisectum; assembly: GCA_035578085.1. Classification (NCBI taxonomy): domain Eukaryota; kingdom Viridiplantae; phylum Streptophyta; class Magnoliopsida; order Solanales; family Solanaceae; genus Solanum; species Solanum pinnatisectum. Next base: position 34,576,606 of record CM069079.1, on the reverse strand, counting down.
AAATGTCAAAAAATTCCTAACGCTGAAAAATTTATGACATTTGAAGAAATAAGAGTAAAATAATTTTCATGAAATGATTTTGTGATGTTTATGTGAAACAATACGACATTTAGGGTTAAAGAGGGTTTTTTCGGTTATATACAGTAGAATATGTTAAATTTATTTGACTTTGTTGTATGCTTACTTCTTTATATTTTGAACCCGAATACCGATCTATTGAAACTATTTACTCCACAATTGAATAAGGTCAAACACGAGCCCGATCAAGATATAGAAGAATCCCATATATGGATGAATTAGCACCCTTTGTAGCTCGGATGAAGATGATCAGAAGACTCACTTCCAGAAAATGTGTTTTAATTTTCCAATGGTTGATTAAAACAATTGTAAAATATATTTAAGAAAACAGGCTCCTTAAAATTCAAAATACTTTGTTTAGTTTGTAAAAGAATGATAGTCAATAGTCATTGTTTTATGAAATATATATGTCTCATAAGAAAGTACAATAATGATTGTATAAGTATATATGTTCATCTACTAACTTTTGAAAAGCTTATGTAGATATATGTGTGCCTTTTATACTATGTTATGAATGAAGAAAAGTTTTTGCTAAACGTAACCTTATACCTTATCATTTAAACGATCAACTTCTCTCATAATGATATATATGCTACCTAAAAACTTGGTGGACAAATTTTCCATCTCCAAGGAAAAACGCTTTGATCTCCTATTTGAAAAATCCTCAATTCTCCTTTTGGGGCTCCAACGTGAGTCTGAATTCTAATAACTATTTTAGAGAAGCCAATCACATGCTTGGATAAACTTGTTTCTCCAAGAGGAATAAGACATTTTATTACTGTTCAAGGTCTCTTAACAGAGGCCAAGACGTTTCCAACTTGATAAATGATAATTTTTTTCTCAGCTAGTCATTTTTTATTGTTATGTAAAGGAATTTGTAGAGGCTACTTCATTTATATATCTTTAGATTAGTCTCTCGTCTCATTAGTTATTTTTATTTATGAATTTTCGGTCTCTCAGATTCTGTCATTCACCATTCATCTTCATTGACCATTCATCTTGTTGAGGACAGTCTAATACAACTATGGGATGTACATTTTTGGCTCATTAATTAGTCCCCCTTTAATTTTTGTAAGTATTTCTACTTTTATGTTACATGAGAAGAGTCTAGCTAGCCAAACCTCCCACACCTTAGGTTTACTAACCATATTCAATGATGATAATTTCAGAAAACGAAGTAGGGGACTATGCAAGCAGAATTAAGAAAAAAGGGATGGGAAAGATGAAGAGTGCAATGTCATGTCTAATTAACACTATATCAAAAATAATTATAGTGGCAATTAATTAATGGCAATAGTTTAATTGTCACTAAGTATATATTTTTAGCTGCAATTAAGACTCTTTGTAAATTATCCCCTAAAGCCTTTAGCGACATTGAATCCAATGACAATTAACTAATGCATGTAAAGGCTTTAGCCCTATTTATTATCGCTAAAAGTTATTTCTGTCGTAGTGTAATTAACCCTATTTCACCAAATTTTATTGCCTAATTGAGTAATCCAACGTTTCTTACAATGAAATGTCATCCATTTAGTTGAGTTATGAACTATTTCATACACTGGAATGCCATCCCCTACCTCTGAAGGGTCATTTGGTACAAAGATTAATAACATAAGGATTAATAATATTGCAGTGATTAATAATTCTGAAATTAATAGTGCAGAGTTTATTTTTACGAAGTGTTTGATTTATTGTTTCCCACCTCATCTTATGTTTGGATTAAAACTCTATAAAAAAAAAAAAAAACTTCTTTTCAATTATATACCTTTGAATTATTATGTAACTGGGTCAATGTAGATAATTGTCGGGACAATATTAATTTTTTATGGAACTAGCTTGGAGAAGAACAATTTTGTTGTCATATTTGCTATTATTTCACTTGAGTTGTTTGAGGATAAATATTTGTCATCTTAATAAATTAATCACTCAAAAAATGTCAATTTCAATTTTAAAAAGATAAACGATCTATTTTTAAAACTGAAAAAACGGTAGTTTTCTAATATAATAATTAACTTAAAAGAAATAAGTATTAATTTTCTTGTTCACAAGTGAATAGTAGTTAATCTCTAAAAGAAAAGGATTTTTTTAAAAAAATCATGTCCAAAAGGAGGCGTCCAGTTTGTCCAGCTTCATATAGTAAGATATATGCTAGATAAAAAATATATTTTCATGTCGCAACTAGATAAATTGGTGACATTTGATAAAGGTTGTCAACAAGTATCACTTTTATTTGCCAACACTAATGGAAATGTCAAAAAATTTCCAACACTGAAAAATTTATGACATTTGAAGAAATAAGAGTCAAATAAATGACATGAAATGATTTTGTGATATTTATGTGAAACAATACGACATTTAGTTTTCGTTATATATAGTACAATATGTTAAATTTATTAGACTTTTATGTGTGCTTACTTCTTTATATTTTGAACTCAATCTGAAAATATTTACTCCGACATTGAATAAGGTCAAACACGAACCCGATCAAGATATAGAAGAATATCAGACATGGATGAAATAGTATTAGCACTCTTTGTAGCTCGGATGAATATGATTATAAGATTCGATTCCAGAAAATGTTGAAATATGTCTTGTAAGAAAGTATAATAATGATTGTATAACTATATATGGTCCTTTACTAACTTTTGAAAAGCTCATGTAGATATATGTGTGCCTTTTGTACAATGTTATGAATGAAGAAAAGCTTATGTTGAACGTAACTTTAGACCTTATCATTTCAACGATCAATTTCTATATACTATCTAGTATTGTCATAATATTAGTCAATTACTCAATTTCATTCTTTTAACTAACTGAGGAAAAATTTGCAAATTAAAAAAAAACTTGGTGGACTAATTTTCCATACCTCCAAGGATTCTAATATAACTATTTTAGAGAAGCCAATCAAGTGTTGACTTCTTGGCAAAACTTTTTTCTCCAAGAGGAAATAGGACATTTTATTACTGTTCATGGTCTCTCAACAGAGGCAAAGATGTTTCAACTCGATAAATGACAATTTTCTTCTTAGTTAGTCAATTTTTATAGTTATGGAAAGGAATTTGTGGAGGGTACTTCATTTATCTTTAGATAAGTTTTTCGGCTCATTAGTTTTTTTTTTTATTTATGAATTTTGGGTCTCTCAGATTTTGTTGTTGACAATTCATCTTCATTGAAATTACAAAAGAAGGAGGGGGGCAAGGTTCTAATCTTCAAAACCGCAAAATAAATTGTTGAGGACAGTCGAATACAACTATGAGGATATACATATTTGGCTCATTAACTAGTTCCCCTTTAATTTTTTTTGTAAGTATTTCTAACTATATGTTACATGAGAGGAGTAACATATTCAATGATGACAATTTCAGAAAATGAAGTTGGGGATTAAGCAAGCAGAATTAAGAAAAACTTCTACTTCTTGTTCAGAATTGGTTCAATGTAAACAAAATATAGAAAGCAACTATGATGATGAAAATGGAATGGGAAGATGAAGAATGCAATGTCATGTCTAATTATATATATAACACTACACTAAAAATAATACTAGTATTCTTCGTAAAATATCTCTAAAGCCTTTAGCGACATTAGATCCAATGATAATTAACTAAGAGATTAACTACTATCCGCCGACAGTGGATAAGAAAATTCCACCATCAATTCATTTTTAAAAATACTTAGTTAATTTAATTATTATTTTTTCACATTTAGAGATGAATGATTTTTCAGGTTCACTTTTTATTTTGCCTTTTTAACACATGTTTTACATATCTAAGATTTATTTTTTTGAAAGAGCATTTAAATATTTTTAATAATATCAACTTTGAGTATTATTTAAATAAATTGGAGTACATATGATGGTATACGGATCAAAGTTTATTTTCAAGTAATTTTTGTATTGTTGATTGAATGAACTAAGAAGAGAAAACGCAGTATAAAGCAATAGAAATACCTATCCAATAACCTTTTCATATTGCGAAGAAGACTTAATAAGATATGCACAATTCCATTTAGTTGAGTACTGAACTGTTTCATACACTGAAATGCCATCCCCTACCTCTAAATGGAATAAATAGTAAAATAAAGAAAAAAGGCTTAAAAGAAAAGGAAGAAAAGGATTTTATTTTTTTTAAATCATGCCCAAAAGGAGGTGTCAAGTTTGTCCAGCTTTATATAGTAAGATATATACCAGACTAGATAAAAAAATATTTTCATGTCGCAACTAAATATGGTGACATGATTTGACAAAAATCGTCGACAAGTATTATCACTTTTATTTGCGAGCATTAATGAAAATGTCAAATAATTCCTAACACTGAAAAACTTGTGACATTTGAAGAATAAGAATAAAATAAATTTCATGAAATGATTTTTTGTGAAAGTTATGTGAAACAATGCAACGTTTAGGGTTAAGAATTTTTTTTTTTTTTTTCGTTTTACAATATAGCAAATGTTAAATTTATTTGACTCTTTTTATATGCTTACTTCTTTATATTTTAAACTTCATCTACTGAAAAATATTTACTCCGCCATTGAATAAGGACAAACACTAACACAATCAAGATAGAAAACAATCAGACGTGAATGAAATAGTATTAGCACCCATGAAGAAGACTCACTCTCAGAAAATGTTTTTCAATTTTTCTATTTTTGGTTCATCAAAAGGATTGGAAAATATTTTTTTCTAGGAAAATAAGCTCCTTAAAGTGAGGAAAATGACTTCTCTATGAAAGTAGGAAAACAAGTTGCATAAGTCATCATAATCCAAGTTTATTGTATATATCTCTCCCCACCCACGCCATCCCCCCAACCTTCACCCTTTGACCATTCCACCCACACCACCCTTAACCGTCACTCTCCATGCCTATCCATCTCCATAATGTTTTGTTAAATAACATATGAACGCTCTTGAAATAATATTTGCTTACTAATCATACACAAGAGGGACTTTTGTTTTAGTTGGCCGCCCTCCTATGTATTTGTATACAATAATAAAATATATATAGAGTCAGGCATGTCAAAAGGTTTTCATTTTATTCGAAACAGCACATAAGGGCAGATTCAGAATCCAGATTACAACAACGATAAGCATAATAGTAAAGTTACAACAAAGTTACATCTTAAAACCCTGACCCCTCAAGTTAGCACACTGGCACATTAACATTAGGGTGAAGTGGATGGAACTGAAGTGCTGCTTTGTCCCAGAAACATGATCTTAGGGTTTTGCTTCTTGATATATTTTCTTGCCCAGACATGCTTCCCATTGATGTTGTACTTTGCTTTTCCACCATCTACAATAGCCTCAAGGAGAGCAGGAGATCGAGTCACAAGCCGCGCATACAACGCTTGCTCATCCTCCGCAACCTCTTGCATGTAAACAGCTTCAACATCATCTCCAAATTTCCTACAACACAATTAAGATATAATCATAAGCCCACCATCACACATCACCATTACCTCGTGGAGGTAGAGAGAGGTTGTTTCTGAATCAGTACATTGACAACAATCAAACATTTATAGTCAAACTATCAGTTACTTGATTAGCTTCTCTATAACAGTACATACCTTCCGCACTTGCAATTGGTTTCATGGTTTATAATATATCATCAAAGATCTAACCATCTATCGCGAATTAAGACACGTAATAATGTAAACACATCAATGAATATAAGTTATGTTGTTCTATTTAATGAGGGGAGAAGTTTAATTTAAGCATAACCTAAAATGTAATAAAATGACTATGTTGCTTAATTTACCCCTTAATCATTCTATTACAAAGATCCGCTAAAATAGGTATTAAGCTAACCACCACAAGTGTTTTTTTTTTTTTATATTTGATTAACAAATTAATTAAACTTAATAGAGGGATCAAATTCAAGTTAAGTGTTAGATGATTATAAATATAGAATGAAAAGATAAATTACCTAGTGAAGAATTCCTTGACTTCAGCTTCACTAATTGGATAGCCCTTGGAGAATGTCAAGAAGACAGTCCTATCTTCAGGAGCAATTTCAGCCTCATCATCAAGAAAGTTCAAGTTGTTCTTAAACATTTCAGAAATATCCATGTTCATACCACCAATGTCATGATGATAATTATAAGGACTAGGCAACATTTGAGGAATAAAAACTCCACTTCCACTTGAAGAACCATATCGAGGATAATTATAATAAGGCGGCGTATATTGTACCATTTGATTTGGAACACCATATGGATAACGTACAAGCATCTCACCACCCGCGCTTGGTACATGGCTAGGGTTCATTGGCACCATCCTAGTAGCAGCTGCCCTTGCATATTCATCTATGTTTGAAGCACCAACATCTGCGGCACCCACACTTGGGAAATGGCTAGGGTTCATTTGCACCATCCTAGTAGCAGCAGCCCTTGCTATTTCTTCTATGTTTGATGCACTCACATGACTTGGTACAAGGTTAGGGTTCATTGGCACCATCCTAGTAGCAGCAGCCCTTGCTAATTCCTCTATGTTTGATGCACTCACATGACTTGGTACAAGGTTAGGGTTCATTGGCACCATTCTAGTTGCTCCCCTTGCTAATTGATCATCTATGTTTGATGCACCAACAACCGGTCCCAGTACACTTGGTACCTGGTTAGGGCTCATTGGCACCATCCTAGTTGCTGCCCTTGCATATTCTTCTATGTTTGATGCACCCACACTTGGTACATGACTAGAACTCATTGGCACCATTCTATTAGCCACCCTTGCATATTCATCCATGTTTAACGCGCTAGCACTTGGTACAAGAGAAGAATTCATTGGCACCATTCTAGTAGCCACCCTAGGTAATTCTTCTAGACTCGATCCACCCACCCCCGATACATGACTAGGGTTAATTCTAGTAGCTTCTATGTTGGATGCACCGCTACAGAAATGGCTAGGGTTGATAAGTGACATCATTCTACTACTATTAACGGTTCCTAGTTCTTCGATCATGTTCTCACTAGGTATCATAGATTCTATAAGATTACCACCACCACCACCACCAATTGGGGCAGAAGGACTAGGGTTGTTCATAACATCATTTGGTGTTTCGAACAAAGTTGACCTAGTATAATAATTTGGCTGTTTAACAACATATATATCATCAAAAGCCCTAAAACAAACAGTCTTAAGAGAATGAGTTATACCGCGAATAGCACTTGACCGATTATCATAAAAGTATTTGAGAGTAAAATTCCGCCTCAAAATATTAGGAATCAAAAAAATCTCAGGATAATTATATCCAGTAAACTTATCATCCTCCGTGCATTTCACACACATTAAAGCCTCATCCACAATTTTGTTAAGCAATTGAGATGAAAAATCAAAAAGGTTAGCCACAAAGTAGCGATCCTTCGCAACTCCTTCAATCCAATGAAAAAACGCCATAACTTTCATCGAATCAGCAGGTTCACGCCCTAAAACATTAAGCAACTTCCCATAAAGTTTTCGATCAATTGTATGAAATCGTTTAAATTCATCATCGGAGATTGGAGGGGATTGGTAATCGTATAAAGGAAGAAATGAAGGAGAAATCATTCGATTTTTCTCCATTGATGAAAATGAAAAGTTGTGTGAAGAAGAAATGAAAGGGGACTGACTAGTTTATTTATAGTCAAAAAATAAACATTTCGAAGAGGCGCCATTTTTGAGGAGAAGAGACAGCATTTAAATCAGATTATATCTATTTCTGTTTTTCCAACAATTTATAACGGTTATTTACGGCTCACTCTCTTAGTCAACATTTTATATTAATACACATATTTTCATTTTCTTTCTACTTTTAATTTTTTTTCATTTTTACTTTACTTTGTCAATTATATTATAATTACACTTTAACTTTTTTATTTACTTATCCCTTTTTATTTTTTATTTTTCACAAATAAAAAAAGACAATATTTTTTTACATATATATACATATACCCTTAATTTATTTAGAGAGTTTAATGCTTTTGAAAAAGGTAGAACATCTTTCATGAGTAAATTGATTTTGGAATTCTATCAATTAATAAGGGTAAAATGGTAAACTGATTATATCAATTGTTATCTTCTTAACAAGTGTATCAAGTCATAAATGGATAAGTAAATAGAGACAGAGGGAGAATTAAAATTTAAAAAAAATATAAGTTTTATCTTTAGCATTAATTTTTTATTGACTGAATATCAATTATTATATATGGGTATTGTAGTAAAATACTCCTATTCATTATTATTTTTAAATGGTTGTGTAAAGTTTAAATTGGTCAAGTAAAAATGAATGAAGGGGAGATTTTTAATTAAATTAAAATTTTAATTTTATTTTATTATTTTAAATAGAATCTTTTTCTATGTATCATAAATAATCTTCTTTTAGTAGCACACTACCAAACAAATTAGTGAAAACAGAAAGAGATGTGAACATGTTATTATTTTCAAACCTATACATTTAATAGACAGTTGTGTTAAGATAATTAAGAAGTAAATTGTTTTTGCTGTTTTAAAAAATTGTGAATTGTTTTTTAAAAAAAAAAAACTTTGGCCTTGTGAGCCAGATATATTGAAAACAAAATTATGCCCTACAAAGTAATTGTACTGGCCCACACCCAGACCAGGCCCAAAAAATGTAACTAACCTAAAAATTAAGGAAACTAAATCTAAATTTAGTGGGAGTTTGATCAAGAAAAAAAATCACTTTATTTGAAATATGTTAAAGTAGGAGTTGCAGTTGTGTTTGGCCATATTATTGCAAATAATATTAGAATTTGAAACACTAAAAAAATAACTCAACTTGACTAATTTATCTGAAACATACAATAAAATTTCCTTTGAAAAACTAATATCTCAAATAGATAGACACATAATGTCATTACATACTAGTACAAATATTGTTTCACTTTGTTTGAAATTTTTGAAGTTGAAATTGTGTTTGATTATTATTTTTGCAAATAACATTTGGTTGTTTGAGTATACTTGTCCTAAAAAAGCATGAAATATAATTTAAATGGAGTTATTTTTATAAAATTAAAAAAAAAAGGAAACTTACATAAATACACTATATTAAGAAAATATTTACCCTTTATAGCAACAACATTTTCTTTTCACTTGATCACTTTTAATACATTTATAAATACAATTTTAATACATATTAAAGAAAACAATTTATAAAAACATATATAATACAAATTTTATTGATAAATAATACATTTATCACACATTTTAATACACTTATAATATAATGTGTTAATTTCTTACCAAACAAGCATAATATATTTTAAAACCGTTATAATTCATATATATTGCACACTTAATTCAATTTTAATACATATTGCAGCTTTATCATAGTATTGTTATATATTGCTACAAATGGTAATAAATAAAAAGTATCGCTAAAATCAATAATTATTTATTTAAATGTACCTCAAGTAATTTTTCCTAAATCAGGCATGTAATTGCATTTATCTTTTTTGAGTTTATTTTTTTGTTTTGGTAAATTATATCCGTCGCAACTTTTAAGTTTTATTCGCTGCTCCCTGAAACGTCGGTACTTCATCTTCTTCTTTTTAGCCTCAACATATCCAATTGATAATCTTACAAAAAGCAAGATGATCTACCTTAACATAGTTTTGGTTGTCCATTCTCAAATACAGTGGCGAATTTAAAGGCAAATAATAGGGCATCTGAATCCATAGTCTCTTCGTAAACCTAGATATTTTATGTATATATTTTTTAAAATTTATATTATATTATATTCTGGCACCCGTATCATAAGAAGTCTAATTGAGTTTTTGACCTTGAGAACTTAAGGATCAATTTCCAATTAGTACATTTTTCTTGGTGCACCCATGTTCGAAAAATCCTAAATTCGCCTCTGCTCAAATACCCATATACATCAATATTTGCTTAACATCTTAATTCATCATATGACAACAACATTCTGTTTTCAAATTACTTCTATACTATGAGATTGGGTGTCCATGATTCATTTATTATGTCTCTCCTTTAAACTGCTTTTCTACACATGGTTGATTATTTCTACTCTTCAAGTTACTACTTCAATGTTGTAACAACCTGACTCGGTCGTTATGAATAGGTCCATTGGAATGGAATTTGAGATAGAAAACTTTCTAGGTAGTAACTTGAAAATTCATGGCTAAGCTAGCCTTAAATGAAATCTAGGTTAGGTGAGATCTAGGGACATTCGAGGAAGAGTGGGGTCTTTTTTTTAGATTTGACTGTTGTATACTTGTAGCCAAGACATTAAAAAATCCATAAAGCCTTTCAAAATTGAATTCGGGTTAGTAAAACTCCTAGAATTTAACTTGGCATGAAGGATATTTGTCGGGACCTCAAGGAAAGAGTTTGTTTTGTAAAAAGGACCTTTTTTCAAGTTGAGGTCGCAGAACTTTCATCGACCTTGCTATAGTGGAAGGCACCTCGATATAGCAGAGTGTGCAGACAACTATAGCAAAGTAAGTGTCGCTATAGCAACGTTATAGCAAGACAGGGGCTGCTATAGTTAGCCGAATCGAGATTTTATGCAAAAAAACTGCCCAAACCCCCTATTTTCTATATTTTATTCTTGAAAATCGAGAAGGGCGATTTTAGGTAGCCTGCGTTAATTTTTCCACGAAAATCACCAGTAAAGGTAAGAATTCGACTCTCTAATCTTGTTAATTATTTCTTATGCCTTTTTCTAGGTGGTTAACATTTGGGGGGGGGGGGGGTTGAGCATGAATTCATGATGGGAAGGAGCCCTAAGTTGGGGAAGATGATCACATTTTGGCCAGGGTTGGAATTTGTTAGTAATTCGGGTAAATTAATAGGCCATTATTGATTTATAATTGTTTGTGTTGCTTATTTTAGACCTTGAACAAGACAACGCACTTCACAAAGTGAAAACTCGGGCTATTTAGAATTTTCAAGGGTCCTAATTAGATGTAGGTGATGGTTGTATTCTTTCAGGTTATATATATTTGCATGTTTATTGCTTATAGTGTCATATTGTGCAATATGTAATAGGAAGTAGGTGAAATGAACTAGTGATGGTAACTTATAGCTTCATGTAGCCTTATTTATTGTGCTATGTGTTGATGCATGCTATAGTGTAATGTGATTATGCATGCTTGGTGTGCTCTAGCAACGGAGCCAGCGACTAAGCCCACAACAAAAGGACGTGGAAGAAGGAGAGGTATGGGCAAAGGCAGAGGAAGGGCAACACCCACCAGAGGTGGAGCTCAGAATGTGAGCACACCAAGAGGACTGACCCCACCCACACCCCAGGATCCACTTATTGAGAAAGAGGTAGAAATTGAGATCAAGGCTAAGGTTGAGCCTAAGGTAAGGACATAGACTAGGGTAGCAGGTATTCCCCTTAAGAGACTGTTCATAGGTACTCGCTTTTCTGAGTGGATTGGCAGGCACTAAAGTCACTCCCACAGTTTAGGTTGCTCAAGTTTCTGTTACTTATAATAATTTTTTTTTCTAAATTAGCATAAAATTTGAATTTAAAATAAAACACAAAGATACATCTGAAATTCGAATCATTATATTTGACCTTATGAACTTCTATAATATCCATGCACTGCACGAGTACGAAATGCATAGATTATATCATGAATTAAATTTTATGTTCATATTTGTATTTTATAATGATTTATTTATTACTTTCTTTATTATATTTTATTTGTCTTATTTTAATTTGGCACAAAGTTTAAAAAAATAAATCAAACATAAATTTACTAAAATATCTTTTAATTTTAAGTCATAAACATGTTATGTGAAAAAATGAAATTTAAAAGTTGTTAAAAAAGAAAAAAGACATTTTTTTAGATGGATTAAAAAAATGAAAAATAAGTTGAGTCAAATGAAGTATTTGATTTTTGTCTAGGTAAAATAATTAAAAATAGAGATTTACCTTGCTAATAGTTTAACGGACTATTATCAAGACAAAAAAGTCGTGTAGTAATAATATTAATTCAAAGTATTTAATTAATTATCAGAAGCATTATCATTTACCTGAACTATATTAGTTCGTGGGTCGATTCTTACCTTTTCGACCACAGAATTTTCATCGGAACCAAATAGTATGTAACAAAACTGCACGATCTCGGATTGGATCATATATTGGTTCAATAAGGGAAATATGATGAACAACAAGTAACAGTCTACGAGCTCTTTGAATAGGAGTAATATTTCCTTGACAAATTTGATGTCCTAAAAAATGAAAATCAGTTTGGAATAAACTCATTTAGGTTTTGAGATAACCAAACCATTTTGTATCACAACCTTTTTGAAAATATCAAGATGCCTGACATGTATTTCAAAAGTTTTTGAAAACACTAGAATGTCATCAATATAAACAATGATAAAATCCATATATGGATTGAAAATATCATTCATGATTTTTTTGAAATTCAGAAGGGGCATTTTTCAAACCAAAAGGCATGACATTCCATTTATATTGCCCAAACGGAACGTTAAAAGCAGTTCTATAAGAATACTCTTTAAAGATTTGAATTTGCCAATATCCTGATTTTAAATCAAATTTTGAAAATATATTGGCATCGTATAATCTTGATAAGAGATCATTTTGATTAGGAATAGGATACCTAATCCACTTTAAGTGTTTATTCAAAGGTTTATAGTTAATAACGAATCTTGGAATGCCTCGTTCCCTCTCAGCTGCGTTATTAACATAGAAAGTTGTGCAAGACCAAGGAGACTTGGATGGTTCTATCAAATCTTTTTGTAGGAGATTATCAATCTCAGTTTTGCAAAATTCTACTAACTTAGCATTCATCTGACAGGGTCGAGATTTAGTAGGGATATCATCCTCTAAAAATCCTTCTTCATAAGGAAGAGTCACAATATGCTTCTTGTGATTCCAAAAAGCGCTGGGATGATCTGCATAAATATCCACAGCAATCTGCTCAGAAATCAATTTGATTTTTTTCTTTTCTTAGCAGATTTTAAAGAGTCTAATATATTCATGCCGAACAACTCCAGTTGTAACGAGTCCATATGACTCTGCTTCATTTTAATCAAAGCATTAATATCCCTAGTTATTGGATCTGTAACAAAAGAATAAGTTATCTCATTATCTTTGTAATTTGCTGAGAAGGCTTTCACATCGATTCCTGTGAAAGGATAGATTGCATTTATAAAAGGAGTTCCAAGTATAATTGGAGGGTTTAACTGATTCTTAACAAAAAAGAAGAAGTGAGGAACGCAAACTTTATTCTGGAAAATCTTCACACTGGGTAACTTATACTCTATATCTAGAGCATGACCAGAGGCAAATTTCACCAAATGTGTAGTTTTTTGAAAATATTTAGTTGGTACTAAACCTTCCTAAATACAGCTAACATCTGCAACGCTATCAATCATTGCAATGTTAGTAATTGAAAAACTATTATCAATTAAAATAATACATTTAATATACCATTTATGAGTTGTAACAATCTGCATCATTCCGAAAAACATATCTTGTTTAGGATTAGGATTAACAAATTGAATTTGTTTACCTTCAACAGGTTCACCTTCAACTTGTTTTCCGTTGTTTTTTAAAAACCATTCTTCAGTATTATTAATCTCAATCTGAGTAATATGGTGATCACAAATCAGTTGTTTTTGCTTAAGAGATTTAATTTCTCTTTTCAAATTTTCAACTTCTATTTTCAAATCGTCGAAAGGAGAATCTTTTTCAAGAAAATTATTTTTCTTTAAAATATGATCATCTACTTCTTTTAAAGAATAGGGTGCTTCATATTCAAAATCATTTAAATCATTCTTTTTCTTTTCAAGAAATATTTGAAGAACTAGCTTCATTTGAAGTAGCTAAAGTAATTTTTTTTCACGGAGCTTACTATCAATAATTTCCTTTAAGAGTTCAATCACATTATCGGACGTGATAGTTTTCATATTAAAATCTTGAAATTGTGATTGAAGTTTATAAATTTCATCATCTTCGCAATTGCAATCATGACCATGACAAGTATCACAAGCATTAGTATAACTATTATCATAATCAGAAGAATCAAATAATTCGACGTTAGAATCTGAATCTGATTTATAATCATCTTCTGACCCTGAAGTGTATAACAAACCATATACCTTTTCATACATGTCGTTGTCAAGCTCCAAAGTTTTCAACTTGTTTAACTTGCAGTTCGGAGCAATATGCCCAAGTTTACCACACTTGTAGCACTTTACCTTTGAAAGATCTCTTCCATATTTGTCTTTGGTAAATCTTTTAGATTTACGATAACTTTTTCTAGCTTCTCGATTTTCTTTCGATCTATGCCTATGCTTAGATCTTTTCTTTTTGTGCGAATCTTCATTTTTTGAAGACCTGTAATACTTATCTTCCTTAGAAGCAAGATTGGATAAGCCAAATTGTTCACAAAAATCTCCTAATTGAGATCGTTCTTTAAGCTTATTCATCTTAAGTTGTCAAGCCAATGAACAATCCTTCTTGTGTGCAAGTTCCTATAATCTTTCCATAACTCAAATTGGCGTAAGGTATTTCAATCTGACTTCCTCTTAGAGTTTGTCGAACTCTTTTAGCAAAAAGAGGGGGAAGTCCGTCTATGAACTTGGCTTTCCAATATTCAAGCTTGTTTTCGGGTAATTCCATAACCCTACTAAGATAGGTATCTTTGTACCATCGAAAGTGTGCCAAGTTCCGACATCGAAGACCATTGAGGAGAGTTCTAACTGTCTCATGTTGATTGGTAAATCTACCATTAAAATACTCCAAAATAGTAAGAACTACGGTATAAACAGCATCTTCTTTGTTTTTTACCAAAGCCATACCCAGGTTATCAATTCTTTCATTTAATCACTAAAGCTTTTTCTTTAGTGCTGAGATAATTATCCCACCACCCTCGAAGCTGACCAGTAAAACCTGCAATAATCATTTTACAGATTGCCCTGTCTGTGTTTTTAACACTCTTACAGATAGTTGCATACATTAGTATACAATGCACCAAAATTGTCAACTGCCTATCTGTCAACCCATTGAGATTCCATTCATAAATTTTGGAACCGATGTAAGACGTATTAGTCTGATTCCAGTCACGTTCCTCAATCAGAACATCTTGTGGAGTCGGACGAGGATAATAATACGTATTCATACTAGGCTTTAAACTCTGAAGAGATTTGATTTTTAAAATCAATAATATTTTCCATTTTATCGGCAAAATCTTGCGATAAATCCATAGGTCCAAATTTTAAGTTGAAAGCTTCTTATCAACAAGTTCTTTAATATCTAAGTAGGAAAATTTCTTATCAAGAAGTTCTTCCAAATTTTTCAAAGAACTAAGTTTAAAATCGGAGATTTCAATAGGCCTTTGAACAAAAGTAGAAACTACCGTAGGATTTCTTTCAGAAATAGATGCAATATCCATAGTGGTAGTAAAAGTAGTTTTAGCTATAGCAGCATTAATATCTTTTACCAAAATAGTTAAATCATCGAGTTTTTTGTCAAGAGAGCTGATATGCTCACCCAACTCTTTAACATAAAGACTCAAACAATTATTTTGAGTAATAAGTTTGCTAATTTCAGCAATACTGATTGAAGCAATATCTTCCTCAATGAATTTTTGAAAAGCTGAGAAAGTAATACCAGTATTGTTTGGTAAAACAAACGATGACTGAGGAGGGTAGACGGCTTTTAAAAGATTACCACTCCCATCTTTATAAGTTCTTTCAATAACGTTAATATATAAGGGTAGATAGGTGGTTATAAACCAAGGAACAAAATACATAATTTGATTATGTAAAGAGCAAGTTTCATAAAACTCTTGAGAAATACAATTAAGATCTTCTTTGCTATAAGCATCAAAGAACCAAGTTTTAAACCGATTCCATTTTTCATCAAAAAAATTCTTTTTAAATATGTTTTCTTGCCAGGGAACCTGGGCTAAAATCAATTTGGTGTGAAAACATTAAGAATCGTTTAAATCAAACTCCATCTCGGAGGCTGAAGGAATATCCTTATCAGAAGCATCGTCAATTACCTGAACTATATTAGTTTGTGGGTCGATCCTTACCTTTTTGGCCACAGAATTTTCATCGAAACCAATAGTACGTAACGAAGCTACACGATCTCGAGCTGGGCCATATATTGGTTCAATAGAGAAAATATGATGAACAATAGGTAATAGTTTGCGACTGGATAACGAATGTCTATTATTACTGTGATTCACAGAAGACATTAACCTGTTATTAGTAAAAGACTTCCTATGAGGCGTGTAACTTTGATCCGTGAATTGTATACAAATTCTTCCATCGGGATTTTGAGAGATATGAGAAAAATCAGAATTAGTAACAGCATCGGATAACTGGTTTGGGAATATAACCGAATTTAGAGTCCATGAAGTAGGGAAATCTATTTCTTCCCACTTAATAGATCTTCTAGTAGTGACCTTGGACCTTGCAAAATTGGTTTCAAACCAAAATAGTTTGATTAGAAATATCATATAATCTACACCTAGAATTAAGAGTAGATAATAATTTAAAATAGATTCTGTAAGATAAGCAAATAAGTTCCGAACCAGGCGCATAATTATAGCCATGGGTTTTAACATTTAAAGCATCGAGAATATTCGCATCAGTAAGAGATAACTGCAAATTAGGCTGAGTATTAAAATAAACTGGACCATAGGCCACAGTGGATTCAATCGAAACCATAAGAGACTGTCGGAAATTTAAATTTCTAGCATCACGAAGAGCAGCTAAAAAAGTCTCAGGTAACCCTTTAAGAGTCAGAGGTTTAAAGGCAATTTGTACCATACCAATATGCAAATAATTAAACTGATTTTTATAAAAAATCACATCATGTTCATTAATCAAACCAATAGTCTATTTAGAAGAATTCAAAGAAAGAGACTGCTCAGTTGTTTTAAGCAATTGTTTCGAAGATAGTTTATCAAACCAACCATAATCATAGATAGTTTTTTATAGAGACTTTAGGAATCGTTCACCTTTTTAACAAGTCAAAGGTTATGAGGAATATCTACCTCTTCCAGTCTAGTACTTTTAGTACTCGTTTCTCCCAGATCAATGGGTAAAAAGATAATATCTATGTCGAATAGTTCACCTTTATCACATATATACCATGAAAAGTTCTTGGCTCTGATAGCAGATTTAGTAGATCAACGACCTAGCGAGAATCCACCCAGTCATAGATCAACCAAGTCAAGCATCCTTAAGCTAGTGGTAGTCCGCCTAATCGAAATACACAAGAATTTTGACCTAGTTTTTCAGACTGCATAGTAAACTTTTTACCCGAGCAAAGGGTCTCTCATAATCTAATACATACAACTTATTGAACCCATATGTCCTGGTAGTTCTAACTAGGTATAAGACGCCCTACTTATCAAACTCCTTTTTCGGGCTAAGAACCAAGCTGGCCAGACGTAGTCACTAAGACAAAGCCAATAAAAGTAGTACTAGATTCGATTGTACCTCGATCTCGGAACCAAATCGGAAAGCCAAATAAAAATTCCTATATATTTAAATAAAGCTTAGATCCATTCATGGTCTATATAGGAAAGAAGTTAGTTATTCGACATAGATAATCTTTAGCCGGACATAGTCCTGGCAAGGAAAGACGTACTAAAAAGAAAGACTAAATTACTTACCTTATAAAGGACGTTGTCTCCAAGCTCAAGTAACTCTGAAGAACTGACCGATTTATTTATATGAATATCGAAACAATGCTCAAAGAGAGTCTTCACAAAAGATTTACAAAACTTAAAGAAAAGAGAGAGTAATCCCTAAATTTTTTTCTCATGCTCTTTCCTAAAACAAACTAAAACTTATATAGACAAAATTAAAAGACAAGAGGAATCTATGTACAGAGAAAAGGGCCCACATCTGGGTCCCTGAACAGAGTATCAAATGTGTTGTAGGGCTTCAACAGTAAATCTTCTGTTGAGTGGGCCTATCTTTACATGGATATGTTTCCATCTTTTGTAGTATTCTTGCCTTTATCTAAGGCCTTCATCTGTTGTATAAAATCTTCCGCATCCTGTAATTCAATGGCCGATGGCATAGGATCTGATTCGGCACGTTGTGATTCTTCAACATCATTGCTAGTTTCACTTCGCATTGAAGTGTCGGATTTATCTATCTGAGTTATGGTTTGAAGTAAATTCTTTCTTACTTCCCCAATATAATCCTGAATCATTTGCTCTTTATCTCCTTCTTGAAAGGAGATTCTTCTAGCAATATGACGAACTGAGTTATCCTCAATAATATTTTCTGAACGAATTGTTTTATAATCATCAATTTTTTGTTTAATTGATTCGATAAGTTCTTGACCAATTAATTGTTTGGTCTAGGGATCTTGTTTTAAGAGCTTATCCCAGAAATTATTATATTAAGTCCGTTAAAGACAAGGAATATTTTCCTCGTTAAACCCTACTTCAGGTGTCCAATTATGTATCCAAGGTATTGAAAATTCTATGAAAAAATAGATTTGATCTATCCTTTCTATCCAGCATATCTTCACGATAAAATTTATTCAGATCTGGAGATACTTTAGTCCATTCCTTGTATAAATTTAAGAATGGCTCTAGTAGAATTTGAACGGTTGGACCGTGGTATGACCACCAATTAATAAACCAATTTGGTCTTGGTTTGGCAAAAATCTTTGCGCACACTTTTATGAACCAAGTGTGTTTGTGTTTATCATTGTTGTAGTATAGCATTTTATCAAATGCTCGATATAATCCCAATAACTAAAATTCATTCTGGTATTGTTGAGACTTATCTGTCTTTCTTTCATGGCTGACATGCTCCAGTCTTCAACAAATATAATCTGCTTTATAATGATTTTGAAAAAGTTATAACTTTTCTCATGTGGGTTATGACCCATGCCAGAAAAGTGCTGAAATTCTGCACTTTTTGTATTCATCAAAATATCTTCATAGTAGGATCGAGTCTTATATGACTCTCCTGGATAATATAATCCATTTACAAGATACCGTTGAAATATCTTCCAAGGTTCATCCTTTCGTCGTAGATCAGAATTTTCTAAAAGAAATATTATTTCTTTTTGCTGTAATTTTTTATAGGATTTGATATCATTAGAATCCTCTCTCATAATTGAAACAAAAGTATCTTTTTGTTTCTTACCTTCCAAGTAAGCCTGCATATGGGCATACAAAGGACAATCTTTTGGAATATCTTCAAAATTAATCAATTGTTGTGAATTTGATGAAGATTCTTCCTAAGAAGAAGTCTTTTTGTTAATCAAAGTTCTTTTTTCCAATTGTATAACTGGGATATTTGATTCGGGTCTGTATGACGATCCTTGTGATGACCTAGTTATGGATCCGTATGACGGATTACCATAATTTCCTCTATTTGGGGCTGTTCTTTCCCTTCCTCTTCCTTTGACTTGAATCCAACGAGGATCCATTATGCAAACAAAACATTCTTTCGTTGTCATTCAGAAAAATAATCTATCAAATAATCATCTAAATAGTATTCTATCTGAATATAAGGAAAACCTTCACTTAAGATTTTATCAACATTTTTTGTAATAATATAAGTTTTTATATCTCTCGGCAAAGGTGTAAGAACCTTCAGTATTTCAACGAGAGTTTCATCATCAAGAATAGTTTGGAAAAACATAATTTATTGAATATATTCTCTGGATATAAAATTCGATAACGAGTTATCAACTCCCTTTTTATACTGAATCTAAAAATCAAAGGGGGCTAATAGCGCTTGCTACCTGGCGAATATCAATTTCGTGGCGTCGAGCTTGAAATCTTTGTCAAACATAAATTTGACAGATTGAGCATTAGTTTTTATCAAAAACTTTTGGCTGTACAAATTGTCCTAGAATTTGAGAACGCATTTAACGATGGTTAACATTTCATGTGCTACCATCGCATATTTTTTCTGGGCTTCGTTCCATTTCCCGGAGTGAAATCTAATCAGATATTCACTTTTATCATGGGGATTAATCTGTTTAAGAATCCCACCATATCCAATATTAGACGCATCAGTCTCAATAATTTTTTGCCAGGCAGGGTTGGCAAGAGCTAAGCAAGGCAGTGTTTGTACTCGCCACTTGATTTCTTTCACCAAGTTGGTAAGACTCTTAGTTCAAGGAGACTTATGATCCTGTTTCAGCCTGTCACATAACGGGCCTAAGTCTCTAGAGAGATGTTTGTAGAAAGGGGAAATGTAATTTAAACTACCCAAAAATCTCTGTAATTGATTCCTGTCAATAATAACTTCAGGGAATTTGTGATACCAAATTTACAGAATCAAGGACCTAGCGGTAATTCGCCCAATCATAGATCAAGCAAGTCAAGCATCCTTAAGCTAGCGGTAGTCCGCCTGCGAAAGAATCAAAATACACAAGAATTTTGACATAGTTTTTCAGACTGCATGGTAAACATTTTATCCGAGCAAAGGGTCTGTTCTAATACATACAACTTATTGAGCCCATGTGTCTTGGCAGTTCTAACCGGGTATAAGACGCCCTACTTATCAAACTCCTTTTTGGGGCTAAGAACCACGACTAGCCAGGTGGAGTCACTAAGACAAAGCCAATAAGAGTAGTACTAGATTCGACTGTACCTCAATCTCAGAACCAAGTCAAAAAGCGGTATCAAAATTCCTCTATATTTAAATAAAGCTTAGATCTGTTCATGGACTATATAGGAGAGACATTACTTATTCGACATAGATAATCTTTAGCCGGACATAGTCCTGGCTAGGAGAGACATACTAAAAAGAAAGACTAATATAATTACCTTATAAAGGGCGTTGTCTCCAAGCTCAAGTAACTCTGAAGAACTGATCAGTTTATTTATATGAATATCGAAACAGTGCTCAAAGAGAGTCTTCACAAAAGATTTACAATACTTAAAGAAAAAAGAGAGCAATCCCTAAATTTTTTTTCATGCTCTTTCCTAAAACAAACTAAAACTTATATAGATAAAATTAAAAGACAAGATGAATCTATGTACTGAGAAAAGGGCCCACATTTGGGTCCCTGAACAGTGTATCAACTGTGTTGTGGGGCTTCAACAGTAAATATTTTGTTGAGTAGGCATGTCTTCACATGTCTATGTTTCCATCTTTTGTCGTATTCTTGCCTTTATCCAAGGCCTTCATCTACTATAGAAAATTTTCCGTATCATGTAATTCATTGGCAGATAGCATATGATCTGATATGGCACGTTGTGATTCTTCTACATCATTGCTAGTTTCACTTCGCATTGAAGTGTCTGATTTATCTATCTGAGTTATGGTTTGAAGTAAATTCTTTCTTACTTCCTCAAGATAATCCTGAATCATTTGCTCTTTATCTCCTTCTTGAAAGGAGATTCTTCTAGCAATATGACGAACTAAGTTATCCTCAATAATATTTTCTGGATGAATTATTTTATAATCATCAATTTTTTCTTTAATTGATTCGATAAGTTCTTGACCAATTAATTGTTTGGTCTTGGGATCTTGTTTTAAGAGCTTATTCCAGAAATTATTAAAATAAGTCCGTTAAAGACAAGGAATATTTTCCTAGTTAAACCTACTTCGGGTGTCCATTTATGTATCCAAGGTATTGAAAATTCTATGAAAAAATAGATTTGATCTATCCTTTCTATCCAGCATACATGATCTTCACGATATAATTTATTCAGATCTGATGATACATTAGTCCATTCTTTGTATAAATTTAAGAATGGTTCTGGTAGAATTTGAACAGTTGGACCGTGGTATGACCACCAATTAATAAACCAATTTGGTATTAGTTCAGCAAAAATCTTTGCGCACACTTTTACGAACCAAGTGTGTTTCTGTTTATCATAGTAGTAGTATAGCACTTTATCAAATGCTCGAATATAATACCAATAAGTAAAATTCATTCTGGTATTGTTGAGACTTATCTGTCTTTCTTTCATGGTTGACATGCCCTAGTCTTCAACAGATATAATCTGCTTTATAATGATTTTGGAAAAGTTATAACTTTTCTTATGTGAGTTATGACCCATGCCGGAAAAGTGCTGAAATTCTGCACTTCCTATATTCATCAAAATTTCTTCACAGTAGGATCGAGTCTTATATGACTCTCCTGGATAATATAATCCATTTACAAGATACCGTTGAAATATCTTCCAAGGTTCATCCTTTCGTTGTAGATCAGAATTTTCTAAAAGAAATATTATTTATTTTTTCTGTAATTTTTCATAGGATTTGATATCATCAGAATCCTCTCTTATAACTAAAACAAAAGTATCTTTTTGTTTCTTACCATCCAAGTAAGCCTGCATATGGGCATACAAAGGACTATCTTTTGGAATATCTTCCAAATTAATCAATTGTTGTGAACTTGATGAAGATTCTTCCTGAGAAGAAGTCTTTTTGTTAATCAAAAGTTCTTTTTCCCAATTGTATAACTGGGATATTTGATTCGCATCTGTATGACGATCCTTGTGATGACCTTGTTATGGATCCGTATGACGGATTACCATAATTTCCTTTGTTTGGGGCTGTTCTTCCCCTTCCTCTTCCTTTGACGTGAATCCAAAGAGGATCCATTCTGCAAACAAAACATTCTTTCGTTATCATTCAGAAAAATAATATGTCAAATAATCATCTGAATAATATTCTATCTGAATATTAGAAAAATCTTCACCAAAGATTTTATCAACAATCTTTGTAATAATATAAGTTTTTATATCTCTAGGACAAATTGTAAGAACCCTCAGTATTTCAACTAGAGTTTCATCATCATGAAGAGTTTGGAAAAACATAATTTATTGAATATATTCTCTGAATAAAAAACCCGATAATGAGTTATTAACTCCCTTTTTATACTGAATCTCGAAATTGAAGCTGGCTAATGGCGCTTGCCACCTGGTGAATATCAATTTCGAGGTGTTGTACTTGAAATCTTTGTCAAACATAAATTTGACAGATTGAGCATCAGTTTTTATCAAAAACTTTTTTTTGTACAAATCATCCTAGAATTTGAGAACGCATTTAACGATGGTTAACATTTCATGTGCTACCGTCACATATTTCTTCTGGGCTTCGTTCCATTTCCCAGAGTGAAATCTAATCAGATATTCACTTTTATCATGGGGGATTAATCTGTTTAAGAATCCCACCATATCCAATATTAGACGCATCAGTCTCAATAATTTTTTGACAGGCAGGGTTGGCAAGAGCTATGCAAGGTAGTATTTGTACTCGCCGCTTGATTTCTTTCCCCAAGTTGGTAAGACTTTCAGTCCAAAGAGACTTATGATCCTTTTTCAGCCTATCATATAATGGAGCTAAGTCTCTAGAGAGATGTTTGTAGAAAGGGGAAATGTAATTTAAACTACCCAAAAATTTCTATAATTGAGTACTGTCAGTAATAACATCATAGAAGTTGTGATACCAGATTAACATGATTAAGGACCTAGCGATAATCCACCCAGTCATAGATCAAGCAAGTCAAGCATCCTTAAGCTAGCGGTAGTCCGCCTATGAAAGAATCGAAATACACAAGAATTTTGACATAGTTTTTCAGACTGCATGGTAAACCATTTACCCGAGCAAAGGGTCTGTCAGAATCTAATACATACAACTTATTGAGCCCATGTGTCTTGGCAGTTCTAACCGGGTATAAGACGCCCTACTTATCAAACTCCTTTTTTGGGCTAAGAACCACAGCTGGCCAGACGGAGTCACTAAGATAAAGCCAATAAGAGTAGTACTAGATTCGACTGTACCTCGATCTCGGAACCAAGTCGGAAAGCCAAATCAAAATTCCTCTATATTTAAATAAAGCTTAGATCCGTTCATGGTCTATATAGGAAAGAAGTTAGTTATTCGACATAGATAATCTTTAGCCGGACATAGTCCTGGCAAGGAAAGACGTACTAAAAAGAAAGACTAATATAATTACCTTATAAAGGGTGTTGTCTCCAAGCTCAAGTAACTCTGAAGAACTGACCAATTTATTTATATGAATATTGAAACAATGCTCAAAGAGAGTCTTCACAAAAGATTTACAAAACTTAAAGAAAAGAGAGAGCAATCCCTAAATTTTTTTCTCATGCTCTTTCCTAAAACAAACTAAAACTTATATAGACAAAATTAAAAGACAAGAGGAATCTATGTACAGAGAAAAGGGCCCACATCTGGGTCCCTGAACAGAGTATCAAATGTGTTGTAGGGCTTCAACAGTAAATCTTCTGTTGAGTGGGTCTGTCTTTACATGGATATGCTTCCATCTTTTGTAGGATTCTTGCCTTTATCTAAGGCCTTCATCTATTCTAGAAAATCTTCCGCATCATGTAATTCAATGGCCGATAGCATATGATCTGATTCGGCACTTTGTGATTCTTCTACATCATTGCTAGTTTCACTTCGCATTGAAGTGTCTGATTTATCTATCTGAGTTATGGTTTGAAGTAAATTCTTTCTTGCTTCCTCAAGATAATCCTGAATCATTTGCTCTTTATCTCTTTCTTGAAAGGAGATTCATCTGGCAATATGACGAACTGAGTTATCCTCAATAATATTTTCTGGACGAATTGTTTTATAATCATCAATTTTTTGTTTAATTGATTCGATAAGTTCTTGACCAATTAATTGTTTGGTCTAGGGATCTTGTTTTAAGAGCTTATCCCAGAAATTATTATATTAAGTCCGTTAAAGACAAGGAATATTTTCCTCGTTAAACCCTACTTCAGGTGTCCAATTATGTATCCAAGGTATTGAAAATTCTATGAAAAAATAGATTTGATCTATCCTTTCTATCCAGCATATCTTCACGATAAAATTTATTCAGATCTGGAGATACTTTAGTCCATTCCTTGTATAAATTTAAGAATGGCTCTAGTAGAATTTGAACGGTTGGACCGTGGTATGACCACCAATTAATAAACCAATTTGGTCTTGGTTCGGCAAAAATCTTTGCGCACACTTTTACGAACCAAGTGTGTTTCTGTTTATCATTGTTGTAGTATAGCACTTTATCAAATGCTCGGATATAATCCCGATAAGTAAAATTCAGTCTCGTATTGTTGAGACTTATCTGTCTTTGTTTCATGGATGACATGCCCCAGTCTTCAACAGATATAATCTGCTTTATAATGATTTTGGAAAAGTTATAACTTTTCTCATGTGAGTTATGACCCATGCCGGAAAAGTGCTGAAATTCTGCACTTTTTGTATTCATCAAAATTTCTTCATAGTAGGATCGAGTCTTATATGACTCTCCTGGATAATATATTCCATTTACAAGATACCGTTGAAATATCTTCCAAGGTTCATCCTTTCGTTGTAGTTTAGAATTTTCTAAAAGAAATATTATTTCTTTTTTCTGTAATTTTTCATAGGATTTGATATCATCAGAATCCTCTCTTATAACTGAAACAAAAGTATCTTTTTGTTTCTTACCTTCCAAGTAAGCCTGCATATGGGCATACAAAGGACTATCTTTTGAAATATCTTTCAAATTAATCAATTGTTGTGAACTTGATGAAGATTCTTCCTGAGAAGAAGTCTTTTTGTTAATCAAAAGTTCTTTTTCCCAATTGTATAACTGGGATATTTGACACAAATCTATATGACGATCCTCGTGATGACCTGGTTATGGATCTGTATGACGGATTACCATAATTTCCTCTGTTTAGGGCTGTTCTTCCCCTTCCTCTTCCTTTGACATGAATCCAAAGAGGATATATTCTGCAAACAAAACATTATTTCGTTATCAGTCAGAAAAATAATTTGTCAAACAATCATCTGAATATGAGGAAAATCTTCACTTAAGATTTTATCAATAATCTTTGTAATAATATAAGTTTTTATATCTCTAGGCAAAGGTGTGAGAACCCTCCGTATTTCAACGAGAGTTTCATCATCAAGAAGCATTTGGAAAAATATAATTTATTGAATATATTCTATGGATAAAAAATTTGGTAACGAGTTATCAATTTCCTTTTTATACTGAATCTCGAAATCGAAGGGGGTTAATTGCGCTTACCGCCTGGTGAATATCAATTTTGAGGCATCGTGCTTGAAATCTTTGTCAAACATAAATTTGACAGATTGAGTGTCAGCTTTTATCAAAAACTTTTGGTTGTACAAATCGTCCTGGAATTTGAGAACGCATTTAACGATGGTTAACATTTCATGTGCTACCGTCGTATATTTCTTCTAGGCTTCGTTCCATTTCCAAGTGTGAAATCTAATCAGATATTCACTTTTATCATGGAGATTAATCTGTTTAAGAATTCCATCATATCCAATATTAGAATCATCAGTCTCAATAATTTTTTGCTAGGCAGGGTTGGCCAGAGCTAAGCAAGGCAGTGTTTGTACTCATCGCTTGATTTCTTTCACCAAGTTGGTCAGACTTTCAGTCCAAGGAAACTTGTGATCCTTTTTCAGCCTGTCATATAACGGGGTTAAGTCTCTAGATAGATGTTTGTAGAAAGAGGAAATGTAATTTAAACTACCCAAAAATCTCTGTAATTGAGTCATGACAGTAATAACATCAGGGAATTTGTTAGCAAAATCAATAGCTCTTTGAATAGGAGTAATCTTTCCTTAACAAATTTGATGTCCTAAAAAACGAACATCAGTTTGGAATAAACTCATTTTAGGTTTTGAGATTATCAAACCATTTTGTATCACAACCTTTTTGAAAATATCAAGATGTTTGACATGCATTTCAAAAGTTTTTGAAAACACTAGAATTTCATCAATATAAACAATGATAAAATCCATATATGGATTGAAAATATCATTCATGATTTTCTGAAATTCAAAAGGGGCATTTTTCAAACCAAAAGGCATGACATTCCATTCATATTGCCCAAATGGAACGTTAAAAGTAGTTCTATAAGAATGCTCTTTAAAGATTTGAATTTGCCAATATCCTGATTTTAAATCAAATTTTGAAAATATATTGGCATCGTATAATCTTGATAAGAGATCCTTTTTATTAGGAATAGGATACCTAATCTACTTTAAGTGTTTATTCAAAGGTTTATAGTTAATAACGAATCTTGGAATGCCTCATTCCCTTTCAGTCGCGTTATTAACATAGAAAGTTGTGCAAGACCAAGAAGACTTGGATGGTTTTATCAAACCCTTTTGTAGGAGATTATCAATCTCAGTTTTGCAAAATTCTACTAACTCAGCATTCATCTGATAGGGCCGAGATTTAGTAAGGATATCATTCTCTAAAAATCCTTCTTCATAAAGAAGAGTCATAATATGCTTCTTGCGATTCCAAAAAGCACTGGGATGATCTGCACAAATATCCACATCAATCTGCTCAAAAATAAATTTGATTTTTCCTTTAACAAAGCAGATTTTAGAGAGTCTAATATATTCATGTTGAACAACTCCAGTTGTAATGAGTCCATATGACTCTGCTTCATTTTAATCAAAGCATTAATATCCCTGGTTACTGGATCTGTAACAAAAGAATAAGCTATCTCGTTATCTTTGTAATTTACTGAGAAGCCCTTCGCATTGATTCTTGTGAAAGGATAAATTGCATTTATAAAAGGAGTTCCAAGTATAATTGGAAGGTTTAACTGATTCTTAACCAAAAAGAAGAAGTGAGGAATGCAAACTTTATTCTGGCAAATCTTCACATTGGGTAACTTATACTCTATATCTACAGCATGACCAGAGGCAGATTTCACCAAATGTGTAGTTTTTTGAAAATATTTAGATGGTACTAAACTTTCCTAAATATAGCTAACATCTGCACCGCTATCAATCATTGCAATGTTAGTAATTGAAAAACTATTATCAATTAAAATAATACATTTAATATACCATTTATGAGCGGTAACAATCTGCATCATTCCCAAAAACATATCCTGTTTAAGATCAGAATTATCAAGTTGGAGAGTTTCATCTCCAACTTGCTTTCCTTTATTTTTTGAAAATCGATCTTTAGTATTATTAATCTCAATTTGATTAATACAGTGATCATAAATCAGTTGTTTTTACTTAAGAGATTTAATTTCTCTTTTCAAATTTTCAATTTCTATTTTCAAACCGTCGAAAGAAGAATATTTTTCAAGAAAATTATTTTTCTTTAAAATACGATCATCTACTTCTTTCAAAGAATAGGGTGCTTCATATTCAAAATCATTTAAATCATTCTTTTTCTTTTCAAGAAATTTTGAAGAACTGCTTCATTTGAAGTAGCTAAATTAATAATTTTTTCACGGAGCTTACTATCAGTAATTTCCTTTAAGAGTTCAATCACATTATCGGACGTGATAGTTTTCATATTAAAATCTTGAAATTGTGATTGAAGTTCATCTTCGCAATTGCAATCATGATCCTGACAAGTATCACAAGCATTAGTACGATTATTATCATAATCAGAAGAATCAAATAATTCGACGTTAGAATCTGAATCTGATTTATAATCATCTTCTGACCCTGAATTGTATAACAAACCATATACCTTTTCATACATGTCGTTGTCAAGCTCCAAAGTTTTCAACTTGTTTAACTTGCAACTCGGAGCAATATGCCCAAGTTTACCACATTTGTAGCACTTTACCTTTGAAAGATCTCTTTCAGATCTATCTTTGGTAAATCTTTTAGATTTACAATAGCTTTTTCTAGCTTCTCGATCTTCTTTCGATCTATGCCTATGCTTAGGTCTTTTCTTTTTGTGCGAATCTTCATTTTTTGAAGACCTGTAATACTTATCTTCCTTAGCAGCAAGATTGGATAAGCCAAATTGTTCACAAAAATCTCCTAATTGAGATCGTTCTTTAAGCTTATCCATCTTAAGTTGTCTAGCCATTTTTAGTTCATTGCACAAATTCAATCCTTCTTATGTGCAAGTTCCTATAATATTTCCATAACTCAAATTGGCGTAAGGTATTTCAACCTAACTTACTCTTAGGGTTATTCGAACTCGTTTAGCAAAGAGAGGGAGAAGTCCATCTATGAACTTGGCTTTCCAATATTCAAGCTTGTTTTCGGGTAATCCCATAACCCTACTAAGATAGGTATCTTTATACCATCGAAAGTGTGCCAAGGTCCGACATCGAAGATCATTGAAGAGAGTTCTAACTGTCTCATGTTGATTGGTAAATCTACCATTAAAATGCTCCAAAATAGTAAGAACCAGGGTATAAACAACATCTTCTCTGTTTTTTACCAAAGTCATACCCAGGTTATCAATTTCTTCATCGGTGGCTATATCGTTAATAACTAAAGTTTTTGCTTCAATGCTGACATAATTTTCCCACCATCCTCGAAGCTGACCAGTAAAACCTGCAATAATCAGTTTACAGATTACCCTGTTTGTGTTTTTAACACTCTTATAGATAGTTGCATACATTAGCATATGATGCACCAAAATTGTCAACTGCCTAGCTGTCAACCCACCAAGACTCCATTCATAAATTTTGAAACCGCTGTAAGACGTATTAGTCTGATTCCAGTCACATTCCTCAATCAGAACATCTTTTGGAGTCGGACGAGGATAATAATACGTATTCATACTAGGCTTGGTAGCATAGCTACTGTTTTTCTTGGGATAACCCCTGAGTTTATTAAACTCTGAAGAGACTTGATTTTTAAAATCAATAATATTTTCCATTTTATCGGCAAAATCTTGTGATAAATCCATAGGCCCAAATTTTAAGTTGAAAGCTTCTTATCAACAAGTTCTTTAATAACTAAATTGGAAAATTTCTTATCAAGAAGTTCTTCCAAATTTTTCAAAGAACTAGGTTTAAAATCGGAGATTTCAATAGGCCTTTGAACAAAAGTAGAAACTACCGTAGGATTTCTTTCAGAAACAGATGCAATATCGGTAGTGGCAGTAAAAGTAGTTTTAGCTATATCATCCTTAATATCTTTTAACAAAATATTTAAATCATCGAGTTTTTTGTCAAGAGAGCTGATATGCTTACCCAACTCTTTAACATAAAGACTCAAATAATTATTTTGAGTTATAAGTTTGTTAATTTCAGCAATATCTTCCTCAATAAATTTTTGAAAAGCTGAGAAAGTAATACCAGTATTGTTTGGTAAAACAAACGATGACTGAAGAGGGTAGACGGCTTTTAAAAGATTACCACTCCCATCTTTATAAGTTCTTTCAATAACGTTAATATATAAGGGTAGATAGGTGGTTATAAACCAAGGAACAAAATACATAATTTGATTATGTAAAGAGCAAGTTTCATAAAACTCTTGAGAAATATAGTTGAGATCTTCTTTGCTATAAGCATCAAAGAACCAAGTTTTAAACCGATTTCATTTTTCATCAAAAAATTCTTTTTAAATATGTTTTCTTGCCAGGGAACCTGGGCTAAAATCAATTTGGTGTGAAAACATTAAGAATCGTTTAAATCAAACTCCATCTCGGAGGCTGAAGGAATATCCTTATCAGAAGCATCGTCATTTACCTGAACTATATTAGTTTGTGGGTCGATCCTTACCTTTTTGGCCACATAATTTCCATCGAAACTAATAGTATGTAACGAAGCTGCACGATCTCGGGCTAGACCATATATTGGTTCAATAGGGAAAATATGATGAACAACAGGTAATAGTCTGCGACTGGATAACGAATGTCTATTATTACTGTGATTCACAGAAGACATTAACCTATTATTCGCAAAAAGACTGCCTATAAGGCGCATAACTTTGATCCGCGAATTGTATACAAATTGTTCCATCGGGATTTTGAGAGATGTGAGAAAAATCAGAATTAGTAACAGTATCAGATAACTGATTTGGGGATATAACCGAATTTAGAGTCCATGAAGTAGGGAAATCTATTTCTTCCCACTTAATAGGTCTTCTAGTAGTGACCTTGGACCTTGAAAAATTGATTTCCACCAAAATAGTTTGATTAGAAATATCATATAATCTACACCTAGGATTAAGAGTAGATAATAGTTTGAAATAGATACGATAAGATAAACAAATAAGTTCTGAACCAGGCGCATAATTATAACCATGAGTTTTAACATTTAATTTTAAAGCATTGAGAATATTCGCATCAGTAAGAGATAACTGCAAATTAGGCTGAGTATTAAAATAAACTGGACCATAGGCCACCGTAGATTCAATCGAACCCATAAGAGACTGTCGGAAATTTAAATTTCTAGCATCACGAAGAGCAGCTAAAAAAGTTTCACGCAACCCTTTAAGAGTCAAAGGTTAAAAGGTAATTTGCACCATACCAATATGCAAATAATTATACTGATTTTTATAAAAAATCACATCATGTTCGTTTAGCAAACGAATAGTCTGTTCAGAAGAATTAAAATCAAGAGACTGCT
Source organism: Solanum pinnatisectum (assembly GCA_035578085.1). Lineage (NCBI taxonomy): Eukaryota > Viridiplantae > Streptophyta > Magnoliopsida > Solanales > Solanaceae > Solanum > Solanum pinnatisectum. Next base: position 34,545,238 of record CM069079.1, on the reverse strand, counting down.
TAGTGGTTTTAATCAATCGTTTTGAAGATAGTTTATCAAACCAACCATAATCATAGATAGTTTTTATAGGGACTTTAGGAATCGTCCACCTGTTTAACAAGTCAAGGTTATGAGGTATATCTACCTCTTCTAGTCTAGTACTTTTAGTACTCTTTTCTCCAAGATCCATGGGTGAAAAGATAATATCTATGTCGAATAGTTCACCTCTATCTCATATATAGTCTAAACAAACTTTTATTGTATTGTTGAAAAGAAAGAATAATGTGACATGACATTTCATTAGGAGAGAGAGACTTTTTTTGGGGAAAATAATACTCCCTCTGTCCCAATTTATATGACTTACTTTTTCTTTTAGTCAGTTCCAAAAAAAATGACACATTTTTATATTAAGTAATAATTTAACTATAAAATGCTCATTTTACCTTTAATGAAATGATTTACAGCCACACAAAATTCTATCATTCATTTTAGACCACAACTTTTAAAAGTCTTCCTTCCTTTCTTAAACTTTGTGCCGAGTCAAAGTACTTCACATAAAATGAGACAGAGGGAGTAATAGTTTAGTGATATTCTGATATTAAAAGAAACATAACTGATAAGAATATATATTCAAATATTTGTGACTATCTAAATTAAAAGAGAAAACACATAAACCCCCCCCCCCTCCGAACTTGACAGGATAACTTACTTTAGTATTTAAACTACACAGACGTTTAAATACTCCCTTAATATTTTTGAAGTGAATTTTTTTCAACCCTCTTAACTCCAGCCCAACGCACGTGTTGAAACAACTTTTCCTGGCGCGTTAATCATATAATTTACCTTTTAATTTTTTTTAAAAATAATTAAATCCATTAGTCCCCCTAACGGTAATATCTGACCCAATTGAAGATCAATTTTCACCTTCAAGAACAACCCTAATTTCCTCTTCTCCTTCACCACCTCGATTATCCAAAAATAGCGACCTAATTTCTTATTTTGTTTCTTGATTCATCTCGAATCTTAACTTCTCAAACCTAAAAGTTGAATCTTTGAAGGAAAAATTGTTCTTCAAGAAAAGGTAAAATTCAAACTTATTCTACTTCATCTTTAGGCAAAACCCTAAACGCAAATGCTTCAACCATCCAAACGAAAATTACTAACCTGGGTAACTCTAAAACACGACAAATTCAAAAAACAATATGCGTTGAAGATCCCTTCACAATAAAATGAGATTAGGTTTAATTTTAGAATGACGATGGTATTTGAGATTTAAGGGTATTTGTTTAGAAACGGACCAAATTTTATTTTAGGAACGGGTGGGTTATATATAATTTATTAAGTTATTTTTAAAATCATTAGCGATGTGAATGAATGAAAATGCACGTGCATAAAAACATCCAATCTTCAACTAGGCTGGAGTTCGGAGGGTTGAAAAAAGTTTACTTCAAAAATATTAAAAGGGTATTTAAACGCCCGTGTACTTTAAATGTTAAAGTAAGTTGTCATGCCAAGTTAATGTTCATTAACAAATAACTTTTCATATTTCAATTTAAAACTTTGATAAAAGAAGATAATTGCATAAATATAATGAATGAGAAAAAAAAATAAAAAATAAGTTCATAAATTTGTATTTAGATTTATTATACAAATAAATAAATTTATATTTATTTAATATAGTTTATTATAATTGATAAACCCATATGAATTATATAAGCATTTCCTCTCTCTTTCTCTTGTGCTATATTATATTGTGGTGAGAAATGCTTATCATACTCTGAAGATTCAATTTTGGGTGGGCAAGGTGACAATTTCTGCTGAAACATTCTTATTCTCATTATTTTGCTTAATTTTCTGAGTTTTGAAGTGGTACTCAATTCATTACTTCTTATACCTTGTTTGGATGGTTGTTGCATGTCGTATTGTATTGCATAATTAGTTTAAATATAATGTATGTTTGATTGTTACTCAAATTCTATTATATTGTATCGTTTAAATTCATTGTTAGGTAACGATTAAAAGACCTATTTTATGTAACAATCGATTTGGTTTGGTCGCGTTGTTATCTTAATAATTTCTTCTCATTTTGCCTTTATTTATTATTTAATAATTATATTTCAACTTTTACCCCCACCTTTTCATAGTAGCTCTATCTTGTATCCTACTTTTCTTGTAGGTTTATCACTCAAATTATGAAAGTGTGATAAAATGTAACGATGGAGAACAATACAATACATTCAAATATTGTACGGATTAAAACAATATAGTACTACAATTTAACACAAAACAATATAATATGATACATTATGAAACTATATGTAACCATCATCCAAATTATTTCTATGTCTGTCAAATAAGATGTTTATTTACCACTGTAGGCTTTCTTTGATAATTGGCAAGTTGATAATTATTTTTAATTATTTTATCCAATTGTATAATTAGTTTCTCAGTTTAATTTGATCTACTGTACTTGAAAGATGAAAAAGAAAGGTACATTGGTTGTGGTGGTTATATAATTGGGTGTTGTTACTCAAAACTTGACCCCACTTCTTACAACATGTAAGAATTTTTTGGGCAAGAATCTGGTATTATAAACTTTTGAGGTAAAACCATTTATTGCATAGATGGTTGATAAATTTCATGCAAGAAATCTGTTTTCCATTTAACTTTCAGATTTGCCTTTTTTGGAGCTCAATTTTTGTTCAACCATGGGTGTCTACTTTAGACTATTGTTCCCTTGAACCGAGCGTCTATCAGAAACAGTCTCTAGAGATAAGGTATGTGTATATTTTATTCTCTTGAACACAGCATTATGGGATCATACTAGGTATGTTGTTGTTGTTGCGTAGGCATGAGTCAAGATGCACAAGGAGGTTAGGACCGGGATCTCCAAAACTAACGTTTGTACCTGAGTTACCGATTCTACCCGTCATTGAATATTTATACATTAGATCTAGGTTGTTCGAACTCTTCACTTTTGGTGCTGCACCTGTGTCAACACGATATGTGTGTGGGTGTGGGTGTGAGGTCCATGTCTAATTTGATCAACCAATTTTGGGTACTTTGATCAAAATCGATCGGGAAAGTATGAAAAGTTTTTAATGATTTCTGTAATCAATACAAAAGCTAAAGTGAAATTGAAGAAAATGAAATATTTTTTATATAGAAATTTATATGTCACTACTTTTCCTTTAATTTCCTTCCAGGATTCTCCTCAAGTTCTCCACATAACATCTCATAATTTAGGTTTAATTTAATAACTCTATTTTTAGATATTTTAATAATTTTTAGGCGAATCCTCTCACTCATAGCCATACATGGATCAATATCCCCAAATCTTAAAAATTAGATCATAAAGGATCTGACCTCTAGATCTGTACCCATATCGGACACCGACACTTGAGTCTGAGCAACTTAGCATTAGATATGTTTCCACTTACTAGCTTGCTTTGTTGTAAAGGACTCGAGAGTTAGCCAAAGGTCCTATGATTGATATTTTGATAGGTCATGGCTACCATACATTGAGTTGTCACTTACCCTCTCTTTTATATGAAACATCACATTAATCAAAACCAAATTCTTCTTAAATATACGAAAATATTGCAGAATTTTCTATATACCTTGATGTTAGTTGATATTGGAATGAGTCCTTTTATGGACATTTGATAAAATTGGAACGATACAGAAAAGATTAGTATGGCCCCTGCGCAAGAATGACATTCACAAATCGAGAAATGGTCCAAATTTTTGTAAGAAAATGAATGGTAGACATTTCGAAGGCACTAGCAATTCTATCGAGAAACTTGTGATAAATTGTCTTAGCTTATTTTTTTCTATTTAAACAGAATATGCTGGGAAAGTAGGAGAGTTAGTATATTAAGTTGGCAATATATAATTGTATAGGGTTTTGGACAGGGGTGTAAGTACCTTTTTGATGCTTGTAAAATTTCCAACTTAGCACCTTTTTATGGGTTGACTAAGTTTTTATTGAATAAAATTGTTACTTGTCTCAAAAAAAATATTGGCACAATAAGTATAACACTAATTAAGTCATGAGTGATTTGATACAGTCCTCAATTTAAACATATTTAATTGTAGATGATGGACGAATGATTCTAAAATAAAAGAAGGAAAAACTCCAACAATAAACCAAAAGAAATAACTTGTCTTTGAAGTTTAACGTTTTATTATCCATAATACCGAGTTGAGATGATTAGAAGAGAGCATATTTGTGGGATATTAAATAAAATATACATTTTGTTTTTGCCCTCGGATGGGATGAAACTTTTTTGCTTGAGAGATTTGAATTAAACGAGAACGTTATGAGTTGTCAATAAAGAAATCTGTAAACATTTCAGCTTTAATGGAAGCTTTTCATATAGTTATTTGGTTTCTTTGATATTGTGTACACCATACTTCACATGATTCATTTGATCAACTTTTATAATAATTTTATCCTTTATATTTTCTTCTTGATGTAGGTATATATATGTGGCAACTGATGTGTCGAATGCTCTAATTGCCATGTTAGATTAAACCAATCAGTAAATGAGTATTAAAATTTGACCATCACTTGCAATATCTACATGTGTCAATATTTTTGTGAGGACTACTGTCAACATGCTGAAAGTGTTCTTCAGTGACAATATATAAATGATATTTTATTGATGTAAAGAATGTAATCATTTAGTTAACCACACAACATTCAATAAATACAAGTTTCACTCTTAAATGCATGTAAGTTCTATATGAAACAGTTAGTATGCAAAGTTCTCTACATTTAACTTGACATCACTCTATTTTTCTATGATTTTTTGCAACTCATAGATAATCATAAGTAATTAAATCACATAGTCCAACAATTAGAATTAAAATAGAAAAAAATACTCTAACTTAAAACTGTGGGTGGGCCCGCAAAGAGGGTCATCCCTCGTCTAGTTAATTAAAAATAGTTCTTACTATTATCAATATTTTCTTCAAGGCTTAAGTCATTGACGACCCCTTAAAATTGTCCGCATAATTCACTTAGACACCTCAACTAAGACTAGTACCTATTGAACACTTTTACCTATTCAAAATCTATTAGACATAGATATGAGGAGTGTGTGATACACATACCGATATGACAAAATGACCAATTAAAAAATAACATGCAGCACTGGGGCCCCAAATTTATGGAAAAAATATTTTTTTTGTTTAAAATTTTTCAAACACATTTTATATCTAAATTTTATAAAAAAAAAAAAGAAAAAGAAAAAATGAAAATGTCGACATATTCTACCCAGCCCCACCCCTACCCAATCCCCTTTCATCTTCGTCTTCATCTTCATCTTCTTCCCAAAACACATTTTTTCCCAAATCACGAAAACCAATTTCTTTTCAAATAACTTGAAGATTAACTTTATGTGAAAAATATATTTTCATATTAGATACGTCATGTAGAAAGATTGATATAAGAGTGAAGGAGAAAGAAAATTTTATCGGCAGTTATTCCCTTTTACATCGATGATAAAAAGAAATTGATTGCTCATAAATTAATTTTATCAACTTTTTGGATATCAATTTTGATAAATTTAGTGGGTTTATATTTTAATTTGAGTAGTCATTTGTTCAAAAATGGTGACAAACGAATTCGGCTAGCTATTTTTATGTGTAAAATTATTTATTTTCTTTCTTCATATTTGTTCCATTATTTTTATGAGATTTGAAATAAATCATACAAAAGAAAGTCTTTCTTTCAAATTTGAACCGTATGATTTATAGTTGTAGTCTTTCTTTCAAATCTGAATCGTGTGATTTCTTCATAGTTGATTTTCATTTATTTTCAAATTTGGAAGAAATAATATTTTTAGAAAAACAATGCTTGAGTTAAATAGAGAAAGTTTTACAAACTAAATAATTAAGAAGACGACGGGTGGGAGGTGGGGTGCTTTTCTTTTTTGAAAAAATTGTCAATGAAAGAAGAAAAAATTCTTTTAAGTTAATTATAGTGTCAAGTGTCAATAAAAGAAGAAAAGATGTACTACATCCGTCTTTTAATTATTATAGTTCCCCTTTTTAGAGTCAAACTATACAAACTTTGACTAATATTTTACGATATATTTTTTTCATCATATTCATATGCAAAAAATTGCAATTTATTGTACTTTTCGTATACTTATTGGATATCCAAATTTTTTATTTAAAATATTAGTCAATGTAATCTAATTTAACTTTGAAAATTAGTCAAATTGACTTTCGAAAAGCGCAACATGACAGATAAAAATGAATGGAGGGAATTCTTTTTTTTTAAAAAAACACTATTTTGAATTTTTTTTCACACATTCTAGGGAAGTGCAAAACACAATTTTTGCTATATCAGCATTTTGTGTTTAAAAGGTACATGTTTTGAACAATTTAGGTGTTCAATAAGTACAAGTTCTCATTAAGGTATCTAAGTGAATTATGTGGATAACTTTAAGGGGTTGTTGATGTCTTGATGACTTTAAGTCTTTCTTGAAGGGATGCAAAAAGTTAAAAATGACAAGTGAATGGTGGATTAGTCTTTCTTTTTCTTAAATTATACTAGTACTAGTTAGAAAATAGGAAAATGCTCAAATATGTCATCAAACTTTGATAAAAGACTTATTTATGTCATCTATTAAAAGTTTGGCTCATCTATGTTATTTCTGTTTGAGAAAAGACTCATTTATGTCATTTTTTAAAACTTATTTGGACTCAAGGTCCTTTATTTATTCAAGCCATTGGGCTCAAAGTACAGAGCTATCTAATAAAGAGTACAAGTCCTAAAAGCGGACCACAACAAGCATGTCTCAAAGGCAACAAGACTAGCTAAAACAAAATATGGAGACATGACAAACCCAAAACACCAAGTGCTCGCCCTCGTCTCCGAATCACAGCTGCAAAAGAAGGCTGAAACCACTCACCGCTGGTAACTGGTACTGGGACCTACATCACGAAATAGATGCAGAACTTAGCATGAGTACCAAAAGAAGTGGTTGACCCAAAAGTGACCAACCAAGATACAAACAAAAACAACAAAGACCCTAAGAATTATGATTTCCAAATTGAATCTTCAGCTCCCTCTCCTTACTGAAAATGTTCCGCCTTGTGCCCACCAAACATTTAACTTTGCTTCCTTCTGCTATGGGCAATTAATTCTCCATCGTTGGTCTTCTACATTGTTGTCAATATCAGCTGACAAAGGTTTGTCCTTTACCATTTTTGATTGTTGCCTTCTTTTCATTTTTCTGTTGATTCGTTTCCTCATGTAGGTGTACTGCCCGTTTTGGATTTGGCTTCTGAGGGGCTCGGTCGAACTTAGGAACCCTGTATTTCAGCTTTGAAGATCTATGTAAGTATGTGCTATCTCATCTATCATTTTTGTCCGTTGAAATTTTAATTTCCCCCATCGTTCTGTAGTTGAAGCAGAAGAAGGGAAATCTAAAATGTAACTATATCTGTGGAACTCTGTTCTGTACCTAAGCATGTTAATCGTTATTTTTGTTGTTGATTTTCCTTGTCCTGATTCTTACCGAAGGAATCTGTTGCTCGTCTATATTCACTATTCTCCTTCCCCAACTTGGCAACTGATTGTATTCTTGAAATTGTTGTTTTTCTGTTGTCCCAATAGCTATGTTAGCAATGTAGTCTGCTAGTTGGTTTGCTTCTCTGAATGTATGCCTAATTTGGACATTAATATGCTTCATTATCTCCTGACTATCTTCAACTCTCTCAGCTATTTCCCAAGGAATTCTTCAATTTCTGATTAGCATGTTCTTTAAACTAAGTGAATCTGTTTCAAGAATGACTTTCTGAAATCCATTCCCTAAACAGAATTGCAAGGCCTTCCATAGAGCTATTGCTTCCGCTTCCATATTGGTAGCCACCCTATGTCTCCTCCTTCAGCATACACTAGATCTCCATTGTTGTTTCTCATACAAAATTCGTATGCACTATGTCCTGGGTTACCTTTACTAGCACCATCTGTGTTGCATTTAATCCGTCCTTCCTCCGGTAGTTTCCAGTTCACTATATGATAGTGAAGAGTAGGTTTGTATCTCTGCAGCATGTCCACAATTTCCATCCATTGATATGGAACCTTTTTGGGCCAAGGGAACTTCACTCTAATCAACTGATGTATTGTCTCCTGACAGTGATGATTCATCCAGTTAAAAGAGTGATCTTTTCCATGTCTTCTAGTATTCCTCCTTTTCCAAAGTGCCCACATTATGATAGCTGGAATTGCTTTCAATATTTGTGTTAACTTGTGTGAGGCCTTGTGTTCCCACCATGCTGTAATGATTTGTTGTAGATGCATTCCTTCAATGTTTAACCCTGCACATGAAGCAAACTGCTTCCATAGTCTTTGAGCTATGGGAGCTGTTAGTAAAAGATGTGTCATTGTTTCCATTTCTCCATGTTCGCAACAATAACATTTCGAAACCACCTGCAACCTCATTCTTTTAAGATTATCATCAGTAGCAATTCTCCTCTTCCACACTCTCCAATGAAAGAAATCAATTTTGAAAGGTAGACCCTTAATCCAGATCTCTTGTACCCATTCTTGTTCCATTCTTCTCCTCCTCACATTATTAAAGGCTGACTTCACTGTAAATCTCCCTTTGTTGTCTCCTGTCCACCAGGCCTTATCCGTGATGTCCTCATTGATTTGAGGCTTTATGTTTTCTATGATGTGATTTGCCATTTCCTTCGATATATGCTCCTTCAGTTTGCTGCTATCCCATACTCCATTCATAATGAAGTCCTTGACTTCCAAATCCTCCTAATTCAGTAAATTCTCTTCAGTAAAGTATAGTGCCCCTTGTCTAGTCCAATTATCAAACCAGAAACTAGAGTTACCGGCCTTAAGTTGCCACCAAATATCATGCTCCACCTCCTCCCTCACATTGAGCATTTTTCTCCATACATGAAAGGCTCCTGCATTTCTTGTAATTACAGGGTGCAATTTTTTGCAGTACTTGTTCCACATGAATCTGCCCCATAATGAAGTTGTGGAGACTCGAAAATTCCACCACAATTTTGCAAATAGCACCTTATTTATGTCTTTGATAGATCTGAATCCAAGACCTCCCTCTTCTTTAGGAAAACGCATCTCATCCCAAGCTATCCAATGTTTCCCTCTAATTCCACCCATATTTCCCCAAAAGAATTTTGCAAATATTTGATGTATTTGCTCCATTACTTTTTGTGGTGGATTCATAGCTGAAAGTAGGATACTGGCATAGATTGAAGTGATTGATGAGTACAAACTTATCCCCAAACGAGAGAAACCTGTTATGCCATGTCAAGATTCTCCTTGCAATTTTCCTAACCAGGTCTTCAAAGTAACTAGCAACCTTTCTCCCATAAAATACTGGGCATCCCAGATAAACAAAAGGAAAATTACCTTGTCTTATGCATGTAAGTCGTCTCATTCTGATTGCCACAATCAACGGAGTCTTATCATGTAAATAGAAAAAACTTTTTGATTTGTTGATCATCTGTCCAGAGGTCCGTTCATAGTCCCTTAAGATCGTCATCATTTTAATCACTGATGTTCTATCTCCAGAACAGAAAAGAATAGTATCATCAGCATACGAGAGATGATTAATCTCAGGGCTCCACTTAGGCAGTCCAAAAACCTTTGAAATCTGTATCCCTATGTAAACTGTTCAGTCTTCTAGCAAGTACCTCTACAGCAATAATAAACAAAGTAGGTGAGAGTGGATCTCCTTGCTTTAATCCCCTTGTAGACTGGAAAAAAACCATGTGATCTGCCATTAATGAGTACTGAATACCAGTTGTTTGACATCAGTCGCCAAATCATATCAATGATAACCTCCGAAAAACCAAATTTTCGAAACACCTTAGTTAGAAAAATCCATGATACTCTATTGTATGCCTTAGCCATATCCAGCTTGACAACCACGTTGACATTTTTATTCCTCAAGTGAATGTCTCTAATTAATTCTTGTGCCAGCAGGATATTTTCAGTAATGCTTCTACCTCTCACAAAACCTGATTTGAGTAGGTGATATGATTTTGGATAAAACTACTATCAGCCTTTCATGTACCACCCTGGAAATAATCTTATTTGTAAAAGAACTTAAGCTTATCGGCCATAATTCTGAAAAATTCTTCACCACTTCTTTCTTGGGCAACAACACCAAATTTGTGTGAGTGATATACTTTGGCAACTCATGTCCACAAAAAAAATGCCCTCACAAGCTTTGTAATGTCCTCCCCGACTATCTCCCAGCAACACTGGAAGAATAGTCCTGAGAAACCATCAAGTCCACAAGCACTACTCCCATTTAAGTTAAACACCACTTTCTTCACTTCATCTGAGTCAAGGAGCCTCACCATCTCCTCGTTTTCAGCTTCTGATATGCACCTAGTAATATGCTCCAACATTTCAACATTCCTATCAGTATGTTCTTCACGAAATTGCTCCGCATAGAACTTTACTACTGCATCCCCAATTTGTTCATTAGTATTCACAATATCGCCTTGATCAGTTTCAATCGCTGATAGGTGTAATTTCTTCCTCCTTCCTTTGACGTATGAATGGAAGTATTTAGTATTCTTATATCCTTCTGAGAACCATTTCATCCCTGCCTTTTGCCTCCAAAAATCCTCCTCCATTCAATTCCGCCTCCATCTTGTTTAATTCCGCTCTGTTCCTTGTCGAGGGTTGCATCTCCAGCTGCGTCTCTTTTACCTTTATGACATCTTCAATGGTGGGAATCTGGTGGAATACATTACCAAACACTTCTTTACTCCAACTTGCTAGGGCTTTCTTTACTTTTTTCATTTTAGCATGAAATTCCACAAAAGGGCTTCCAACAAAATCCACCTTACAGTTCTGTTTTATTACTTCCTTGGACTGGTGATGTTTAGTCTAGAAGTTCAAAAACCTAAACGGCTTTACAATAGGTTCTTCATCCGAGTTACATATTAAATGTAGAGGGGCATGATCAGAACCCTGTCGTATAAGGTGGTGAACCTCTGATGAAGGGAATAGCTCCAGAAAGACTTGATTTACCAGTATCCTATCGAGTCTTTTAAAAATACATTCTTCCTCAATTCTGCCTTTCCACCACGTGTACTTACTTCCCACAAATTTGACTTCTGATAATGCGCAATTATTGATAAAGAGGGAGAAGTCTATAGCTTCCTGTTGTGTGAAATTTAGCCCTCCCAACTTTTCCTCTTCACTAACAATGACATTGAAATCTCCCCCAATAATCCGAGGCATCTGATTATCTTCAACAATACTCTCCAGCTCATCGCATAGTTCCAGCCTATCAAGTGCATTGCATCTCGCATACACTGCTGAAATAAGGATACATTGATTGTTTTTGCTGAATTTCAATGTAACTTGCTGGATTGAATCCAACACAATAATACCATTCCACTCCTCTTTTCAAAAGAACCAGATTTTGCCAAAACTATTTACACCCGCATGATTAAATCCCAGTTTCCTTCTGGAATGATCTAACTCATTTGGAGCCTGGAAAGGTTCCATAAGAGCTATGAATGAATATTGGTGTCTTCTATTTAGATCCATTAATCTCTCAAAAGATTTTTGAGTATTAACTGATCTAATATTCCAGAAAAGTATTTTCTCAATCATTGATCACTAACAGACACCTTACTATGTCATTATTTATTAATAAATTTTTTTTTTCATTTTGCAAAACCTTATTTTACATGTGATTAATTTTGATTTGGCCGCGTCATTAATTAAAAGAGAAAAGGCTCAATTGTGCCTTTATTTTTTAAATAAACTATGAGTTAAACTTTTAACAGATAACATAAATACGGTTGGAGTTTGATTGCATATTTGAGTTTTTTCTCATTCAAAATGATTTAATTAATGACACAGTCAAATCATAATTAACCACGTATAAGCAAAATGAAAAAATATCTTTTATTAATAAATAAACGGAAAAGGGCCTAAAATACCCCTCAACTATGCGAATTGGTACAAAATTACCCTTCTTCTACCTTTCGGGCATAAAATGCCCCTGACGTCAATCTTTTGGATCTATTTTGCCCTCCTCTTTAACAACCCAAATTCATTAATGATGTCACTATTTTATTGGCTACCCTAATAATTAATTTGACTAATTAAAAAACCTATATACGCACCCAAAAAAGTCCCACCCGTTTTTAACCCAAATCTTTTAATTCAACTTTCATCCCCAAACTTTATAACCTAAAAATAACATAGCTCTTTATAACCATAAAGTCTTTCAGCAGATCGATTCCTGCAATAGAAAAACTTCTTCGTATGTGCAATTCACAACAGACAAAAACACCTAGCCACCTGAGAAGCACCTTAAAGACTTAAACAATATTCACCTCTTTAATCTCATTTGAGAAAATAGCTCAACAATCTAAATAGCATTGCACATGTGAACTAAAAAAAAACAATTTCTTAAAGTTAACTTTTGATTGAACTCTGGAAGGTAAATGTTAAAGACAACACCATGTCTTTCTCCACCCAAATTTGATGGAAAATACAACTGTATTGTCATTTTTTTCTCGCGTAACGTCAATTGAGCTTAAAAACAGAGACCATCACCAAAATACAATTTTAACAAAATTTTTCTGACAGTATATACTACGCCAGTGATGGATCAGAGTCATTTCACTCCCTGGCCTGAAAGAGAAAAGTAAGTAATATGGTTCGTAGTTGCAAAGGGATAAGAACAAGTTTTCAGGTCACAGATTTAAGCTACATCACACTGAAGAGTTAATGGTAAGTACTTGAACTCACATCTCCCTGAAATAGTGGAACTATCTGCACAAGCACGAACTAGCTGTATGGAGCAATGTATACAAACATGGAGAATATTGACTCCAACGGTGATTAAGACATGTCTCAAATAAACAAGCAAAAAAACCTTCTCTGGTTGTTTGGCTAGGCACAAGGTCGCTGGGAAGAACATAATTAAGAGCACCAATTTGGCACTCCTATATTAGGTGATACCAGTAATGAGAATTTCACATTAGCTGGGGACAAATGCCAATGATAAGAATGCTTAAAATGCCATTTTGGAAGTTTGCTACATTGATGTTCATATAAAAATCAAAGATGCAGATTTTTAAAACATCAAGTTTTATTTCCTTCTCCCGGTGTCAATAGTCAGCATCTCAAAGCTCCTCAGTGCATGGTCCCTGCTCTCTTTTGCAACAGTAGCACGAGTAACAGACGATGATTTGGCTTCAAATCAAGTGAGATGAACAATTCATTAGGACCACACAACCACTCAACAGTAGAAGAAATCAAATAAAACTAAGATGAAAAAATTGGCGATATGTTGCTCTAAAAAAAATTGCCGTATATATGGAAAGACCTATAAGGTTTGGGATGAAAGTTGGGTTAAAAACGAGTGGAGTTTTTTTGGGTGGGTATATGGGTTTTTAATTGATTAAATTAAAGGAAAATGGTAAAAAATACCCCTCAACTGGTTTTTTGTTTGACTTTACTCTCGCCGTTAAAACAAAGTTAAATTTACCCCGTCTGTTACTAATTTCACCAAAATTACCCCTCATTAGACGGAATCCCCAAAAGTGACCCAAATTGACCCAATTACCCGAATTTAAAAAAAAAAAAAACCTATTTCCTATTTTTAACCCAATGACCCGACCCCTCTAAGATAACCCGGTTAACCCAATTAACCCAATGCCCTATTACCCATTCCGGTTAAATGTTCAGGAATGCCTTGACATTTACTGTAGAAATGTAGATAAAGAGAGAAAATACAAAGCTGAGCTGCATCTGTCATTAGCTGAGGCTGATGCAGAAAATTCCAAACTTGTATCTGTCCTTGGAGAACTAGTTTCTTTGCCATTGGTTTGTCCTATGTTTCTTTGGAATCCTTAAACTTCTTCATCATTCAGTTTTTTTTTTAAAAAAATAATTAGCTCTTTACTTATTTTCCAGTCGGGAAAGATGAAAGGTACCCGGAAGCAGAAATTGGCTGTTATTGATCCGGTGTTAAAAGACACAAGGACAGTAGTTATGTCACTTGATTTGAAGAATATAATAGCTAATATCAATCCAAGCTTGGCGAATCAATTGAATGTACAATTAAAGAGCTTGTGTATCAAGTGATTCCCATGAACTAGGAGCTTGAATAACTTCCACATGCTGCAATAGCCTCAAGCTACCTGCAATAATAGTTCAAATAAGTATTGCTAACAGTAAAAATAAATCCTCCTACTGTATATAGGAACACAAATTCATGATGGCACATAAGCAGGCTTCTACTACCCTTCACTTCTAAACTGTCAGCAATATATACATAATGGAACGTTGAGCACACTTTTCACTTTTGAACTGAGTACAACCTTATATTACACATAACAAGCATGAAGTTGAACTGGAAAACTGCTAGGCAATAGGTTTAAGCATCAGGATCACAGCTCAAATATGTATACTAGAAATTCAGTCTCCACTTGACCGGTAAAGGGAAATAGCTTTGGAGCACCATGGAGAATAAAGCAAGCTTTGAGTATGTAATGCTGAAGAAATGATAATTATTTGAGCTTACGACTGAGCCACATACTTGTAATGAATGCTTCTGACCACATTTCACGCTCTGACCATGAAGGTGCAATTTCTCTGACTGGGATTTTGTTTCTTGAGCATATGCTAGACAAACACATGATCATCATGGTCATTATTTAATAAAGTACAATTTTAATGAGATCTAATGTGATCTTGGAATAAGCTTTCTTTTTAAAAAGTAAGCAGCTCCTAGCAGCAGGTCACGAATGCTTTTTTCTTGACAGATTACTTAAACCTAATAGAAACAACATGATTTAATCCTTCCAATTCTAAAGTTCCATATTTCTCATTTCTTCAATAAACCACAGTGCCTCAATAGCTTCATATTGGCCTTGTGGTTCAAATATGGGCATCACACACAAGGACAAATGCCAGAGTCCTTGCGGTTAAGCAGTGAAACATTTGCTGGCTTGACAAGTGAAGTTAATTGGGTTAACCGGGTTATCTTAGAGGGGTCGGGTCATTGGGTTAAAAATAGGGAATAGGGTTTTTTTTTTTAAATTCGGGTAATTGGGTCAATTTTGGGGATTCCGTCTAATGAGGGGTAATTTTGGTGAAATTAGTAACAGAAGGGGTAAATTTAACTTCGTTTTAACGGCGAGAGTAAAGTCCAACAATAAACCAAAGTTGAGGGGTATTTTTAACCCGTATCCAATAAAATAGTGACATGTCATTAATGAATTTGGGTTGTTAAAGATGAGAGCCAAAAAATTGACGTCAAGGGCATTTTAGGCCCGAAAGGTAGAAGAAGGATAATTTTGTACCAATTCTCATTTTAGGACCTTTTCCAGATAAATAAATAAAGACATAAAGTCTTTTCTCAAACAAAAATAACATAAATACATCTCAAATTTCATGCCTTTGGAAATAGGTCATTCAGCTTCTTGTTTCAGGCGACAATGACTAGCAGCAACTGCAGATTTCTGTTAAAAAATGGCTTGATTCCGAATTTGGCAGAAAACCCATCAGTAACAACCTTGCTTGAAGCCCACCAAGGTATTTTACCTTCTTTTGAATTCTTTTGTTGTTGTAACAAATAGGCTTTTTGAATAAATAAATGGTAGAAGCTTAAAGGTATAATTTTTTTCCATTTCAGGTGCATATACAACAACTAGAACTCACAGTGATGGTTCACTGTTGTTGTTTTGGGAAAGGCATATGAGCAGACTCTCTAATTCTCTAAGAATTCTCTTGAACTCTAACCCAGAACTTTTATTCAATTCAGAAGCATGTAGAGTCCCTTTTTCCTTTGTATCAACAAAACCAACCATGTGGGATTCATTGGTTCAATCTCTTGTGGATGATTCAATGAGAAAAGCTCTGCCCCTTGTATTGGACAAAAGAAGAAGTGGGGAGGAATTGGCCATTACATGTCTTGTCAGTGGAAATGTTGATAGTTTGGAGGAACTTGAGGAAAAGTTTTCTACAGCTTTTGATGTTTATGTCCATGTTGGTTCCTATGTTCCTCCACTCTTTGGTATCCACCAAAATGGAGCACGTTTGGCAGTTGTAGGTCATGGTAGGCGCGTAGCAAATGCCAAATACTCAGATTGGGTTAGGTAATTATGCATGAACAACTGGTTGCTTTCCTTTTAACCGTGATATACTCATGGAGTTTCCCGTTGATACTAATGGATGGTGATTTCGCTTGACAAGAGGGAGTTGCTCGGATGGTAAGCACCCCTCACTTCCAACCCTAAGGTTGTGAGTTTGAGTCACCAAGAGAGAAAAAAGGGTGGGAACTCCTTTGGAGGGGTAAAAAAGGAGAAAAAGATGGTTATTTTGCTTTAGTATCTGATTTGAAGATATAGGGAAGAGATGAACTTTGTTGACACAATCTTTTTTGGTAATGGAAATTTGTTGTTTTTGTTATAGGTAGGCAAAGGAAACAATTGGAGAATCTGAGGCCACCTTATGTCAATGAGCTCCTGTTGTCAAACAATGGCGATCAGATCTTAGAGGGTTGTTTGACAAATCTTTTTGTTGTTTGCCACAAGGTGAATGTCATTACAAAACTGTTATTAGGTCGACCTAGTCCAATTTTTGTTAAAGTTTTGTGTTGAACTAAGAAGAGTTGGAGTTTTTCTTATTCTATATAATCTTTTATCATGGCTAAATTTCAGATGACCAAACCATTTTTGTTTAATTGATTTTGTTAATAACAACTGGTACTGAGATCTTATTTGATCTTGTTAAAGGCGTAGTTCATTGATGGTTTTTCTGGGAAGTTGAGTTTCAGCTAATTGAGCTTAAGAATGTAAAGTTGTAGTTGTTTTAATTAGAGATTTCATTTGTTGAAGGGAACAGTTGTTTTTTTAAAGACAGCTATTGTTTCTGTTGGTGGGGAATTGTAAAATCTGAATTTTACACTAGATTTAGAGTACTCACTGTTGTAATTATGCAACCTGACTTTGTGGCATCTTTGAGCCATACATTAATAATTCATCAGTGAATTTAGTGATTAGATTGAAACCTTTCTATGAGAAGAAAAGATCTATAGTGATGGGCTTTTCTTCTAGTTGTACAAGATGAACATAGCTTGACAAATTTAATTGTCAATTACGGGAAGGTTGTTGACTGTATATTGAAATTTAGTTTAGACAAGCTCCATCTTATTGCTAGTCTCCTAACAATAATAAAAGTTCTTTTTGATAAAGTAATAATTAATAAAGCTTACATTTTACTGATAAAAAAGTGGTAAGCTTTACTTCTGAGCACACTGGAATGACTTGGACTATGCCAAACTACTCCTGAATTTTTAAGGCTATCGGGGCTATAGAAAAAAAATCACGGGGGTTATAAAAGTTCGAGTAAAGCTTGACGAAAATATGGAACACAATCCCTGCATGCATTTAGTGGTCTATCTGGAAAGAAAGAAATCTGAGGTGCTTTTGAAGATGTACCAATTCCTTGCTAAAGGTCAAGACTAGTTATATACTTCTCCTATCTATTTGGTGTAGGGAGTAATATGTACACGAGGCTGAATCACCACTGATTGATTTTGTTGGTTCTTTCCTCACTTAGAAGGAAGGAGCTATACTTTTGCTTTTTGGTTGTACATGATACAACGCCATCATAGTGCTGATGTCAAAAAATAATAGAAGAAGCTCTTTTGCAGTTCAAGGGAAAAAGGTGTTAAGCTTTACTTTAAAATGGACACAACATCTACACTAAAGGCATATCAACTTCTATCTAGCAGGAGTTACAGCAATTACTAACCAAGCTATCCAAGTAGTGCAATTAGTATTATTTTTGCGGAGGATAAGGTAAATCCTTAGTGACGACATTCCGTCTGCTCCTTCACAAAGTGAATGCAGGACACTCTTAACATCATGTGAAAAGCTTATGTAAAAAAAAACATATTGACAAAGAGCATTTATGTGTTATTTAGAAAAATATATGGGGGTGGGATGGAGTGGGAGTTTGGGGATGGCGTCGGGTAGGATGGTCAAGGGGTGGGGGTTGGGGGCTGCTGGGGGGTGGGTAGGAGACAAACTCCACTAATGGAACTTGTTTTCCCTACTTGCATCAGGGAAATTATTTTCCTCATTTTTAAGGAACTTGTTTTTCCTAGAGAAAAATTTCGATCAACCAAACATGAGCAAATTGGAAATTATCTCTCCATACCAAACACACCTAAAATTATATCATTTTGCTTTAACTGTATGTGAATAGTGTAACTTATACAAAGTCTATCATGTTTTATCTTACAGAAATTACTAAATTTTTGGTTGCAGGATGTTAGTGGTGATTATCACAAGTCTAGCCAAAGAGACAATGAATCTACAGTTTCAATTGAATTGCAGACTGCCCCTATAAGAGATGGTGTCCTTCCAGGTGTTGTACGCCAAGTAATTCTTGAGTGCGTTCCTTCTCTAGCCTTCGGAACTTGACATATTTAAAGTTAGAACTTAAGGTTACTGTTTGGAACTTTGTCTCGCATTTTGCAGCAACTTATTCATCTGTAGAATGTAATAAATGCTGGTCAACTTGGAAGGGGTTACTGTTGTGTTGACTTGGTTATGCCTAATGTTTGGTATGGTTGGCACAGATTCATTCTAGAACATTCTCTGTTGCCCTAATCCTATGTATTCTGCACATATTACATACTGTACCATAAAGAATTTCCTTTACTGGTAGAGAGTCTTATTGAAGGAGATCTTGTACAAAAATATCTTTATATAATAATTGGAGGTAAGTTAATTAATATAACTCATCAATTAGTAATTTCCTTTAGCAGTTCATCTTTGGCGTTGAGAACTCTTAGCTGCACGTCATCATATATGTTCCCAAAGGAGTGCTATATGTTCCCAAAGGAGAACTTGTGCCTGATGCCCATATTTGAACCGCAAGGAAAATATGAAGCTATTGAGGCTCTGTGGTTTATTGAAGAAATGAGAAATATGGAACTTTAGAATTGAAAGGATTAAATCATGTTGTTTCTATTAGGTTTAAGTAATCTGTCAAGAAAAAAACATTAGTGACCTGTCTGCTAGAAGCTGCTTGCTTTTTTTAAAAAAGGTTATTCCAGATCTCATTAAAATTGTACTTTGTTAAATAATGACCATGATGATCATATGTTTGTCCAGCATATGCTCAAGAAACAAAATCCCAGTCAGAGAAATTGCACCTTCATGGTCAGAGCGTGAAATGTGGTCAGAAGCATTCATTACAAGTATGTGGCTCAGTCGTAAGCTCAAATAATTATCATTTCTTCAGCATTACATACTCAAAGCTTGCTTTATTATCCGCCGGGTGCTCCAAAGCTATTTCCCTTTACCTGGTCAAGTGGAGACTGAATTTCTAGTATACATATTTGAGCTGTGATCCTGATGCTTAAACCTATTGCCTATTAGTTTTCCAGTTCAACTTCATGCTTGTTATGTGTAATATAAGGTTGTACTCAGTTCAAAAGTGAAAAGTGTGCTCAACGTTCCATCATGTATATATTGCTGACAGTTTAGAAGTGAAGGGTAGTAGAAGCCTGTTTATGTGCCATCATGAATTTGTGTTCCTATACACAGTAGGAGGATTTATTTTTACTGTTAGCATACTTCTTTGAACTATTATTGCAGGTAGCTTGAGGCTATTGCAGCATGTGGAAGTTATTCAAGCTCCTAGTTCATGGGAATCACTTGATACACAAACTTGGACTGACGTAACTTGGGAGGAGAAGCGATTTGAGGTATGAGTATGACAAATCCATGCACTAACAACTTGATAAATAAAAGAAGTTTGAAGCTGCTCATTGAATAATCCCCTTACTGATGTTTGTGTAAATTTCAGAATGCTCCTGGACGGATCACTGCATTCATCCAGGTAATAAAAGAGATTTCCTTTTTAATCTTTATGCCATTTAATAGAGATTACTTGTTTGATTCTGTACCATTTTTAACGTACATTTGTCCACCCTTCCATTATTTATCATTACTTAAGTTATGAGATTGAGTATTCATCCCGCTTCCCCCAACCATATACACAAATCAAGTGCATAATCGTATACACTGAAATAATCTTAACATACTGAAAAGGGTAAACACGTATGTGATCAGAAACAGTATATATTTATCTTCATAAAGAAACAGTTATATTTATATCGAGTCTCCATTTTGAGAAATCCTCTTATGGTGTGCTTGTAGAAGCATTAAAAAAGTAGTTTGATTGTAAAAGAAGACGCTATTACCTGAATCAGATAGGGCTGTAAATATTCACCCGGGCAGAGTATCCTATCTCTTTTACTCTCATTTCCCACTGCCTTGAGCTCTTGCTGTCTGGATACAAGCAGAAATTACCTATGAAAATTGACATGACAAAACCCCCTCAAGAGTATGACGCCCTTGGCCTTCCTTTTAGTTGATCTGCTGTGTACTCTTTCCTTTTATAGACTTTAATCATTGGTCTACATGCACTATGTTTGTCACTTAAGCTCAAGTAGTGGAACAATTATAAAATTGTGAAGCCTCTTGTATTGCACAAGTAGCGAACAAAGACTCATTGTTGTTTTATCTGCAGGAGGAGGTCATGGAAATGGCAAGCATGGAAGGGTATCCAGTTTCTCTATTTGATGACCGGTAGATCTTTCCCTCTTATTATTGTGGTACGATTGAAAAGGTCGTATCTTAAAAACACAACGTTTTAGCCAGCGATGTCTTCCCTTCGCACACCCCTGTTACATTTATTCTGGTGTACAATTAACTTTGTGTTGAAGCATTCAATTATAAGGAGAACTGTAATTAACTCAAATAAGAGTGATAGTTCAATAACAGTTGTTTACTTTGATAAAAACAACTCTTGATTAGGCCTGTCAAGTAAAACTAGTTAATCTGGTAATTCATATGTACATTGCAGCTGCAGAGTATTCATAGATTACATCACATTTCTGATGATATCTAGTGACATTGTAAATCCAACATATTCTGAAACATTATTTGGTATTACACCATCTTTTTACTAATCAGCTGACTAGTAAAGAGGAATCAAGATCTCTTGGCCACTTAGCAAACAAATAGAAGAAAATAGCCTTTTCAAATTTCTTGGGTGCGAAAATGAAAATCTTTTTGTAAAGGGCTATCTCTAAAAGGTTACTTCATAACCTATTCATTAGAATCGACCATTATCATCACAGAATTTTACACAAGCGCTAAGAGTTACTTAAATTCTATTCTTACTTTTTTTCAAATTAAAAAAAATTCTTAAATTTGGTGGAATTTGGATACATCCAAAACATCATGATACATTGCGATTGATTTTAATACATCCTTTAACATTTTGATATATCGCGTCTCAAGTTCAGATATATCACTTAATGTACCAATACAATGTGATTTAGTTTTAGATACACCACTCAATGTCATGATACATCACGTAAAGTGATGTATTCGAGAATAGGATAGAGTATGAATTTTAGTATTTTTTCAAATGATAAAAATCTTTTAAAAATATGATAAAATAAATTGTGTATTTAGATATTTGTTCTTTTATCAGAATAAAAAAAGAGAGAGTAATGAATGTCGTTCCTCTCATCGACCCAAATTTTGAACTTTTTCTGGAATAGGAATACTTCCAATACTTCTATGCATCTTATATTCAAAATTAAAAAAACAATTATAAAATATAAGAGTTACTCTCTTAATCTCCGTCTCGAAATACTTGTCACATTTACTTTTTTAAGAATTAAATTATATGAATTTTGATCAATATTTAATATGTATTTTTTTTTTTTAAAAAAAATATGTTTAAATGAAAAGAATCATAAATTGTAGTAGTATTCATAAGTTTTTAAATATGTAAATTTTCACTTTAAGATATTAAATTAATATAATCCGATATATAGCTTCAACGATTTGACTTCCGTCACAAGTATTTTGGGTTTTATTATCGAATTTATGTGAACCCAATACTTGTGAGAAAGGTGATTTGGAGATACAAGATCTTAATACTAAAAACAATGCCTACTAACTATGGAGGAAACTTTACAAGCTTTACAAATTAAAAGATTAAAAATAGGAAAATAATTTTTTTTTAGGGATTTTATTAATCATGAATGATTATGTTTTGTATTCAAGTAATAGGTCAGAAGACATATTGACATAGTTGTACTTTAGCCTTTGCTTTTGTTTCCTTAATAAATATCTAACTCCTGTTTAATGCTTTTCTGCAATTAAATCATATTATTATTTGTTGTTGTATAGTTGTTAC
This sequence comes from Solanum pinnatisectum, assembly GCA_035578085.1. Taxonomy (NCBI): domain Eukaryota; kingdom Viridiplantae; phylum Streptophyta; class Magnoliopsida; order Solanales; family Solanaceae; genus Solanum; species Solanum pinnatisectum. The sequence goes on along the minus strand of CM069079.1, from coordinate 34,522,977 downwards.
AATTTTACAACAGATAAAAATGTAAAGCCTATTTACTTCCCCATCTAATCGGAATTTGTTATAACATCTTCTCAATATACTTTTATGATATTCTTTTGTTTCTATTTCACTGAAAAAATGAAATAATTAATCAAATCACTACGATGAAATATGTTTAGTAAAATACGACAATAAATAAATACATGGGAGTTTTTCTTCTACAATTTTTTTTTTTGTTTTGTTCACATTTGTACCACTTCAATAACAACAACCCAAAAAAAGAAAAAACTAAAGTTCTAAAATCTCAAGTACTATCATGTTTAGGCAGTGCTCTATCTTCAATTAATTTTTGTGATACGAATTTGGATTTAGTCAAATTTAACATAGGTATTAGATATCAGCTGGAAAAAAATATACACCGATGATAAAATATCAATTATTTATGGAGTAATAGATTTAAAGCGTAAATGAATTAAAGCATGTTAAAGAACTATATTAATAAAAGTACTTGAGTGTATTTAAAAGACATAATATATAAATATGTCATTTAGTTTTGTATCTCATTTAGTATTTATGTCTTTAAAACTTATATAGAATTAAACAAATATATACATGTGTCCGACTTGACATATTAGGAAGCGTGAATCTATTTATTTAACTTTATACAAATATAAATACTTAATTATTCATATCTAAAATTGAAGGGCATAAATATCACTTAAGCCTAAATTAAAGGACAAGTTTATATATTACGTGTATATTTAAAAGGAAAAAAAGGGTGTAGGCCTTGTGCGTAAAAATAGGTTCTTCCTCTGGCAGTCGCTGCCGTTGGATCTATGTGTATAGCGCAGAAAAGCTCAGCATCCATTTTCCGCCAAATTCCTTTCTCAAACAAAAACTAACAAATTATTCTCTTGGATCAACCTCTACCTACGATCATCCATAAAGTTAGGGTTCCGGTACACTGAGAATGGCGGAGCCGGCAAGTCCAGGAGGCGGCGGCGGAAGCCATGAGAGTGGCGGTGACCCGAGTCCTCAGTCCAACTTGCGAGAACAGGATAGGTACCTACCGATCGCTAATATTGGACGCATAATGAAAAAGGCATTGCCTACAATGGAAAGATCGCAAAGGATTCTAAGGACACTGTTCAGGAATGTGTATCTGAATTCATCAGTTTTATTACTAGCGAGTAAGCTTCTATTTCTTCTTCACTGTTCAATTCTATATCCTGAAATGCAGTTATGCGAATTTTATTGTAAGTTTATACTAAATCATAAAGATCGCTATGTCAACTGAGGTTTTGTGGCATTGTAGTGGGTAAGTTTCGAAGTTTTAAATCTATTTGTAGATGTGGTTAATCTTGGTAATTTATCATTTCAATAAATTTTGCTGGAATTCCTTTTAGGCACATATGGTTCCATTTGAGAGGTTCCATTTTAGAGTTTCTATTTTGTCTGTATTGCTTCCGTGAATTATAGCAATGTGTAATTTACCTGTATTCAGTGTTCAATTGTACACCTGAAATGGAGGAATGTGATTTTTATTGTAAGTTTATACTAATTTTAAAGATCGCTATGTCAACTGAGGTTTTGTGGCATTGACTGGGTAACTTTCAAGTTTTAAACTCTATGCTTAGATGTTTATAATTTTGGTAATTTATCATTTCAAGAAATTTTATTGGAATTCCTTTTAGGTACAGATGGTTCCATTTTAGAGTTTGTATTTTATTTTTGTTTTGTGTATTATGTGTATGGAGATGGATAACTACTTCGTATACCTTTAGCTCAAGTCTCTAAGAGTTACAATTTTGTGGTGTTTCTCGTGTTTTCTTTCCCAAATTTTGTATACATGACAAAAATAGCCTTTAGAAAGATTTCTCCTAACATCAATAGGATGTCTGGTTGGTGTTCTTTCCATAGCAATTAACAAAGGAGGGAAGGTAATAGCCATTTAATGATATCTGGTTACGACTCTTCCATGAATTACATGACAACCAAAGCTCCCCATTGGAGAATTCATTCCACTCTTCCTTGGCTGCTGTCATTCCTTTGTTTAATCCCTTTTCACTGTTCCTGCCTGCCACCTCCTCAATGATTAGCAATATCGCTTAATTGGTCATGGCATTTACGAGGCAGGAGAATCACAGACATGTTGTCACCTTCTGTCTGCACGGGAAAAAGAACGCAGTGAAAGATGTGTTGACAATTAGTAGACAAGGGAATCATAAATGCATGGTGTCCTTAATATGGAGTAAGTCATCTTATTTAAATGGAAATATTACGGGAAAAGAAGACTTGACAATAAGATAGGTAGGGTAGAATTACCTGCCATTTTAATGAAGCCCTTGAGAGAAACATGAAAAAAGGGGAGGACAAGAATAGTAGTACATGGAGCTATGAGAAGTAGGGAGGGAGGAATGCAAAAATAAAATGGAAAAAGGTGGGCATGGAAGCATGTTATCAACCACTCTCTATGACAAATCCATAAAAAAGAACGACCCGGTGTGTGTGACAATAGACTCCATGCTCACTAAGAAAATTTGGAATACCAAGCAGTCAGTGACTTCATTGTTTGTACTTATGACATTTTTTAGAATGGATTATAGTTGACCCAAAAAATGAATAGCTGCTTTTGCTTTTCGGCTAGTGAGTTTAAAAAAAAGAAGCTATTGTCAAGCAAACCCTTAGTTCTTTGTTTTTCGTAGGAAAATATCCCCAATAGTAGAAGGTAATCCACAGCTGCACTTCTGCCTGTGATCATGCTGAGTTGCTCTGTGCATTGTTATTCAAGTGATCAGCCATACCGAGTTATTTATCCCTGTTTAGATGTTCACACTGCAGTCCCTTCGCTAAAAATACAAGTCCTCTTTCCTATTTTACCTTTCTTTGATAAGGTTACATGTCCCAATTATGTCATTCTATCAAAACTATGGCATGCTAGCTTTCCACTAGTCTGAGTTCAAAGTCGTGTGTGTGTGTGTGTCAGAATTTGGGAGATCCAATATTTTCCTTTTACTGTTAGGTCTCGTAGCTCATACGCGATGTCATTTTGAACATGATATTTACCTTTCTTAAAAAGTATCTATGTAGTTAAGATCTTATGGATGGTATTGTTTTACTGCTATTTCTTTTTCTGGATCATACAAGTTTACATTAGATGTTGTTTTACCAGTTTCAATAAAAGTCGTATATTTGATCTAGATGTCTTTATATAAATATATGGAAAGACGTTGCCAGTATTTAATGCTTGGGAAGTTAGAGTCCAAAATATGTGTGGGTACTTGTGTAGAAGTAGAAGACATGTGTTACAATGTTCAAATGTTTGTTGTTAGAGGGTGGACTTCCATACATATACATACTGAGATTTAGTAGAATGATGACACGTGGAAGTAACAACCACTCTCTCTGCATGTTTTTCAAATGAGTTCTCTTTTATTTTATAGAGCTAGTGACAAGTGTCAGAAAGAGAAGAGAAAGACGATCAACGGAGATGATTTACTATCAGCCCTGGCTACGTTGGGATTTGAGGACTACATTGAACCACTGAAGGTCTATTTGACTCGGTACAGAGAGGTAAATGCAATTCATCTTCATGCCCTTAGTGGTTTTGGGACTGGTTTCTCATAATAACTGCTTTTTTTCTTTATTTTATGTTCTATTAGGCTTCCTCATCATTTGGTTTGCGAGGAAATTGATAAAAGAATATATGGACTATTGCATTTGCCAATTGCCATCTTCTAAATGTTGCACTGTGTATTTTTGGTTATGGACTTTACTATTGTTGTTTCAAGACTTCGTTCAACTGAATTTTATCTCATAATCAACTAAGTAAATGTTGTTTCTGTGGTTCCTGAACAACTTTCTCTGCTGGGTTGCGTGGGTCAATCAATGGTGTTGTAGATGGAGGTACACATAGTTCTCCACATCACTGAGATAGATTTACTTATTTTCTTTAACTCTGAATTTTCATTAAATATGTATTGTGATTTGAAACTAATATCAGGAGATGCCAAGGATCTGCAAGGGTTGGTGATGCATCTGTTAGAAAAGATGTAGTTGGAAGTCAGCTTGGGTCCAATACGCAGGTAAGGTGGTTGCATTTTATAATGTTCTTTCTTTGGCTTGTTTGCTTCACCATTTAGTAGTTCTTTTGACCTTGAAATATTAAGTTACGTGGATATTATCTAATAAGACACCTAATATTTCTTGTGGAAATTGACAGTTCATGTATGAAGGTTCTTTTGCACAAGGCTTAGACTATGGAAACTCCCAATTATGAATTTTAAGTAAGTTTTTCTCTTACCCTAAAAGTCTTTTTAATGATGTGCTTTTCATCTTAAATATTCTACAGTCAGCTTCTCTTTTAGCAAATTCACCTCCTCATGTCATGACTTGGTAGGATCTCTTTTGCGTTTTGTGACACATTTTCTATATCAGGCAACAAACAATTTGTTGCTCTGTTGCATCCAGTGGATGCTACATGTTATAAAGTAACATTGATTCATATATAAATATAGAGCCAACAAATTTCCAAAACTGATTAACATTATTTCCATTACAATGATTGCTCCAGCCAAACAGATTCACTAAGAAACCAGCCTTCATGGAGGAAATGGTAGCTGGAACTCCCTCGACGTAGCTTTGGTCCTTCCCTTCCATGATGTCCAAAACATAGAGTTTTGATGGATTGTCAAAGCATTCTCTGCCTTTGCACTATGCCTTATGTGAACTTTTAGAGACGAGTCATTGTCGAAATAAGAAGCAATTAACTCCCTTATATATTCAAGTAAAAAATTGCAGAGAAGTCAAAGGACTGTTGTTTCCACAAGTCTGATAATATATGCAAATTACAACAACAACAATATACCCATAAATCCCACTAAGTGGGGCTAGAGGGTAGATCAGACGCAGAGCTTATCACTACCTTGTGGAGGTATAGGGGTTGTTTCTTAAAGATCCTCGGAGTGGCTGGATGAGCAAGGGAAGCTTCAATTATTACGAATCCTTAGTTGTCTATCTATGTTTCACAGTCTTGTGATACCTACAACTAGTGAACTTCGAAATGAGTACCAATTAATTCGTGATCTCTGAATCACAATCCGAGGCTATGTTGATGAGATCCTTTAAAATCCACGCAACCATGTCAATCCTACACAATTTGGTTGTGCATGTGGGATCGACACTTGATTTGATCAAATGTATCTTGGGTGCTTTGACGACATCTATGGCCAAGAAGTATATGTTGATTAGGTATTTGTTTTGCTTATGTCCTATATATATTCGGATATTTACTAAAACACTTTAGTTTTTATATAAACTATTTATGAATAGAATACTAAGGGGTCGTTTGGTGTGATGTATAAAGGAACTTAATACTGGGATAATTGTTGAGTACTCTTTATAATCCCTTATTTGGTTACGAAGTTTGGGATAACTCCATTCCAGGATTAGTAATTAGTACTAGGATAAGTTATCCCATCTTTGGGTGGAATAGTAATATTGGGATAACTTATCCCGAGATAAAATAGGTAAAATGATAAAAGTATCCCCTTAAATCCTTTTTATATATCACTTTTCAGTTTTCATATCCATGTATATTCACATAATTTTTAATATGATGTATAATTACATTCACAACCTTCACTACTCATTATTTTTATGACAATTCTTCATATTTTTCCATTAAAAATCACTTTATAAATATAATTCTTATGAATATATTATACGCTGAATTTATTTAACTAATTATTTTGATTTCTCTACTACTAATTACATGTTTTTAACTAAATATTCCTTTAGTCGCTTGAAAGTTTGTATTTTATAAATCAATAAAAATGAACTTTAATATTTTACAGTATAAGAGTGATATGTGCTTAAATGAAGTGACATAAATAATAAATCATCTTTTACTTTAATAAGCTTAAGATGAAAATTTTATTTTAAGCTAAATAATATGGAAGTTTTTTATTTCATAAAAAATAAATAAGACGGAAGCTTTATTTTTAAACACATACGGCACAATCATGAAAATGTACACACAAAAATATTTAAGTTAAATAAGATGGAAGATTTATTCTTAAGAATAAATTACTAAAAAGCTTGCAAAGAAAATATAAAAAACTAAATAAGGTAGAGGGTATTTTTGAAAACAAATAATTTATTCTTAGAAATTATGTAATGCATATTATTTTGAATATAACAAACCAAATAGTCAATAAGAACTAACCCTAGCATAACTAATCCTAAATAACTTATCCCAACATAATTACTTCTCAAGATAACTTGTCTTCAAACCAAACAATCATATGAAATTTTTTTCACTTTTATCAGGGTTGAACTCGGAAAACACGCTTCATTACAAAATTCTAGAGTTCAACTTGAATTTGAATTCTAGAATATTCAAAATTTGAAAATAATAAAAGGTACTCACTTTTTCACTCCAAATTACTCAAAAAAATAAAAAAAAAAAAAAAAACAACTCCAATTTGTATTCATGGCCAAACAAAAAACTTCTCCCAAAAATGATTTGCCAATGTTTTTTGGGAATTTGTGGTGAAATGCTAGCATAGTAGTTTCATCCAGATTCCTTTTTCAAATTGACTCTAGAGTTTCACAAGTTACAAATTGAATTAGAAAAATACCAGTACGGTTTATAACATGGTGGCCCATTCTTCCAAAGTTTCATTTAGTATTTCACTTTCATTTCGACTGTGCTGTTTGGTTGAGATCTCATGAAAAAAAAATACTATTTGAAGTGAAGTTGGAAAAACAGAAAATTTGAAATATATTATTTTAATAGCTTCAAATAGTTGTCAAAATGTATTCTTATATATGTCATAATATACCATATTGGTTGTGTCTTGACACCTGTACCCGTACTCCTATTCCTATCCCTGAATCCTAGGATTTAGGTGATGACAAATCTGACTTCTAGATCCGTACTGTTGGGTGCTGCACCTGTATCCGAGCAACATAGTGAAAAAGGTCTTAATACTTAAACTAAAGTTTGGTTCACCAAAACTCTAATCTGCTGGCATGGCTTTCCTCTTCATTCTTTGTTGTTCTCTTCATCTTCTGACTATCTTTCACTCACATTAATTTCAGAAAATGAGACACTGACATGCAACTTAGTAATACACATGACATATTTACAATTTTATCACAAACACATAAAGGAAATACCAGAACCCTTCTTCAAAGAGTGACATTCTTAACCTATGTAAATGGCCGGTACGTAACCAAAGAGCTTGTTATACCAGAAATCGATAGACTTCAACTGGATTACCCAGCTTCGGCATCATAGACCTAGAAAACGTATTGACTTGCAGGAAAAGGTTTTCAAGTTTTGAAGCTTTGCTGTCTCTAGCGGAGTCTAGCTAGACAATTTACAATTAACAGGCATCAAGCCAGATTAGTTGCTGTAAGTTCACTATTTTTGGGTGGTATCTTCAACAAAAAGGAAGTATTGTAGTATCTGGTGTAGAGTTTAGTTTCTGAATCTCGGCGTCTAACTCATTTTCAGATAAACACGAGGCAATGTCACCCATATTTGGTGACTGTTAGGGGTCATTTGGTTTGAATACAAGTTATGATTAGATTAATTATGATGGATAAATTATAATGGGATTAGTTATGTTTGGATTAGTTATGATGAGATTATTTCTTATTGACTGTCTGGTTTGTTGCATTCAAAATAAAATGCATTGCATAAATTTTAAGAACAAGTTGTTTGTTTACAAAAATAACCTTCATTTTATTTAGTTTTTTATATTGTCTTTGCAAGCTTTAGTTATTCATTCTTGAAGATAAAATTTTCTTCTTATTTAACTTGAATATTTTTGTGTGTGCATTCCCATGATGGTATCAAGTGTATTTTAAAATAAAAATTTTCTTAGGCTAAAAATAGAACTTCCATCTTATGTTTGTTAAAGTAAATGATAATTTATTATTTGTATCACTTTATTTAAAGCACATATCTCTCTTAAATTGTAACATATTAAAGTTATCTTCATTTTAATTGATATATAACATACAAGCTTTCAAGTGACTAAAAAAATATACTATTAAATATATGTAATTCAATTGTAGAGAAATCAAAATATAAATAAACATTAGAATTAGTCAAATAAATTCATAAATAACATTATATTTATATAGTGAAAAATATGAAGAATTATCATAAAAATAAGAAGTGGTGAAGGTTGTGAATGGTATTATACATGGTATTAAAAATAATGTGAATATACATGAATGTGAAAAGTGATGTATAAAAATTATTTAAAGAGATATCTTTGTCATTTTATCTATTTTATCTTGGAATTACTATTCCACCCAAAGGTTGGGATAACTTATCCCGATACTAATTATTAACCCTGAGATAAGTTATTCTAAACTTTGTAACCAAACAAGGAATTAAATGTTACTAAAAAATTTTCCGGGATTAACTCTCTTTATCCTTTATACCTAACAACCCTTACTGTTGTCTTCAATAGGCACAATTTGCACATACTTCAGGTGTTCCGCAGGTCGCTCTCATCTAAAAGAAAGTTTTTGTCAAGTTCAAGGGGCTATCCCAGTATTTTGGCTTTTAATTCATGTCATGAAATTAAATGGAGAGACAAACCATTAACAACGAGATTCTTTGCTATAGAAAGGTTTTTTTATTGACAATTGGTAAGTAGTATTCTTCAACATTAAGGAAATGTTGGCCACCATTAAAAAAGGGTTACAACCATAACCCATACAGAATTTACAAGCTTCCTATCAGTCCTATGATTTGATCTTCATCATCTATACATAATTGTTTACACCAAAATAGTAAAGATACTAAACAATTCCATTGGACTTTGTGAATGGAACTGGATTTATCTTTAAATCATCTACCATTCCTTTCTCTCCAGACTGACCACCAAATACATGAAGGAATCAGTTTCCACCATCTTTTTTGAGTTTTGCTGCCCTCTTTTCTAATCCAGCAGTTTAGGAGGTGAGACGTGTGTTCTGGCATGGACCAGCTTTGGCCAGAAATGTTTAGGAAGACTTCACATAGTTAAGAAGTGTACTCGCAATGTAAGAAGAAATTACTATTTGTTTCTCTTGACAAGTTACACAAAGTACACCTGGGAACAAGTGGCCTTCCTTTCTTTTGCAGCACTTCTTGAGTGAGACATGCTCTCCTAATAACTAGCCAAGTGAAGCATTTCACCTTGGTAGGGATCAATTTTTTCCATATGCTATTCCAGTGATATTGCGTAACACCTCTCAATTCTGCACCCTTCCCTTGTAGGCACTCTTAACTGTGTAAACACCCTCTTTGGTGTGGTTCCAGGTGACTCCATCAGTAACATTTGCAGAAATATCAACTCCATCCATCATTTCCAGTAGGGATGCTGCTCTATCTACTTCCTAATCATTCAAAAACCTCCTAAAGGAAAGATCCCACCCTTCTGCTGTCCAACAATCACTGATTTTAGCTTCAGGGTTATTGCATATCGAGTATAAGTCTGGAAATACTTCACCGAGAGCTTTGACTGATCCAAACATCTTCCAGAACTTGACTTTGATGTCATTCACCACCTTTAGAGTCAGTTCTTCTTCCATTGAGTCCCACAGAGCTTTGATGGACCTCCACACTGACCAACCCAAATGGCATTGAAACAGTCTCTGAAACCCATGGATTAAGCTCTCCATATTTTGCCACTATCACTTCCTCCCAGAGGGTCCTCTCCTCACTGATATATCTCCACAACCATTTCCTCCAGAGACTTTCATGTTGCTCTTTCAAGTTTTTGATGTCCAGACCTGCCCTTGATTTGTTAAGCATCATTGTATTCCAATTCACTAGATAGTAGCCCTTTTCTTCTTTGCCTTTTTTCCAAAGGAAGTTTCTTCTGAGTTTAACTAATTTTTTAGCCACCTTAGAGGGAATAGGGAATAGAGACATTACATTTGTGCGAATTGAATCCAGTTATGTGACATGGATACACATCTCAATTCAATCAATTAGTTGACATACTCAATTAATAATGAGATTCTTGATAAATGTGATCAAATTTAAAGTTTTTATTGCGAATGAATAAAATGTACTCTTACTGAATGCTTGTTAAATCAATATTACGTAGTAGATTGGCCTGAGTGCGTAATTGACCAGTCAAGAGGATATTAAATCAATAGATTGAACAATACTTAAAGGATCAGTGGATGAGAGGGGAAGATCTACCAATTGAACTGATAATGGATGGTCCCTGCCAACTGCTTATCTCTCTTCCTCAGATTCCATTTACGACCTAACGACTATCCCTCATTCAGGGAGGGAATCACTTGTTGGATCGAACCCAAGGATTGGTTTGATAAGCTGGGTGTTGGATTGAATGAACACTCAACCTTGTCATCACGACAACAATGGATGTCCAACCTTTAGATCTCTTCGTTCTAGGTAAATGAAAGTTCGAAGGCTAATCTGGAAACTGCCAGCTAGAAGGCAATAACCTCTTTTGCCAATCAAAACCCCAAACCTAGTAAGGGCACTTGTGGCCCAACAAGCCACTCCTAACCCTACCGCCATAGCTTGACTTACTAAACAAGCAAGAAAGACTGATTCTATCTTGTAACTTATTAGTCAAGCGCTATCGAGCTGTCCAGACCTTGCAGAAAGCTTCTATCAACCTTATCAGCATATATAGTAACAATAGTTAAGATCAATGTCGAAATAAGATTCTTTTGTTAGTTATTGCAAAACATATTTTAGCTAGTTCCTATTTTGAACAAGATGTAGGTACATTTGATATTGTTTTTTATTACATCAATAAGATTATCCAGTAGGTTCAATGCGTATTGGTGTATTTGTTAAAAAAAAAAAAAAGAGGACTCATTGAATGGCTTCTTGTATCACCCATTTATGTATGTGGTAGGATGGGAAATTTATCTGTTACATGTACCCAGCTTTTGACAAGGTATTGGTACTTTGAAGGATCCACATAATGTATCACACACATTTTATACATGTCAAATCGAGCAAGTTTTGAGGAAAATGAAGAGCCTAGGTAATAGAGGTAGTGTTTCTTATCCTAACCTACAACACCCTCACAAGGACGTTAACAACTCTTTTGTTTTATTTTATGATTGAAAATCTATTTAGAATCAAACCTTTGGGCCAATCACATTCGTAAATCGTGGATGACGTGCCCGCCTCTTCCTCCTGCCTCCACCGAATCGATTCTGGAGTTCGAACTTATGACCTAATACATAAGTCCATCCTTTGCTCGTTAAGCTACCCAAGGGTGAACTTTATTTTATTTTATTTTATGACAAGGAAACCTGTAGAAGGCCCACCATGCTGCTGTCACTGACAAGAGGTTTCGAACTTGAGCCTCCATATGGAAGTTCCAAGACAAACCATCTGAACCACCCTGAAGAGACCTTTTTTCTTTTTTACCTTCCGTAGAGCTCCCATTACTTTTGCTCCCTTGGTTACTCTAACCCACAACCTTAGGGTTTGAAGTGAGGTGCTACCATCTGAGAAAGCCTCTCTTGTATGGGGACTTCTACTATTTCTGTTATCCTTTGAAGTTGAGTGGACACTGAGTGATGAAGGTAAAATAAAAGAGCGAGTTGAAGGTAAAGTACTGATTCTCCATGGATAGAAAAGTGCCCCCTTTTTTTGTGTGTGGGGTGGTGGTGTAAAAGCAGTATTCTTTAAGGGGTCGTTTGGTTGCTTGTTTGGAAGTGAATTATTCATGTAATAAAATCAGCATAACTAGTATCGTGTTTGGTAGCTGTAAAGATATGACACCTGGGCCTAACTCAACCCCAAAAGCTAGCTAATGAGGGGAGGTTTGTCCAAGTCCATACAAGGAGACCAATTTTCCATCCCTCTATCGATGTGGGAATTCTTAACACTCCCCCTCACGCCCAGACCTCAACTAGAGCATGAACACTTCTAAATGGGGGCCCAACATCGGTGAAATCAAATTGGGATGGGCCTGGCTCTGATACCATGTAAAGACATGGCACCTGTGCCTCATGAGGGGAGGTTTGTCCAAGTCCATATAAAGAGATCAATTTCCCATCCCTCTACTGATGTGGGACTTCTTAATAGTAGCATTTCAATTGCTAGGTATAAAATTCAGCACACCAAATACGATGTTTGCTTACCAGTCTACAATCCCGCATAACTAAAACATCTATAGGTTGAGTCAATTTATATATTATTTTATGCAAGGTAGGAGATAGACTAACTAAACCACCATGCATTACTAATCATCAGATAACTCTAGCCAACAACCAAATGACCCGAAGTTCTTTTACTGTTTTGTATTCAATTCATGGTTTTGTTTTACATGGTTGTTGAAGGATAAGGGAAAGTTTGTGCTCAGATATGTAAAGATCGATTTTGTTTACTTTTCATGAAACAATATGTTCCACAATTTCCTTTTCAAGTGGTTGTTGCAGAACATAATAAAAAGGATATGAAACACTTAAATCGAGGGAGAGAATATATCTAGCAATCATCTTTGTATTAAAAATATTAGTTTGATCCACAGAGATGATGAAGCATGAATACAATACTTGAGAAAGATACTGGGTGAGGGGGGCGGGACATTTTGGGCTTTGATACTTGTATCATGTGCTATTTTTGTGTATACATAACCTAAATTGGAAGCCTAATTCTAATAATTAATTGAAAAAAGGTCTAATTTTATTTTATGGATGAGTGCTCAACTTGATGTTCAAACTTCAAAGTGCCAAGTTATTTTCTGATTTAAAAAAAATGAATAAAAAATGAATGCCAAGTTACTTTCAATTTATCTGTGTACCAGTGGTGGTGTATTTCCTTAGTTATATATTTATGCTTCAAGCATCCGGTGTCCATAACACACTGGCCTGATTAATCCAGATTTGCGCCTTATTAAGCTCACTATGGGTTTTACTGCTCTTTACTGAAGAGCAGTCCATTCCATGGGCTTTAATTGTTAAGGGTGAAGGAGCCACCATTCCACCACATGCATAGATGGTTTTGTTGTATTTCAATTATAAGAGGGAGTAAGGTATAACATATACAGATTTTATAATATGAGGTTATTTGCTTGCTTCATACATTTAACTTCTTGTATTTGGTTGTTTGGGGGAGAAGGATTGAGTATTCAATTGTCATTCTGTCAATTCTCTTGCCATCCTGTCGCCCATAATAATGTAAGAACATAATAGATAATATTCTCCTTAATTGGCTTATTTACTATAGTTTGTACTCGTTCTCTTATAGAATAGAGTAGGTTCTCTTGCTTTCCAATTTGCTCTATTCCAGCTTTCCCAAATTTGCTCATAGAAAACCACCTTGATTTACATATCAGGTACTTCTTGAATATTACGTAACTAGGATGGCAAATTGTGTGGTGAAGTGTGGTTGTGGGGCAAACCCGCAAGACTTCAACTTGCCCCACATAGCAAAATTTTCTATTTTCAACCCGCCCCTCATGATTTGCTATTTTGTTAATTTAAAACAATTTGATTTTGATATTCTTAAATTTAATATTTTTAATGAATTGCTAATTCTAAATTAGTAAATAATATAAATAAAATGCAGGTAACAAAAGAAATTACAGGTTTGGAATGGATATAGACATCAAGTAAAGAAACTCTACTCTAGCTTATTACTAAACAATATATCAAAACATAAGGAAAAATATAAACCTAGCTAGATGGATCTAAAGAAACAGAAAAGAAATTAGGGAAGAAATGAACTACAGTAACCTTTCTAAAAAGTTGAAAGTAATTATCATGAATGGCTTCAGGTCAAATGTTATATTCACATTCCAATACTTGTTTAATATGGAACTGGAAAAAAATATATAAGCTAATGATTTAAGTTCATAATTTATCCTAATACTTATGTGCTAAGCTAATCCAGATTATATAAGAAAACATCCATCTAAATAAATATAGAAGAATACCCTAAACCAAACAATTAAAATAGAACTCAAGAATAAACACAGTTGAAAGGGTGCATGCAGCAAGCCTGCAACTCTCACTGCCCCCACATCAAATTTCAAAAAATTATTTTAACCCGCACTTGCCCAACCAAGTAAGGTCAAACCTTCCTGCCCCCATTGCCTCCCTAACTGCTACTCCAGAAAGAGCGAAGACCTCTTTTATTCTTATAAAATCTTATATAATCAAAAAGTGATCTTTATTATCTCTACTTTCTCAGCCTATCTCTCTCCTTTCTTAGAGAACTAGATATGACTACATTAAGTGGGATACAATATGCTTGGTCAGAGGATAGTCATAATTCCTGAAAGGGGGGGGTTGATCTAAGGTTGATTAAATTTCTCTTATAGTGGTGATCATATCGATATCAGGTTGTACATCCAAGGTAGAAAGGTTGTGTGATTGTCTCAAAAAAATAATTCAAGCGAGGATAGTATAGAGCTACAATAATAGGTTATAAATCCCGGATTGTAGTACTTTATCAAAAGAAACTTTGGATGTAGAAGCGCATAATTAATTTTTATGAAAATTGTGAATTATCCGGTAACAAATCCAGTCATTTTTTAATCAGAAATTGGAAAGTAAAGACACAGAATGGATTTCTTTCACTCATCAAAATGTTTTAAAAATGAATAAGGCATAAAGGGCCCCGGCATAGTACAAGTGGGGAAGGTTGAGGATTTGTGACTAAGGTCAAAGGTTCGAGTCCTGCGCCATGTGAACTAAGTCTGGTATATAAGGTGTAGGGTAGATGGGGGACCTATAATTTCTGTGTTTCAAAGTCGCGTTGGTCCTAACGGTTGACTCCAGACAAACTTATTTGTTTTAAAAATTAAAATAAGAAATGAAAGAGAAGCAGCTTCCTATGGTTAAGGTCTTTGAGGTTTTTCTTAAAAGACTTCAATCTTATGTTGCTCGACTCGGTATGGGTATGCGATACAAGTGTGGATCTGAAGGTTGGATTTTCTATCATATAAATTTTAGGATTCAGGGTAATGGATCCAGATATTTATTATCTTATTTATAAGATATCTCGTGTAATAGCAAAATATTCTCATAATTTATATTGCTACATTATATGAATATAAACCCAAAATTAAACTACATACCAGATCGATCTATACTTCTTGATCATAAATGCAGTCAAACACCTAAGTTAAGTTGATCGAATTTTATGTGGACCCCACACCTACATTGCTACACCCACAACCAAATCGAACACGGATGTGGCAAGGATTTTGAATGGTCCAAGTAACATAGCTCCAACAGACTTCAATTGATCTTGCCCTCTTCCACCTCTTTGCCATAGAATTATTGATTTGTGTCAAAGTTTGATAATTCTGGTTTCTTTGTAATTTTTAGTTTCATGATTGTCAGCAACTCAGCATGTTACAGCACTCTTGAGGCTCGATTGCTCTCAGAGTATTCAACTTTGCATATTTCTCCTTGTAGCTTATTCAGTTTCTAATCACACTTATTTATTTGTTCATGTAGGATGAACAAAGAACTTTGGATGCATACCAAAAAAAAAGCTGAATACATAGGTGACCCCTTACACTCATTTTTTTTTCCTCTCCATTTTGACAGCTAAACCAAGTATAGTACCTATTGAACACTTGAAGTGAAGACAAATTGTGTCAATTAGACAAACTTCTTACATGGTATAGTGTGACACCACTTATGAGTGTGAAAATTCATTTTTCAATTTATTTATTTTTTTGATGAGGTATTTTTCAATTTTTTTCTTCAATCTACTTATTTTCTGCTGCTGTATCTCGACCACAGTAGCCGCTGCATGTGGCCTCCAATCCACCGCCACTATGCCACCTCCACCACCATGGAAACTACCTCTATTACTCTCCCACCCAGCTCCTCCACTTTGCGGCACCACCACCACCCCGAAGCCCAAGCCCAAACTGAAACCCAAATGAAAGCCCACACCTTCACTATTTAAGTTCATGTCCATAAGAAACCCATGCTAGTTCTCTCTCCAATAACCCATGAAATTCTCAAAATTTTAGAACAATTTCAGAGGCAAAAGATAGAATATCTAGGCCCAAGGACCTAATGGGCATCTATAGTCATTGACGGAGGACAATTGTAAGCTGTGATAGAGGTGGTATTGTGAGGGAACGAACCAGTGGACAGGGCCACTAGAGCACTTTCCTAGTGAGGGACTACAACGGTGACACAATGCGTGTTGAGTGCCCCTGAAAGGGGATCTATTGATTTTCGTCAGTGTTTCTCTTTTTCTTTTTGGCATTTGTTTTTTTCTCAGTGATGTGTTTTTTCTTATTGCTCTTGCTCGTTTTACTGAGAAAAACACATCACTGAGAAGTTTTTCATTTAGCTGTCACAATGGAAAAAAAAAATTGGCAATTAGGAGGCTGCCTATATATTCAACCAAAAAAACAAAAAACTGATGCTTGCCATTATAGCATGAAGCTTGCCTGTATTTGTTTTGTGACATGCTTGCCCACACTTTGTGCAATTGTTAACCACTTCTACTGCATATCTTCTTTATATGAAGTTTTTAGTTGTAACTGTGTCAAGTTTTCCAAACTCGCCCCCCCTCTTTGTTTGGTGACGCAAAAATTTTCACCTTATTCCTCATTTTAGATTACTTTTCCCAGAAGTAAAAAGAGCAAAACCAACATTGTAGTGTTACCCAATTTTTCCATAATAAATCACCTTAACCTGCCAATCTTAATTACCTTTTGTTCTCGACTATAACCAGATTTTACCATCATGCACAAACACAAACTTGACCTTAAAATATATATCACCCTCTGCGCCAACTTTGAACTGGTTATTCATGTACTTTAATGACAGGCATAGAAGTGGTGTTGGGCATTCTTGTGTGGAACTGTGGGTTATGGAGAGTCCCAATTGTGATTGCAGAACTAAGATTTGGTTGTGTAAATACTTCACAGTTTTCGGTTCTTTCTAAGAAGCTTTGAAAGATTTTTTAAGAAAAGGCTGTCTAAATGCGATTTCTTTGGAAACTGATCAGAAATCAGGAAATGAGTATCTTTTAGAGAAAGGGTAAAATGAGAACTTTTTGTTTTGCTGAGAGTTATTGCCTTTTAAGAGTGTCAATTGAGATGTATGGTCTGAAAGTTTGACACAAATCCTTTCTTGTCATTTTGCAGAACAGTGGTTAGTCTTTTGCTGGTACAAGATGCCAGCCAGGGTTCCTCTTCTTGCTGATCTCTGTGTTAAAACTGTCAACAGCAATGTTTGAGGACTAGACACCTAAAGGACTTCTACTAATTTCTGCAAATATTTTTGTTTGCTATACTTTGATTTTAATTCTCTTCCGCTCTGTACATACCGTTGGGTTTTGAATGTCACTTGGAATAAACCATCTATTATAGTTTGTACAGCACCTAAGTGCCCAAACATTTGGATCTGTTCTATTCCTCTAGTGCTTTTTTGATATTGATTTTCCAAAAAAAGAATGTTATATGGATTTTCTAGTTTCTGGTTTCTACTATTTGCGCCTAGTCAAAATGTCTTGCTCAAAATTTGGAAAATTCTTGTTTGTGCCAGGTAGCGTATTCCTATAGTCATGGACTATCAGGCCCATGGTTACCCCAGACCGGAATTGTAACGGACAGTTTCACTGGGTACCCTATTTCGTCGCTCCTGTTTAACATGTATCTATTTTTTTTTTTTTCAAGAAGTCAGACTGATACTCAAAAGCATAGGCAACTTCAGACAAAATTGTTTCTGCTATGCCTTTTCTGTCTCCTTTAGTTGTCTCTTTCTATCTCATTGTATTGGTGTCTATACTCATTTCAATTTAGGTAAAAGAAAACTTTGAAGTTATTTTTTTCTAAAAGGTGACATCTTTTCGAGACAGATTAAAAGAAAGCCATGCCATATAAATCAGACGTACAAGTATTTATTTGGACCTATAGCAATTGATATTTTGAGAAATGGTCTCTAGTTTTAAATATGAAAAGTAAATTTGAGTGATGTGGTTGTTGGAGAAGTTCAAAAATAGTAGTAGCAAATTGCCATTGTTTTGAAATGAATTTGTTAGATTTTTTGTTGTTTTGACAAACTGTGGATTGAAGTTTGTTTTTATGATATATGAACTTATGTTTTAAATTTGATTGTTGAATCATGTATTGAATTGTTGAAATTTAGAGAACAATTGCTAGTTTTAGGCAACCAAAATGTCTGCCAAGTATACATTGACTTCATTGCTAAATGTATGACCTGCAACATCATAGGTCTGAAACTTGGCCTTTCCAGTGTCATAACTTAAGTAAAAAAATTCTAAAACTGGCTTTGACAAGCTGTTATATGTCTGAAGTACTATCATTTAAATTTTTATGTATATAGTTTGGTATTACCAAGGCTATTAACTTTCATAAAAAATGTTTGAAATTGGTCTATCAAGGCCACAACTTCAACAAAGAGGAAATTTTCAAAATGTTAATATTTTAGCATTTAATGGATCTTTTATTAAAATTTTTAATATTATTAAAAATGTCAATATTTTAGTTTGTTATTCTTCCGATTTATATATTTTTATTTGTTTTATTTGAAAGAATACAATTATTTTATAATGTAAAGGAGAAATCATGAGAGAGAATTTTTTTAAAAAGAACATATCAATTAAAATTTCATCGCCATAATTTCAAAAGTAATTGATTGTATTCATTCCAATATGTATGATATGTGTATTTGTATTCATTATGGTTTTCTATGTTTGGGTTTGTATAGTGGTATTTGTATTTCTTTATTAGTTTGTATTCATTCCAATAGGTATACCAAATGGTTTTGTAATTATTTGATCCATATACTTATGTAAACTCGTGTTCATTCAGAAGGATACAACATTAGTTTGTATATTTTTCAAAACGTATATTCTTTCTTAAAATTCCAACAAACTCAGATTCCAATATCAAAACATACAAACTTACAATCATAATAACAATCAAAATTTGTATTTCATGACAAAAAATGTATTTCTTATTTGTTATGTATTCCAAAAATATGTTATATTCTGTCACACCCCGAGCTTACACCCTGGGTGGACTGGCACTCGAAGACCATTGTTGGCCTCAAGCAAACCCTTGGTCCGCCATTTAACTCAGTGAAAGACTTAAACTCAACAAATATAAGTCCATATAATAAACATAATGTTATAAAGGAACATTCAATAGGCCATTAAGGCAAACTCAAGTCTCAACATGGAATAATGACAATGAAAAGACTAAAGATCTAACATCTGACTGTCTATGAAGCCTTTAATAACAACTAAGATGGATGTTGGGACAAACCCCAAAACATCCTAATGAACTAAACTAGAAAACAATGAAATGGATCCTCCGAAATGCAAGGAGGCTCACCAACAGACTCTGAACTGCTCACTGGATCAACGATGCGCCGGAATGCCGATCCTAGTTACCTACGTCTGCATCATAAGACGATGCAAAGCTAATCGCATCGCATGATACTGAATGTACAAGTATGCGAGTTGGAAAGCTAAACATAACATAGGCTTGAAAAGGATCTGAAAGAAACACTTACCTTGGCTCTTCTCAACTCATGAATACTTAATTAAACTCATTTCATTATAAAGCATTTTAAGACAAGTGCAATATAAAGAAAAAGAAAACTGTTTAAAACATGTTGTCAACTCATAATCATAAAATCATAAAAAACATATCATGATCCCTCTCAAAGTCTACTTGTGCAATGTATGAATGAAATCTCATACCCCCCATCCATACTAAGCAGAACCCCTTGAGGAACCATGTAATAATTGTTGTGGGAGTTTCTCTACCTGACAACCAACATTAAGAACTATAGTGATGATACAACACTTTACCTCGTGCTGCCAAGGACCATCCTATACCTTGCCATCAGTATAGGACCTAACTTAACTTAGTGGATCCACTAGTCTATGCGAAAATGATTCATCTAAAAAGTATGACCCTTTTCTACCCATGATGACTACATGGTTAATGAGACTTGAGTTAATGTGAACTCACATCCCCATATCGGTGCTCAATACTACTCCTAAAAATATAATATAAGCTCTTATGTTTAAAAACATACTTCTTCTGTTATTTGAGATTAGTGCTCAAAAACTTAGCTCAAAGGTTATCTTGAAAATCTCGGCCATTGCTTGTTTCATTTAGAAAACTATTACTCTTTTCTCAAAACTAGCCCAAAGGCCCTTTGAAATCTCGCCTGCCTTATTTAAATGTGAAAACATTTTAAATCTCTTTGAGAAATACTTGGTCCTCATATGTTTCTTTGAAGAAAAGAACTTCAACTTTACTTTTATTTAACTCAAAACTTAAGTCTTAAAACAAAGCTTAAAACATTTATGAAAGACTTTTTGAAAACTTTAAGAACTTATCTTAACTTGACTTCTTGACTTCCTTTGACTTTGATCTTAATCGCTTCTTGGCTTGACTATTAATTGATCTTGACTTCACTCTTAATCGATCTCGATTTGACTCCTTAATCGATCCTTGAATTGAATTATAGATTCCTGTGATTAAGATTTGTGATCGGAAGATTCCAATGTTTAAGAATGACTTTGAATAGCTAAACTCGAGAAAAGTTACGTAAATCATCGCCTTGGAACAAGTCTACGACAAGAAGTTTCGAATAAATGCTCACGAAATTAATTTTTGAGACAGAGGAGTCCGTGATCCTAACCGCAACTCGAGAAAATTTTTCTTCACTGGGAGCAAGTCCGACACAACTCGCGCCGCTAACTCGCTTCGACTATTCCTTCTTCATTTTCCACCAAATCGCCTAAACTCGATTATAACTCAAATTCATTTTAGATCCCGATACCCAAAGATATGTATTCAAGACCTAACTCAATACAAACCCTAAAACTCAACGTAAAGATCTCGAAACTCCTCAATTCATCCCAATTCAAGAACATTCAAATTCAAGAATACATGTCAAGAACATCAACTTTCAAACTCTTTTAGGACAAATTTCACTAACTAAACATGTTCTTAATGGCATGGGTGAATGAACCCAACGCTATGAGACTCACATACCTTGTAGGATCAATTCTTGGCTAATCCACGCATCAAATCGATCGCTCTGGCTAATCTTGTTTTTCTTCTTCTCCTTTCTCAGCATTCTTTCTCCGAAAACCCTAACTCTAATTTTCAAAAGCGTAAATCGCACTAACTCACTTTGACCCCAATTATCTTACTAAAAACGGATTTAATCAATAGGCAGTGAAACGACTAAATGCTCTTAAAAATTCAGATTGGACATTTTCTTAATCCAACAAATTCAACTTCCAAAGGGTATAACTTACTCATACGAACTCGGAATCGCAAGAAACTCAGGGGCTTGAAAATTATTCCATGAGTTTTCCAACCATGTCCGAAGTACACCTATCTCATCCTAAGCTGTGAGCTATACTGCTTGTCGACTCAAAACTCACTTTTAACACCTTTACTAAATTTCCAGATTTTTAACCAAAATGACTATTTCCAGATTTTAAACTTCCTTCTGGGCTTCTTTCTGGGCTAATGGTAGATGTTATATATTCAATGTCTAATTTATAGAACATCTACTAAATAAGATTCCAAATAATTTTTATTCCAAGCATTCAACATACAAAATCAAAATAATTCAATCATTCACTGTTTGTATCTCAAACAGATTACAGATTAAAAATATTTTTTACATTGAAATATAGCTGGTGATTATGTACTTTCATCTCGTTTTGGGTTCTGGATGAGAAAGATGCAAAATACTTCAATTCATTGAAGAGATAACTAGAATTGTGGATATCGTCCAACAAAGTGTCTTGGATGAAATATTGACTCGAAACTCCCAAATTGAATAATTCAGTGACCATCTAACCTTTAAAATCCAATATTCGGATAGTAATCTTATGAAGATCTTCAGGTGAAGATCCAACATACAAAAATACGATCCAAATCCAATTTCGTATCACTTTTTCAATAGCCATTTTCAAATCACTTCCAAACAAATTATAGAATTAACAACTGATGAATATCTGATCGTTTTTTATCTCACCGACAATCTCAAAGTTCAATGAAACCAGTCGAATTCACTTCGAAAATTCCAATCGATTATTTCAAAATTTTCTTCTCTAATGGAAACAATCGCAAATCAGTCGAATTCACTTCGACAAAGGTTGAAAATCTTTTGAATGATTTCTGAGATTTCTTAGAAAAATTGAGGAATTTGATTTAGAAAAGGAAAGGTTTAAGTTACTTGATGATATAGAATAATAAGATCATGATTGAGAGAAAGAGAAAGGATAGATTTAGGTAAAAATTTTAGAAAGAGAAAAGTGGGTAATAGGGACTTTTGTTTTTTCTTTCACACGTAATGAAGTCAAAAAGTGGGCCCATTTTGAAAAATAAAAAGAAGGTAAATGAATTATATTAGATACTTTATTTGTAACATATCGATATTTTAAATAATTATTTTAGTGCCAGATTTTTTTAATAATTATGTTAGAAATTTCTGGACATTACAATTTAATTTATTCAATAAAAAATGTCTAAAGTCATTTTGATAAACTCATACAAATTTTAGGTAAAACGTATGAGGTTTGGCCCTTGACAAGACTATACTTAAAAAAAGTGGAAAAATTACTTCAGTAAGAGACTTTTTAATAAATAATTATTAATTTAGCTTACATTTTTTATCTATTCATTTATAAAGAATACTATGATAAACTACACTATGTATTAAAAACTCGAATTATGCATGTCATATAGATATATTATAAGTGCTTTAAAATAAGATAATTTACATAAATCTCATAGCAATATAAGAAATCTAATTACATTATTTCCCAATACACTTTTTCAAATTACAAAATTCCTTAAAATCTAGGGACTTTAAAACATCACTAGACTTCCTGATATATTTGTGAGGGATGTATCCGAGAGGGGGATGTATTAGAGAGGTGGATAAGAATCTCCGATACATCAACGATATTCGGACAAGGCATAAAGTGAGTGATGATCGGAGAAAGTTGTATAGAGCATGTATTAGCAAGGAGAGAGCTGGATGTATCCGAGAAGAGATTTTTGAATTTTTAAATGGTAATTTTAAAAATTCACATGAAATAAAGATGTATATTTATGTAATTTCTCCTATAATATACTACGCTTGTTTGGAAATTAACACAATATATTAGAATATATTAAAGTGTAAAAACTTTTAGGAAAAATAGTTTCATATGCTCTGCCCCAAGAAATGGGTGATGTTTTCCTATGCTTTGCCTCACCCACCCCAAACCTAATAATATAATTTTGAATACTTTTTTAATAGTTCAATAAGGTATAATTACTTGAACTAATTAAGTCATTAAACAAAGAAACTAAATAAAATTGTCAATTGGTAAAACAACACTCGCTTCGGCATACAAAATTTAAATTCAAAGCAAAGAATAATATAAATTCCTCTTGCAGTAAAATAATAATTAGAGAAGATACTCCTATCCAGCTATGTTCTTTTCGATTTTCGATATATGCATATTCTATTTATGTTGTGTGGATTGAATCGTTCCAATTACACGTACGGAGTTTTTGGATTTTTCGTCATGAATACCTTAACTTAAGAATCATTTTGCACCAAATAATAAAAAAACATCAGCTAAGAACTCTTCCTCATTACCTTCCATAAGTTTG
This sequence comes from Solanum pinnatisectum, assembly GCA_035578085.1. Lineage (NCBI taxonomy): Eukaryota > Viridiplantae > Streptophyta > Magnoliopsida > Solanales > Solanaceae > Solanum > Solanum pinnatisectum. Next base: position 34,499,335 of record CM069079.1, on the reverse strand, counting down.
TGGCTACAAACTAATTAGCAAGTGGCCTAAAGCCAAAAATAAATTGTGAGGCCTAACTTTTTTAATTATTTTTCTATTTTTTATTTATAAGATGCAAAGTTATTTCTTTCGTTTTAATAAAAAAAAACTTTATTTTTTCTATCGTCTTAAATCAAAGATATATATATATACTAAAATATTTTTTAATCTTATGATCTCAAACATATCATATGAAAGTTAAGTTTAAAATTTGACAAAAAAGAAAAAAATATTCTTTAATATTTCGAAACAAACTAGAAAAAAATAAACTAATTAAAAATAGCAGGATTTTTTGTTAATAAAAGCTATAATAATTTTATTATTACTAAAAAAATTAGATCTTTCAAATCGGTACCCAAGCACAAATATCTCATTTAAAAGCATTGCTGACCCTCTGCCTTCAATTATCATAATTTCTTCATATATAACCTTGTCACATCAAATCAACTATTAGCCATCTCATTTATCGTCGCTACCACTTGTCCAAATTTTGTTGATATATCACTGACCACATCTTGCACATTAGAAGCGATGATTTCTTTTACAACATGACTTGACTTGAGAAGTTTCCACTCATATCTTGCACATCTTTCTCTTTGGATGGTCCTTCAATATCATCATCAATACCTTCCTCCACACTAGGCTGAACCCATCTACATAAAAGCCATTGGCCTAAAACGCAATGCTCTGAACTAAGCTACCTGTGGTCAAAATCGAGCATCAACCTTAAAATCTGGCCACCCATGTGGTTCAGCCTCCAAACTACAAGGCAAACCTATATCTTCAAACGACATAGCACAATCACCATAGCTCGAATCCATTTCCACACACAAGAGACATTTTCAAACATATTAATATTCTTGTTGATGAATATTAAAAAAAGATTTTGATTGTACAAGGATTCAAACCTCACACTCAAGGGTATTCACCATGCATACTTTAACTTTAGCTTGAGAACCTAACACCGATCATCCATTTTGGTTAATGGGTGCTCACAAAAACATTATATCAAATTTCTCAATATTTTTATATACATATTCAAAATTTTCGTCGAGGTAAATGGGTGCTTGAGCACCTGATATTTATATGTGGATCCGCCTCTTGAATACCATGCATAATACATGTTTGATTGTTCTTATGTGTGGGTTCTGTGAGTGGAACGAATTTATCTATAATATTGCATTTATCACATGTTAAACCATGAGGACTGAATTGGTGTATTTAAATGTTGAGATGGCTATTACATATTGCAATATTGTAGATGAGGTTTCAGGATCTTGGGTGATCTGAATTACTTGAAAGGAGTGTTGAATCATGTATGAGTTAAGCAAGAGGAATAAATAAGAGTTTTGCAGGAGGTCCATTAAATGAGTCAATGGGCTACAGTGTTGATAGGATCTTAGACTCGTGTATAAACTATCACACAACCCAAATAGTTAAAAAAATATATATAAAATATTATATAATGTAAGTCCATTTTTTCAAACACCCACATCTAGCTATGAAACTGTCTTATAGATGTCATTTGATTTTATAATTAAACTACAAACAAACATTTTAGATAATGTAACCACTAAGTTGCTATCATACATATTGTATTCTTCATTATAATTATCTATTAACATTATAACTGAATCACACTCCATCATCATTATCAATTACTATAATTATTACGATCAATTTCTATTACCAATTACATTTATCATCATCACAATTAACATCACCGGGCCTAACCACTATAGACATCACCGCAATTACCACACATCTTTTAGTCACCACTTACCACCAACATCTTCAACTATTAATTACATCAATCAACTTCACCATTATAACTACTTCACCATCACTATCAACTATCATTATCGGCCAATTAGTATAACATTAACCATCTCCACCACCCCAACTATCACTACCACCATTATAAGTCACTTGAAAACCATCACTGTGACCACCGTACTCACTTACAAATAATTTCTACCATAATGGTGTGAAACACACAATTAAAATCACGATAAATTAAATACATAAAATATGTTATTAATTTATTGATATTGAGTTATTGAATTAATAATTTTTAACGATTTTATTAACTATTGAACCATCAATTTGATTTCAATTTTTAAGTTTTAAAGGGTTAATGACTAAATTGATAACCTAATAAGATCATTTAAAATATTCTTTTATTCTTAACTATATAGAAGTGTGTTTAGAGTTCAGATAAAACCTTATTCATATTTTCTAAATTTTGTTTTTCTTCCCGGAGAGGTTTCTAAACTTAAAATAACAAACAATTTTGATTAGCAATTTTGTATTATAGTTTAAATAATAGTTTGTTAGTAAAGAAATATTTGAGAGAAAGCTATTGCTCTCCAAGTTCATATGAATTTCTCTCTCTTAAGATTGATATGCCTACAATCTTTTGATTTAAGTGACAGAAAAAATTACACTAAACAACAAACGTCTAAATTATATTATCTAATATAGCTATAGTTTCCCGATTATTTTAATTTATGGTAAAATTCCATATTTTGGTTTTCTAATTGTATAAATCAGAGGAATTCTAGAATCTGTATAATTTGATTTTGATTGTATAAATCTAGAATTTGTACATGCTACTCCTGGGGCTTATTCGCTTATGATTTACTTAAAAATTCATATAATAAATTACCATGCTTGTATATTAGCAAGGCTGAAATATACTTAACAAAATCTGAAAATTTCTAATGTTTAAATACAAAAATTTATATATACTTACCTCTATTTAGATATTCGTGAGTGAAATATAATGCAGCCTCCATTTGTATATACTTATATTTTATACAATCGGGCAAGCAAAATACATAAATCCCAACCTTCATAAATAAATCTAAACTATAACATAGAGCAAATATAATTACCAAAACTATAAATCTATAGAGCCTTATTATATCTATTATTTCCTTTTGTTATTTTTTTATATTTTCTCATTAATTAAATGGTAAAGAATATTTCCTGGGCTTTTAGATTTACTTGATTTGAAATTAATACACTATTGACACTAAAAAGATAGCTGAAAGTATATGAATTTGTGTCTTAGAAGTACAATTTTACACAAGTCATTCACAATACTTCTTTTTAGTAGTTTTATGTAGATCATAAGTAATCTATCTATTTCTTGACCTTTATATTAGTTCAAGATGTTTGTTTCTGAAGCAATAAATACCCTGTGAAAACTATATAATATCAACTAATGAAAACAAGAGAAAGGGGAAAAAATTAAAGGAACATTTTTTATTGATTAAACCAAAATTGAATAGTTGGCGATTGTCAGCCGATTCACTCAAAAAATTGATCACAATTATCTTATTGATTTAACATGTTTCATAAACCGATAAAGGAGAAAGCAAACCAATAAAATATAAATCAAATTAAAATTGATCGATATAAGTACTCTTATAACCATCACTTAGCTTAACATAAATATATATATTCTTTAATTAAATAATAATAATATCATATTAAATTCATATTTTTCTAATATATAACCATTCTTTATTTGAATTAATGTATATTTATTATTATGTCTAATCTAAAATAAATAAATAAATTATGGGTACTTAACTATTAAAAAATAAATCATCTTAATAACTTTGTATTTAAATTTAAATATACTATCTTAGTATTCAAATATAAATTCAAAAATATAAATACATTAATCTTATCGCCTGCTTGGCCACAACAAAGTATATGAAATAATAATAATGTAATCATAAGACAAAGTTTTGTTCTTGACGCGATTTGACTTTCTTTCTACAATGTCAGATGTTTCATAAACATAAAAATCTCTTATAAGTTGTAAAACTCATTAAAATTATCCCATTTTTTTATACAATCTTACCAAATAAGCAAGAGTTAAATAAAATCCCATAATACTCTTATCGAAAAGATATTCTTCAAAAATACAATATTTATTAGATCAACCGATAATTCAATAAAAAATTAAATTAAACATATATAGTTATGGTGTACTAGTTTAATATAAATCTCCCACATAATACACTCTATCTTCTCACGTCGAATTCCAGATTGCTCATATATGTGAACTAAGAAGATTTGAACTTAACATTGTTACGGAACCATTTGTTGGTAAATAAATTTTTTTAAAAATGAATTTGAAGTGAATATAAATGATAAAGTTAGGGAAATTGATTTGAAGTTAATAATAAATTATATGTTAATGAGAATTAATCATAGTATGAAAGATGTAAATGATTTAAAAAGTAATGATAATGAATTATAAATTTTAAATACACGATTAAATAAATAGTTAGTGAATATATATGTCGGGTTATTTTTACAAAATATAATTTATGGGGTTAATTTTTTATATTTGAAAAATCCCAAATCAAGTGATTTGAAATTTTCAGATTATAATTTTTTGAAGAATTTGAAATTTTGATCTCACGAGCATTTAAATCATTGGAATGATCACAGCATAAAATCAGATATCTGAAAACACTAATTTTATATCGTGAATATAAAATCGCATATCCAAAACGCCACCGTTAAAAAAATCAATGAAACCGGAAAAAAAATAGCATAGAGACAAGTGTTAAGGGAGAGTAAGTGCTTCTGTAAGGCACGTGACCAAAGTACTGGGCAAAGGTCTCGGGTCAGCTGCACGTGATTAATTTAGTACTTTATTTTATTAAAATATAAAATATAAAAATAAATATATTTTTATTTTTGGTAGAAATTCGTTTTAATATTCCCACACCTGCCCAATGACGTGACTCACATCATTTCGCTAGCACAAACTTTGACAGCTCTATCCTCCCTAAACACCTTATTACTCTCATATCTCCAAACTCAAAATCTCCTAAGAAAAGATATAAGTGTTCTCGATCACATTTGTCATAATTACTCTGATAAAGCAAGCAGGTTTTTGCAAAACTGACTGCAAAATGGCATGTCATCTGTCTGCCTTATGGTTTAAAAGCATTTAAAAACAATCTTAAATTCTAAAGTTAAATTATTGGCTTTATCTTTCAAATGTTAAGATATTTCAGTGAAGGTGAGATCGATCCATACTTTCCATCTCCTCTCGTCACAGCTTAGCCAAATCCATTCTGAACTTGAACTATCTGTCTCCTTAAACCAATGCCTTTTAAACTATCAGAGATACCTTTTAAAAACATCCCTTTTATTTAATTAACTAAACTTTAAATACATTTTCAATCTTATAACATGAGTGAAATACACTCTTAAATTCTACTAGCCAGAGTTTTTTAGAAAACACAACTACTTTTTCAATTTTTGTTAAAAGCTTCATCTCTTTTACAAAATATAACACTATGTTTTGGGCTAATAAGTAAAGAGGATGTGTATTATTAAAACTATCAATATTTCCAAAAAACAAAACTACACTAACCTGGGTGACTAAATTTAAAAAACGCTTACGACACTTATCCACTAATTTTATCTATTAAAATAAAAAGATGCAACTTGAAAAAGGGATGAGTAAAATGAATGCCAACTAAGAGGAAGAGGGTATCCAGCCAGCACAAAATGACCTCTCTTTGTGAGCTCCTCCTCCCACTCGCCATGCTCCATTATTCCTCTCCACTGTCAATTTGGTCTAGTCTGCACCCCACAAACACTATCACTATCCACTCCATCTTTACTTTACATAATTTTTTTTTAGTTTCTTTCCTCGTCGGATTGTTAAGTGAGTGCCGTATAAGAAGAATGCTAAATGTGATATATTAATAATGTTTGTATTACTTGTTATATATTGCTTGGTCGGTGTATCAAGCATGTATTGTATTGCATATTTTATTTTATTTTTTAAAAATATTTATTTCGAAGATATCCTCAATAAATATGAAGGAAAAAAAATATAAAAAGTATTTTAGGAGTGCAATTGGTCTTTAACTATGCTAGTACACTCATTAAATTCTCATACATTATCAATACTATGAATTTTCATGTATTAATAATACACTTTTCAATACACAATATAATGTATAACTAATGCTTATAGATTAAAAAAGTGTACTCAAACAAAATACTACTAATATACCAAGCTAATACATGTATTATTCTTCTAATATACTCTACAAAACGACTCCTAATAGTTGATTGAAAAACTAGCCTCATATATTTCTTTTTAAAGAATTTCTAAATATAATAGGCCTTTGATAGTTCACTTGTGGATTCAAGTCTCTTTTGTATTTATTACATATTTTTTAGCTGTTTTTAGGCTATATACTCTCTTCACGTTCTATAAGATTAAAGTCAGTCTCAAACATAATTAGTGATCATATAAATATTTAAATTTTACAAAATTGTGTGGTTTAATCACCTGTATACGTGAGAGACCAAATACGTGAAATATGCTTGATTCTCATGCGTTAAATATAATTATAAAATTATGTATGTAATTTGTCGATTTTCTTCAATTTATTTTTAATAAAATAAAACTATCAAATATATTGTCTATATTTTTGAAATTTAATTTCTCGCCTTGTACTTGTTGGAGATGTGAAGAAGAACAATTGAAATATTAGGAGGAATCTCTCTATATATATAAAGTAAGAAAAATAAGATAAAATAAATATTTATATATTCAAAGTTAACTTGTAACACGCGTAATTTATCATATATGACTCCTTATGTTTGAAAAGATACACACTTCTATTAAATTTGAGTAGCTATCTTATTGAAAGTTGCATGTCAAGTTTATGTTTAAGGTGCCATCTAAATATTTAGTTTTTATTTACATATTATATAGAGATATAAAGTTTAAAATGTGGTTTTATCGTTAACAAATAGGGACGGAGGAAGTAGTAAAATTGAGTAGAAAATGGACCGACAATTGATAGAAAATGTGTGCTCCTAAATGTTTGCTTTGACTGGTCAATAAACAGATAATTTAATTATTTTCCATAATATTGCTCCTTACATGTTGCTTACAGCTGGCTGAGTATGTTGTTGTAGTGTTTCCACATAAAAAAATGTAAA